>CM060385.1:110129838-110756226 GCA_030545235.1 Helianthus tuberosus
AGAAAAGTATGTTTCAAATTTTTATGTTTATTATTCAAAATTCATAGCCATAGAATTGACGAATACAATTTTTTTTTTTTTTCATATAAACGTCTTTTTCAAGAAGCATGTCAACTTATTTGGTACAACTCCCACTGCACATCTTATTCCCTAACACGGAAGGCCTGCCAAAACATGTAGGGCTGTAAACGAACCGAACGAATACTAACGAGATCTTGTTCGTGTTCGTTTGTTAAAAACTATATGTGTTCGCGAATCGTTCACGAACACTTATCGAACCAGATTTTATGTTTGTGTTCGTTTGTTAAGGAAATGAACTTGTTCGTGTTCGTTTGTGTTTTTTTGTTAATTTTAGCCAAAGAACGTTGGCGAACACAAATGAGCACCGACTAATGTTCATGAACACAAATGGAAATAAACGAACACAAACAATCGTTCATGAACAGAATATATAACACACTGACACTTGTTAAATATTTAATTTGTCAGAATCATGATATATTTAAATAAATATAAAAGCTAAAAACATTAATGAACTATCAAACACAAGCAAACACATTACCAAACGTTCACGAACATAAACGAACGAACGCGACATCTGTTCATGTTTGTTCATTTCACTAAACGAACGAAATTTCTTGTTCGTGTTCGTTTGTTTAATAAACGAACGAACACAAACGAACTTTCCACCGAACGGTTCACGAACTGTTCGCTGAACGTTTGGTTCGTTTGCAGCCCTAAAAACATGCCAAGTCTACTCATAAGCAATTTGTGATTAGTACTATTATAACATATGAAAGAACAATAATCAATACTCTTCTCCACATATTTAATCAATCAAGCTATTCAACCTGTGATAGTGCGATCAGTGGCAATCTTTGTTAGTGCTATTATAACATGTTCGCCTTCGCTCTACCGTTCTTTTTTGTGCTCCTTTTATCACTAACCACAACACAACCATACATACCCACGGATCACTTTTTCCTCGACTGCAGTTCATCCACTGATTCGTATTCAAATGCCAACCAATGATGGGTCGGTGATGAGCATTCTAAATCCGTGCCATCCAACACCAACACCAACACCACCTCTTTCTCATCCACACCGCATCACATAGATTTTATCATCTTTAATTTAGTGTTATTTTAAATAAAATATATTACCGTGTGAAAAGATAATATATAATTTAGAAACCACGGTATTGAAAATAATCTATTCATAGCCATACAATTGATTATCTTCTTTGAACTATTGACTAATTCAAATGTGTCCATCAAGTGGTGCAAAGTATCTCCTCCTTCCACAAGCATCTCATTTTATTTGGTACAGTTCCCGCTGCATAACGTATTATTATTCCCTCACGTAGAAGATCTGCCTAGACTTTCAAGTCAACTCTTAAGCAATCTGTGATTCTGGTGCATTTAATATAAAAGAACAATAATCAATACTCTTCTCTAAGGAATTAATCAATCAACCATCAAGTTCTAAAAAACATGTTCGCCTTCAGTTTACCATTCTTTTTTGTGCTCCTCGTCTCCACCTCCACCTCCGCCACAACCACACAATCTTACATACCCAATAATTACTTCTTCCTCAGTTGCGGTTCATCCGTGGCTGCATATTCAAATTCCTACAAGGGACTTTGGCATGGTGACGAACGTTCCAAATTTGTGCCTTCCAACTTCATTACTACCTCCTTCTCATCCGCCCCCGACCATCTACATTCTTCACTCGATGATATCCCTTACTCCACCGCTCGAATTTTTAATACTTCTTCATTTACCTATACATTTCCTGTCTCCCAAGGCCCCAAATACCTCCGTTTACATTTCTATCCTGCCACTTACTCCGATTTCAAATCCGAACAATCTTTTCTCTCTGTATCATCCAATGGCTACTCTCTTTTAACCAACTTCAGCGCTTTCCAAGCCGTCCGCACAGATGTACGAGTCCTCAAAGAATTCCTCATCTATGTAAGAGATGCAGAAATCCTAACCGTTACCTTGAAACCCTCACACAACTCACATGCCTTCATCAATGGTATTGAAATCGTTCATTTGCCCGAGGAACTGTATTTTAAGCCTAAGAGCCTGAACTATGTTCGGATGAGTAGCAGACCTGTAATTGATGAGAACACGGCACTTGAAAATATTTATAGGCTAAACGTGGGTGGGAAATATATACCCGTCAGCGATGATAACGGTATGTACCGGTCATGGGATCCAGATGAAGTCTACATATTTGGAGATGCAATTGGGTTGATGCCTTTTTATGGTCAAAAACCGATCATGTATACCACGGAGACGCCCAATTACACCGCACCTGAGTTAATTTATCAAACCCAGAGGAGTATGGGAAATCAGTCTGACAAGTACAATCTGACTTGGATACTTCCTGTCGATTCTGGGTTTGAATACTGGCTCCGGCTCCATTTTTGCAACATCATACCACAATACACCAAACAGGGTCAGGTTATTTTCCAGATCTTCATTAATAATCAAACTGCTGACGACGAGGTTGATCTGTTCTACTTAACTCAAGGTAGCGGGTATCCAGTAGTTAAAGATTATAGTGTGTTTGTCAACGACCCAGATGGCAGACGAAGCAAGCAAGATTTGTGGTTAGCGATGCATCCTAATCCCAAATCTGAACTATATCTTGATGCTTATTTGAACGGTTTGGAAGTCTTCAAGCTGAGCATGGATAAAAATCTCGCTGGCCCAAAGCCGGAACTTGGTTCTACAACCCCACCAAGGAGGAGGACACCAACCGTAAAAGAGAACAAGAAAACTCCATATGCCGCGATAATTGCAGGAACTGGTGGAGCCTTAGTCTTGTTGTCTTTTTTAGTTTTTATATTTGTCTGGCGAAAAAGGCGAGCCAAAAACTATAGTTCTGCCGACAGGTCACCAGATCCTTGCCGTCGATTTTCACTTAAAGAAATGAAAGCAGCTACAGATGAATTCAATGACAATTTTGTCATAGGCAACGGTGGGTTTGGTAAGGTGTACAAAGGGTACATGGACAATACCAGAAGCATTGTTGCAATTAAGCGGCTTGACTCATCATCCCGACAAAATTTTCAAAATTTTAGTACCAACGTTGAGATGTTGTCAAAACTACGCCATGTCCAACTAGTGTCACTGATTGGATACTGTGACGACAATGGAGAGATGATACTGGTGTATGATTACATGGCACAGGGGACTCTACGAGAACATCTCTACAACAAAGACAAACCACATCTGTCCTGGAAAAGACGTCTCGATATTTGCATTGGCGTAGCCAAAGGGTTGCAATATCTCCACTCGGGTGGAAAGCGTGCAATAATTCATGGTGATGTCAAGTCCACAAATATTTTACTAGATGAGAACTGGGTTGCTAAGTTGTCTGATTTTGGGTTGTCAAAGCAAAGCTCCGAAGAACAGTCAGAAACACATGTTAGTACGGGTGTGAAGGGTAGTATGGGGTATATTGGTCCCGAATATTGCTGGACACAACAGCTGACGAAGAAGTCTGATGTGTTCTCATTTGGAGTGGTTCTTTTCGAAGTGTTGTGTGCAAGACCTGTCATCGACGCAGGGTTGGGAGAGGAACAAGTGAGTTTGGTAGAATGGTGCAAGACTTGTCATCAAAAGGGAACACTACATGAAATCGTTGATCCACAAATAAGTTGTGAGATCGCACCTCGGTGTTTGAGGAAGTTCGGAGAGGTGGCATGTAAATGCTTGCATGAGGAAGAGAGTGAGCGACCTGCAATGGAGGAGGTAGTTTGGCGACTAGAGTTTGCATTGCAACTACAAGAAGATGCTTGCAAAATGGAATCTATTAAATGTCAATTTTAAGTCAAACCCCCTTTACATAATATAATCTTACAAACTAAACCTTTAAGTTAAGTTCGAGTTTTAATTAAACAACCGTAAACTTATGCATTTATTGTAACCAATTAAATTAAATATAAATATATAAGATGTGATGTTGGATTAGCCAATGATTTATCAATGTTTTTTATTTTCTTATTTTCTATTTATTATTGCGTTTGGTTAATAATAGCAATTTTAGATCCACTACAGAATTGTATAAGTTCAAGCAACATATTATTTGTAAAGCAGATAAGTGTGAATTCTATTGTTTTTAAACAACAACTTTTGACCCAATTTATTTTGATTAACCTTACCAGATCTGAATCATTGAAACGAATCAGAAATTTTATTATGTTCGGTTCAATGAAAATGAAACTGGAGCACAAAAAAGGTAAAACCACTAAAAAATTCATGGATCCGCCACTATATCTAATTAAAAGGCTATTTCGGCACCAACCATAGCTCAGCTGGTTGCCGACTCGCCATCTAAAGTTCAGGTGTTGAGTTCAAGGGTACGTGTTTGGCGTTTTTTAGCCGGCTTGCTCTGTTTCTCGCTATTTCCTTATTTCCTAAAAAGCTGTACAGGCCTTATTTTTTATCTCACCAAGGGTCCAGTTTTTTTATTACATTCTTGGAGACGGCCCTGAAATGTACGGTCAATGTAAAAAATATCCAGAACTTTCGTTACTTCAAATTAACATATCAACATAAGTAATATGGAATTTCATCATATGTTGTATATAGGGCTGTAAACGAACACGAGCAAGACCATGTTTGTGTTCGTTCGTTAAGGAAATTAACATGTTCGTGAACTGTTCACGAACGCATACCGAACATAACACTGGTACACAATCCATTTGAGGGTGCGGTGAAATAAAATTGAAAGTGCGGTGTTCGGGCCACATCAACTAATTACGCACCAAAAGTTCCCTCTTTTTGATGATGCGGTGCACAATCAGCATCATTTAATAATGTGACCGCACCTGATTTAGATCTCATATGCAACAAGGATTAGACACATGACCACTACAACTTTCAACAAACATCAGCTTTTTTTTTTCAAATATATATATTTCTAAATTCTGTAAAATTTCAGAAAAAAAAATCAATTAAATTTCCCAATTAATAACTTCAATACACAAATAATGTCTTAAAATAAAAATAACAAACAAAAAAATTATAACTAATATTTTACAAGATTCCTCAAAGTACATGTTTTTCGAAAATGAACCCGAACCGACCTCTTCAAACCTTGCAACCCGATCCGACCTCTTCAAGCCTTGCAACCCGATCCGACCTCTTCAAGCCTGGCAACCCAAACCGACCTCTTCAAGCCTTGCAACCCAATCCGTAGAAAACCGCCTAACAAAACATAACGTGATATTACCAAAATGAAGCTTTAAAAACATAAAACCAATAGTGCTAATACACTTTGGGATAATATCTACACGGTTTCAGCTAGCTGCATAAATTATTTTGACCACCAATAATTATTTTGACTGTGCGTTCGCGTAAAATCTGAAGCGCATTCAATGTTGATTAGTTATGAATGAAACATACAATTTAAAAATGTGAAATTATTCACTTCCAGTCCAACCAAAATACAAAAAGGTAAATGTAGTCAACGAAAACCAAATCCCACTATTTGAATTAGAAATTTCAACATCAGCAAATGTAATCATACTCCAATACTAAACTAATTAAATAACTAAACATCAATTATGCACATACAGGTAGGTTAAGCTTTCAATCTTAATTGCAATGCTTTTTCATCCTAACCAACTACTGTGTAAACGAATAAAAATTGATGTACAAGTGCAATTCAACTATAAAAGCACAATCCAACATATATACTTGCAAATATAATAATCCAATATGCACACCAAATAGCTTCTCATCTACTCTACCTAATAAAAGACATACCTATGGTGCCACATGACATTTATCTAGGGTCCAATTCACACATGGCATTTTTTAGCCTACACTATGACACGTGGCAATTTCCTAGCTTCCATTCTTCTAAAGCCAAAAACTCACGGGATCCGAATTACTTTTTATACGGGTATTCACTTGACGTTATAACCCGATGATATTAATGATGCTCATTCATTCGCAAACCCTAATTCCCATTTCTTCGTCCTACTGCACAACCTCATCAACACTAATATCTCTTCTTCTTCTTCAATCTCGCCACACCAAAGTCATGACAATGGTGAAAATTAATTACCATTGAATCAATCAAGTTTCTTCTTCTTATGACAGACTAAGTTTTATGAGAGACAATCAAGTTTCCATTCTTCAAAGCCTAATTGGTTCAGCAGCCGTCTTCCTCTGCAATAATCATATCGACAAAACCACGAGCGTTATCCAAATCATAACAGGTTAGGAATCAATCTACCTATTGTTCATTTATTCTTCCTGATTTTATTAGTTCGCATTTAACCATTTTCTTGATCAGAAACCCTAATGGCATCGCTAATACAATCGACAACAACCAATTGGCAACAAGGGTGGTTAAGGAAATGTGCATGTCCAGACCACATCTGCGCAAGGCTCTTCTAACCCTAAAATTATTGATTGATCCTAATAGTTCTTGGTATTTCGTAAGTTTCTGGATTTCAAGGAAACGAAATATAAATTCCAGACATACACATTATTTTCTTAGTGCAACTTACTTAGTATTTTTTTAACTTGATAAGTTTCTGGATACGTAGGTCATGAATTTTTGCTTGATTTTTAATGCCGCTGATGCCTGAAGAAAGTGCTTACATGATTAGATTTTTTATCTGTTGATGCTTACGTTTTTTTCCGGTTTTAGCCACTAGCATACATAATGAGGCATTGCTATGTTTTTGGAGTGCTTATATTATATTTAAAGTTCAATCGATTGTATGTTTTCTTTTGAGACATCTTTGTTCTTCATCTTGCATGTATCACTTTCGATATTAATTTTATGCAGTCGTTTTGTTTTGTGTAGTTGATGAGAGTAAATTAGTGGTGACAAGCGAAACGAGATCCAGAGTTTTTGAAGTGGTTTCTTTTTGAAAGATCGAATGTTATAGAATCACTGTCACTTATTATATAGTTTGTTAGTTCGGTTTACATTTAGAATTTTCAAAATCCAAACCTTTGTCAATATCATCTTAACAACTTAACCCAGTATGAAAAGGCAGTGAGTGGGGGTGTTGGTAATGGGTCTATATGGGTTTAGGTTAACATGGTTCCTTTTTTGTTGCAGGTCAAAATATGTCAATCGGATTGGTACAAACTTTTTTTTCTCAAAACGGGTACTTCTAGGTTGGGTGGATATCTATAGGTTTTGCCATCAGCATCTTCACAAAGATTCTCCCCAATTTCACTGTCCTCTTTTCAAAAATGTATTTTGTACACTCACTTGATCAATTTCTTCTTTCTCACACACGTTAACAGTGTTAAATTATTGGTTCATGTACAATATGTCATGCCGTCAGCCCAAAAATCATGAACTGCAATTTAAGAGTGAAAGGCAAGTCTGGTGACGTCTTGCCAACTGTTATTGTTTCAATTATTATTGTAATCATTATTTTTTATATGTTTTTTCTGCATATGTGATCCCAAGTTGGATTAACTGCACTTTAGATGGTCAAAGACTCAAGAAATTCCATATTGTAGGTCCACCCGGAGGATCGAGTAACCTCTATTCCCTGTTTTCCGACAAACCCGAAAGTGCGGAATCCAAACGGGTAAGTTAAACCAAGTTACGAACACGTAAAACACAAGATTCACCGATTAACACTCCATTGTATTAATCTAGAAAACGGTTACAAAGCAATGTTTACAAGATGCTCTCATAAACTCTCAATGTGTGTGTGTGTTTACAGTGTTCGCTCCAAAATCTATTCAGACTTCTCTCATGTGCTCTGAGTGTTTCTGGATGTTGTCTGTGTATATATACCAACATGTTGACGAAATCCAGTGGCCCACGAAAACACATGGACGAAATTAAGGTCCAGGCGAAATCACTCCTGATTTCGTCCCATTTGGTTTTCACCAAAAAGGGTTTTCACCACCAAAGGGATTTCGCCTAAACAGTGTCTTCATCACATGGGATTTCGTCACTTTGTTGGGCTTGGGCCTTGACTTCAATGTTGGGCTTCAGGGACTTCATCACATGTATGTTGGGCTCAACCGATTTCACCACTTGGGCTTTGACATGATGAGCCAATACAACAAACAGACAAACACTTAATCTAATATGCAAACTGCACACACGCAGTTGCATTTACATCAAACGTTACGAAGTAAATCGCATACCGAGTCAAGACAGGAGGTTGTCTTGACTACGACCTTCACTTCGTAGCCGAGTCGAACCGAGCCGAGCCGTATCCACATAATATGTATCAACAAACTCCCCCTTGGATGCTGCTCGTGAGGTTCGTAATCTCGTTCTCCATCTCTTGATGGTTCATTCATTCTCGGAAAGGATCTTCAAAGCCTTCACATGTTGCACATAGAAAGTGTATTAACAAACTCCCGTTTTTATTTAGGAAGTGTATCAATAAACTCTCCATTTGATTATGTTCGTGAATCTTTTGATCTTCAATGCTTTAGATCCTTGTGGTGTTGGTGATTGATCAGCGGCAACTCGATCATCTTTATCATTTGAGTGCCTCCATGTCGTGTCTTCATTCCGAAACTTATCATCGAACACGTTCTCTTCGCCTTTAGCATCTGCACATGCAAGAAAGCTAAACGCGTAATGAGAACAACTGCTTGGAATATAGTTAACATTAAACAAATGACACACATGTGACCATGTTTTCAACTACCGTCTGACAGTTTGAAAGTTTAACAAATTGTTAAATTTTGGTTCTTAACTTTCAAAACTTGCAAATTTCGACCGTTTATGAAGAATCAGTTGTTTTGGTTTTCGTTCAGGTTTCAGGTAACGAAGACACGAGTTCCAACATCGGTTAATCAAAACTAAAGCAGAAATAAAATCTTTTTGACTTATATAACGTTTATATTAAAACACACCTAAAATCTTTTTTTGCATTTTGAATATTTCAAACTTAAAGACTGAAAGCAGTAAAGAAATATATACAGAGTTGCAGAAACTAAGAAAAGTAAATATATACAAACATTCTTTTTGCGAGTTTCGAGGGTAAGAGAATCATATCAGTGTACAGTAATGCCAAAACGCTCTTGTTGTTCTTTTTGTTAACATTTAGATAAGCATCCTATAACAATTATCGGTATTGTTGTCCATATAAGCTCAACTTATCATATGTAATCATGGAGAGGGGATACGTTAAGGTATGATTTATACTTACCGACCGGTGTTCATTCACATCACGACACATTCCCGTATCAAGGTATGCACGAGAGTTCATCTTACTGGTGAGTATACCATTTATCATCTGTTTTGATGTATATGAAAATGTGAGAAACTCACTTATTTTGGTTGAAAACAAGCCCTATGTGATAGAATCACTTATTGAGGTCGTATGCAGTATGTACACGTATGTATGATATCATGGAATATCTAGACTTCGTCTCCGTTTGTTTTTCGGTAAAAGAAACAACCATGATACCCATATGATAAACAGCATAAAGACCACATATCTCAGAACCTCGACAATCTCTCAAACGAAATTTCGGTACTAAGACCATATGCCAATGAGTGGTTCCCACCTGGTCTTCAGTCGATTTAAGTTTATATCACCCTGCACACTTTAAGATGATTGTGAGCCTACCGATACATCTTATATAGAGCTGCTTAACATTTTTCATTTTTTTATTTCAGTTTAAAAGAGGTTTCAACAGACCACTGATGTACTATCATTTTCTCTTTTGCTCGCCAGGAAACTCATTTTTGTTTTTCTATTGTTTTTGAGTTTTGAAATTTTTTGATGTTTTTGAATTTTCAAATATTTGGATTTACTCCCCCTAAAATCAACAAACTTACAATAATTTTAAAAACACAAAGATATTTACAAAAACGATTTTCCGATGCGGATTACTCTTGCTTGACCTTAATGCCGTTTACCAATAATAAAAAGTCAAATCTTGATTTATCAAATGCTTTGGTAAAAAGGTCGGCACGTTGGTCATCGGTATGGACCTTAACAACATCGATAAGCCTTTTATCAAAGCAATCGCGTATGAAGTGATACTTAATTTCGATGTGTTTGGTCTTTGAATGCTGCACAGGATTTCTAGTGATAGATAAGGCAGCAAAATTATCGACTAAAATAGGAGTAGTTAGGAATTCAAAACCATAATCACGCATTTGCTGTTGTATCCACAGGACTTGGGAGCAACAACTTGAGGCAGCAATGTATTCAGCTTCACAAGTTGATGTAGCGACACAAGTCTGCTTCTTGCACTGCCATGTTACGAGGCGATTTCCTAAAAACTGGCATCCAGCCGTTGTGGATTTGCCGTCGATTTTGCATCCGCCAAAATCAGAATCACTAAAAGCGACAAAATCAAAGTTATCATCCTTAGGGTACCATAGACCGGTGTCTGGGCAACCCTTCAAATAACGAAAAATCCTTTTTACAGCTGCAAGATGTGAGGCCTTCGGGTTCACTTAATATCTGGCTAGCAGGCATGTAGGATACATTATATCTGGTCTTGATGCTGTGAGGTACACAAGGGATCCAATCATCGCGTGGTAGTATGAAGAGCTAACGAGTTCACCCTTCAAGTCTGGATTGATTCCGTGATTTTGCTGCAGTGGGGTACCAATGAGCGATGTGTCGCACATCTGAAATCGGTTCAGGATGTCTTGAACATACTTAGTCTGATGGATGAAAATCCCAGACTTCGTTTGTTGCACTTGCAAGCCCAAAAAGAAAGTCATCTCCCCCATAGCGCTCAACTCGAATTTATCCTGCATTACACGCTCGAAATCCCTACACATAACACTGTTAGTAGAGCCAAATATAATATCATCCACATATACCTGTACCAGTAGAAGATCTCCATCTTGTTCTTTTATGAAGAGAGTGCAATCGATAAGACCTCTGCGAAATCCATTCTCCAGCAGATAATTAGATAAGGTTGCGTACCAAGCTTGCGGTGCTTGATGTAGACCATAGAGAGCTTTGTTCAGCAACCAAACCCGATCGGGATGGAGAGGATCTTCAAAACCTGGAGGTTGTTCAACATACACCTCTTCTTCGACTAGACCATGTAAGAATGCACTTTTGACGTCCATCTGGTAAACTTTGAATCCTTTGAATGAGGCATAAGCCATAAAGATCCGAATTGCTTCCAGATGTGCAACAGGTGCATACATTTCGTTGTAGTCTATACCTTCAATCTGACGAAAACCTTGAACGACCAATCTTGCTTGTTTCGAATAACGATTCCACGGTCGTCCTTTTTGCACTTATACACCCAACGGGTTCCAATCTTCTTATAACCAGCAGGTTTCTCTACGAGCTTCCAGACACCAAGTTTCTGGAATTGTTGCAGTTCTTCCTGCATTGCTTCAACCCAAGAGTTATCTTTCAAAGCTTCTTTCCAAGTTCTTGGCTCTTCCTGTGAGACATAACACGCGAAAGACCAATCGTTTTGTTAACCAGATTCTCGAATTGCCGCATACAAGCCTGCGTTGTTGTTGTTTCGCAACATGTTTCTTGTTTGAATGCCACTCTGTACATTACCGATGATGTTTTGTTGAGGATGGGTATTGTGAATCCTTGTTTCTGGATTATCTAGAACTGGAATGTTTGTACCCAGATTGTTGAGATTGAGATCAACAACTAATTCAATACCCGGAACTGACGAAGAGGATGATGCAGTAGCTTCAGCTGTTATAGGGGCGTCCACTGGAGGTGTAGCCTCTGAAGTACCATGAACAGCTGATGTAGGAGCTTCTTGATCTGCATTTAGAAATTCTTCATCCTCTGAAGATTCGTTCAGTTCGGTTGCATCATGAAAATCCTCATTGTCGAGAGCATTATTGTTCACTGAAGATGGTTCTAGATTGACAATAATTGGACGAACCAACGGTGAATCTGTTGCGTTGTCACTCTCGAAAAACATCCTTGCCGCAGCAGTTTCTTCAACTGCTTCAACATTGATCGAATTGAAAAAGTCCTCTTACTCAAACATCCATGGTTGACTTGGATTTTTAACTGGCAATGTGTGCCTTTGTACTCTGACCTCAGACCATTCCTTAACCCTTTCAGTCTCTAGATTCCAGACTTTTAAGTTCGGGGTGGCATAACCAAGAAAGTGACCTTCAATAGCTTTTTCCCCAAACTTTCCATTAGGATCGATCATTGTGCAAGGAGCTCCAAACGGTTATAGGTCCACCCGGAGGATCGAGTAACCTCTATTCTCTGTTTTCCGACAAACCCGAAAGTACGGAATCCAAACAGGTAAGTTAAACCAAGTTACGAACACGTAAAACACAAGATTCACCGATTAACACTCCATTGTATTAATCTAAAAAACGGTTACAAAGCAATGTTTACAAGATGCTCTCATAAACTCTCAGTGTGTGTGTGTTTACAGTGTTTGCTCTGAAATCTATTCAGACTTCTCTCATGTGCTCTGAGTGTTTCTGGATGTTGTCTGTGTATATATACCAACATGTTGACAAAATCTAGTAGCCCACGAAAACACATGGACGAAATTAAGGTCCAGACGAAATCACTCCTGATTTCGTCCCATTTGGTTTTCACCAAAAAGGGTTTTCACCACCAAAGGGATTACGCCTAAACAGTGTCTTCATCACATGGGATTTCGTCACTTTGTTGGGCTTGGGCCTTGACTTCAATGTTGGGCTTCAGGGACTTCATCACATGTATGTTGGGCTCAACTGATTTCACCACTTGGGCTTTGACATGATGAGCCAATACAACAAACAGACAAACACTTAATCTAATATGCAAACTGCACACACGCAGTTGCATTTACATCGAACGTTACGAAGTAAATCGCATACCGAGTCAAGACAGGAGGTTGTCTTGACTACGGCCTTCACTTCGTAGCCGAGTCGAACCGAGCCGAGCCGTATCCACATAATATGTATCAACACATATTCTTGGTGACTTATTAACGGTTCGGTCAAAAAATGCCAATAGAGGTTGACAGCGCGTCGTGTTATTTGTGAACATAACACAAATGATTCTCATGTCGTTTCCTTACAAAAAATAAGTCTTTAGCTGATAACAAAGCAAATGCTTTCAACTGATAAACTCTCTTTACTTAGCTTTTTTGTTGATTCAGAGTTGAAGACAAATTCAATTTTAACTAATAGGTGGCAAGACGGATCAAAATATTTCTTTAAATGAAATTTTGCCTGCAAGTAGCGGTTTGATCCATTATACTTCCTGTTTCAGGTGTGACTCAAAGCATGTGGAAACTTTCATAACAATAACAGTTCGATCCATTATACTTCCTGTTAGTAATCTAGCATGGTTGCCTTCTATTTTGAGTATCATTATGCCTAATCTTATAAAATGTTTTGGAGTAAATTAAACCGATGGTTAGTGGAATGGTCAAAGTTCATAGATGGTCAAGTGCTATGTTGTCAAAAGCGCAAAAAGCACGCGCCTAGGCGCCCAGGCGCAGCGAGGCGCACCTACAGCGCCTGGTGGTTGCCTAGGCGCAAAAATGGGCTTTTTTTGAAAAAACGCACCTGAGGCGCAAAAAACGTTCCTGAGGCGCAGGGAAAAAGGTAAAACAGAACAAATGACCATTAAAAACAGTAAAAAACGAAAACGGGTGCTTGCAAAAAAACTGGCTCACGCGGGCCCAGGTTTTCGGAGCTGCATTCGTGTCCGCAGGTGCGGGCACGCATGAGTTCAACCAAATTCAAGCTCAGAAACTCATGTGCGCTTTTCTTAAAAAAGCCCACGCTTTTTTTGCGCCTTGTGCCTAGGCTCCGGGCGAGGCCGATGCGCCTCGCCTGCGCCTTGCGTCTTTGACAACATAGGTCAAGTGGACAAGTCAAATCATTTCTTTGTTTATTCGTCATTGACTATTTAATCATATCTTATTTTTAATTAATTTAATCATATCTTATGTTTAATTAATATATAGGTTCTTGGTGGTCTGCGGTAATAGATCGGACCTCTTAGTGACGTTTGAACTATTCCGCATAAATATTAGAGGCTCCTGCTTTACCAGCAACTATCTGTTTATACACAGAGCTATATCAGTATAGGATCTTTTTGATCTAATTAATGGATGCGTATGTCAGATCTGGATACGTATATCAGTTAGGGTTTCATCGGTTCATCTTTATTTTTTTCTATTGAAGAGATATGATTCCATCCCTAAAACGAACTACTACTCCTTATTTTGTTATGATGTTTATGGTTCTGGTATTTATGGTTATGGTTGCAGGTTGACGTGAAAAGGAATTTAACATAAGAAAATTCCCTGGTCGTCACTAACTGGCAAAAATAGTCATACGTGAAGGTATGTTGAGTTGTATATGGATTGCCTTGCTTAGATAAATATGGTCAAATGTAAATTACTCTTAACCTAATACTTTTAATGTAAATTACTTTTAGTGTTTAATGATGTATTTTTTTATTGTGATTTGATTATGCTCTATATTGACATATGGGCAGATTGTTGTATCCTCTCCACTATAGAAGTATATGTTTGGATATTAAGTTTAAAAAGTGATTGTTGTTTAGTTGAATTTTTATAGTGGTTTTGTGGTTTATTTGAATTTTAATCTGGAGCATGTCAAATGGTTTTGTCAAATGGGTTGAAACTTGAAAGTCAAGTGTGCTAAAATGCATTAAAAGCTCTTACTTTCTTGGGTTCTGCCAAATTCCATAGAACATGTATGTTTTCAGTAAGGGTTTAGTTTCACTCGATTTCATTGGTGTTGTTCGTGCTGATTAATGCAATAAAAACAAACCACTTTGTTCTGATTTTGAATAATTTAAAGATTACAATTTATGACCTACCTTTTGGATTATTATTTGAACATTTTATTTGCATCTCAGGTTTGTCAGGTCTGTTTGAGCATCGGGTCGAGTTGGACTAAATTGATGGAATTTCTTAACTGATTGTGTAATTTTTTTACTCTTTAAGGTATATATGCAAGGCTACCTGATACTAAGACAACAACAGACGTTGCAATTCTTTAATGAAATTCATTTGCATCATGTTGATCTATGTCCTTATTTTCATATTGATTGGTGGGCTTCATTAAACAAATCATATCAAACGGGTCCATGGAACTATGTTTTTGAAGGTGAGCCAAAACGAGAGTTGCCTTACGAAGCAACTCTAATCCCTAGAGTTGTTAACCAAATTTTTGATACTTTGGAGCAACGGAACGCAGAGTATAGCGTCAAAGTAACTTTCTTGGAGCTATTTGTTTAGGAGATCACCTACTTGCTGGTTCTATGGACTTTGTGGCTGCATAGGTGAAAACATTTAACCCCTTTTTAACAAGTTTGTAGCTGCAGAATGGTGTTGATGCACTTTCATGTGGATGTAGCACGGTTCGGTTCGTTTCATTTTAAGACAACATATTTGACATTCTCCTGTCAAATATGTGAGTGAAAATAATATATAGAAACAAGACATGTTCATTGAAATAGAGGTTTAGAAATAGAGGCTTTGTTCATCAAAACAAGACATGACATCCTCCTGACAAAGACAACTTATCGAAATAGAAAGGCATATATATTGAAGCAAAATATCGAAATAGATCACTATTTCGATACATGTGTGAAGACGTGTATTTCGATACATAATAAATATGTCTATTTTGATAAGTATAAGGGTATTTCGATGAGTTTCAAAGCAAGTTCTATTTCGATGATGCTTCTTCTTCTGTTTCAATGTATTTCGATGTGAGTTTACATGTTTTGTTGTATTACGTTGCAATGTTCCATAATAATTTCCTTCGTAGAAATTCGTTATGATCATCATATGCGTATAATGTTCTTTGTCAATACGTCGAAAACATATTATTTTAGCAAACCCGCGAAGTTCGCGGGTATTAGCATTAGTAAACATATAAATAATTGAACTTTAAACAAACTAAAGGTAGAACAACTGTAAAACATCACCTATTTATGTCTCGGTTCAAGCTCAAGTGAAAAGGTAGAACAACCTCCTCCTATTACACTCTGATTAGGGTTTGTAGCCGCAGGTTAGGTGATTGGGGTTTTCTCCGGTTAGGTAATTAGGGTTTTCACATGTGAGGAAATGGTTGCCGCCGGTTAGTAATTAGGATTTTCGTGTGGGGTAGAGGTTGCCGCCGGTTGGTTAGGGTTCCAGGGGAGAGGAGAAACGGGTGTGTATTGAGTGATGAAGAACAGAGTAAAAGTGGCGGTAAGGAAGTGATCGATTTGTTTTGCTGAAAAATTGGGCTGAAAATTTCGGGGGGAAGAAGGCTCATCTTTGGGGGGAAGAAGCTCAATTTTGGGGAGAGATGGAAGTGCATTTTATTGTGTGAAATATATCATATTATTATATTGTTAAATAAAATCTAAAGGTGCGATTACATATTAAATGGTGCTGGTTCTTTTTCCATTTGGTGGTGATTTGTGAATGAGGATATGATGATGCGGTGGTATCCTTGAGCCGCACCATCAAAAAATATCCATCGCACTAACAATTGACTTGTGTACTAGTGTAAGTTTATGTTGGTGTTCGTTCGTTAAGAAAAATCAGTTATTCACGAACAGTTTGTGAACACTGGCCTCAAACACAAACGAGCATTTAACTTGAAAATAAAAAATAAAAACATTGTTATCCTTAAACATAGGATGTAAGTAGTTAAATACAGCCATCAAATGATAAATCGAAACACGAGAATTCTAATACAACACCAAACATCGAATCAAGTTTAACTAAATTAAACATAATTAATGTCCAAATTTTAGCTAACTTAGAAAAAAAAATAGGGTTTCAAGTTTTCAACATGTTTAGATAAAAGGTTTATTATTTATTATATTTTTAATATAATCAAATGGACACGAACTAACGTAAACGAACAAACATAACCGAACATTCATGAACGCAGTCGAACGAATGAGACCCGTGTTCGTGTTCGTTCGCTAAGCTAACCGAACGGAATTTTTTGTTCGTGTTCGTTTGTTAAGCTAATCGAACGAACATAAACGAACTTCCTGCCGAACAGTTCACAAACTGTTCGCTGAACGTTCGGTTCGTTTACAGCCCTAGCTGTATACTTGGATAGATTATCCAATTCCTGGAAAAATAAAAGTAGACTGATTTAGCAAAACAACGTGAGGTTGCTATGAAAGACATTGTGTCGAACAAAAACGAACTATGATCTACTATACATCATAGTAAAGAATGAAAAAAAGTTCAAACAACAAACATATTTCACGATTTAGGGGCTGTTTATTTAGCTCTTAATGGTGCTCTTAATGGTTCAGACCTCGACCTTTTACTGGCTCAGTACTTAATGGCTTAAGCTGTTTGTTTCGAGCAAATGTGTCTCTGAATGGTTAAGCATTATATTGAGTTTGAATGGTTAACAGATCTTTTATCTGAATTTGTCAGACCTTTGCCTCTGAAAGGTTAACTACTATACCTTAGATTAATGGTTTAGACATTTTATTGATTCAGCAGTTAATTATTTACAAGTTGCCAAATAGTCCCTTAATTAGTAAGATGTTAACCATGGCAGCTTACGTGAATGGAAAAGAAACAGACGGTCAGACTACCTTTATTTTAGGGTCATGCTATTTACACACGGTGAAAATTATTTTCACACCTCAAAGCGCCGCGCTATGGCCATAGCGGGGCGCTTAGCACGACAAAAGGTGATTTGACTGACGTTTGAGACATAAGTTGCTGTTTGAAAGACATAAAGCTGAAACGAGGTTTCAGCGTCTCGTGAACCCTAAGCGCCGCGCTATAGCCATAGCGCGGCGCTTCGACCCCAAATTTTTACTTTTAAAAGCTGCTCAGACACAACATTTAGCGTTCGAGACATAAAGCACTCAATATGTTGTTTACAAACATACGGGGGTTTTGTTGTTTGTCGATTTCTAAATCACTTGTGTTTCTTCAAAATAACACGCGGTTTTGCTGTATTAGTTACGTGTCTTGAAAAAACGATGTCGTGGTTAAGCAACTATCTTTTCGGTCAATATTCTAACGAGTCAGTTGTTCCTGATTCTTACGAGGGGACCGCTATTTCTGACTCGTATGAGAAACCGGTCTCGTCCAACTTGAGGGAGGCAGAGGTTGTATCTGGCATTCGTTATCGTGATAACACGGTGAAGCTGGATTTGAATACCCTTGTGGAGGACCCTTACGCACAATAAGGTTATTCGAATTTCGGTTACGGTGGCGAGCACAGCTTTGTACAGCAGGAGTGTTATCCAAACCACAGTTACGGTTGTCAACAGAGCTTTGAACATCAAGTCTATTCGGACCTCGGTGACGATGGTGAGCCGGAGGATGTGTCTGTTGACGAGGAAGGCTGTTACCCGGTTACATTTTCGTTTGATACAACGCAGACCTTTTCGTCACGTAAAGAGTTGGTGCGTTGGGTACAAGACACGGCAAAAGACAATGGTTACCTCATTGTGATTAAGAGGTCGAATAAAAGAGGAGAGAATTACAAGATTTGGTTTCAATGTACTTTTGGTGGGGAGCATAAGAGTATAGCTACACAGAGGAAAACGGTAGCAAGAAAATAGGCTGCCCGTTCGAGATGATCAGGTTTTCGGAATTATCCGGAAGTGTTTGGAGGATCGAGGTGATGAAGGCGAAGCATAACCACACTCCTATTGAAAACTTAGAGGGTCACGCGTATGCGAGAAGGCTTTCTTCGGAGGATACAAAACTGGTTAAGGAGCTGGCAGAGCAAGATATTCCCAACCAAAGTATCTGGCAAACGCTGACGAAAAACAATCCGGCTAGAAAGCTTATTCCGAAAGATATACACAACGTTGTTCAGAAGATTAACGCCGGAAAAAATGTCGGTAAGTCTCCGATGCAAAAACTTGAAAACATTCTTCTCGAAAAAGATTACACTTATTACATGCGCACGAATGAGATATCGAACGTAGTTGAAGATGTCTTCTTTGTTCACAAAAAATCATTCACTATGTGGTGTGCCTTCCCGCATGTGCTAATGATTGACGCCACCTACAAAACGAACATGTACAACCTGCCATTTGTTCAGGTCGTAGGCATGACGTCGACAAACAAATCGTTTACGGCTGCTTGTGCGGTAATTTCCGCTGAGAAGTTAGAGAACTACCTATGGGTGTTGCAGAGGATCAAGTCTATGCTGGTAGGATGTATGGAACCGCGCGTGATTTTAACAGACAGGGAATTTGCGCTAATTAACGCGTGTGAACAAGTTTTTCCAAAAGCGCATAAGTATCTTTGTCGGTTCCATATTCAACAAAATATTAATAAGAACAGCAAGAGGAAATTCTATGACAAGCAGTGGAAAGAATTCGTACGTACATTTTGGACATTGTGCGAGTCTACGACCGAGGAAATATACAGGTATAACTTGGAAAACCTTGAAGCACAGCTGAAAGAAGATGGCCGTGAACGTGAGTATTTCTTACATAATTATGTTCAAATTTTATATAATAACAAAAACTAACAATTTACGTTTTTTAATTTCAGAGGTTTTTGATTATTTGATGAAATCCTGGTTGGATCCGTACCGTGAAAAGTTTGTATCTTGCTGGATTAACAAAACTATTAAATTTCACCAAACTACGACCAATAGGGTTGAGGGCATGCATGCAACACTAAAAAGTCACTTTCCAAGTCATCGCAACACACTGGATAAACTTGTACTGTATGTTGATCATGTTGTTGATAGACAATACGCCGAGATTAGAAGTAGCTTTGAAACAAGCCTCCGAAAAGTGATGAAGCACCACAAGGATCATCCCATGCTTGCATATGTTCTCAGAAAGGTTTCAATATTTGCGATTGAGCTTTTGAATATGGAACTAAAACGTAAGGAAGACGGGTTGAGAGCCTACGGTGCAAGCTGTGGTTGCCAACTTTTTACCAGCTGTGGTTTGCCATGCGCTTGTCGTTTGGAAAAGTTGGAAAATAACGGTAATTAATATTTTTGACCTTTCTCGTTATGATTTTGCCACCTAATTTGTTTTCGTCCACAGGTCAGCAAATCCGTATCGTCCCCCTGACCTTAATGTAACCCCATATGTTCAAGATGTATGTTAAATGTGTTTAATAATAATCACGTTAATTCTTTTACAGTCCAAGAGTACGTTTGTGTTTGTTCAATATATGCTTTACATCACGTTAAAAACCGAATGTCACCGACACGACCCAATCAGATTCAATACGCACTTGTACGACCCAAAATGACAATATACATCATAATACTACAATTAATGAAAAAATACGTCATGTACATGTACGGTAGGCGGCTGATACACATAAGACTACTCATAGGAGTACTTGTGCTTTCAAACCAAAATGATACGATATAATGGAATACGACATCACACGTAACCGATTTGATCCGGAACTTGCAGTATAGTCCATATATATTAAAAAATGATGTATAATGGAAAAAGCGTAAAATTTAGACTATTATCGACGGGTTTGTGAATTAAAAACAATTTTAAAAAATTTAAAAAAGGCCCTAAGCGCCGCGCTTTGACCTAAGAGGGGCGCTTTGCCCGGAAATTTGAACTGAAGCGCCCCGCTATGGCCAAAGCGGGGCGCTTTGCTCCCTCGTTTAACCTGAAGCGGGGCAGCTTCTTCCCCATTTCATCAACAAACACAAACACACACACAAAGGTGCGATTACACACACTTGGGCTACGATCTTCTTTTTCAAGATTTCAAACGCTAAAAGGTAAGATCGAACATCCTTTATCGTTTTGGTTAAATAGTTATGTTTGAGATTGGTTTGATTGGGCGGGTTTTGATCGGTTGCTGGGTTCTGTTTTTGAAAACGAAGAACCAAAGCGCCGCGCCGAGGCCAAAGCGGGGCGCTTTGGTTCATGTTTAATTTTTTTTTCTATTATTTATTTATTATTATTTATTGTTTGAATTGTTTAATAATATTATTTGTTTATTATCTTTTATTGAATATTATTTGTGTATTTGAATTGTTTAATAATATTATTTGTTTATTATCTTTTATTTAATATTATTTGTGTATTTGAATTGTTTAATAATATTATTTGTTTATTATCTTTTATTTAATATTATTTGTGTATTAGAATTATTAATAATAACTTGTATTTGATATTGTTTAATATTGTATTTGTATTTAAACGTGCAGGGATGGATTCCGATCACGAGGAGGAGATTGAGCATATGGAGGAGGAGATTGAGCATATGGAGGAGGCTGAGGTAGAGGAGGTATGTCCGTACCTGCAGTTTGAGCAGGGGTCACGGGCGGCGAGGAGATGCGCTAGGTTGCGCACCATGGAGATTGGGGGGCATGTAGGGATAGACTGGGACCTGCTGGAGACCGTGGGAGAGGCCGTGCGGACGCGTGATATAGTTGGACTAGATACTCCTTGGTCGCGCCTATTTCAGATAGCGATTGAGGACTCGTACCGTGAGCTTACGGTCGAGTTTCTTTCTACGTTTACATACGTGCCGCATCCGGCGGATTACGTGGAGGACCCGGATTTTCCAGTCCACGAGGTTACATTCCGTCTCGCCGGTCAGCAGTTTCAGATGAGTGTGCGGGAGTTTGCTGTCCATACAGGTTTGTACACAGAGCACGAGCTTGATACTGATTTATATACGCAGGGGGTTAGGGCGATGGACAGGCAGACACTTATCAGTTTCTGGAGGGCCATTTCCAGGGTTCCCTTTGGGAAATCCTGGCAAAAGGCCACCACCATTAAAGACCCCTTGTACCGATACCTGCACCATATTATCGCGTCATCTATCGTGCCGCGGGGTACCAGCAGGGAGAAGGTCAACCTCAGTGACCTTTTCTTTCTATACTGCCTACTTCGCGGCCAGACCTGCGATCTATCAGCCTGCCTGGCAGATTACTTTGCAGGTGCATACCACCGGCAGCTCCACGGGCAGCTGCACGGTGGCTCATACATCACCGCCATTGCACGCTCGCTAGGGCTCGTGCCCGAGAGTGATCCGGAGCTGTCCGATCCGACCCCGTCAACCAGGTTGGGCCGCGCGTCAGTATCTAGCATGCAGATCACCCGTACCTTTGATGTTGGTCTGAGGTTTAGGGGCCGTGACGGGCAGATTTGGCATGCGGAGGTTTTGCCGGAGGTCATCCCGGTTGTTATTGAGCTGAGGGATGGAGTGTTAGCCCCTGCTCATGTTCAGGAGGCCGCTCGGCAGGCTCAGCTACAGGCTCTGGGCCTCGATCAGCCTCAGGGCCAGCCTCAGGCTCAGCCTCAGCCTCAGCCTGTATTCGAGGATCCGGCTCAGGAGGAGCATGTCGAGGAGATCCCGGTACCACCAGTTCAGCCACCTCCTGAGCCGCCACAGTACCCGCAGCACATTTACGCTGACCTGCCTCCGGTAGCGCGTGCGGTGGCTCGGGACTTCGACCGGCGCCTCAGACGCCAGGACGCACTCATTGACTGGATGGTCGAGACGCTCGTTGCTCTACGAGAGCTCGCCGGGTTGCCTCCACTTCCCCTCCCACCGTCCCCACCGCAAGAGGATTAGTACCTTAGTTTGTTTGTATAGTGTTTTGTTATGTATTATGTACTCAGTTGTACCTTTTTGTTTTGTATGTACAAACTGATATATATATATATATATATATTGCAGTTAATCTTCTATTTACATCACGTTGGTTTTGGATTGTTTACGTTTAATTCTTATGGCTTTCTGTACATTTTATTTAACGTGTTCGTTTAATTTAACAAAATAAACTAGGTTAACAGTTTATAAAGATGCACTTATATTATATACGTTCTATAAAAATAATGACGTAAAAAAACGTAATTATAAAACAACTATGAATTATATGTAATATTAATATTTTATAATAATAATAAAACTCAAATACAATTTTTTCCTCCAAAAAACAATACCAAACTAACCCACATCCCACCTATTTAAAAAAAAAACAACACAAACTCCACTGAACACGCTCTTTGTCTTTTTGCACACCTAAAGCGCCCCGCTATGGCCAAAGAGGGGCGCTTTGGGCTTGGTCAACAGACAAGGACTGACAAACAGTGTCCTTGTCTGTTGACCAAGCCCAAAGCGCCCCTCTTTGGCCATAGCGGGGCGCTTTAGGTGTGCAAAAAGACAAAGAGCGTGTGCGAATAGACCAAGCCTTATTTTATTTCATTTTCGGTTTTCATTCTCTCTTAAATATTGTATTTGTTTATTTATCTTTTACAATTGTCAGTCCTTGTCTGTTGACCAAGCCCAAAGCGCTCCTCTTTGACCATAGCGGGGCGCTTTAGGTGTGCAAAAAGACAAAGAGCGTGTGCGAATAGACCAAGCCTTATTTTATTTCATTTTCGGTTTTCATTCTCTATTAAATATTGTATTTGTTTATTTATCTTTTACAATTTATTTATTTATTATTATTGTACAAATTGATAAATTCAAAAGATCAGAATAGTCATACAGTAGTTGATTATCCTCATTGGAGTTTCGACCATTGAATACTCTCAGACTTTTCTTCATGTGTAGGATGCATAATTCCACACCAAATATGAAGGTAAGCATGTCACTTTCTGTGGTACAACTCCAATTGCAGAAGACCGCAAATACTCCTGTATTATTGCAGAAGACCGCAAATACTTTTCCAGGTCTACTCTTAAAAGTCTTAAGCAAGCAGACAAGCCTTTCACAGTCACTAGTTCTGTTACAATACAAGAACAAAAACTAGTTCTGGTACAATACAAGAACAATAACTAATTCTCTTCTCTACGGATTCAATTAATCAATCATACTACTTAACCATCATGTTTTCCTTCAGTTTACCGATCTTTTGTGTTCTCATCTCCATCACAACCGTACAATCATACAATGCCACTGATAGCATCCTCCTCGACTGCGGTTCATCCACTACTTCGTATTCGAATTCTTATCAGGGAAATTGGGTCGGTGACGAGCATTCCAAATTCGTGCCTTCTGACATCACCACCACCTCCTTCTCATCGACCCCTGACCACCTAGATTCTTCTGTCCCCCAAATCCCTTACTCCACCGCTCGAATTTTCAACTCTTCTTCCTTTACCTACACATTTCCTGTTTCCCAAGGTCCAAAAATGCTCCGTTTACATTTCTATCCTGCCACCTACTCTGGTATTAACGCTGGACAATATTTCTTCAATGTATCATCCAATGGCTTCCTAACCTACTCTTTTCAAAGAAACGCCCACACCTCCGATGCAGTAGCGCTCAAAGAATTTATGATCCCTGTAAACGATACAGAAATCCTTTACGTTACCTTTACACTCTCACCCAACTCATATGCCTTCATCAATGGTATTGAAGTCCTTTCAACGCCACAAAACCTGTATCCTTCAAACCCGAAACTTATTCCTACAAGCACACCAAAAGGGCAGACACCAAAAGGACACACACCAACCGTGATAGGGAACAAGAAGAAAATTTCATATGCTGGGATAATTGGAGGAATTGGTGGAGCCTCTGTCTTGTTGTCTGTTTTAGTTTATATAGTTTTCTGGAGAAGGCGAGTTAAACACTATGGTTTGATGGATGACAGGCCATCAAATGGATGCCGTCGTTTTTCACTTGAAGAGGTGAAAGCAGCTACAGATGAATTCAATGACAGCTTCGTCATAGGCAACGGAGGGTTTGGTAAGGTGTACAAAGGGTACATGGACAACACTACAACCATTGTTGCAATCAAGAGGCTAGACTCATCATCCAGACAAGGTTTTCAAGAATTCCGTACAGAAATTGAGATGTTGTCTAAACTACGCCATGTCCAACTAGTGGCTCTGATTGGATATTGTGACGATGAGGGAGAGATGATACTAGTGTATGATTATATGGCACACGGGACTCTACGAGAACATCTCTACAATGCAAATAAACCCCCTCTGTTATGGAAACAACGTCTCGAAATTTGCATTGGTGTAGCAAAAGGATTGCATTATCTCCACTCGGGTGGAAAGCGTGCAATAATTCATGGTGATATCAAGTCTACAAATATCTTACTGGATGAGAACTGGGTTGCTAAGTTGTCTGATTTCGGTTTGTCAAAGCTAGGCTCTGAAGATGAGTCAGAAACACATTATACGGTGGTGAAGGGTAGTTTGGGGTATGTTGATCCTGAATATTGCTGGACACAACAATTGACAAAGAAGTCTGATGTGTACTCATTTGGAGTGGTTCTTTTTGAAGTGTTGTGTGCAAGACCTGTTATCGATGCAGGGTTGCAAGACGAACAAGTAAGTTTGGTAGAATGGGGCAAGACTTGCTATCGAAAGGGAACCCTACTGGAAAATATTGATCCAAAACTAAGTGGGGAGATCGCACCTGGGTGTCTACGGAAGTTTGGAGATGTAGCAAGTAAATGCTTGCATGAGGAAGGGAGTGAGCGACCTGCAATGGAGGAGGTAGTTAGGCAACTAGAGTTTGCATTGCAACTACAAGAAGATGCCGAGAAAGTGGATGGTCCTAAGACAATAGATAAAAATCAAGAACTTTCATTTATCATATAGACTTGTAAAGAGAACTTAGCAAAATAAGTTTCAGCTTCATACTATGTTAAACAAAATAGTAACAATCAAATATCATTTTTTGTAATGATGTACGAATCATACATTTTCTGATATGTGATCTAGTTTTACAGCTTTACTCACCGTGTAAACCAAGAGATCCTTCTGCCACTCCCTATTTCTGTGTCTGTATTATTGCATGTAAAAATTACACACATAACTAGCAAATATTAACAAAATGGTTATATATAATATTATGACTGACTACATGTATGAAGGAGAGTTCCAATATTTTATCTAGGAATAACATGATCTTTTGGTCATCATGATGCTAATGTTGATTATGACTCAAACAAGAAACACAATTGCTTCAAAAGGAAGATTACATACTCACATATTCGGAAGCGAGTATCATGGATGTTCCCCATGCTGATGTGCTTAAAAAACATGGACCAATCCCTGTATAGAAACCTTTCCAGCCATCTTCTGCAATCAATGCTTTGATAACTTGTCGTGTAAAGGGTCGCTTTTTATGCCCCATTACCTTGTACAAAAGTTATTAATGAGCATCAAAGGTTAAGCCCTGTCGAAAAAATGAGAAGGGCCATTGATGGAACAGAAATCAAATTTCAACCCACAAGTGCCTAAAAGTAGCCCAAAGGTGTGAGCTAAAATCATAACATCAAGTGGAGTAGTGATAACGATGCTGCAGCTGCAACAGCAATGGCAACACAAATTCCTCAGTTCCATAAATAGTAACTCTTCACCTCCATATAACGCGTTGACTGGAACTGTAGCTGGCCCACCAAAGAGCACTAGAAGGGGAATAGGTCATGCAGATAGACTGAATCCTCTGTAAAGCCCTATGATCCCATCCTGTTTTAGAACTTTACGAGCAACATCCAGACCACCGTGAATGCTTGCATGGCCTGAAATTCCTTGAACCATCAATCTTTGACTAATCTGTTGACTTACGACATATAGATCATATGTACACACAAATACTAATAACCAGGGGCATTAAAAAGCATGCCACATCAATAGGAACAAAGACAACTTGATCAATAAGAATCTGAATGTTCGAATGGTTCCGCAGTTCAACCATCTTAAAAGCAGTGACCCTTGTGGTCTCTAACGTGTAAAGTAACACAATTTTACTGGGAACTGCTCTTGTGATGACAATACCAAAACCTCTGTATACAAGTATGAGTCAGCAAATCCCTATATCAACTTCATACATTGTTTACTACAATTTCTGGAAACAAATGGGAAATTTACATATTATATCTTACCATAATTTGTGTAAATAATTTATATCAACCCAGGCGACAACGATTTTACCCTTCTGTTGTTAAAAATAATTGCTCATGCCCTTTGATCATACGAAGGAAAATAGTTCCTAAAAAATGTGATTATCAAATTTGTGAAGATTTTCATTTGAACCTTGTATGAGATTGAGAAGGACAAGAAGGCAACAAAAATGTACAAGTAAAACAAAATAACTTTTTATCCTTATGTAATTATAGCTCATAATTTACGGACAAAGTCATGAAACCATCTTACCGAGCCAATTAGCCAGAAATGTTTGAAAATTTTCCTAAATCTGGAACCTAACCCACATTTCTTAACACGAAAACCTTTTATCTAATTTTATGGCTTTTATAAAACCTGTGAATCATATGACAAAAAAATGTGTGTAGTTAGATGCTTAATCTAACTTCAACTATTTGTAAGTTTTAAAAAATAAAAATTTATTGTACTTGTCAAAATTTAGAAACCATTTATAAAAAATAATATATAAAGAAATAACATTTATATGGAAAGGTATTTTTCAAATTTTTATGTTTATATTTCAATTCATAGCCATACAATTGACTAAATCAAATGTCTTTTTTGATATCAGTGGGAATGCCCGCACATTGCTGCGGGTATTTATGTTTTTGGCCGCACGTTGCGCGACGGGTTCCACATATTTTACCAATCACACGGAGCTATAAACTTGAGGTTTCAAGTGAGTGGTTTCGACTTAAAAGTTTGATTCCAAGTGCACCAGATTTTTTAATAAAATCGACTTTTTCCATCTCAAACTAATTATGCAACTGATATAGTCACAAGAGAACAAGTATATGATACAGGTACACTATCTCAATGCGCTTGGTACAAATCATTATATCATCACGTGTTCTGGGTTTGTTAGTTTCCACTCCAGATTACTCAAACTTCTTAATCAAAGACATGTAATTCAGCATCTTCTCAATAGCTTCATCATTGTGTCCCCCCCCCCCCCCCCCCCCCCCGACTGAGTTACAAACTTTCAACGGATCCATAATCACACCAGATTTCTAGAATTACAAATGTTTTGGTATGGTTTAAGTACCCTGATAGATGGAACTATAACTGAACATTATAGTTGCTACACTTTAAATGCTTGACCATCAGAAAAGTTCAACTATAAGTGAAAGTCAATGAAAATTGCAACACTATTAAAACTTATAAAATATTTTATAAAAGAGAATAAATAATGTAATATGCCATTGATTAAACAGCAAAAGTTCAGAATATCTATAGGAGTCCAAAAGTCCAATGAGCAGTCACCAGAAGTCAAATGTGTCATTTCGGGTCGGGTTCTTCTTCGCAAAGTACCATTTATGGGCAAATTGTGCATAGGGGTGTTCAGAATTCGTTTCGAATTTGAAAAATTCGAAATTCTTTTAAATTCGATTATCAAGAATTCGTTTCAAGTGCAAGGTGGCATCTCTTTATGGCAAAACAACCTGGGTAAAGGGTCAAAACGGGTTTATAGTTCCGGTTAAAATGTACTCTTTGGTCAAAATATGTCGATACAGGTTTTAGTTGAAATGGGTCATATTGGGTTTAGGATTTTAATTAAAATGGAGACTCTGGTCAAAATGGGGTTTGGATTCTGATTAAAATGGACTCTTTAGTCAAACCGTGTCAAAAGAGGTTTAGGATCCGGGTTAAAGTCATCAGAATGGGTTCGAGTAGAAAGTTTCTTTGTGGCGCAAAGCGGGTTGGGTTGTGTGTTTCGAAGAGAATCTGTATATGTGCAGTCATTTGTTTGGTGTAGACCTGGCAAAGGGGTCGGGTCGGGTCATGGATCAAATGGGTTTGGGCCAAAACGGGTCAATTATAAAAAGGTTTGGTTCGGGACGAAACGGGTCCGGGTCAGAACAGGTTTCGGGTCGGGTCTTTTTCTTTTTTTTTTTTATGATGATGATGACTAATATGCGTTAATTATTCATATACTAATGGGGTTGTGTTATTCTCATGTTACTTTGGGTCGGGTTTGGTCAGTTTTTTTTTTTTTTTTTTGATAATTTATCGTCACCTGAAACAGTTGCACCATTTGCTGGAGATGATGCTGAAGCAGATGCATTATTTTCACCTGAAATAGTTACACCATTGGCTGCAGATGGTGCTGAGTATTGTAGTGACGATGAAAATATAATTCGCAATTCATGAACAACTATAGACAGATAAAGAACCAGCAGCAACAGCTTACCTTCCATCTTTCTACCAAACTCATGAAGCAACTTAAATTAAATTACATATATAACATTAACCAAATTTGATACCAATAACCTGGCAACTAATTCTTCTAGTTCTTCAAACTCAAATCAACCAAATTGAATAATAATTCTAAGCAACAAACTAAAGTCAAAATCTTAATCAAATAATAATAAATGGTTTGACTATGCTGTACAATTAAGAGTGGATTAGATGAGTACGCGAGTTGAGTTACCATTTAAAAAAAGGTTCTGGTCTCGTAAATTTGTAACTTGTACAAATGAACAGTCATGATTCAATTGTTCCAAAGTGACAATGGAGAGTTGCATTAAATACCATAACCTTTAACATAACTAAATGTAATTGCAATCCATTGTTCTCGAAATACAAACTTAACATATTATGACATAACTTTGCTAAAAAAAAACTTTAACAAACACAAAAGCAAATTTAACATAAATCTCTAAAAAATGAGCGAAAATACGTCCCTCAATGTGATTAATCCTAACACGAGTTGGGAGCCAACTTCAACTACCACTACACGCCGCACCCCTGTCACAAAATTGGAAACATTCAGCAACATTTAGAGAAAATATGGGTTAGGCCCGTTTATGGATATGGGTCAATTCTGGTTATCATGGGTAAACACTTGAAACTTCACTATTGGAACTATATACTTAGATGGAAATTCATACCTAGATCAGAAAAAAGAGTTATGACTTGATATAACCTATGAGATCGTGTACATATCCCGAATCTAGAATGAGCTTTGTTGTATGCTAGTTGCAACGCCTGAATCACGGAATAAAATAAGTATTTATTAATAATTAAGGAAATTAAAAAAAGGAAAATAAACTTGATATCAGTTAGAGGCACGAATAGCGATAAATAGTGTGCCCTATTTTATGAATACCCTGGTATACACTATTTTACATGTATATTTAACAAAAAGCTAAAATCCATCTATTTTATAGCTATATTTAATCGCTATTTATATTTATAAAAAAAGTGAAATCCCGCTATTTATGGGCTATGGCTACATACCTTGTAGCGACCTTCAACCTATACGCTACGCTATTCGCTATAGCGACCGCTATTGACAACTATAGTTAGAGGTGTCAAACGGGTCAAAATGGTTTAGGCTAAAAGATCTAATTAGAAGGAAACGGGCCAAATAACATTCTCATAAATCAGTTTAATAAAAGAAAGATTATTGTGGTTATAATATACTTTTTTTTAATTATATTTAGCACCCAAACTATTTATAAAGGTCATAAAAGATGAACAAATGAAAGTGTATGTGGGCAGCCCGATACCACCTAGACTATTTGTTACCAGACTCACCCACCCGGTCCATTTGCCACATGTAATATTATTATTAATGGTCTACATACATGAGATGTGTGAGTAATGGTTACTTGAGCTATGGTTGCATGATCAAGTTGCATACGAGCATATACATTGGCTTTTGCTAACGAAGTGATGTCACTGAATAAACAAAGGTTTTAAATTTTAATCAATATATAATCTAGTGGATTATTAAACTTTTATAAATTCAGTTGAATAGTCAAAGACCATGACAATTACAAATCACCTTCTAGAGAAAATGTTAACAAGTCCTCCTTTACTATCAACAATAGGCACCGAGCTTATATGTTCTGCAGAAGATTAAAAATAAACAATAAGATATTGAACACACACAGACAATCGCAAATTTCAATGAACATATGTAGTTGGATACGCCAGTTTTTACCATATATATGGCTGCCTGGTGGTGAATCATATAAACATGTTAATTTCTCTAACAAACATAAATAAACTATAATAATAGATCATCATACAACCACATCCGATGGAACACGCAGTGGCGGATCCAGAATTTTTTTTTTCACTGGGTTCACTTTTTAGGTGTTTAAGTTTCGGTCAACTCAAACGTTCGAATTTTCGGGTCGGATCGGGCATTATCACTAAAGTCAATATTTTTTCCTATCCCACGATTTATCTTGGTCTCTAAAAACACATGAAGCATAAAAAGATGAATAAATAAGCACTATTTGATGCCGGTTCAACTACAAAAGCATCTAACTGAACAACCGGTTCAACTACCAAAGCTCTAACCGAACCATTTCTATTGATTATTAGCTAAGAGATTTACTTAATCGTTTCTGTTCGACTAAGCTTAATTAAATTAATTACCATCTAATTGCTATGTTCAACAATATAGACCTGAACTTGGATTAAACATTCTCGAATTTAATTTAGAGTTCAAAAATAAACATTTCAAATATGAATATGAAACATTAAAAGGACACACCTTGCTGTTTAAAATGCCCAACACAAGTCACTTTTAATACTAAAAGTCAAAGAACATGAACCCATGATGAGAACCGCATAAGATGATAAGAGATTGAAGTTATGGGCTTTTCTTCAAGATTCAGCAGAACACACTACTCAGGCTGATGATACACAGATATGCTTTATACATGTATGATTGAAGCAATTTTCACAGATTCAAAACAAAAAACAAAAAATTGAAAAGGGTTTATTGCAAATTTGTAAACTTTTTTTCAAATCACACCACAAATACCCCCTTTAAACAAGCCTCAGCAATAGGGGCACATAAATATGTCCATATAAATGTACCAAAATCATTTGGATTTCTTTTCTGCGAAAGATTAACAGAAATGTCAAAATGAAGAAGGGTTCATCATAAAGATTTACCTTTTTTCTCCAAAATTTACAAGATATACACCTAGAAAATCCAGAAAAGATTTGAAAGAATGAACCATGGTGGAGGTGGTCGGAAGGTGGAGGCGGAGGACGGCCGGTGTCAGCGGAGGTGGTCGGAAGATGGAGGAGCCGCTGCTGATTCTGGCTCTGATGTTGCTGAAGGTGGAGGCGAGGTTCAGTTTGTTACATTGTTCTCTGATGTTTTTATGTTATGGGTTTGTGTTGTTGTAACCCTAAATAGGTTTAAAATTAAAGAACAAAATAAAAAAAAAGAAATAAAAAAACGAAACAAAAAGAGTATTATAATTGTGCCACAAACAGGACTCGAAACCGGGTGGTTTGGGAATGTTAACGCGGACATAACCAGTAGAGAAGACAGGCTTTTTTGTTTATAGGTTCCCTTTATATTTTACTTATGGGTTCCTTTTCAGTTTTTTATATACATTTACACTAAATATTAAAAACCGAATGAGTTCCTGGGAACCCGTTCTTTGTTAATAGGTCCGCCCCTGGGAACACGCCATTTCATAATCCATATCAGCAGTTTTTCATATTAATTCTTAAGCACATTTTTTTTCTTTATGTCTAACTAATCTGAATCAGGTTGAGCAGCAACTGGTTGAACAAAGTCGGAAATGAGAGGAAAGCTATGATTTGAGACCTTACTCATGAAGGCAATCGCTAGAATATATCTTCCTAAATAAAAATCATGAGAATTTCAGGTGGAGTCAAAGATGAACTTTATTCTAGAATTGGATAATGACAGTACCGTTAAATTGGCCCACCACTTGAAGAAGATTGCTTCCATATTTAAGCATATGCGTAATAGGTTTCGGCATCCATGGTCCAAAATCTTGATTAGAAAATTAAGTAATCAGAAACATGTTAGTGATCACCAAGAACACACTATAGTACAAATTGTAGAATGGTGCATATCGGGAGAATAACAACTATACAGCCATCAATTTTAAACACATATTATAGTGAAAAATCAAAGACCATCTCATATTATAGTACATAATCAAAGACCATCCAGAACTAAATGAAGCAAAACAAAAAGCATACCTATGAATGCCAAAATCAAAAGATAGAAGAACGGTTACACCTGGGATGAAATTCAGAAACAAACACCCCTAAAACATGAAATCCGCAAGTGCAACAATGAAATTGTAATATTGTTACATGAAACAAATCGAATCTGGGAATTTATAGAGATTGTACCTTGGTATGACTTGCTTACACGGATCCTACCAGCAACACCATACGATATATAGAAGAAGACGACCTGAAGTAGGAGGACCAACGATGGTGGATTTGGCTGTTAGGTGGATTTGAACGGGGAGTGGAATTTGAAACCCTAAATAAGAATTCAAAAGCTTTCAATTGTAGAATTAAATGTGAAAATCATAATTTCAATTGATGAATAAATTGCACTATTTCTTAACCTAAGTGATCAAATAGAAGTTATTTCCAACAACTAAGAGAAACAAATCATTCAGTTCTAAACCTAAAATTGAGTGGGTGGGATGGAAACGCACGGCGCTTCAAAGTGCAACATTCAATTAGGATTTAAATTTCGCATTCACTAACATGGCCGATGAGGGTTGTGGTGGGATGTGGAAGAGACGATGGTAACATGGAACTGAAATTCAGCCTTAAAAGCTCTGGTAATCTAGAATTCCAATTATACCGTCTTTAAACTTTGTGAAAATACAAATTCAGCCCCTCTAAAAAGGCTTCATTCTCTTGTATATGGTGCTTCAAGATTTGTACCTATGGCAAAATTACGAAAAGGATAGAAAACCCAGTTCTCTTAATACAGTATTATAGATAAACATCTTTCTCTACAAGCATGTCAATTTATTTGGTACAATTCCCACTCCACAACGTACAAGTATACCTACAATGCATCTTATTCCCTAACACGTAAGGCCAGCCAAAACATGCCAAGTCTCTTGATAGAGCCTTTTTAGTAGGCAAACACTCCAAAGAATAAAAGAGGGAGAACAAGACTTTTGGGGCAATTTTATGATATTTTTCCAAATGCAACAATTACAAATATTTAAAGATGCATGATAATACATGTCCACCATGCCATGTTTGGATGTTCACCATACATATGTCCCTTCCCTTATTCTTAGCCATGATCTACCACTACCTTATCCTAAATGCATGCAACTAAATTGAATAATTTAATAATAAAAGTATTAGAAATAAATGTGGCTTGCAATCAATTAATAATGGGCTTGACTCCTTAATCCAGCAACCGGCGGGGCTTCTGTTTGATGCATTTGGGCCGGTCCCTTCAATCTGGGGATGGGCCTGGTCATGTGCTGGAGTGGACTGGGCCGTATCATCACCCTCCCCTTCAAGAACGACGTTGTCCTCAATGTCGGGAAAAAACGACAATTGTTGTTGTAGAACATTTTTATCCTCCCACGTAGCCTCTTCCAACGGACGATTCTCACACTGAATAAGAAGTTGTTCTTGTTGATCAGGTCCAATTTTTCTTTCTAAAACCGCTTCTGGCAATAAGGAGACTGCCTCCTCATTGAATGCTTCGATGTTACCTTTGTTGGGAGTTATGTTGTCAAAACTTTGCTTTAACAATGAAACATGGAAAACCGGATGTATCTTCGATGATGGTGCCAACTCAAGCTTGCAGGCAACCTTCCCAATACGATCAAGTATCTTGTACGGTTTGAAAAAACGCCTTGACAGTTTCGGATTTGCTTTTGAACTTACTGTTTGTTGACGCTATGGTTGGAGCTTCAAATAGACCCAATCTCCGATGTCAAACTCCTTCGCCATACGATGTTTATTGGCTTGCTTGACCATGCGGGCTCTTGCGACTTCCAGGGACTTTTTTAAAGATTCTATGACTTCTTGATGATTCAAAAGAGACATATCAATAGAAGCATTGGAATTGGTTCCCGGAACGTATTCATGAACGGATGTAGCTTCGTGACCGTAAAGTGCTTTGAACGGCGTCATGTTGAGCGAACTGTGAAATTGGTATTATAAGAAAATTATGCCATATACAAGTACCTTTCTGATTTAGATGGTGTATCGAAAACAAACGCTCGCAAGTAAGCCTCAAGGCAGCGGTTTACTACTTCGGTTTGGCCGTCCGTCTGAGGGTGGTAAGCACTTAAATGCAACAGTTTTGTGCCCATTTGCTTGAACAATTCTCTCCAGAATCTGCTAACAAAGATCAGGTCGCGATCCGACACTATGGTCTTAGGTAAACCATGCAGTTTATAAATTTCTTTCATGAATATGGTAGCGAGGGAGACCGCGGTATAATGCGATGGAAGAGCAATAAAGTGTGCAAATTTTGACAAGCAGTCAATAATCACCCAACTCATGGTTTTACCTTTCGATGGCGGCAGATTTGTTATAAAGTCCATGGAGATATCATGCCACGTGTGTTCGGGAACCGAAAGTGGCTGGAGTAACCCATAAGGTTTATGAGTTGGTGTCTTGATAGCTTGACAAATATCACAGTTGCTGACAAAGGAAATCACATCTTTCTTTAAGCCAACTAAGAAAAAGAAGTGGACAACCTTTTGAACGTAGCCGTGCTTCCCGAATGGCCACCAACAGGAGACGAGTGGAATTCGTGTAACAGTCTTTGTCTAACACTACCGATGGGAGGGAACAAGATTTTTCCACTCACATAAACGAGCCCATCTTTGTAGAGATGACGAGGAAACGCTGCTGGATCCAAAGTGATCAGGTTCATTAGTTCAATGCCCGTCGGATGATCTTTATAGTAATTCTTAATCTTATTTAACCAAGGGGATGTTGCATGAGACAAGGGCATCATAGCCGGTATATGAACTCTACTCAATGCGTCGGCAACGGTGTTCTCTTTTCCAGGTTTGAAGTGGATTTCGAAGTCGTATCCGAGCAGCTTTGTGATCCACTTTTGTTGTTCCGGCATGTGAATTGTTTGAGTTAACATGTTCTTGAGACTATGGTGGTCGATATTGATACGAAAACGGCTTCCCAATAGATATTGTCTCCATTTACGAACTGATTCCGTAATAGCATTCAATTCTTTAGTGTAAGTGGATTAGGCTTGCATGGTAGGGCAAAGTTTTTTTGAGAAAAAGGCAATGGGTCGATTGTTTTGTGAGAGAACGGCTCCAATGGCATACCCAGAAGCATCGGTAGTTAAATCGAACGGTTTTGAGAAATCTGGTAGGGCAAGTGTGATGAGAGTTTGCATGTGAGTTTTGAGAGTGTTGAAGGCGGTCTCGGCTGTATCGTTCCAGACAAACACTTTGGCTTTGAGGAGTTCGGTTAATGGCATAGCTATGAGTGCATATTGAGGTACAAATCGACGGCAGTACCCCGTAATACCCAAGAATGCCTGCAATGTGGTGAAAGAGTTTGGTTTCGGCCACTGTTGAATAAAAGTTATTTTCTCGGGTTCCGGCCTTACTCCACTGCCTGAAATACGATGTCCCAGAAATGAAATATCGGTCACGGCAAAGACGCATTTTGATGCTTTTGCATGGAAGTGATGATCACGTAAAGTTTGAAAAACAAACTGTAACTGAGCGTAGTGATCTTCTTTGGAAGCACTATAAATCAAAATATCATCAAAAAACACCAAGACAAATTTGCGTAAAACCGACCGGAAAAGATCATTCATAGCTGATTGGAATGTTGATGGAGCGTTGGTGAGACCAAAAGGCATCACCAAAAATTCATAATGGCCATCCGTTGTGCAAAAAGCGGTTTTGTTGATATTTTTTTATGCCACCCGAATTTGATGGTAGCCCGAGCGAAGGTCAATTTTGGAAAAGATGGTTGCACCATTGAGTTCGTCTAGAAGCTCATCGATTGTTGGAATTGGGAAACGATAATGAATGATGACTGTGTTTACGGCTCGGTAGTCGACGCAAAAGCGCCAAGTGCCATCCTTTTTTTCACTAATAAGACCAGTGACGAAAACGGGCTTTGGCTTGGTCGGATAATCCAATCACGCAGCATCTCATCAATCAGTTAGGTCATTACTTGTTTCTGAAAATGAGGGTATTGGTACGGTTTAACATTTACTAGTTTGTTGTCGTTGAGTAAGGGTATATGGTGGTCATGAGGTCGTGAAGGTGGTAAGGTATGTGGTGTGGCAAAACCGGATTGAAATTCATTCAGTAAGTTGGTGATGAGGGGGGGGGGTCGGAATGGGACAGTGAATCGGTGGGAAATGTGGTGTTGAGGGGAGATTCCAACAGTAAGGCATGAAATGAAGCAATGGACCCGTGACGAAGCCTAGAAGATAAGGAGCTTGAAATTACCTGTTTGGTCATGGTTTCTCCTGTGAGGGTTGTGTGCTTGCCGTTGATGGCAAAGGAAATTTTAGGTACAGAAAAGTCGGCAGTGATCGGGCCAAGAGTTCCCAACCAAGAGATACCAAGGACTACGTTAGCTCCTTGAACCGGAAAAACAAAGAATGGAACTTGAATAGCGGCCTTCTGAAGTTGTAATGGAACATCTGGAGAATGTCCTTGACAGTAAATGTGCTGGTCGTTTCCGACCATAACCGCAAAGGGTTGGAAAGGTTTTGTTGGGAGACCCAACGTAGATGCGATCCGTGGATGTATTATATTGTGGGTACTACCACAATCTACCAAAACCGTAACTGGGGTGCCGTTGATGTAGCTCGTGATACGAAGAGTTTGTAAAGAGGACATGCCAAAATAAGTCGCATCGGACAGGGACATAAATTGAGGAGGTGTTACGGTATCCTATTGTTGATCGGGAAGGTCATCGACCGAATCAATGTGATCCTCATTATCCACAATCAACATGAATTGTGGTGGAGAACACTTGTGACCGGGGAAAATCTTTCGGGACAACGAAAGCATAATCCTTCTTTCCGACGTTGTTGGATAGCTTCTAGGGAGGGTTTAGTGAAAGGTAGAGGTTTGGATGGAGACGGCGGGAGTGGTGGATTGGTAGCGGTTGGCGATGTGGTTGTAGTTGGTTTGGTGAGATTCGTGGAGGTGGTGGACGACACAAGAGGGATCGGAGAAACAGTTGAAGACGTGGAGGTTGTTGTGGAGTAGGGTTTTGTGAAAAAAGGTGGTTTTGATTTAAACAGATGGTTGAATTTGTCCTCAATTCGATGGGCCAAGCCACAAGCCTCCTCAAACGAAGTGGGTTTAATTATGGCTATTTTGGCCTGTATCTCAGGCCAGAAATAAAATAGTTGAGTAGGGCTTGAGCCGTAAGACCTGTGATTCGGTTGCTCAACCGTTCAAATTCTGTTTGATATTCTGGCACGGTGGTTTTTTGTTGTAGCTTGAATAATGTGGCTTCATGATTATCAAACGTCGAGGGACTGAATCGAAGTTAAACGGATCGTTTGAAGGCTGTCCAGGTGCCTAGCGAACCGTTGGCTAATTGGTTTTGGTACCATGTTAACGCGTCATCGATAAAGTGAAACGCCGACAGGGTTAGCCGTTCGGGGCATGGATTTTGATAATAGGTGAAGTAATTTTTAGCCTGAAAAATCCATTCTAAGGGATTGGTTCCATCAAAGAGCGGAAGTGTAATTTTTGGTTGTCGCGGGGTGCGTGGTTGGTTGGCGTGAGCGTTTGGTTTGGACGTCGAGGTATCATCATCGAAACCTGATGATAATCGGTCAGTAAGGTTGGTGACATGGTTAATCAAGCGACCAGTGTTTTCGGTTTGGGTGTCTAATTTCGCATGTAACTCGGTAGTCACTTGGACAAGGGCAGCGATCTGGGCATTAAGGTTGGCTTGGGAATTGCCGGCATTAGTGCTTGTGACAACTATACTCTGTAAACGATGTACGATGTAAAACAATATCAATTATCAATAAAACGAGGTGTTTTGGTGTTATTATGTGTGTATTTGTGTTTGATGATTTTACAATTTGATTCTAGTTCGATTTCAAGCTTTAAATCGCTTTCTGGAAAGTTATACGCAAACTGGTGTGTAAACGCATTCAGTTTAACGCGAAAAACACCCCGGAATAGTGACATAGGCTTAACATACCTTAAATAACCTAAACATAACTTAGGAATAAGTTTTGGATGGTTTGGAGTGTCGAAAACAAGTTTATTCGATCGCTTATTTGTGTCAAACTGCGAAAGTATGCCGATTTGTATGGTAATGAACATTCTGGAACTTGATCATAAGCTAAACATACCTTAAATATCCTTTAGATAGCTTAGAAATAGGCTTTGAGGGGTTTGGTATGCGAAAATAAACTTTTTGATCAAACAGGGACTAAAAGCGTCAAAAAGTGCATAAGTTTGCATTTTTGCGCATATCTTACGGTCTAAACATATCCGAACATCCAAAATTTTTGTAATCATTAAAATATTTTATTTTAGTGATTGGAATGCAAAAATACCATTCGGCGTGAAATTTGGATCGTTTTTGCGTCCGTTCGAGTTTTCGTTGTAATTAACCGAATAACGCAACCATACGACCAAACGAACCGACATCCGAGATGTTTTTGATCATATTTCATGTTCCCTATGCTTTAACATCATTGTAGAGCCTTGAAATGGGGTTAACGGGGCTTAAACACCTCGAAAATGCATCAAAAACTGAGTTTTGGACTTGTAGGGACTAAACTTGACAATCTGTGAAACTTGTCCCTCACGGGGCGCGTAAGATGAGACATTATCATACGCGAGGTGCGACCTACTGCTAGACAGAAACAATGAATCTGGTCATTTGAGCTGGTTTTGATGGTTTTGATCCCTGATTTGGAATACCAATTGATTGTTTTGATGTCCCCCTTGTATTGTAAACCATGGGCAACACTTGTATGGTCCAGACAAAGCCCAAATTACGAGAAACGATCCTAACGGTTATTAAAAATCTATAAATACCCACTAGATTTTCACTCATTTCCCACACATTTGATCTGATTTTGCTCTAAGTTGAAGCCTTAGCTTCATACCTGAGTATTTTAGATCAAATTCTACATTGCTTTGACCTTTTGTAAGTTTCTTTCATGCTTTTTTATGCTTTTCAAGCATGAAAGTCAAACAGTGTTTGACTTTCTGCTTTGACCACGATTTGGTCAACACAAAGTTTGTTTGAACTTTGCAACATGAGCGTAATCACCATGGTTATAGTCCCATGTGACTATACCTACTGATTACCACGTCGATTAGTCGAAGTGACGAGTCAAAGTTTCGGTCAAAGTACGTGTTTATGCGTATTTTGAAACGAAACTACTTTTGGGTATCAAAACACTTTGTTTTGATATCAAACCTGTTTTGTAACTTAGTTAAACGTGTTTTAACATGTTTAACTCGTCACTTTTAGTCTAGTGCTTGTTTAGGGTCGTAAGTCAAGCGGTCTTGGCAACCGCTTAGACTTTCGAACTCGACCCGTTTGGTCGATCGTTAGGATCCGACCAAGCATATTATGTGACCATAGTTGTATAGGGAATAACCTTCCGAGGTTATACCTTATGTTCACTTAGTTTAATTAGTTGTATGATAAGTAGTTATATGCCTTAGGTAAATGACCAAAATGCCCTTTTCATGCATAATTGGATTTTAAGCATATGTAACTTCATTTTTGTCACTTAAACTGATTATGCAACATATTTAAACATGTTAGGGCATATAATACTTATCATAGGACTAGTTAGGCGTCTCGAACGCGCATTCGCACGAACGACGCGTTAAAGTAGCATAAGCTACCTTAATGGGTCGTACCGGGTCGAAAGCACTTAGGATAGGTTTTGATTTAGAATGTAGGCTTTGCTAAACCATATCACATGAGTTCCAAGACTCATTTGGTTTACAAGACCTCATTCTACCCGATCTTCCGATTTAGGTGTCGATTTATTAACTAGCGATCCGATTACTAGGTACTACTTGATTTCCTTGGTTTGCCTGAGCTTCGTTTAGTTCATTAGATCGAGGATACTTTCCAAATCAAAGTGAGTACATAGTTCCCCTATTTTACTGTTTTCAAGTGTTTTGGGGTGATTCATATGTGTTAAACGATTTCGATGCTTTTACTGACGATTTCAAAAACGAATACTATGGTATATATTAAACAAGAATGATTTCGATAATGTGAATGAACTTGTTGGACGTATTTTCATAACGAATAACATTCAGTAACATTGATCAAGCCGACTAGTATTAGGTTATGGTACCACAGGATCTGACACATCCCGTTATCGGACTGCACCCATGGTTATGTATGGGGGTTATGTAGATAATGACTGAACCTGTTAATTATTAACTTACCCTATGGTGGTTTGTTAATATGAGTTGAACGATGGACGAGTTATGAAGGTTTGAATGTATTCCACGAGACGACAAAAAGTAGTTTTCACAATTAAAACGAGAACGATTTGAACGGTTGAACGATTTTAAACGATTGAACGATTTTGAACGATTGAAACAGCTGGACGATTTGAACGATTGGAACGATTTGAACAAGTTAAACAAATTGAACGAACGAACGATTGGTTGGTTAGTGTTTAGATAACGGGACGTGTGTAATGTGATAAAAACATGGTAGATACGCCGCTGGTACTTCTTATATATAAGTGTTTTTATCATATTATATTCCGTGGCGTTATTTAGTTCACTTGGACGAACGATTTTCAAACGAGACACGCAACGATGTTTACTAAACGATATAAACCATACGAGTTTTATTACGAGAACGATTTACGATTTGGTTTACTTAAACAAATGTTTTGGGTTAAGATTCATGGCAACGAGATTTTATAAACTATAACCAATTATTTTAAGTTGGTTATTCAATTTATAATACAAACATTTTACAAAACAAGGTTTTCTATTATCGATTAACAAAGCTGTACGAGTTATTTTAACATGTAAACGAGCCATGAATCTGACACTCACACAAAACCTATGTGCTCGCCGGCATTTCTTTGCTGACTTTATTTTTACATATGCTTCAAGTGGTGTCGAATGATGTTGATTTCAAGTAGGATGCATGCTCACTTAGGACTGGACGAGTGATGTGTGTAAAATGCAACATATAAATTACATCAAATGAGGCATAAAACTAACCCCTTTTTTAGTACTAATGTTGGAAAAAGTGTGCTTTGGTCTTCCTTTTGTATTTTTAGGGTAAATGAGCTTAAATGAACAAAAGAAGCAAAAATGCAGCCAAATCTAACAATAATATAAGAAAAGGAATAAACGTGGCATGCCCGACCCCTCGACATCATCTTCCTAAGCAAAAACAAGACATCAGAAGACTGAACACGCCCCGTGCTCATTGAACACGGGGGCGTGCCCAAGTTTCTGCAGAAAAGACAAAGCTGTAAAAGCTTCTATTTCCCAACACGGGGGCGTGGCCAGCGGACACGGGGCCGTGGTCAACGCTAAGATTTGCAGAATCCAGGCAAATCTTGATAGTACAGATACGCTTATGCACATGGGGTCGTGCCCAGCGGACACAGGGGCGTGGTCAACTAATGCAGACAAACTGCATTTAATAAAGAAAGAGAAGATGGGTGGACATGGGGCCGTGCCCAGCGGTGTCACACCCCCAAAATCCACACGCGGAGTATCACCGCTTGGAGGCGTGACTGACCAGGATCAAACCACTAATCATATTGAACAAGCAAGTAATTAATTGTAAAAGTCCAACCAACACAGTTAGTGTCCAAAACAAACATAGTTTAAGTTATGAGCGGAAGCATAATGTTTAAAACCAAAACACAAGTTTAAATATCCAAAAGTTTAACATGGCACACAGCTGTCCATGTCCCACAATGGCTCTTCCTTGTGCTAGCTCCAGCTAAGTACCTATTGACCTGCAAAGCATGTAGTAACGAGTCAACAATAATGTTGAGCGAGTTCACAGTTGGGTGTTGGTTTTAGTTGTTCCAAAAATAGTTCCTTTAACTGGCATCCCTGCCGTGGGGGTTACCCCATAGTTGAAAACGTGATTTGTTTAACCCATTAACTCTGGCAATCCAACCGTGGGGGCTACCCCATGATAGTTATCTGACATTTCGGCCGTGGGGGCTACCCCATGATAGTTATCTGGCATTTCGGCCGTGGGGGCTACCCCATGTATACACTAGACTCGTTACCATATCGACTACTGACTAAAGTCATGTTTAAGTGCCCTGAACTGTCAATGTCTATCAGCATTGACGTGCCCAGATCCATTAGTTCACGCCCGTCCTCTGCGGCACGGTGTGAGGCTTGTCAGACCTAAATAGCGCTATCTAACTAATGACCCGCTCGCCATTGGCCCGGCAATTAAGTCGATATAAAATAGGAGGGACTTCGTGATAGAGTTTTGGTCTAGTAAGAGTTATCTGTCCGTAAGGACGAGGAATTACATTCCTGAACCAGTACTGTCCTACCCAAGAAAGGACGAGGAATCCATATTCCTTAACCCCATTCCCAACCCCTGGGAATCCCATGCTTTGTAGAGTGTGAACTCACCTTGTTTTTGCTCGGTATGCTTAACTATGTGCTCACAAGTAATCAATCACGACCTATAGTACGCACGTATATATATAATCAGTTTCGAATTCGCAATGTTTCACATGTAGTCTAAGTCACTAAGTGTACTGAATAGTTAACATCAGATAGCACGTAAACAGTTACTCAATTTCACACAACTCATGCTTCACGTAGTTGAGTTCTCAGTCATGGTTATCCATTTACATACTTAACAGAGTTAATAAACATAACAGAATCAATAACTAGCAGAGTTAATGAACTAACGAGAGTTAATGGACCAACAGGGTTATCAACTAGCAAGGTTAATAAACTAACAGAGTTATCATACATAATGAGCTTAATATTCTTAACATAGTTAACATAACCCAGTTAACATACATAACATACTTGATATGCTTAACACAGTTAATACTTAACAGAGTTAACCATCTAACCGATTTAACATACGAGTTACCGAGTTACAGGTCATTAACGAAAACACGTAGTGGGCGAGAACCCTATTTGGCGAAATCACCATGTGGCGAAATCACCCAGGCGACGAAATCCCAGGTGATTTCGTAGGCTTAGTGTTTGACCCTTGTGTCTTCGTTGACTTCAACAGCAACAATAACAACAGTTACACAATTACAATCACCCTAATCATTAATTATAGTTACTCAGTCTTGTCAACCAATCACTCAATCATTAGAACAATCATAATCATCATTCCAAACATCATGCAACCGAATCATCATGCAAAGCAAACTGACCAACATCATATATTAAATTATTCATCATCTCACCCTTTAATGCACCTAACATTCTTAGTGACAACATTATTAAAATGTCTAATCTGTTTGATTCAGTAAACACATGGCCGCCAATTCCTTTAGTCAAATCTATCCACTTTATGAAATCACTTATCTTCAATTCTATTGGACCCTCAAGGCTACTGATATATATCAACTTGGTTTGTTTGAAGTTTGTAAATTCAATGCACCATCATAACATAAATACTGTTATATCAATTTTCAAGAGATCATCTATTCCTCAACATATCATCAATCATCGATACTATCCATCATCACAACAACCGCATCACAGTACTTAATATTTATCAGGAGCCTGATTTATGCATTCAGCAAATAGATTAACATATCACCAGATCATACACTGTTAGCAAGTTAACATGCTTTCGGATCTTGATCGCCTCCACATCTTTCCAGATTAAATCATTCAATCATAACAACCCTAGGCCTCTAGATCACAACAGGTTTCACATAGAGTTATATAACAGATTGATCATATATAATTCTTTCAAGAACACATCAAACAACATACTATATATATAGATCTGAAATTAACTAACCGACTCAGAGAGATCAAACAAAGAAGATCCGACTTCGAATAAGAGAAGAGCTGCCGTCGACTTGAGAGTGAGAGTTAGGGTTTGTCGACTAAAAGTTTCACGTAGGGTTGAATCAAAAAAATATATAACTGATCGTAGTGGGCCTAAGGCCCAGTTGATTTCGCTGATCCAAAGTTGACGAAAACACCAAGTGTTTTCGTGAAGGAGGTGATTTCGCGAGGGGTGTTTGGCACAAGTTCTATAATTTATTAACAATTGATCACTCATCTTATTAATTCAACATATAACTAACAAATACACACATCACAACTACACTTATATTGCACATCCAATAATTATTAAACATACATGGCAATTAAGTACGAAGTTAAGTCGAATAGAGACCTTGAAAATCGGGTTGTCACATTATCCCCAAGTTGAAAGAAATTTCGTCCCGAAATTTGGTACGTACTCACTGAGGAAGCTAGTTAAGTTGCATGGTTTTCCTGGGGTGTCACATCCTCCCCCCGTTGATCTGGAATTTCGTCCCGAAATTCCGTAGCTTCAGCCTCAGTAGTGGTTGTACTGTTTGCGAATAGTTGGGGATACTTTTGTTTCATCTGATCTTCGCGTTCCCAGGTGAACTCTGGGCCACGACGTGAGTTCCAACGAACTCGAACGAGAGGTATTCTAGTACATTTGAGGACCTTAACATCCCGGTCCGTGATTTCGACTGGTTCCTCGATGAATCGTAACTGCTCGTCGATAGTGAGTTCCTTCAAAGGAACTATGTGGGTCTCATCTGACAGGCACTTCTTCAGATTTGACACGTGGAAAACATTGTGAACTGCACTGAGTTCTGCTGGTAAGTTCAGTCTGTAGGCCACCTTGCCTATCTTCTCAATGACTTCGAAAGGTCCAACGTATCGCGGGTTAAGTTTGCCCCGTTTCCCAAAACGAACCACACCCTTCCAGGGTGAAACCTTGAGTAGTACCCGCTCCCCAACCTGGAGCTCTAATGGTTTTCTGCCCTTATCGGCGTAGACTTTCTGACGGTCACGAGCTGCCGCCATTCGTTGTCGTATCTGAGCAATTTTCTCTGTTGTGTCAACCCCATGTTCTGGACCAGTAATCTGACTATCCCCCACCTCTGCCCAACAAAGAGGTGACCGGCATTTACGCCTGTACAATGCCTCAAACGGAGCAGCTTTAATGCTGGTGTGGTAGCTATTATTGTACGAAAATTCCACAAGTGGCAGATGCTTTTCCCAGCCGTTGCCAAAGTCAATTACACATGCCCTAAGCATGTCTTCTAGGGTCTGGATGGTACGTTCCGACTGCCCATCCGTTTGCGGGTGATAGGTTGTGCTCATATCTAATCTTGAGCCAAAAGACTTGTGCATTGCTTGCCACAGTTCTGATGTAAAACGTGCATCTCGATCCGAGATAATAGAGGTGGGCACCCCGTGCCTCGAGACAACTTCCTTAAGATATACGTCTGCAAGTGTGGAGAACTTATCCGTTTCCTTGATAGCCAAGAAGTGAGCAGACTTTGTGAGTCGATCCACGATCACCCAAATAGTATCGTTACCACGTTGAGATCTAGGCAGGCCAGTAACAAAATCCATGGAAATTTGCTCCCATTTCCATTGTGGTATCTCTGGTTGTTGAAGTGGGCCTGAAGGTTTCTGGTATTCTGCCTTGACTCTCGCACAAGTCAAGCACTTGCTAACGTAAGTTGCTATGTGGGCCTTCATACTAGGCCACCAATATGTGGTTTTGATATCGTGGTACATTTTATCCGAACCAGGATGTACTGAGTAGCGAGACTTGTGTGCCTCATCCATCACAAGCTCTCGTAGGTTGCCATAAAGTGGGACCCAAATGCGTCCTGTTTCGTAACAAGCACCATCTTCCTTTTGTTCTAATCGCTGTCGTGAGCCGCTGAGGGCTTCAGCCCTGACGTTCTCTGGTTTCAATGCTTCAACCTAAGCATCTCGTATCTGTGCAGGGAGGCTTGATTGTATCGTGAGTTGTAAAGCTCGTACGCGCTTAGGCGTAGTGTCCTTTCGACTGAGGGCGTCAGCCACAACATTGGCTTTGCCTGGGTGGTACCTGATCGAGCATTCGTAGTCATTCAGTAGTTCGACCCATCGTCGTTGTCGCATATTCAGTTCCTTCTGTTTGAAGATATGTTCGAGGCTTTTGTGATCAGTGTAGATAGCACATTTGGTACTATACAGGTAGTGTCTCCATATCTTAAGTGCAAAAACAACCGCTCCCAGCTCTAGATCGTGTGTAGTGTAGTTCCTTTCATGAACTTTGAGTTGGCGTGAAGCGTAGGCTATAACCTTATCCCGTTGCATCAGTACACAACCAAGACCCTGAATTGATGCGTCGCAGTAAACCACAAAGTCGTCTGTGCCCTCTGGCAATGAAAGGATAGGTGCACTGCAAAGTCTATCCTTTAAATGCTGAAAGGCTAATTCTTGTGCGTTTCCCCATCGATAAACAACGCCTTTCTGCGTTAGCGAGGTGAGAGGCTGTGCAATCTTGGAAAAATCCTTAATGAATCTCCTGTAGTAACCTGCCAAGCCCAAAAATTGGCGAATTTCCGTTGGCGTACGAGGTGCAGGCCAGCTCTTGATCGAATCTACCTTGGATGGATCAACGTTAATCCCATCCTTGTTTACTACATGGCCTAAGAAATGGACTTCACGAAGCCAGAAGTCGCATTTTGAAAACTTGGCATACAGCTGTTCTGTTCGAAGAAGTTCCAAAATGAGTCGTAGATGCTGCTCGTGTTCCTCCTGACTCTTTGAATAGATCAGGATGTCGTCTATGAATACAATAACGAACTTGTCTAGGTACGGCTTGCACACTCGATTCATCAAGTCCATGAAGACCGCAGGTGCGTTTGTTAGCCCAAAAGGCATGACCAAAAACTCATAGTGGCCATATCGAGTTCTAAAGGCTGTTTTGGAGACGTACTCTTCTCGGACTCTCAGCTGGTGATATCCTGATCTCAAATCAATCTTTGAATAGTAGCTCGACCCTTGCAGCTGGTCGAACAAGTCGTCAATGCGTGGAAGAGGATAGCGATTCTTCACGGTCACTTTGTTGAGTTCACGGTAGTCGATACACATACGGAAGGTACCGTCTTTCTTCTTCACGAATAGCACTGGAGCTCCCCAGGGTGAAGAGCTAGGACGAATAAAACCCTTATCCAAGAGTTCTTGTAGTTGCGTAGAGAGTTCTTTCAACTCTGATGGAGCTAAACGATACGGTGCACTAGCTATGGGTGCTACTCCAGGAGCTAGCTCGATTTGGAACTCGACCTGGCGATGAGGCGGGAGGCCAGGTAGTTCCTCAGGAAATACCTCAGGATAGTCGCGTACAATCGGAAAATCCTCTATCTTCTTCTCTTTCTTCGAGGTGTCAGTAACGAGAGCCAGAAAGGCAGTGTGGCCCTTACGCAAACACTTTTGGGCCTTAAGGGAAGAAATGATGCTCACAACAGCACCACTCTTGTCGCCACGAATCATAAGAGGTTCCTCACCTGGGCGGGGAATACGGACAATCTTTTCGTTGCAAAGAATCTCTGCTTGGTGTTGGGATAACCAGTCCATCCCAATGACAACGTCGAAACCACCCAGAGTGATAGGAAGGAGGTCGATCGAGAAAGTGTGATCAGCAAGAACAAGACTACAACCTTTGACTACGTGTGTGACCTCTATACTTTTACCATTAGCTAACTCTACAGCGTGTTTGGGGTTCAAAAGTGTTGGGGTACGCTTAAGCAGTTGACTAACTTTTAGGGACACATAACTAGTATCAGCACCCGAATCAAATAAGACAGTAACGTAAAAGTCGTCGAGAAGGAACTTACCCGTCACGACATTGGGATCGTTCCTAGCTTCTCCCTGGCCAATAACGAATACACGACCCCTTGCCCCATTGCCATTGTTACCCCCGTTGTTCCCATTCCCCTGATTGTTGTTGTTATTGTTGTTCTGGTTCCTGTTCAGTTGGGGACAATCTCTCTTGAAGTGGCCTTCAGCTCCACACTGAAAGCACCCTTTGTTGTTACCTTGCTGCTGTTGCTGGCGTTGATTCTGTTGAGCTTGTTGTTGCTGACGATTCTGGTTTGCGGGGTGTAAACTTCTACAATCCTTTGCTGCGTGGCCTGGTTTGTTGCACCGATGACAGTTACCCCTGGTGCATGGCCCGCTGTGATGTAGGTTACAGCGATTGCATTTAGGGTGATTTCCCTTGTACACACCACGACTTTGGCTACCAGACGATTGCTGACTAGGACTCTTATAGTCGTCAGTCCTTCTCTGCTGAGACTGAGACTGCACAGAAGTTGAACCTTTGCTTGAAGCTCCATCCCATTTTCTCTTGTTGTCACTAGGAGCATCTGAAGTAGCTGTAACACTAATACGCTTTGGTAATCTGCCCTGCTCCACCGCCTGATCAGTGAGGCGATGAGCCAATTGTACAACTTGCTGGATAGTGGCTAGGTTTGCTGATGTCACGTGACTTTGGATCTATGGCACTAGACCCTTAAGATAAAGTTCGATGCGTTTGATGGGAGGATCCACCATCGTAGGACACAGAATAGCAAGCTCATTCGATCTCTTCGTAAACGCTTCAATTTCTGACCCCGTCATCTTGAGGTTGAAGAACTCGACTTCCAGTTTGTGAATATCATCACGGTTGCAGTACTCTTCCCTGATCATTTCCTTAAAGTTGTTCCATAGGGTGGCGTTAGCAGCAACCAACCCCAGCATTTGGACCTGAGCGTTCCACCAGGTGAGGGCTAAACACTCGAGAGTACCGGTAGCATACTTCACCCTGCGTGCCTCAGGGCATTCACACATTTCAAACACAGATTCTAGTTTCTCAAACCAGTGGAGGAGACCTACTGCTCCTTCAGTGCCGCTAAAAGTAGTGGGTCGGCAGTCCATAAAAGTTTTGAAGGTGCACACAGGTGGCTGAGCATGTTGACCTGTCGTGTGCGCAAGAGTAAACAAAATTTAGCACAAGTGTTGGTTTACGAGAGTAGGATCTAAAGATCCTAGAATGAGTTTTAAACTGCAGGGTATACCTCCTGCTTGTGCGGCTGCAAGTGCCGCAGCAACCTGTTCGTTAATCAGAGCCGTCAACTGGGCTTGAGTCATGTTAATGCGTCCACTCATGATCTTCATATCAAAGGAAAACATGAGTGAGAGGGGTTCACGAAAGTGCGATGACAGAAGAGAGTAAGCACATAAGCGTTTTCAAACAATAGTTGTTACATTTATCTAAGCATACCACGAGCAAAGTTCTATGTAATCTATCAAGTAGGCAGGGTAAACATAAATCGTATCACCTAGAATGTCGAGTCTTGCACGTGGAGCGAAGCGTCGTTGTGGATCGTTGAGCACTGTACAGGTTATAGTCTGGTTTTAATAAAAACGTTTTCCCCTTATTAAAACCAAGTTCTCTATAACCAATGGCTCTGATACCAATCTGTCACACCCCCAAAATCCACACGCGGAGTATCACCGCTTGGAGGCGTGACTGACCAGGATCAAACCACTAATCATATTGAACAAGCAAGTAATTAATTGTAAAAGTCCAACCAACACAGTTAGTGTCCAAAACAAACATAGTTTAAGTTATGAGCGGAAGCATAATGTTTAAAACCAAAACACAAGTTTAAATATCCAAAAGTTTAACATGGCACACAGCTGTCCATGTCCCACAACGACTCTTCCTTGTGCAAGCTCCAGCTAAGTACCTATTGACCTGCAAAGCATGTAGTAACGAGTCAACAATAATGTTGAGCGAGTTCACAGTTGGGTGTTGGTTTTAGTTGTTCCAAAAATAGTTCCTTTAACTGGCATCCCTGCCGTGGGGGTTACCCCATAGTTGAAAACGTGATTTGTTTAACCCATTAACTCTGGCAATCCAGCCGTGGGGGCTACCCCATGATAGTTATCTGACATTTCGGCCGTGGGGGCTACCCCATGTATACACTAGACTCGTTACCATATCGACTACTGACTAAAGTCATGTTTAAGTGCCCTGAACTGTCAATGTCTATCAGCATTGACGTGCCCAGATCCATTAGTTCACGCCCGTCCTCTGCGGCACGGTGTGAGGCTTATCAGACCTAAATAGCGCTATCTAACTAATGACCCGCTCGCCATTGGCCTGGCGATTAAGTCGATATAAAATTGGAGGGACTTTGTGATAGAGTTTTGGTCTAGTAAGAGTTATATGTCCGTAAGGACGAGGAATTACATTCCTGAACCAGTACTGTCCTACCCAAGAAAGGACGAGGAATCCATATTCCTTAACCCCATTCCCAACCCCTGGGAATCCCATGCTTTGTAGAGTGTGAACTCACCTTGGTTTTGCTCGGTATGCTTAACTATGTGCTCACAAGTAATCAATCACGACCTATAGTACGCACGTATATATATAATCAGTTTCGAATTCGCAATGTTTCACATGTAGTCTAAGTCACTAAGTGTACTGAATAGTTAACATCAGATAGCACGAAAACAGTTACTCAATTTCACACAACTCATGCTTCACGTAGTTGAGTTCTCAGTCATGGTTATCCATTTACATACTTAACAAAGTTAATAAACATAACAGAATCAATAACTAGCAGAGTTAATGAACTAACGAGAGTTAATGGACCAACAGGGTTAAAAACTAGCAAGGTTAATAAACTAACAGAGTTATCATACATAATGAGCTTAATATTCTTAACATAGTTAACATAACCCAGTTAACATACATAACATACCTGATATGCTTAACACAGTTAATACTTAACAGAGTTAACCATCTAACCGATTTAACATACGAGTTACCGAGTTACAGGTCATTAACGAAAACACGTAGTGGGCGAAAACCCTATTTGGCGAAATCACCATGTGGCGAAATCACCATGTGGCGAAATCACCCAGGCGACGAAATCCCAGGTGATTTCGTTGGCTTAGTGTTTGACCCTTGTGTCTTCGTTGACTTCAACAGCAACAATAACAACAGTTACACAATTACAATCACCCTAATCATTAATTATAGTTACTCAGTCTTGTCAACCAATCACTCAATCATTAGAACAATCATAATCATCATTCCAAACATCATGCAACCGAATCATCATGCAAAGCAAACTGACCAACATCATATATTAAATTATTCATCATCTCACCCTTTAATGCACCTAACATTCTTAGTGACAACATTATTAAAATGTCTAATCTGTTTGATTCAGTAAACACATGGCCGCCAATTCCTTTAGTCAAATCTATCCACTTAATGAAATCACTTATCTTCAATTCTATTGGACCCTCAAGGCTACTGATATATATCAACTTGGTTTGTTTGAAGTTTGTAAATTCAATGCACCATCATAACATAAATACTGTTATATCAATTTTCAAGAGATCATCTATTCCTCAACATATCATCAATCATCGATACTATCCATCATCACAACAACCGCATCACAGTACTTAATATTTATCAGGAGCCTGATTTATGCATTCAGCAAATAGATTAACATATCACCAGATCATACACTGTTAGCAAGTTAACATGCTTTCGGATCTTGATCGCCTCCACATCTTTCCAGATTAAATCATTCAATCATAAATTCAATCATAACAACCCTAGGCCTCTAGATCACAACAGGTTTCACATAGAGTTATATAACAGATTGATCATATATAATTCTTTCAAGAACACATCAAACAACATACTATATATATAGATCTGAAATTAACTAACCGACTCAGAGAGATCAAACAAAGAAGATCCGACTTCGAATAAGAGAAGAGCTGCCGTCGACTTGAGAGTGAGAGTTAGGGTTTGTCGACTAAAAGTTTCACGTAGGGTTGAATCAAAAAAATATATAACTGATCGTAGTGGGCCTAAGGCCCAGTTGATTTCGCTGATCCAAAGTTGACGAAAACACCAAGTGTTTTCGTGAAGGAGGTGATTTCGTGAGGGGTGTTTGGCACAAGTTCTATAATTTATTAACAATTGATCACTCATCTTATTAATTCAACATATAACTAACAAATACACACATCACAACTACACTTATATTGCACATCCAATAATTATTAAACATACATGGCAATTAAGTACGAAGTTAAGTCGAATAGAGACCTTGAAAATCGGGTTGTCACAAGCGGGCACGGGGCCGTGTCCGGGCTTCTGTGCAGGCTATAAATAAGGGTGTTTGGTTCATTGCAAAGGCATCCCTTGACAAACCACCTCTCTCCCACTTCACCCACACTCCACCACCATCACAACACCCACATCCACCACCATCATCCATCATAGAGTGTGTGTAGTAGTCTCGGGATCCAAGATTGATAGTAAGAGTTCTTGACAATCAAAAGCCATGTTTGCCTAAGTCTCTTACATCACTTGGTGAAGACAAGAATTTAGTGTAATACTTTTGTTTTTTAATCTTTTCGCACTTTTTACTTGGTTTTGTATTAATGACTTTAGTAACTAGTTTCTTATGTTGAAGGTCAAACTTCCTTATCATTTGTCTGTGGTGTCTTGGCGTTATTTTACTGTCTATATAAAATAAAAGATTTACCCCCTTCATATCTCCACGGTCTATATGGAGATATGTTGGCTACCTGGTCGGGGGTTAAGGGAATGGTTTGGTAAGGTTTTTGCCTTGTTTAGTGTATAGATCCTGCAAGGACCTAGGTCGAGTTTAGTAGGACCTCCTTCAATACCCACTGGTATTGGATGGCGGGGGTCCGAACTCCTTGATCCCCTCATATGTAAACTACTATTAATACATTAACCCGGCTACTTAGGATTGTATCCCTGCTGACTCAAACTACTTAGCCGAGGGTAACGTCACCTTCAAAAGAGGGGCTACCACATTACGCATTAATAACTTAATTAATTATCTTCCAGTAATCCAACCCTTTAGGATTGTATCCTTGCTGACTCAAACTACTGGGTTGAGGGTAACGTCACCTTCAAAAGATGGGCCTACTACTATAACTAAGATAATCTCTTAAAAAGTGCAAAAGTGCGGAAAACATCAAAGGTTACACTAAATGCGAGTCGGATCCAAGTGATTCATCTTGTCTATCTGTTTTTTTATTTTTATTTTTATTTTTATTTTCAGCATTTTTAGTTAGTTTTATTTTCTTGTTTAAAAACTTTTTTCTAAATTTTTGCTTTGATTATACGTTGAGGATAAACTGGTACTAAAAGCTCTTGTGTCCTTAGACGACTTCAATATCTTACCAACACTATACTACGCTCACGATGGGTGCACTTGCCCATATGTGTGTTTAGTGTTAGTAAATATCGTGTTTTAAAAATTTAAAACTTGACTAAAGTGTTAAAAAGGGCTTAAAATATAGTTAAATATATATACACACCGACACACATCAAGTTTTTGGCGACGTTGCCGGGGACACAAGGATTTTAAGAAAGCTTAAAATCGACGGCCTAATCAGTTTTCAAAACTTTTTTTAAACCACGCACATTTTTCTGCATTTTAGTTAGTTTGTTCATTTACAGTTGCCTGAACACGGGGCCGTGCTCACTGAACACGCCCCGTGCTCCATAAAATCAGTAACTTTTATTAAAACGTCCAGATACAAATTCTGAACACGGGCCGTGCTCACTGGACACGGGGCCGTGTCCAGCCTCTGTTTCTGTTTTTATTTTTGTTTTCTGGTCTCGAGACTCTGTCGTGGTCTGCTGAGTGATTCTTATGGATCAATACTCAGGAGATTACAACTACACATATGAGGATGATGATTATAGGGAAGACTATTGCACCATTTGTGGTAACCCTCACTCTATACAATATTGTGACTTATTTCAACCATCCACTTCATACACCTACTATGAGGAGCCCAGGTACGAGCCATCAACTTAATAAACATCCTATGAAGACCCAAGGTATGAACCTTCTCCCTCATACTCATATTTTGATGAACCAAGGTATGAACCTCCATACTCATACTTTGAGGAACCAATATATGAATCCCGACCTTCATATGCTTATTATGTGGAACCATGGCGTGAACAACCCATCTCATATGAGTATTATGAAGAACAAAATTACGACCCTTATCCATCATATACTTATAATGAGGAACAATGATGTGAATGTTGGACCGTTCTACGACCTTGAAACGTCAGTTAAAGCAGTTCATCTTTGAGTACGAAGGCGGAATCAACGTAAACAAAGTCATAACAGCTAGTTTCCTTTTAATCTTTCTTTTCTGATTGATTTTCGTGCTTTTACAATGTAATCTGATACAAATCTGTCAGCACTTCGTCTCACACACAATGACCAAGTCTCTTTCAAATGACACACACATCATCTATATATAGACACTATGATTTCGCTTGAGCCCATTTCAAGCGAAATCTCCTTTGTTGATTTCGCTTGAAACACACATAAACCCTTTCAAGCGAAATCTACTAGTTTAAACATATAAAACCCTAATTTAAACCCTATTGTGTGTTCATTCAACCTATCTAGACACAAGACTTGATTAAGATGTAATCAACAGACATTCAATGCACCAACAGTCTCCCCCTTGGATGTTGATGAAGTCTTTGGCTTCAAGTCTTTGTCTTTATCATTCTTCAAACATTGTAAAAACTCTCTTCAATCTTTATCTTTAAACTTTAAACTTCAATCTTCCCTTTGACCGTTGATCCAGACTCCCCCTTTCACAGACTCCCCCTCTCGATATGCTAGAATCTGAGATATCTGGTTCAAGCTTTGACAATTAGCTTCCGTTGGGAATAATGAAGTCCAAACCTGTTACTCAACCAACAAACATTACAAACTATCTTTCCAACATTAAATCACAAACTCAATCAGTTTTAACAATCCACTCAAGTATTCAGGTCCAAGTTAATGACCTTGATCACTTGGTTAATCTACCAAGTCCAAATTAATGACCTTGGTTGATCTTTTGACGAATCAATACTGATTTTAAACAACAATTTCAAACATTTTCTGAAAATAACAAGTATCAAGTTAATGAACTTGTTTTTAACTTTTTCTAACAAATCAAACTTCATCAAAGTAAGCTCTCCTCATTCTTCAGTCCAGAATCTCCTGCATCTGCTTCAATCATCTGACAATCCAACAATCAACTCTCTACTTTGGTTTGTCAGAAAATAAAGCAGAAATAAAATCTTTTTGGATTTTATCAAAGTGTTCTAAACTAAGAAATGAAATACAGAAAACTTAAATTGCAGAAAGTAAACAAAGTAAACTTTTTACAAACATATTTTTGGCGAGCGTGTCAGGGAATCATATCAGCTTTTCAGACAAATTACAATTACCGTTAAGCTTCATTTCATACTCAGACTTAAACAATTCACCTCGATTGTCAATATACTGATCCATCTTAAATTCTCACACAAATTTCAATTTACTCAGGATACGAATTAGATGTCTTATGAACTTAGCTCATTCATGTGTCCCACCTCTTGAATATACTCCCGTATCCAGAATCCCAATAATCAGTCTTACAGGTGAGAATACTACAATGATATATGTATATAAATTAGGTCTGCGAGGGCCGAGGGATCTCAGGTTGATACTTCCGTATACGCAGAGAGATATCAGCTTCGACTTTACGGTATGTCCCCTTTAGAGGATCTTTTTGCTTACAACAGCAGCGACTATCAATTTTATTGTTTCATCGGCATGCTGAGGGTTTAATGCTATGTTTCAAGCATTGCAGAAAGCATTATCCAAGGACTAGGTCAGAACCACCGTTCAGCAAAAGTCCCGGAATAATACCCCAGACATCATTGAGTATAAAGACCTAGTATATCAGATTATGAGACCTTTCAAACAAGATTTCAGGGATTACCTATATATCCAAGTAGTGTTCCCCACGAATTTCACAAGTTTGAAATTTAGGTTTATATCCCGAATAAATCTACTAAATGTGCGAAAACCTATCGACACATCATCAGTGAGACTGTTTAACTCATTAAAACTATACAAATCTTTAGCATACTGTAATCGTCTAGACGATGTACTATCATTTTCCCTATATACACAAGCTCTTTTTCATTTTATCATGTTTTTGTATTTTTGCATTTTTTACTGTTTTTGTATTTTCTGAAAATAAACTATATACAAATATCTACTCCCCCTAAATACCAAAACAAGTAAAAATTCGACAAACCATTGCAGATTGTTTCTCGTCTTCATCCGCAACAGTACTCTCATCAACGCCAATTATGCCATCCGACACCGACAGAAGCTTCATACCATTCAGTTTTAACAAATATTTAAACCGATTTTTATCAAAAGCTTTGGTATGTAAATCAGCTTTCTGTTCGTCAGTGTGGATTTTCTCAATTCGTATCAACTTTTTCTCAAAACAATCACGAATAAAGTGATGACGAATTTCTATGTGTTTAGTTTTAGCGTGATGTACTGGATTCTTTGTTATATTTATAGCAGCCTCATTATCAACAAAAAGAGGTGTGTTAAGAAACTGCAAACCGTAGTCGCGCATCTGTTGCTGTATCCACAAGATCTGAGAGCAGCAACTGCTAGCAGAAACATACTCCGCTTCACATGTAGATAACGCCACAGACGTTTGTTTCTTACACTGCCAAGTAACCAATTAGTGTCCGGTTTTTGCGTTCTGCGGCAGAAACGCGGCAGAAACAGCTTCAGCCCAAAAATTTATCGGTAATTTTGAATCTGCGAGCATAGTTCTAGCCGTCTCAATTAGTGTCCGGTTTTTGCGTTCTGCGACTCCATTCTGCTGCGGAGTATACGGAGCACTAAACTCATGCAAAATACCTCATTCATCACAAAATTCTTCCATCTTACTGTTCTTAAATTCTGTACCATTATCACTTCTAATTCTCTTGATACGCCTTTGGTACAGATTCTCAATCTTCCTGAACAGCCCCATCAAACTGTCAAATGTTTCATCTTTCATCTTCAAGAAAGAAACCCACGGAAATCTGGAATAATCATCAGTAACGACCAAACAATAATAATCTCCTGTAATACTTTTGACATTCACCGGACCAAACAAATCCATGTGAAGTCTTTCCAGAGGTCTCGAAACTGAATTGACTTGCTTTGTAGGGTGTGACTTTTTCTTCTGCTTGCCTTTGATGCAGCTAATGCACTCCCCTTCCAGATGAAAACCTTTGATATTAACACCCAAAACCAAATCATTGTGCACCAAATGATTCATCTTCCTTAGGTGAATATGCCCCATCTTGCGGTGCTACAATCTTGATTCTTTCTCAGTTGCTCTAGACACAAAACAATGTGCTTGACCAGTAGTTGTAGTTGCTACACTCATATCTAACACATATAAATCATTCACTCTAGGTGCCCTCATGATAATCCATTCTTCAGGAACAACAAAACCAGGTTTCAAAATCAAACATTCTTTATCAGTGAAGTGAGTAGTATACATATTGTCACAAATCTGCGAGATACTAAGCAAATTGTTCTCCAGCTCAGTGATGTAGTTAACTCTCTCAAACGTCACAATCCCATTGGATAACGTTCCTTCACCAACAATTCTACCACCTTCATGACCTGTAAATCCTACATAACCACCATTAATGTTTCTCACATCATACAGCAACGCAGTTTTTCCTGTCATATGTCGAGATGCGCCACTATCCATGATCCATCTTGAAATGGCTCTTGGAAGATCCTGCACATACCACAAGTTGATTTCAAAATATTTCAATAAAGATGCCGATTCATGCTTCGCGAACAAGGAAGCTCCGGCAATTCAAACTGCTTATTCGAACATGGTGTCCACCCAGGCCTCATCAGCCTTAGGTGTAACCTTGACTCTCGCAATTTGAATTTTGAAATTTTCAGCCTTCAAAGGCGGAAAACTTGCATCATAATCAACCGAAATTGATTCTTCAACCTTTTTCAGTTCAGAAGTTGAAATTTTCATTTCAGTTTTTGGTTTCCAAACTTGTTGAGATAAAGTAACCCTTTTATAAAACTTGTCGCTTTTAGTTACCACTTTCTTTACGGGTTCATTTTTCATTTTGATGTTGTCATTATTCTCATTCTTTTTCTCAACAATGATTGGTGCTTTACCCTTCTCATCAACTTTCTTCTTTTGTCTGTCAACAACTTCAGTCTTAGGCTTGGAGTTGGTGCAATTTCTTGCAATGTGACCAACTTTGTTACATCTAAAACATGTAAGAGTATCAACAACTCGACTTATGCCTTCAGAATGAGGTTGTGAGACCCTCTTCTCAAAGAACTCTTTATTTGATTTTGAAAAAATTTCATTTTCCTCATCAAAAAGTGAACTTGAACTGTTCACAAACACCTTCTTTTCTGCAAATCTTTTGTTTTGAAAACTCTTCTTCTGATAACTATTACCACCCCAATAACCACCGGACCAGTTATTTCGATTGTTATTATAAAAACGTGATGAATTAACAGATTTCTTGTAGTATGATTTATCTTTCTCAAAACTCATTTTTCTCTTTGTTAGACTGAACTTGTTCACTTCTGACAACTCAACTTCAACCAACTTGAAAACATTTGTCAATTTGTTCATATTAACATTCTCAATTGGAAACTCAGAATCCGAATACAACTTATCAGATCCAGCCATCTTGTACATCACAAGACCCGGTTCATCACTTAAGTTGTTTTTGGATTTTGATTTCTGAATGTACTTGTCCAAGAAACACCCATCTTCCTCAGTAGTATCACTATCCATTTTTAGCACATTTTCAACAACACCTTTTACAATATCATTTTGGACACTATCGTCATTGGAAGATGCAAACGTGACATCAATGTTCTCTGGAAGTTTAACTTCACTTTCTTCCTCAATTTCAACCAACCCAGACTGCTTTTTAGTGTAATTATCATGAACAGGTGGTGGCACTTGATGAAACCCCACCCCAGTTCCATCATAATATACATCTTCGCCTGCTTTGTCTTTCCCTATGGGTTTGGGAATGATATGTTGCAAAACAAAGCTTGCGGAGCTGTAACTGTTAAGCTTCAACTGGATTCGCTCGTTTTCGATTACAGCCTCTTGAACTTTAAGTTTCAATTTAGCGATTTCATCCAGTTGTTGGTTGATTGATTCTTCTTTTACTCTAAGCACTGCTTTTAAATGTTCATTTTCTTTAAAAGTTTTACCATTTCACTCATCACAATCTTTCATTGTGCTTTTGAGTTTTTCAATTTTTTCAGAAATCTGACGGTTTTCAAGAATCAACTTTTCATTTTCTTGTTTAATTTTGTCATGATCAATTTTATCATTTTCAATTTGTCTAGTTAACTCTTTTATCCGTTCAGATGAAGCTTTAACCATTTTGTCACGATCAAGAATTTGATTCTCAACGCTTCTGACCTTTGCTGTCAGATCATCAACTTTCTTTCCGTTGAGATACGTGACTGTGCTACAAAATTTGCACTCTTTGTTGCAATTTTTGCAATCAGCATTTCCATCATTTTTCTTACCTGACGCATTTGTTGACACGTTTGAACTGACCTGGCTTTTTGACTCAGACACGGAGTTAGAGTCTACCTCAAGTGCCTTAGCAGCTAGCACTTTGTCAGCCATTCTTTCAAGATTCTCTTCAGTCAACTCCTGCGTTGTGTCAATAATTCCAGTATCAATCTTCTTTGCTTTCTCGATCTCTTCTTTCTCCTTCTTCTCTTTCTCTTCTTTCTCTTTCTCTTCTTCTTTCATTTTCTCTGTTGGAGTTCCCCACCATTTGTGTTGCCAATACTCATCCTCATCTTTGTACTGCTGGATTATGGCTTCGATATCAAGCGTACTATCATCGATCGCAATATTTCCATATTCATCAAGATAACACTCTCTGTCCGGATCCCATCTATTTGCTCTCCTTGCTTCCAGAAAGATACGAGATATTCTAATGATTTTGTTTTCAGCAATCATTTTTCTGTATTGATATTTTTGCTCTTCAGTTCGATCGTCTTTCCACGGAATAGGATCATCATTTTTCGCCATAAATGCGTAACCAACCGCATCTTCTTCTGGTAGAACCTCTTGACTCCAATCATAACCCTCATCATCGTAAATCACTGCAAGAGCTCTAGATTTCTCTTTGTTGTCTTCAACCTGTTTCAATCTAGGTGGCTCGGATTTATTCTGATGATAAATTGCCTTCTTGTAGTAATCATCTCTGAAAGGGTTCTCTGACTCATCAGCATAAGCGTTTCTGCATTCTCGTTTGAAGTGACCTTTCTTCTTACACTTGAAGCATGTCACCTTGGACTTATCGAACCCCAACTTGGTAGATGCACCACCAATTGTTTTTCTTCCGGTAATTTCCATGAAACGCTGTGCTCGGCGAACAGCACTTGCCATAGCCCAACGAATATCGATCAGTTCCATTTCTTCTGGATCAATCTGATCATAATCTTCTTTCGTCAGATTGGTGTTGCCTATCTTCCCAGCTACTAGCCCTTCATACGATTCCAACACCGATGCTAGGAAGATCATCTGCTGCTTGGCCGACTCCTCATCAAAATTCTGAGCATTCTTCAAGTCTATTGCGATGTTACATTGAAAACGATTCTTTGCATCTGGATGATTTCCAGATGATGAAGATCCACTGTGATAACCACTGTGACTTCCTCTGCTTTGACTGCTTTGACTTTCTTTGCCAGCTGTCGACACATTTTCAGCAGAAAACGCAGTCTTGGGAGAAGTTGCTTTTGGCATCATGCTCTTTGGATAATACAAATCCAAATTCTGCTGGTAAGATGAATGATTGACTTTGTATGTCTTCTTCAACTCCAACTCGTGACTCTCGAGTTTCTCAATCAGCAAATCTAATGTCAACTTTTCTGGTTCTTTGATAGTATTCTTCAGCATCAGCGCATAATATCTCCAATCCATCTCATCAGGTAACGAATCGAACAATTTGTCGATAAGATCTTCTTCAGGAATTTTGATATCATGTCTTACTAATTCCAGCTTCAAATGACCAAACCTTTCTATCATTTTACAAACTGACTCGTTCTTTAAACATCCAAACATATCAAACTCTTTTCTAAGAAGTTTCTTTTTATTTTTCACTATTTCAGTACTTCCTAAACATTTCTTTTCCAACTTTGCCCAAAGATCTTTTGCATTTGAATAATCGATCAATGAAATTATGTCTTCTCGGACGGATTGAAATAACAATGCCACACACTTTTGTTCAGCTACAAACGAATCAATCTCCTCAGCTGTTCTTAAAGTTTCACCATTTTTGTTTCCATTGGCATAACCGTTTTTCAGACTTTTCCAGCTAGGAAATGCGAATGCCATCAACCAGTCCTCAAACTTTCTTGACCACCGACTGTATTCCTCAATAGCCATTAGCTTTGGAGGTTTATTGAACGTTCCGAAGGCACTTTCCGATTCCCAAGCTTCCTTTTTCTTTTCTTTTAGAGGATTCTCATTCACATTGCTTGACGAAGTATCATTGTTTCCGGAATCTCCAGCAAACGCGTACATATCGCTGAATGGGTTCAAGAAAATATCATCCATCGTGAATATTCCTGCAAAATCAGCAAACACTTAGAAAAAGTTTTAGGTTTTAAAGAATCAGCAATTTCAAGCGAAATTGCTTGAATTAAAATCACTTCAAGCGAAATCAATTCTATAAACTGTTCAAGCGAAATTCCTTGAAGTGAAATCACTTTAAGCGAAATCAGCAAGTATATAATGTTCAAGCGAAACTGAACAGTTTGAAGCGAAATCTCCTATTTCGAATTGTTTAGTTCAAGCGAAATCCAAGAAGTCTATTTCGCTTGAACTTGTCAAGCGAAATCTTCTAATACAAGTCCAATCAGTTCAAGCGAAATCCAACAATCCTATTTCGCTTGAACTTTTCAAGCGAAATCTAAGACCAGTTCTTTTACAAGCGAAATCAACAGCCAAACTCAAGTTTCAAGCGAAATCTTCAATATATTTCAAGCGAAATCTGCTGATGTCATCTTTTACGAACAGTTTTCAAGCGAAAAGTTAAATTTTTATATGAATTCGATCGATTTTAAGTCCAAATCTTTCAAGGATTAGTTATCACACTAATTCGCTTGTTATATGTCAAATTCAGGTCATTTTCACCGCTGAAATATGTTCAAATCAGAAAAGTATGAGAAGAAGTGAATAGAGATAAGAAAATCCAGTAGAATCAAGCTGTAATGGTATGAACTCCTCGTCCTGAGCTCTGATACCACTTGTTGGACCGTTCTACGACCTTGAAACGTCAGTTAAGGCAGTTCATCTTTGAGTACGAAGGCGGAATCAACGTAAACAAAGTCATAACAGCTAGTTTCCTTTTAATCTTTCTTTTCTGATTGATTTTCGTGCTTTTACAATGTAATCTGATACAAATCCGTCAGCACTTCGTCTCACACACAATGACCAAGTCTCTTTCAAATGACACACACATCATCTATATATAGACACTATGATTTCGCTTGAGCCCATTTCAAGCGAAATCTCCTTTGTTGATTTCGCTTGAAACACACATAAACCCTTTCAAGCGAAATCTACTAGTTTAAACATATAAAACCCTAATTTAAACCCTATTGTGTGTTCATTCAACCTATCTAGACACAAGACTTGATTAAGATGTAATCAACAGACATTCAATGCACCAACAGTGAACCATCTACTTCATATGAGTATTATGAGGAACCAAGGATCGAACATCCGGATTCAAGCTTTGAGGATCCCGATCCTTACTCTATCACCCACATAGCCGATAAGATAATAGAACACATTAAAACTATCGATCGATGCATAAAAGAATCTCGTGCAAGGGAAGAGGAGTCCCGCGCAAGGGAAGAATTAACTCGTAATAAAGAAGAGATAGTTGAAAATGTAAAAATGGAAGAACAAATAAGTGAAAAGCCGACACATGAGTTAAACAACGAAGAAGGTGAGTCCGACAACGTTAAAATTCAAGAAGAGTCTAATTTTGAAGAAATTAATCTCTTGTCACCGTCTTTCGAAAATCATTGTTTAGTTCTCACTCATGCTAAGTTTTTTAAAGAGTTAAACACTAACACTAAAATTGACGAAACGGTAAGCATTAAGTTAACAAATAATCAAACTTCGCAAATAAAAGAAGATCCATTTGAAATTAACATTACACCGGTTCCATGTTTTTTTCAAAAATCCTTTATTAGTAATATCACAATTGATAAACATCTTTGTGTTAATATAATGCCAAACTACATTTTCGAAAAATTAAGTATTGGTGATTTTTCTCCACTTCAAATACCTATTTTTCTATCTAATCGGAAAGTAATAAAATCAATAGGGGTAGTGGAGGACGTCTTGGTCCAAACAAATCAAATTGTAATCCCAACTGACTTTGTCATACTTGATGACGCTCCTCTAGTGTTGGGACGACCTTTTGTGAAAACCCACGAAGCCTTGAAAAACCGGAAGTACAACAATCTATCTATTCAATTAGGGGTATTTAAAAAGAGTGTCGATCTTGACCATTCAATGAAATATCCTTTCGGCAATAATGACCCCCTAATTGAAGATAAGGATGAACCACCCGATACAAGAGAAGAAATTGACCACTTTGTTGAAGAAGAGGTCGTCATAGAACAAACTTTTGTGGTTCTTGATCGAAATGAGCAACCAAACAAGAAGTCTCCTAAAGACCCACCTCTTGAGCTCAAAGAACTTCCAAAAGGTTTGGAATATGCTTTTCTAGACAAAGATGGTAAATCGCCTGTAATTATTTCATCAAAATTAACTAGTTTAGAAAAAGAAAAATTAATTTCACTTTTGAAAAAAAAAAAAAACAAAAACGTGATTGCTTGGAAGCTTGTAGATATTAAAGGCATAAGTCCTTCCATGTGCACACACAAAATTTTAATGAACGATGACTATAAATCGGTAATATAACCACAACGTAGATAAATCCAAATGTCCAAGAAGTGGTTAAAAACAAACTCATCAAATTACTTGACGCCGGACTCATTTACCCAATTTCTGATTGTCCTTGGGTAAGTCCCGTCCAAGTAGTTCCAAAGAAAGGAGGTATGACGGTAATAACTATTGAAAAGAATGAATTAATACCAACGAGAACCGTCACACTATGGAGGGTATGTATAGATTATCGTCGATTAAATGAGGCAACAAGGAAAGATCACTTTCCTTTACCCTTTATTGATCAAATGCTAGAAAGATTATCCGGTCATAAATTTTATTGTTTCTTGGATTGTTTTACAGGGTACTTTCAAATTCCGATAGCACCTGAAGACCAAGAAAAGACAACATTCACATGTCTCTATGGAACTTTTGCTTATCGACGCATGCCTTTTGGTCTATGTAATGCCCCTGCAACCTTTCAACGTTGCATGGTGGCCATCTTCCATGACAAGATAGAAAAGAGAATGGAAGTCTTCATGGACAACTTTTCTATCTTTGGAGATTCATACGACCAATGCCTCGATAACTGATGTGCGTTAGGTGTATATATAGGTTTAAGTATATTTTAAGCCCTTTTACACATTCTTTAGCCAAGTTTTAAATTTATAAAACACGATATTTACTAACACTAAACACACATATGGGCAAGTGCACCCATCGTGAGCGTAGTATAGTGTTGGTAAGATACCGAGGTCGTCCAAGGACACAAGAGCTTTTAGTACCGGTTTATCTTCAACGTCTAATCAAATCAAAAAGTTTAGACAAAAGGTTTTAAACTAAGAAAAAAATAAAAACTAACTAAAATGCTGAAAATAAAATAAAAATAAAATAGATAGATAAGATGAATCACTTGGCTCCGACTCGTGTTTAGTGTAACCTTTGATTATTTCCGCACTTTTGCACTTTTTAAGATATTATCTTAGTTATTGTAGTAGGCCCCTCTTTTGAAGGCGACGTTACCCTCAACCCAGTAGTTTGAGTCAGCAAGGATACAATCCTAAAGGATCGGATTATTGAAAGATAATTAATTAAGTTATTAATGCATATTATGGTAGGCCCCTCTTTTGAAGGCGACGTTACCCTCGGCTAAGTAGTCTGAGTCAGCAGGGATACAGTCCTAAGTAGCCGGATTAAAGTATTAATAGTAGCTTACATATGAGGGGATCAAAGAGTTTGGACCCCCGCCATCCAATACCGTTAAGTATTGAAGGAGGTCCTACTAAATTTGACCCAGGTCCTTGCAGGATCTATACACTGAACAAGGCAAGACTTTTACCAAACCGTTCCCTTAACCTCCGACCAGGTAGCCAACATACCTCCATATAGACCGTGGAGATATGAATAGTGAAAATCTTTTATTTTATATAGACGGTAAAATAATGCCAAGACACCACGGACAAACGATAAGGAAAAATCACCTTCAACATAAGAAACTAGTTATTAAAGTCATTAATACATAACCAAATAAAAAGTGCGAAAAGATTAAAAATAAAAAGTATTACACTAGACACTTTGTCTTCACCAAGTGATGTAAGAGACTTAGGCAAACATGGCCTTGATTGTCAAGAACTCTTACGATCAATCTTGGATCCCGAGACGACTCACACACTCTATGATGGACAATGGATGATGGTGGTGGATGATGGTGTTATGGTGGTGGTGGGTGGTGGGTGAAGTGTGAGAGAGGTGGTGTGCTAAGGGATGGTTTGAGGTTAAGCCAAGCACTCCTATTTATAGGCTGAACATAAGCTCGGGCACGGCCCCGTGTCCAGTGGGCACGGCCCCGTGTCCACATCCTTCTTTGTCTTCATTAATTGCTCTTGTCTGTATTAGTTGACCACGGCCCCGTGTCCGCTGGGCACGACCCAGTGTGCAGAAGCATATTTGTACTATCAAGATTTGCCTTGATTCTCCGAATCTTATAGTTGACCACGACCCCGTGTCCGCTGAGCACGGCCCCGTGGTGGGCGATGGAACCTTCTACAATTTTGTTTTTTATGCTGACACTTGGGCACGCCCCCGTGCTCATTGAGCACGGGGCGTGTTCAGCCTTCTGTTCTCTTGTTTTGCTTGGGAGGATGCTGTCGTGGGGTCGGGCATGTCACGTTTGTTCCTTTTCTTGTATTTATGTTAGATTTAGCTGCCTTTTTGCTTCTTTTGTTAATTTGAGCTCATTTAATCCTGAAAATACAAAAGGAATACAAAAGCACACTTTTTCCAACATTAGTACTAAAAAGTGGTTAGTTTTATGCCACAATTGATGTAATTTATATGTTGCATTTTGCACACATCAAATACCCCCACACTTGAATCTTTGCTTGTCCTCAAGCAAAACTCTTTATAATGTGGCTTTACACTCCCAAATGGAATGGGTAGAAGGGAAGGTTTTTGGGCTTGTCATAGAGTGTCAGGATTTCCAAGATTCTTTATTTAGTTTTATTTTTATTTATTTACAATCCTATTCGTCATGATTTATTTAAAACTTTTCATAAGATAAATTACTTATTAGGCATAACATGCGTCTTTAAAATTCTGTTTATATACAAGTTCACATACCTCACGGGGGATCACTCAACACTCGGCCGAAGATGTATTTTAGTGAATCACTCGAGAGCGGCATGGAACTTACTCCTACCATAGGCTTGCCAAGCAATCAATCATCCTCCTTTTTAACTATATACCTTTGTAAATATCAAGAGGACTTTTGGGTGAAGGGTTAGGTTTGGGTTAAAGGTAGGTGGTTGGGTTAGTAGTTAGTGAAAGGGCGAAAAGTGTAACAAGCGTCGGTTTTCGTAAGACTTTCTCTTTTGCTTCATCATCAACAATTTTTTTTTAAGGTCATACGAAAAACCGGGCTTGTTACTAAAATAAAAGGTTAAAAAATAAAAGGGTTTTGGTGGGTGAAAGGGTGTTTGGTTTGGGTTATGAAATGAAAAGGTTTAGGCTCAAAGGGGCTAACTAGGGGGATTTTGGGTAGGTGGTAAAAAAAAAAGAAAATAATGGTGTAGAAATAAAAAGGGTTAGTCCTAATGCTTCCATCATTTACTTACTCGGGTTTAAGTTGGTAAGGACCGGGAATGCATCGTCGTGGCAAGTTCTAGAGTCGTAAGAACCAAGCGGCTATTCACACAAGAAACGAAAAATGAACATTTAGTTTAATGATATGTATTTGTATGCTCAATAAAGGCTCAAAAACTCACTTTTGTGGGAATGAGTTTTTTAGGTGATCAAGTATATATAATCAAATTTTAACTAAGCTTGTCATGTCGTTTCATAATTTTCTTATGTTGGTTCTTTTTATCACGACGCTATCGGTTGTAAATTTGTAATAATATAACCTTTTTAGAATTTGAATTTCCCGACTTAAACCTAGACAAGTAAAAAAAATGAAATTTTTTTGAAAAATTTGGGGTGATTAGCGGTTCCAATAGAGTTTTGTGTAAGGCTTGTAATTAGGAGTTGCAAGATTCAAGGTTTTAGCACCCCCCCACACTTAAATTACACATTGTCCTCAATGTGTCCCAAATATAAGTTTTTAGGCTGATTGAATGTGTAAAAAGGTGTGAAAAAGCAAAAATTTGTGTTACTGGGCGCTGGACACGGCCCCGTGTTGTCCGGGTACGGCCCCGTGTTCAGGTGCCAGTAACAAAATTGAAAAAGAGAAACAGAATCCTGGACACGGGGGCGTGTTGGGTGAACACGACCCGTGTCCAGTTTACCTGAACTGGGCATTTTCTGCAGACTGTGTAGCACGGGGCCGTGTTGGGTGGACACGACCCGTGCTGAACTTACTGTTAACGAAGAAAATTGTCGGATGGCCCTGTTTTCCTGCATGGGGTGCTGGTTCAAGTTTCCCTTGTTTCCTTTGCCATCCCGAGTGTGTTTTATTCCTGAAAATAAAAACTAACTAGAAAACATAAAGGGTAATCTAAACTAAACTAAGGATAGTTCTGCGGAATGCCTCCGTGGTGCGCCACGTTTATAAGGGTCCTTGGCTAGACCCAAAGCATGGTCATATGTCACCCAAGTGGGATGTTTTGCATCCCATGCTACACCATCGGAGAGTGTCATCCAAGCTTGAGTCTATGACCTTCATGTAGTTGATCGGGTCTTCGTCTTCTACTCTTTTCCCAACTCCAAACTTCACTTCCTCGTCCCCAAACTTCAATGTTAGTGTTCCGTCATTCATATCCACCACTGCTTGGGCGGTGGCTAGAAATGGCCTCCCGAGGATGAGAGGGACATCGGCGTCTTCCTCCATGTCTAGGATGACAAAGTCGGCCGGGAAAACGAAATTGTCAACTTTGACCAATAGATTTTCAGCGACACCTTGTGGAAATTTGACGGATCTGTCGGTGACTTGTATGCTCATCTTTGTAGGGCTCGTTGTTCCTAGGCCGAGTCGTTTGAACATTGATGCGGGCATGAGGTTAATGCTAGCCCCAAGATCGGCTAGTGCATTACGAATGGGGGATTCCCTAATCGAGCAAGGAATCGTGAAGCTTCCAGGATCAATTTTCTTTTGTGGGAGTTTGTTGAGTACTAAGGCGAAGCATTCTTCGCCTAAGTTAACTAATTGCAATGATTCAATTTTCCTTTTGTGAGTGAGGAAGTCCCTCATAAATTTTGCATATTTAGGCATTTGGGTTAGGACCTCAATAAAAGGAACATTAACATGCAATTGTTTTAGTAAATTTTTGAACTTTGCGAATTGCTCATCGGTCTTTTGACGAATTAACCGTCCGGGGTATGGAACCGGAGGAGTCTTGGTGGGCTCTTGATTCGGTGGAGAAGCCTTTTCTGGTTGGGGCGCGGGTGGAGTCGTGGTTTAGTTTGATTGGCCCCTTTCAGTTGGTGGTAATGGAGCCTCCTCGGGCCCACGGTTCGGTTTCTCAATGTAATGAGATGTACTTGTGCCTTTGGGTTGGTTTCGGTATTGCTTGGTAACGCACCTTGTGGTCTCTCGGAGAAATTTTGAGCTACTTGATTTAATTGTTTTTCAATGTTTTGAATGCTAGCTTGTTGATTTCTAAAATTCGATTCCAATTGCTGAAATCGATCCGAGTTTTTCTTTTCGGTGTCGGAGATGAGGCGAGATACAGTATCTTCAAGCCTTTCTCGTCCACCTTGTTGTTGAGAAAAGTTTTGTGGTTGTTGAAAGTTAGTTCGTTGGTTTTGTTGGTTACTACTATTGCCGGGATCTCTCCAACCAAGGCTAGGGTGGTTATGCCATCCTTGATTGATGGCACCCGTTGGTGGACCCGACGGCCTAGGTCTATTATCAATGTAGTTTACCGTTTCTGTTTGATCATCTACTTCTTTCATATAACTCCAATTTTCATGTGGTCCACCACACCCCTCACAAGCCATAACCGTGGCCGTTTTTGCCATTTCTAACCTTTTGATTTTTGAAGAAAGGGCCTCGATTTGGGCTTGTAAAGAAGTGTTTTCGTCAACCTTATGGGCGCCCAGGGCAATAGATTTATTACCTCGGGGAGTGTGCCACTGAAAATTGGTTTGAGCAATTTCCTCAATTTGATTATATATTTCATTTGGGCGACGATTACCTAAAAGTCCCCCGGAGCTAGAATCAAGTGTTTGTCTTGTGTGTGGCAACAACCCATTGTAGAAAGTGGTTACTTGTTGCCATACCGCAAGACCATAATGAGGACACTTTCTTAGTAGCTCCTTGAACCTTTCCCAAGTTTCATATAAGGATTCCCCATCCTCTTGAGAATATGTATTAATTTCAGTCATTAATTTAGCCGTTTTAGTAGGAGGGAAATACTTATATAGAAACTTTTGGGCTAGTTCATCCCAGGTGTTTACCGAGCCAACTGGGAGGGTGTTAAGCCAAGCCTTAGCTCGGTCTTTTAGTGAAAATGGAAACATTCGAAGGCGGATGGCGTCGTTTGATGCTCCATTGATCCGAAAGGTATCACATATTTCTAAGAAATTAGTAATATGTAGATGGTGTGACAACTCGAAATCTAGAACCTTTCGTGTATGCTTGAACGCGTGGCTAGTTAGCTTATGTGATTAATGACAAATGAACCTTTATGTGATTATGTGTTATTTGTGTGTGCTTGTATGTATGCAATATATGTATATATATGAACCGAGACACAAGAACCCGACTCGAGACCATGTGGTCTCGAGTGAACGATAACATATGGGCCGGTTGGGCCACACACACACATACACACTTAGCCTATGTCGAAGCCCATTAGGGTGCACAAGTGAAACAAGTATATAATCCTCATGATACCCACACTTGTCATTTTTGGACAACACTCATACTCTCCTCTACACACACACTCTTCATCCTCTCACTAAAACCCTAAGCCACAACATTGTCTCTCCTTCATTCTCGGATCCAATCGACAACCGTAAGAAGCTCTCGGATCGTCTCTCACACACACCGGTTGGAAGCTTCACGCACACCTTTGAACCCACACTTGAACCGGTTAGTGATCTCTTGGTAAATACATGTCTATACATGATTAAAGGTGTTAATGTGTGGTATTCGGTTTGATAATGATGTGTGATGTAAGTTATGTGATGATATGTCTACTTGTTAAGTGTTATACATGAGGAATACACCCTTCTTGAGTAATTGGTTCATAAATGTTCCATGTAGTGTGTTTATATTCGGTTAAAGATGATTACAAGTTAATGTATTGATGATGTTGGGATGAACAATGTATGCTTGACTAGGATTGAATGCTATCGGTTCCACATAGGCTTAAATCCGAGTGGCTTGATTATGTTAGAAGGTTTATTACTCATGAAATCGGATGTGTATATGTGGGTTAGATGAATATGTTCAAGAGTTTGATTGTTGTTCATGATTTTTGTTAGACCTAGGTTCATATGAATGATGATGAACTACTTGAATATTTGAAGAACATGATGAACATGATATGAACATGATTTGGATATTTGAAATTGCCATGTTTGATCTATTTTGGTTATGTGTTAGACAATTAAACATGTTAGTGTAGTGTTATTGGATAGTACACAAAATCACAACAGTGAAATCTGATTGGCCAAGTACAATATGGAATTCAGCAAATGTTCCCAGCCGAAACCTCTGATTACGACTCGAAACCAGCGCATGATGAGTCGAAATCCCCGGTTGCGACATCGGTTGCGAGTCGCAAACACCTGGTTGCGACTCGAAACCACAAGTGATCAGCACATAAACCGTATGACTCGAAACCTCGGTTGCGAGTCCGGTTACGACTCGAAACCAAAACAGCACGAACCGAAACCACGATTGCGACTCAGGTTGCGAGTCGCAAACGCCTAGTTGCGACTCGAGACTATACACGGATACTCGCTGTTTGGGCTTGCACCTCATTTCGGACTTAATTGTTTGGGCCGGACTCTTGGGCCTAATGTACAGACCTTATATGTTACCGTTGAACGTGAATATTGTTGAACTGCTATGATCAAACGTGTATGCCATGAACGGTACTTAAATGCATTATGCTAGAAACATACGTGCACGACTTGAATACGAACCTGATTGTATGATACAACTATGATAGGACGTGAGTAGCCACAACATTGCTTGTTTGACTTTTCTGTGTTTCTACCGAGCAAACCAAGGTGAGTTCACACCCTCTACAAAGCATGGGATTCCCTGGGTTGGGAATGGGGTTAAGGAACTGGGTTCCTCGTCCTCCTTGGGTAGGACAGCAAAGGTTCAGGAATGTAATTCCTCGTCCTCACGGACAGATAACTCGTACTAGACCAAAACTCTATCACGAAGTCCCTCATTTTTATATCGACTTAATCGCCGGGCCAATGGCGAGCGGGTCATTAGTTAGATAGCGCTATTTAGGTCTGACAAACCTCACACCGTGCCGCAGAGGACGGGCGTGAACTAATGGATCTGGGGCACGTCAATGATGATAGACATTGACAGTTTCAGGGCACATAAACATGACTACAGTCAGCAGTCGATATGGTAACGAGTCTAGTGTATACATGGGGTAGCCCCCACGGCCGAAATGCCAGATAACTAACACGGGGTAGCCCCCACGGCTGGATAGCCAGAGTAACCGGGAATAACCAAGTCACGTTTTTAACTATGGGGTAACCCCCACGGCAGGATGCCAGCTAAAGGAAACTGTTTTCGAAACAACTTAAAACGAACACCCAACCGTGAACTCACTCAACTTGTTGTTGACTCGTTACTACATGCTTTGCAGGTCTTTAGGTTTCTAACTGGAGCTTGCATGGAGGAGGATCGTTGTGGGACATGGACGGCTGTGTGCCGTGTTAAACTTTGAAACTATTAAACTTATGTTTGGTTTAAGACTTATGCTTCCGCTTGCAACTTAACTATGTTTTGTTTGAACACCAATTGTATTGGTTGGATTTTTCTAACTACTTATATGCTTGTTCAATATGATTGGTGGCTGGATCCTGGTCAGTCACGCCTCCAAGCGGTGGTACTCCGCAGGTGGATTTTGGGGGTGTGACAGATTGGTATCAGAGCCATTGGTTATAGAGAACTTGGTTTTAATAAAGGGGAAAACGTTTTTGTTAAAACCAGACTATAACCTGTACAGTGCTCAACGGTCCACAACGATGCTTCACTCCACATGCAAGGCTCGACATTCTAGGTGATATGATCTGTGTATATATTGCCTACCTGTTAGTTACATAGTACATTGCTTATGGTATGCTTGGTTGGTGTAACTACTGTTGCTTGAACACGTGCGTGCTTGCTCAATTTTACCGTCGTACTTTCGCGAACCCCTCTCACTCACGTTCTTCTTGATGTGAAGATCATGTCTGGACGCGTTAACCTAACACAAGCCCAGTTGGCGGCTCTGATCAACGAACGAGTTGCCGCAGCGCTCGCAGCTGCACACGCAGGAGGTATATCCTGCAGTCCGAACTCATTCTAGGATCTTAGGATCCCACTCTCGTGAACCAACCTTTGTGTTAAACTCTGTCTTTTCTTTCACCTACGATAGGTCAGCATGTTCAGCCACCCGTGTGCACTTTTAAGACTTTCATGGACTGCCGACCAACCACTTTTAGCGGCACTGAATGAGCAGTAGGTCTCCTACATTGGTTTGAGAAGCTAGAATCTGTGTTCGAAATGTGCGAATGCCCTGAGGCGCGCAGGGTGAAGTACGCTACTGGTACTCTCGAGGGTTTAGCCCTCACATGGTGGAACGCTCAGGTTCAGATGCTGGGGTTGGTTGCTGCCAACGCCACCCCATGGGAAACTTTTAAGGAGATGATCAAGGAAGAATACTGCAGTCGTGATGAGATTCACAAACTGGAAGTGGAGTTCTTCAACCTCAAAATGACGGGGTCCGAAATTGAAGCTTATGTGAAAAGGTCGAACGAACTGGCAATTCTGTGCCCTACTATGGTGGATCCCCCCATCAAACGCATCGAGCTGTTTCTTCAGGGCTTAGTGCCAGAAATCCAAAGTCATGTGACTTCAGCGAACCTCGCTACCTACCAGCAAACTGTACAGTTGGCTCACCGCCTCACGGATCAGGCGGTGGAGCAGAACAAGTTACCAAAACGCATAGGCGCTGCAACTACTTCAGGTACCTCTAGTGACAACAAACGGAAATGGGATTGAACTTCAAGTAAGGGTTCGACTTCTGTTCAGTCCCAGTCTCAGCAGAGGAAGACTGATGACTACAAGAGCCCTAATCAGCAATCATCTGGTGGTCAAAGTCATGGTGGATACAAAGGAAATCACCCCAAATGCAATCGCTGCAGCCTGCACCACAGCGGACCGTGCACCAGGGGCAACTGTCATCGGTGCAACAAGCCTGGTCACGCTGCAAAGGATTGCAGGAGCTTATACCCCGCCAATCAGAATCGTCAGCAAGCTCAACAAAACCAGCGCCAGCAGCAGCAGCAAGGAGATAACAAAGGGTGCTTTCAGTGTGGGGCTGAAGGCCACTTCAAGAGAGATTGTCCCCAACTGAACAGGAACCAGAACAACAACAACAACAACAATAACAACAATCAGGGGAATGGTAACAATGGGAACAACAACAACAATGGCGCCAGGGGGCGGATGTTTGTGATCGGCCAAGGTGAAGCAAGGAATGACCCCAATGTTGTGGCGGGTAAGTTCCTTCTCGACGACTTTTATGTTTCAGTATTATTTGATTCGGGTGCCGATACTAGCTACATGTCACTAGAAGTTAGTCGAATGCTTAAGCGTATTCCAACACCTTTGAACAACAAGCACACCGTAGAGCTAGCGAATGGTAAGAGCTTAGAAGCCACACACCTAGTCAAGGGTTGTAAACTTATTCTCGCTGACCAGACCTTCTCTATCGACCTCATTCCTATCGTCTTGGGTAGTTTCGACGTTGTCATTGGGATGGATTGGTTATCTCAACACCGAGCAGAGATTCTTTGCAACGAGAAGGTTGTCCGTATGCCAGGTCCCGATGGTGAACCTCTCATGATTCATGGCGACAAGAGGAGTGCTGTTGAGAACGTCATTTCTCTCCTTAAGGCCCAAAAGTACTTGCGAAAGGGCCACACTGCTATTTTGGCTCTCGTTACTGACACCTCAGAAAAAGAGAAGAAGATTGAAGATTTCCCAGTTGTACGCGATTATCCAGAGGTATTTCCTGAGGAATTACCTGGTCTTCCGCCTCATCGCCAAGTCGAGTTTCAGATCGAACTAGCTCCTGGAGCTGCGCCCATTGCCCGTGCACCTTATCGTTTAGCTCCATCAGAGTTGAAAGAACTCTCTACGCAACTACAAGAGCTCTTGGATAAGGGTTTTATTCGTCCTAGCTCATCGCCCTGGGGAGCTCCAGTGCTATTCGTGAAGAAGAAAGACGGAACTTTCAGAATGTGCATCGATTACCGGGAACTCAACAAGGTGACGGTGAAGAACCGTTATCCTCTACCGCGTATCGACGACTTATTCGACCAGCTGCAAGGATCGAGCTACTATTCGAAGATCGATTTGAGATCGGGTTATCACCAACTGAGAGTCCGGGAAGAGGACGTCTCCAAAACAGCTTTCAGAACTCGATACGGGCACTATGAGTTTTTGGTCATGCCTTTTGGAATGACAAACGCACCTGCGGTTTTCATGGACTTGATGAACCGAGTGTGCAAGCCTTACTTGGACAAGTTCGTTATAGTCTTCATCGACGACATCCTGATCTATTCCAAGAGTCGGGAGGAACACGAGCAGCATCTTCGACTTATTCTGGAACTCCTTCGAACAGAACAGCTTTATGCGAAGTTCTCGAAATGCGACTTCTGGCTTCGAGAAGTCCATTTCCTAGGCCACGTGGTGAACAAGGATGGGATTCATGTTGATCCATCCAAGATAGACTCGATTAGGAACTGGCCTGCACCTCGTACACCAAAGGAAATTCGCCAATTCTTGGGTTTGGCGGGATACTACCGGAGATTCATAAAGGATTTTTCTAAGATTGCACAGCCTCTCACCTCACTAACGCAGAAGGGCGTTGTTTATCGCTGGGGAAACGCACAGGAGTTGGCATTTCAGCACCTAAAGGATAGACTTTGCAGCGCACCTATCCTTTCCTTGCCAGAAGGCACAGACGACTTTGTGGTTTACTGCGACGCATCAATTCAAGGTCTTGGTTGCGTGTTGATGCAACGAGACAAAGTTATAGCCTACGCCTCACGCCAACTTAAGGTTCACGAAAAGAACTACACTACGCACGATTTGGAGCTGGGAGCTGTTGTTTTTGCACTTAAGTTATGGCGGCATTACCTGCACGGTACCAAATGCGCCATCTACACTGACCACAGGAGCCTCGAGCATATCTTCAAGCAGAAGGAACTGAATATGCGACAACGACGATGGGTCGAGCTGCTGAATGACTACGAGTGCTCAATCAGGTATCACCCGGGCAAGGCCAATGTTGTGGCTGACGCCCTCAGTCGAAAGGACACTGCGCCGAAGCGCGTACGAGCTCTACAACTCACGATCCATTCTAGTCTTCCCTCCCAGATACGAGCTGCTCAGATAGAAGCGCTGAAACCAGAAAACGTCAGGGCTGAAGCCCTACGCGGATCAAGGCAACGATTAGAACAGAAGGAAGACGGTGCTTACTACGTAACGGGACGCGTTTGGGTCCCACTTTATGGCAACCTACGAGAGCTTGTGATGGATGAAGCACACAAGTCTCGCTACTCAGTACACCCTGGATCAGACAAGATGTATCATGATATCAAAACTACGTACTGGTGGCCTAGCATGAAGGCCCACATAGCAACCTACGTCAGCAAGTGTCTGACTTGTGCGAGAGTCAAGTCCGAATACCAGAAACCCTCAGGCCTACTCCAACAACCAGAGATACCTCAATGGAAATGGGAGCAAATTTCCATGGATTTTGTTACTGGCCTACCTAGATCCCAGCGCGGGAACGATACTATTTGGGTGATCGTGGATCGACTCACAAAATCTGCACACTTCTTGGCTATCAAGGAGACGGATAAGTTCTCCACTCTTGCAGAAATATACATCAAGGAAATTGTTTCGAGGCACGGGGTGCCCACCTCCATTATCTCGGATCGAGATGCACGTTTCACTTCAGAGCTGTGGCAAGCAATGCACAAATCCTTCGGCTCACGACTAGACATGAGCACAGCGTACCATCCTCAGATGGACGGGCAGTCCGAGCGCACTAGTCAAACCTTAGAAGACATGCTTCGTGCATGTGTAATCGACTTTGGCAACCGCTGGGAAAAGCATCTGCCACTTGTGGAATTCTCGTACAATAACAGCTACCACACCAGCATTAAAGCTGCTCCATTTGAGGCATTGTACGGACGTAAATGCCGGTCTCCTCTTTGCTGGGCAGAGGTGGGAGATAGTCAGATCACTGGTCCAGAATATGTGGTAGATACAACCTAGCAGATCGCTCAGATACGAAAACGCATGACGGCCGCTCGCGAACGTCAAAAAGTTTACGCCGACATGGGCAGGAAACCACTTGAGCTCCAGGTTGGGGAGCGGGTACTACTCAAAGTTTCACCCTGGAAGGGTGTGGTTAGTTTTGGTAAACGCGGCAAACTCAACCCACGATACGTTGGACCTTTCGAGGTCATTGAGAAAATAGGCAGGGTGGCCTACAGACTAAACTTACCAGCGGAACTTGGAGCAGTTCACAACGTTTTTCACGTGTCGAATCTGAAGAAGTGTCCGTCAGATGAGACCCACGTAGTTCCTTTGAAGGAACTCACTATCGACGAGCAGTTACGATTCGTCGAGGAACCAGTCGAGATCACGGACCGGGATGTTAAGGTCCTCAAGAGCACTAGAATACCTCTCGTTCGAGTTCGTTGGAACTCACGTCGCGGCCCAGAGTTCACCTGGGAGCGCGAAGATCAGATGAAACAAAAGTATCCCCAACTGTTCGCAAACAGTACACCCACTACTGAGGCTGAAGCTACGGAATTTCGGGACGAAATTCCAGATCAACGGGGGGTGGATGTGACACCCCAGGAAAACCAGGAAAACCATACGACTTAACTAGCTTCCTCAGTGAGTGCTTACCAAATTTCGGGACGAAATTTCTTTCAACTTGGGGATGATGTGACAACTCGAAATCTAGAACCTTTCGTGTATGCTTGAACGCGTGGCTAGTTAGCTTATGTGATTAATGACAAATGAACCTTTATGTGATTATGTGTTATTTGTGTGTGCTTGTATGTATGCGATATATGTATATATATGAACCGAGACACAAGAACCCGACTCGAGACCATGTGGTCTCGAGTGAACGATAACATATGGGCCGGTTGGGCCACACACACACATACACACTTAGCCTATGTCGAAGCCCATTAGGGTGCACAAGTGAAACAAGTATATAATCCTCATGATACCCACACTTGTCATTTTTGGACAACACTCATACTCTCCTCTACACACACACTCTTCATCCTCTCACTAAAACCCTAAGCCACAACATTGTCTCTCCTTCATTCTCGGATCCAATCGACAACCGTAAGAAGCTCTCGGATCGTCTCTCACACACACCGGTTGGAAGCTTCACTCACACCTTTGAACCCACACTTGAACCGGTTAGTGATCTCTTGGTAAATACATGTCTATACATGATTAAAGGTGTTAATGTGTGGTATTCGGTTTGATAATGATGTGTGATGTAAGTTATGTGATGATATGTCTACTTGTTAAGTGTTATACATGAGGAATACACCCTTCTTGAGTAATTGGTTCATAAATGTTCCATGTAGTGTGTTTATATTCGGTTAAAGATGATTATAAGTTAATGTATTGATGATGTTGGGATGAACAATGTATGCTTGACTAGGATTGAATGCTATCGGTTCCACATAGGCTTAAATCCGAGTGGCTTGATTATGTTAGAAGGTTTATTACTCATGAAATCGGATGTGTATATGTGGGTTAGATGAATATGTTCAAGAGTTTGATTGTTGTTCATGATTTTTGTTAGACCTAGGTTCATATGAATGATGATGAACTACTTGAATATTTGAAGAACATGATGAACATGATATGAACATGATTTGGATATTTGAAATTGCCATGTTTGATCTATTTTGGTTATGTGTTAGACAATTAAACATGTTAGTGTAGTGTTATTGGATAGTACACAAAATCACAACAGTGAAATCTGATTGGCCAAGTACAATATGGAATTCAGCAAATGTTCCCAGCCGAAACCTCTGATTACGACTCGAAACCAGCGCATGATGAGTCGAAATCCCCGGTTGCGACATCGGTTGCGAGTCGCAAACACCTGGTTGCGACTCGAAACCACAAGTGATCAGCACATAAACCGTATGACTCGAAACCTCGGTTGCGAGTCCGATTACGACTCGAAACCAAAACAGCACGAACCGAAACCACGATTGCGACTCAGGTTGCGAGTCGCAAACGCCTAGTTGCGACTCGAGACTATACACGGATACTCGCTGTTTGGGCTTGCACCTCATTTCGGACTTAATTGTTTGGGCCGGACTCTTGGGCCTAATGTACAGACCTTATATGTTACCGTTGAACGTGAATATTGTTGAACTGCTATGATCAAACGTGTATGCCATGAACGGTACTTAAATGCATTATGCTAGAAACATACGTGCACGACTTGAATACGAACCTGATTGTATGATACAACTATGATAGGACGTGAGTAGCCACAACATTGCTTGTTTGACTTTTCTGTGTTTCTACCGAGCAAACCAAGGTGAGTTCACACCCTCTACAAAGCATGGGATTCCCTGGGTTGGGAATGGGGTTAAGGAACTGGGTTCCTCGTCCTCCTTGGGTAGGACAGCAAAGGTTCAGGAATGTAATTCCTCGTCCTCACGGACAGATAACTCGTACTAGACCAAAACTCTATCACGAAGTCCCTCATTTTTATATCGACTTAATCGCCGGGCCAATGGCGAGCGGGTCATTAGTTAGATAGCGCTATTTAGGTCTGACAAACCTCACACCGTGCCGCAGAGGACGGGCGTGAACTAATGGATCTGGGGCACGTCAATGATGATAGACATTGACAGTTTCAGGGCACATAAACATGACTACAGTCAGCAGTCGATATGGTAACGAGTCTAGTGTATACATGGGGTAGCCCCCACGGCCGAAATGCCAGATAACTAACACGGGGTAGCCCCCACGGCTGGATAGCCAGAGTAACCGGGAATAACCAAGTCACGTTTTTAACTATGGGGTAACCCCCACGGCAGGATGCCAGCTAAAGGAAACTGTTTTCGAAACAACTTAAAACGAACACCCAACCGTGAACTCACTCAACTTGTTGTTGACTCGTTACTACATGCTTTGCAGGTCTTTAGGTTTCTAACTGGAGCTTGCATGGAGGAGGATCGTTGTGGGACATGGACGGCTGTGTGCCGTGTTAAACTTTGAAACTATTAAACTTATGTTTGGTTTAAGACTTATGCTTCCGCTTGCAACTTAACTATGTTTTGTTTGAACACCAATTGTATTGGTTGGATTTTTCTAACTACTTATATGCTTGTTCAATATGATTGGTGGCTGGATCCTGGTCAGTCACGCCTCCAAGCGGTGGTACTCCGCAGGTGGATTTTGGGGGTGTGACAGATGGGTTTCCTCGTCCGCAAGCCCATGAAAGGTTGCGGAGTTTTGAAGCATTTGTATCAAATGTGGTCGAAGTTCGAAGTTATTGGCATCAACATTCGGTGCATTGATAGCGTCGCCGAGATTACCTACAGTGGGCCGTAGGTAATCCATGAGGGTACGTTGGTCCGCCATTGGAGGTGGGTCCCCCGAAACTTTCTCTTGGTTTTTAGCTTTAAGTCTTTTTCTGAGGAAGCGTTCGGGTTCTTCTAGAGGTTCTTTTATATATCTACTAGAACTGGAGCTCATGCACTACGTAGGAAATTCAAATGTGGCGTCTGGGTTCCAAGTCCTGCAATAAAAACAGAAAAGAACGTTGGTCATAAGGTTCACCACGGCCCCATGTTCAGCGAACACGGCCCATGGTCGGAGATACAGTGATTGTTTTCAGGATCCCTGTTACTGGGGAGTTGGACACGGCCCCGTGTTGCACCGACACGACCCCGTGCTCAGCTCTCTGTAACTCGGAAAATAAAAACTGTCAGTAACAATGCTGGGCACGGCCCGTGTCCGTCCAGGCACGACCCGTGCTGAGTTCTGCAGAAGCTAAAAAATTAAGAAAAATCCTAAAAAAAATAGAAAATTAAAGAAAAAACGATTAGGCCGTTGATTCCTAACTTTCTTAAAATCCTTGTGTCCCCGGCAACGGCGCCAAAAACTTGATGTGCGTTAGGTGTATATATAGGTTTAAGTATATTTTAAGCCCTTTTACACTTTCTTTAGCCAAGTTTTAAATTTATAAAACACGATATTTACTAACACTAAACACACATATGGGCAAGTGCACCTATCGTGAGCGTAGTATAGTGTTGGTAAGATACGGATGTCGTCCAAGGACACAAGAGCTTTTAGTACCGGTTTATCCTCAAGGTCTAATCAAATCAAAAAGTTTAGAAAAAAGGTTTTAAACAAAGAAAAAATAAAAACTAACTAAAATGCTGAATCACTTGGCTCCGACTCGTGTTTAGTGTAACCTTTGATTATTTCCGCACTTTTGAACTTTTTAAGAGATTATCTTAGTTATTGTAGTAGGCCCCTCTTTTGAAGGCGACGTTACCCTCAACCCAGTAGTTTGAGTCAGCAAGGTACAATCCTAAAGGATCGGATTATTGAAAGATAAATAATTAAGTTATTAATGCATATTATGGTAGGCCCCTCTTTTGAATGTGACGTTACCCTCGGCTAAGTAGTCTGAGTCAGCAGGGATACAGTCCTAAGTATCCAGATTAAAGTATTATTAATAGTAGCTTACATATGAGGGGATTAAAGAGTTTGGACCCCCGCCATCCAATACCATTAAGTATTGAAGGAGGTCCTACTAAATTTGACCCAGGTCCTTGCAGGATCTATACACTGAACAAGGAAAGACTTTTACCAAACCGTTCCCTTAACCCCCGACCAGGTAGCCAACATACCTCCATATAGACCGTGGAGATATGAATGTTGAAAATCTTTTATTTTATATAGACAGTAAAATAATGCCAAGACACCACGGACAAACGATAAGGAAAAATCACCTTCAACATAAGAAACTAGTTATTAAAGTCATTAATACATAACCAAATAAAAATTGCGAAAAGATTAAAAATAAAAAGTATTACACTAGACACTTTGTCTTCACCAAGTGATGTAAGAGACTTAGGCAAACATGGCCTTGATTGTCAAGAACTCTTACGATCAATCTTGGATCCCGAGACGACTCACACACTCAATGATGGACAATGGATGATGGTGGTGGATGATGGTGTTATGGTGGTGGTGGGTGGTGGGTGAAGTGTGAGAGAGGTGGTGTGCCAAGGGATGGTTTGAGGTTGAGCCAAGCACTCCTATTTATAGGCTGAACAGAAGCTCGGGCACGGCCCCGTGTCCATATCCTTCTTTGTCTTCATTAATTGCTCTTGTCTGTATTAGTTGACCACGGCCCCGTGTTTGCTGGGCATGACCCCGTGTGCAAAAGCATATCTGCACTCTCAAGATTTGCCTGGATTCTGCGAATCTTATAGTTGACCACGGCCCCGTGTCCGCTGAGCACGGCCCCGTGGTGGGCGATGGAAGCTTCTACAACTTTGTCTTTTATGCTGACACTTGGGCACGCCCCCGTGCTCATTGAGCACAGGGCGTGTTCAGCCTTCTATTCTCTTGTTTTGCTTGGGAGGATGCTGTCGTGGGGTCGGGCATGTCATGTTTGTTCCTTTTCTTGTATTTATGTTAGATTTAGCTGCCTTTTTGCTTCTTTTGTTAATTTGAGCTCATTTAATCCTGAAAATACAAAAGGAAGACAAAAGCACACTTTTTCCAACATTAGTACTAAAAAAGGGTTAGTTTTATGCCACAATTGATGTAATTTATATGTTGCATTTTGCACACATCAATAACCTTGAGCGAATGCTATCCCGATGTGAGGAAACTAACCTCGCCCTTAACTGGGAAAAATGCCATTTCATGGTAACGGAAAATTGGTTTTTAATAAACCAACCTTTGCCCCATTGGTAAATAATAATCCTACCTACAGAATTGGTAATTAATAATCCTACGTTTCAATATGTTGGTACTCAATGGACCTCCGTTAGTTTTTTTTAACTGGAGTTAGTTTTTAAGTTTTATTTATTACACAAACAGTCCCTGTAGTTATAATTTACTAGTTCTAACTATGAGTTAACAGCCAAAATGGTCCCTGAGGTTTGCACCACCACCACTACCACCACCACCACCACTACCACCACCACCACCACCAAAGCACCGCCGCCACCACCACCACCACCATAGCACCGCCACCACCACCTCCACAGCACCGCCACCACAGCACCGCCACCACCACCACCACAGCACCGCCACCACCAACACCACAGCACCACCACCACAACACCGCCACCACCACCACCACCACAGCACCGCCACCACCACCACCACCACCACCACCACCGCACCGCCACCACCACAGCACCGCCACCACCACCACCGTTTTCGAAACGGTCCGGGTCGAAAACGGTCTAGGTCGAAACGGTCCGGGTCGAAAACGGTTCGGGTCGAAACGGTACGCGTCGAAACGGTCTGGGTCAAAACGGTCCGGGTCGAAACGGTATAGTTCGAAACGGTTCGGGTCGAAACGGTACGCGTCGAAACGGTACGGGTCGAAACGGTGCGGGTCGAAACGGTCCGGGTCGAAACGGTCCGGGTCGAAACGGTACGGTTCGAAACGGTTCGGGTCAAAATGGTACGCGTCGAAACGGAACGGGTCGAAACGGTACAGGTCGAAACGGTCCGGGTCGAAACGGTCTGGGTCGAAACGGTACAGTTCGAAACGGTCTGCGTCGAAACGGTTCGGGTCGAAACGGTTCGCGTCGAAACGTTTGCTTTTTTTGAATTTTTTTTTATTTTTTAGAGTTTTTTTTATTTTTTAGAATTTTTTGGATTTTTTAGAATTTTTTTGATTTTTTTAGGATTTTTATGATTTTTTAGAGTTTTTTTTTTTATTTTTTTAGGATTTTTATGTTTTTTATGATTTTTTAGAGTTATTTTTTTATTTTTTTAAAATTTTTATGATTTTTTATGATTTTTTTAGAATTTTTATGATTTTTTTGAATTTTTTTTATTTTTTAAATTTTTTTTTATTTTTATGATTTTTTTATAACTACAGGGACTGGTTGTGTAATAAATAAAACTTAAAACTAGTAAATTATAACTACAGGGACTGTTTGTGTAATAAATAAAACTTAAAAACTAACATCAGTTAAAAAAAACTAACGGAGGTCCATTGAGTACCAACATATTGAAACGTAGGATTATTAATTACCAATTCTGTAGGTAGGATTATTATTTACCAATGGGGCAAATGTTGGTTTATTAAAAACCAATTTTCCCATGGTAACAGAGGGAATAATACTCGGTCACAAAATCTCAAGCGAAGGAATGGAGGTAGATTTAGCCAAAATAGACACTATTTCTCGACTACCACCCCCATCCTCCGTTAGAGCGATCAGAAGTTTCCTAGGACATGCCGGATTTTATAGACGATTTATCAAAGACTTTTCCAAAATCTCAAGGCCTCTAACAAAATTACTTGAAAAAGACGCCCCTTTCATCTTTGACAAGGATTGCAATCAAGCAATTCTAACCCTAAAAGAAATGCTAGCCAATGCACCTATCATGATAGCACCTGATTGGAAATTACCTTTCGAAATCATGTGTGATGCAAGTGACTTTGTAGTTAGAGCCGTCTTGGGACAAAGAAAAGATAAGCATTTTCACCCAATTTATTACGCTAGTAAGACACTTAATGATGCACAAGAAAATTACACAACAATAGAAAAGGAATTACTAGCTGTGGTGTTTGCTTTTGATAAATTTTGTTCTTATCTTATTCTTTCTAAAACAATAGTCTATACAGATCATGCAGCCATTCGATATCTCTTCAAGAAACAGGATGCTAAACCACGTTTGATTCGGTGGATTCTACTCCTCCAAGAATTTGATATTGAAATAAAAGACAAAAGAGGAGCAGAAAACACCGCAGCAGATCATCTTTCACGCTTAGAAGACCCAGCTTTGGAGGCAACCAGTGACGAGCAAATCAATGAAAAATTCCCAACGGAATCCCTGGAGATGGTGGAATACCGAGAAGAGCCATGGTACGCCGACTATGCTAACTACCTAGCTAGCGGTATAATCGCAAAAGGTTGGCCACATCATCAAAGAAAGAAATTCTTTGCCGATGTAAAGCATTACATTTGGGAGGATCCTTATCTTTTCAAAATATGTGCCGACCAACTCATCCGACGATGCTTACATGGTGTTGAAGCAAGAATAATTCTCCGCCATTATCATGAAGGTCCATACGGAGGACATCATGGTGACGCTAGTACCGCACGAAAGGTATTTGATTCAGCGTTTTATTGGCCAACCATTTACAAAGACGCCCAAAGTCTTGTGAAGACATGTGATGCTTGCCAAAGAACATGTAATATTTCTTCCAAAAATGAAATGCCACAAAATGGCATTCTTGTTTGTGAAATTTTTTATGTGTGGGGACTCGACTTTATGGGACCTTTCCCACCGTCAAAAGGAAACAAATATATTCTTGTGGCGGTAGATTACTTGTCTAAATGAGCTGCGGCCGAGTCACTTCCAACCAACGATGGAAGAGTCGTGGTCAGATTTCTGAAAAGATTATTCTCTCCTTTCGGAACACCAAAAGCTTTAATAAGTGATAGAGGCACCCACTTTTGTAACCATCAACTAGAAAAAATCTTAACAAGGTATGGGGTCTATCACCGGGTTTCGACAGCATATCACCCTCAAACAAACGGACAAGCCGAAGTGACTAATAGAGGTTTAAAAAGAATACTTGAAAAAACCGTATGGTTAAATAAAAAAGAATCGGCCGGCAAATTAGACTATGCTTTATGGGCTTTTCGCACAGTGTACAAAACAACAATAGGTACAACCCCATATAAGCTCGTCTATAGAAAAAGTTGTCATTTGCCAGTAGAAATAGCTCACAAGGCCTACTGGGCAATTAAAAATGTAAACTTAGACTTAGAGGTTCCCGGTAAAAATCGATTTTGCCAATTAAATGAATTAGACGAATTAAGGAATTATGCATACTCTAACTCCGAAATTTATAAGGAAAAAATGAAATTTTTGCATGATAAACACATTAAACCTAATGAATTTCGAGTAGGAGATCAGGTTCTATTGTTTAATTCACGACTTCGATTATTTCCTGGTAAATTAAAGTCTAGGTGGTCAGGACCTTTTTCCATCACCCATATTTTCCCACACGGTGCAGTCGAAATTAAATCTCGAAATGGAATTCCATTCAAAGTCAATGGCCAACGGCTAAAGCTTTATCAAAGATTTATTGAGGATGAGGAGGAAGAAATCTCGCTTCAAACGTTCAAAGAATGAAAGCATCAACATCATACCTGGTAAGTTACGAACAATCGGGAAAACATCTGAGTTCGTAAGATCTCTAAAACCAAGTTTTGGGAAACAGGGCACTCACACGAGCACTTAAAAAAATATATATTTTTAAGTTGCCCACCCACGGGGCCGTGTTCAACGAACACGAGGCCGTGTCCACGCAACTGTTGGGATAAAACCCCCTTTTCAAAACTGTTTCTTCATTCCACACGCCCCGTTTCCCCAAAAACCCTCTGGTTCCGGCGATTCTTCTGCAATATTTCGACGTTTCCCCTCCTTCTAACAACGTCAAGGTATGATTCTATCCTTATAATTAGTTAGACTAAGTTCTTGCATGTAGTTTATCATCAAGATTTGGGAAAAAATCTAGGTTTCTTCAACTTGAACCGGATCGAACCTCAAATTTTTGCATAAATCTGTTAGCATTAGTTTAGATACATGTTATAGGAAGTAAATCAACTTCTATTGTTTGAAGATTTGCCCGATTTCTCACAAAAACACCAAACCCTTGTTTTTGAACCGAAAAATATAAAATTGAAGGGGTAAACGGTTTGTTTTGAGAAAACGGCACTTGGGGTTTCATTTTCGGGGAAAACCGCCACTACTGGACCAAAAATTTTCAAGTTTTCGGGACCGGGTCGAAAATTGAGAATTTGGAGAAACAGAAGCCTGGACACGGGGTCCTGGTCAGCGAGCACGGGGTCGTGTTCGGCCAACTTTCATCCAACATGGGGCGTGTCCGCTGAACACGGGGGCGTGTTTAGCCGACTGTTTTCGGTTTTCTTAGAAAATTTCACTGTTTCGTACTAATTGTTTGGTGTGTTTTCTTTCAGATGGCCAAGAAATTCACCAGGTTCAATGCAAGCGAGTTGGCGCCTCAAGTTCGTTATGATGTGTTAAGGACTAGGCCCGAGGAGAACCCTAGACAAGTGTGCATGGACACTCTTGAGACCGTGAACCATATAGACCGATTTAACACCATTGTCACCTGCCCACTACGAGCTGCCCTTTGCACTCGGCTTCACTTTGTGTATGAATACAGCAAGAAATTCTACAGCACATTCGTCATTAAGAACAGGGCTGATCCGTTTGACAATGAAGGGGTAGAGTTCCGTTGTGGAGGGACCACATACAGGATCTCAATCGCTCAATTTGGGGCTCTGGTGGGGTTGTACTCGGATGAAGATGCTGGGGATGAAGAGAACACCGACGGTCTCCGTGAGATTCAAGAAAATGACCGCCAAGCTGCTTGGGCTCAAATCAGGGAAGGCAACTACAACCCGAGCCGAACTAAGAGTACCCAGTTGAGAGACCCTTTTTACCGCTACATCCACAGGGTCATCACATACTCTCTTAGCCAGAGGCACGACAGCAGCGGTGTTGTAGGGTTACGAGATCTGCTAGTCCTCCATTGCGTCCACAACCATATCAACTTTGATGTTCCACACCTGCTACTCTGAAACATGCACTTGAACCAGCTTGCTACTCCCCCGACTCCTATCTTCTTTGGAGGGTGGATATAACGCCTCTTCAAACACTTTGTGCACATGCTGAGGTCCTTCCGCAAAGGACCATGGTCGGGGAAAGTAGACATGGTCATATGCCGCTCCATGAACCTGATTTATGAAGCGGATGACGGGACGGTCAACTTTCAAACGGTTCGAGGGCATGCATGGAACCCGCAAGAAGCACTCGTCTTACACGCTCCACACATCCGTCCTCCTCCTAAGTACCATTAGCAGCACCAGGGTGATCCGGGTCAATCCTCCTCTCAAGGAGGCGGTTTTCCTAACTTTCAAAGCTTACATGATTTATTGCAGGAAAACCTTATGTGCACCAGGAACACCTACAACATGGCCAGCAACACATACTCCCGGGTCGGAGCGATAGAGAGAAATATCTCCGACATGCAGGATGACATTGGGAACATCCGAGAGTATATGGCGGGCCACGGAGGAGGTGATGATGATGAAGACGAGGACATGGATTGAGCGAGAGGAGTTGGAGGTAGCGGTACACGGTTGGAGGTCTCACAGGTTAACCCCCCTTATCTCAAAAAAACAATTTCATGGCATGCGTGCCATTTGTTGAACAATTTACTTTCTTTAACACTTTTTAATTTCTACATTTCTTTTTCTTTTAACTTGTGACGTGGATGATGAACTTTGGTAATTTAGGATGTTGGTTATTGTTTTGTGTGGTATTTGTTAGTCGAACAGGTACACACGAGGCTTAGAGCACTAAACATTAGTGCTACTAAAGCCGGGACAGCAAAACCGAAGCCAAAAACCTGTTTTACACTTTTGCAGTTTGTCCACATGGGGTCGTGCCCGTCGTCCAGACCTGTTGTTTGTCAAAATTATGCATACTTTTGCTTAACACGGGGTCGTGTTCACCCGACACGCCCCCGTGTCCACCTTCTGTAAGTCCTCGTTACTGGCAATCTGTACACGGGGACGTGTTCAATCAACACGGGGCCGTGTCCAGATGCCCAGTAACATAAAATTTTTGTTTAAACACCTTTTTACGCATTCAATCAACCTAAAAACTTATTTTTGGGACACATTGAGGACAATGTGTAATTTAAGTGTGGGGGGATGCTAAAACCTTGAAATTTTGCAAGTCCTAATTACAAGCCTTACACAAAACTCTATTGGAACCGCTAAACACCCCAAATTTTCTCAAAAAACTTTTCATTTTTTTACTTGTCTTGGTTTAAATTGGGAATAACAAGTTCTAGAAAGGTTATATTTTTATAAATTTACAACCGATAGCGTCGTGATAAAAAGAACCAACATAAGAAAATTATGAAACGGCATGACAAATCTAGTTAAAATTTTATTATATGTACTTGATCACATTAAAAACCCATTCCCATAAAAAGTAAGTTTTGAGCCTTTATTAAGCATACAAATACACATCTTTAAACTAAATGCTCATTTTTCGTTTCTTGTGTGAATAGCCGCTTGGTTTCTTACGACTCTAGAACTTTCCATGATGATACATTCCCGGTCCTTACCAACTTAAACCCAAGTAAGTAAATGACGGAGGCATTAGGACTAACCCTTTTTTTATTTCAACACCATTATTTTTCTTTTTCTTTACCACCTACCCAAAATCCCCCTAGTTAACCCCTTTGAGCCTAAACCTTTTCATTTCTAAACCCAAAACAAACACCCCTTACCCACCAAAACCTTTTTTTATTTTAAACCCCTTTATTTTAGTACAAAGCTCGGTTTCCTTGTGACATCTGTATTATAATATATATATATATATATATATATATATATATATATTTGATGAAGTTTAGCAGTAAAACAAACAACTTCATCAAAAGAAACCTTGTTTGAAAATGCTTTATTAGAATAAGAAGTCACAAAAACAAAATGTTTTACGAAAACCGACGCTTTCTACGCCTTTTCGCCCTTTTCTACTAACCACTAACCCAAAACCACCTACCTTTAACCCAAGCCTTACCCTTCCCTAAAGTCCTCTTGATATTTACAAAGGTTTATAGTTAAAAAGGAGGAGGATTGATCGCTTGGAAAGCATATGGTAGAAGTAAGTTCCATGCCGGTCTCGAGTGTTTCACAAAAATACATCTTTGGCCGAGTGTTGAGTGATCCCCCGTGAGGTATTTGAACTTGTATCTAAATGGATTTTTAAAAAGGCATGTTATGCCCAAATAAGTAATTTCGCATATGTAATGTTCTGAATAAATCATAACGAATAAGATTGTAAATAACATAAAAATAAAACCTAATAAAGATCTTGGAATCCCAACACTGAAGACAAGCCCAAAACCTTCACTTCTACCCATTCCATTTGGGTGTGTAAGCCACAAAATAAAAAGTTTTGCTTGAGGACAAGCAAAAATTCAAGTGTGGGGGTATTTGATGTGTGTAAAATGCAACATATAAATTACATCAAATGAGGCATAAAACTAACCCTTTTTTAGTACTAATGTTGGAAAAAGTGTGCTTTTGTCTTCCTTTTGTATTTTCAGGGTTAAATGATCTTAAATGAACAAAAGAAGCAAAAATGCAGCCAAATCTAACAATAATACAAGAAAAGGAATAAACGTGGCATGCCGACCCCTCGACAGCATCTTCCTAAGCAAAAACAAGACATCAGAAGGCTGAACACGCCCCATGCTCATTGAACACGGGGGCGTACCCAAGTGTCTGCAGAAAAGACAAAGTTGTAGAAGCTTCTATTTCCCAACACGGGGGCGTGGCCAGCGGACACAGGGCCGTAGTCAACGCTAAGATTCGCAGAATCCAGGTAAATCTTGATAGTACAGATACGCTTCTGCACACGGGGCCATGCCCAGCGGACACATGGGCGTGGTCAACTAATGCAGACAAATTGCATTTAATGAAGAAAGAGAAGATGGGTGGACATGGGGTCGTGCCCAGCGGGCACGGGTCCGTGTCCGGGCTTCTGTGCAGGGTATAAATAGGGGTGCTTGGTTCATTACAAAGGCATCCCTTGACAAACCACCTCTCTCCCACTTCACCCATACTCCACCAACATCATAACACCCACATCCACCACCATCATCCATCATCCATCATAGAGTGTGTGTAGTAGTCTCGTGATCTAAGATTGATAGTAAGAGTTCTTGACAATCAAAGGCCATGTTTGCCTAAGTCTCTTACATCACTTGGTGAAGACAAGCATTTAGTGAAATACTTTTTTTTTAATCTTTTCGCACTTCTTATTTGGTTTTGTATTAATGACTTTAATAACTAGTTTCTTATGTTGAAGGTGAAACTTCCTTATCATTTGTCCGTGGTGTCTTGGCGTTATTTTACTGTTTATATAAAATAAAAGATTTACACCATTCATATCTCCACGATCTATGTTGATGCACAATGTCTATCGCCTATGTCATCAGTCTAGGTCGTGTCGTTTATGTATTAGGGTTAAAAATGTAAAGTTTATACGTATTTGATGCCAGTTCACATGGACTGAGGTTTTGGAGGCCAGTTCACACGAAGTGGCTGATGGCCAGTTCATATGAACTGGAAGTTGTCCAGTTCGTGTGGACTGGCTGATCCACTTCATACGAACTGGTCCTCCAATAAATAGGGGTATTGGGTTTTCTCATTTGTAACTTCTCAGAGGATCTTGACACGAAGTGCTGCCGGTTTCTCTGCGTGTAAAACGTCATTTTATGAATGAAAACCAAGTTTAAATTACTTCTTTCTACTCCTACTCACATTCTCTTACTGATTCAAGGTTGCTAGATGGATTCCGCCTATCTAGTGATCTAGATTTAACTCTGAAAGACTCGTATTGATCGAATCTCGATCCTACAAGTGGTATCAGAGCTCAGGATGAGTTAAATATGTGATATCAGTGGTTTGAATGTGTGTGAATCTGATTCTTCTACTCTTTCTTGGACTTTTGAATGATTTCACGAACAAAATGGACTGATTTTTGAATATGTTGTGTAAATCACTGTTTTAAACGTTCCTAGAAAGTTTCAGACCTAAAATCGACTGAAATCTTGCCAAAATCATAAAAAATGTCACTTCGTATGAGATTTTGTTCACTTCGTATGGAAATTATACTCAGTTCGCATGAACTGAGTCAGATCGTTTGAGTTTTCATCATCACTCCATACGAACTGGACAATATCCAGTTCATACGAACTAGTCATCATCACTCCACATGAACTGAGTTTTGTATTTCAGTTCATACAAACTGAAATATTGTTTTTGAAAAATTATCACTTCGTACGAAGTGAAGATCCAGTTCATTTCAAAATTCAGTTCGCTTGAAATTTCAGGTCGTGTGAACATTAAGTCCGTTTGAAAGTCACATCGTTTAAAAGTCCCAGTACGTTTGAATCAGATTGTTTTCAAAAGTCACTTCGCTTGAAAATTCAAAATTTTCAAAAACTTAACAAGTTTTCAGAATTTTAAAATGGATCAAGAGTTCTATAACGCGTTTTTCGGGAACGGTTCGCCTACTCAGTCTCCAGCGAGTATTGCACAAAATGTAAACATGGAAAATGAGCTTGGTACAATGCAGAAGCCACTGAAATTGATGAATATCGACGAGTATTCGGGATGGTCGGATAGGTTTAAAACATGGGTACAAGCAAATCATTTTGTGTGTTGGATGAAAATTGAGTCAAAGTATGTTGTTCCAAAAAATGAAGCTGGTATTGAAAAAACACTTGGGAACTTTACTCCAGCTGAACATGATAGTTTTAAAGCCGAGAAGAAAATGACGAGTATCTTGCAGTAAGCAATCAAAGAAGATATTTTGGTTTTGCTACAACATCAGAATGACTCGCAGTCTATCTGGAATGCACTGAAAGTCAAGTTTCTTGGAAGTGTTTCAATGATAAAGAGCAAAGTGGCATTGATAAAAAAGGAATTTGATATTTTTACAACTTTCAAGGGAGAATCGACAAAAGAATTGATCGAGAGGTATTGTCATTTGGTTGTAGAGATGAAGCATGCGTCCATTAGCAAAATAGATGAAGAGTAGGTTGACAAATTGGCAGATGCATTACCGTATGATGAGTGGGGCACATACTTGATGATGTTGAAAAACAACTTAGAATATGCTGGTTTTAATCTGAGCACGTTCATCGACAAGATTGAAGGGCATGAGTTAGAACTTCGAAAGATAAGAAAGATGAACTCTGCTAATGTACAACAAGATGTTCAGTTGTACTACAAAGGAAGTTCATCTGCTACGACTACTCCAAGTCCAAAAATCCAGACAACATTTAGTGCAGATTCATCGGGAGCTTCGTAGAGCACACCGAACAACTATTCACCGTTCACAAGTTATGAACCAAATCCTAAGGTTCAAGAATAGGTGTCTCCTCAAGGATCGTCAAGTTCAAATCAGAGTTACATTTCTGGGATACAGTGCAACATTGCTGTAAACATCAAGAATGGTCAAGATTTTACAGAAGCGACTGCAAAGCAACACATCACACTACTAGCTTCCGTTCTTGAATCATATGAGAGTCTAGTTGCTGGACGGATCGGTAATCCAGATATGACAAAGGAGGATTACAACCAAATTGATCCTGAAGAGCTAGAGCTTATTGATATCAAATGGGGCATGGCGAGCCTCATGAGACGAGCACAGAGATTTATGGAAATAACCAGACGAAACAGTCTCGCAGGACCTGATTGTAAGCTTGGATTTGACAAAGCAAAGGTTACGTGTTTCAAATGCAAAGAAAAAGGGCATTTCAAACGCGAGTGTCCAAACAGGGAAGTAAACAACCATCAAAATCCGTTTGCAAATGACTACTACAGACAAGCAATCTATCACAAGAATAGTCAGCAACCATTCAACCCAAGACCTCAGATTGAGAACAAGCCTGAAAGGGCTCTTCTGGTAAATCAGGATGATGAGAAGCTACCAGAAGGATTTAGTTGGGATAAATATATTCCTGGTGAAGGTATTGCTATGATGGCGGAGATTACTGAAGAGCCAGAGTGTGTTGTTGAAGCTGAGGAAGTTGGTGAAGTTAAGAGTGAAGAGAGTTTGGCAGAGCTGGAAGAGGCAGCTGCAGAAGTTTATTACTATCAATCCGAACATGAGATTATTGCTAGTTCTTTCAAATCAATAATGCCTCCTAACATGTTTGAGCCTTTTGCAGGTTTCTTCAGTGAGCCAACTACTGGTTTCTGTCCACAATATGAAGTTGAAAAGACTCCAGTTGAAGAAATTATTGATGTTTCTAACGAGATGAATGAAGAAACTCTCAAGGAGATAGCTGACAAAGCAATGATGGTGAAGTTACAAGAGGTAGACAAAAATCAAGAGTCAGTGTCTGTAGAAATGGAGTCAGTCCAAAAGGAGTCAGTCGAAACAGAGTCAGTCAAAAAGGAGTCCGAGTTCAAATCAGAAAATGTGGAGATCAAATCAGGAGAAAAATCAGAGTCTGAGTCTGATGGGTTTGGTAAACCAGATATTAAAACTGAAAATGAAGAAAAGGTTTTTGAAAAGAGTGATTTAATTCCTGAAACTCCATGCCAAAACTGTTCAAAAACCTGCATAGATTGTCTTGAAAAAGATAAACAGTTTCAAGAATTGATGAAATATACCGATAAAGTAAAATTCGATCTTTATGATGTAAAAAATGCTTATGACACTTTATCGAAATCAATCAAAATGATTCAAAATGAAAGTAGAGAAAATGATAAAGCTACTAACTTGTTAAAAGGAACTGTCATGGAAAAACAAATGGTGATTAATATTCATTTAGACACAATCGCATCTTTAAAAAAGGAACTTGAATTGATGCGAATTGAGAATGAAAGGATTGATAAGAAATTGATTAGTTACATTTCTTCATCATATGTGATAGATCAGATTGTTCCTCAACAACCTGATGCTAAACCTGCTTTCAACAACGTTCCACCCCCAATGTGGAATCATTAGACACAGAAATATCCAGATGGGGTGGAAGCAGCTTTGAATCTCAAGTTGAGAACTATAGAGAATGAGTTACCAGAAAACATTGATGTTACGTTCTCTCCATCTGACACTGACAATGAGTCGCAAGTGATTAAAACTGTTGTTTACAAAGTGTTGGATGAAGAAAGTGATAACTCAGATTTCAGTACAGTCAAAACTCATTTGGAGAATTCCAATTTTGATTCTGAAGATGACGGAAACTTTTTGGATAAGTTCATACCAAAATCAGATAAAGTTGTGAATGATGATTCGATCATTGTGGCTTACACGATGACCGGAACTGACAAACTATATACTGATTTTGAATTTCCAATTCAGAATGCAAAACTGGAAAACGTTGAAAAGGTTTACAAGCTTGTGGAAATTGACATCTCAGAGGTTAACAACAATTCGTTTCTATCAAAACCGAAAAAATCTTTTGTGAAACAACAACCAAACAACCCGGGAAAGAAAGAATGGGTGGGTAACAATGGTCAGAACAAAAGACATGGTAACAATTTCAAAAAGAAAGGTGTCGGTTTTGAGAAGAAAATGGCTAAAAAAGAAGTTAAGCCAAAGGAAAATTTGAGTGAGGTGTTTGTGGCGGGTAAGAACACAGTAGATGAAAAAGATTATATCTTTAGTCAGAAAGCAATTGACGATTTCATTGCAGCAAAGAAGATAAGAGATGAGACAAACAGATCTACTTTTGTTGAGTATGACAAAAGAGTCTGTTACCGCTGCAACGAAATTGGTCACATGGCCAAACAGTGTGTTAAAAAGATTGAAAAACCTGTTTTTCAGAAACCTAAACCGAAAACTTCAAATGATGTTAAAGGTAAAACACCGATGGTTTCCCCCGTACGTATTCTGAAAAGAGGTGAATCTTTGAAGTCCAAGGATAAGCCAAAATCTACCTTTGAGATTGGTGAATCTTCGAAATCTCCAAAGACTTCAAAGGTTTACCCTAAAACCAAAAGTTTTCAAAACCAATCATGGGTGGAAAAACCAAAACAATCGTTTGAAGAAAATAAAATGGAAAAGGTCCTAAAATCTGAATCAACGATGTTTGTAACAAATGAAGGTAAAATTGAATTCGAGTTAGAAAAAGTGATTGAAGAATTCCCACCTATTAAGGAGGGAGATCTGAAATCAAAACCAAAACCTGTTGTTCCGAATGTGATTTTCGACATTCCAAAAGTCAATGTAACTCATGATATCGTGTTTGGTAGCATACCAAATGTGGAAAAATCATGGGTATTGTTGTTTAAATGAATGTTTGTGATGTGTGCAGGGGCTTCCGAGATCTATCATCTCGAAGTGGATCATGGATAGCGGCGCATCAAGGCATATGACGGGAATGTTAGCATTGTTATATGACGTCAAATCAAAAAAATGGAGGATATGTCGGATTTGCAGGAACGCAAGGTGGCAGAATCGTTGGTGAAGGAATTCTTACCAATGGAGTAGTAACTTTTGATAAAGTGAACTATATTGCAGAACTAGAAAACAATCTGTTGGGCATCTCGCAGATTTGTGAAAAGTCTTTCACAGTTCATTTTACAAAAACTGAATGCTTAATCATTAAACCAGGTTTTAAAATTCCTGTAAATATGGTGTTGATGCGTGCTCCAAGGGAAAACGATTTGTATGTCCTTGATATGAGCGTCACAACAACATCAGACAAAAAGCCAAAATGTTTTGTGACTAAAACTAAAGCAACAGAAAAAGAATCAAAATTGTGGCATCGAAAGATGGGCCACATTCATGTCAGAAAAATGAATTTCTTGGTACACAATGATTTCTTGGTGCCCAAACCTCTCGATCATTTTTGAAACTGATTCATTCTTTAAACACCCAAACATATCAAACTCTTTCCTAAGTAATTTTATTTTGTTTTTCTTGATTTCTTCACTACCTATACATTTCTTTTCTAACTTTTTCCAAAGATCTTTTGCATTTGAATAATCAATCAAGGCAATAATGTCCTCCCGGACTGACTGAAACAACAAAGCTACACACTTTTGTTCAGCTACAAACGAATCAATCTCCTCAGCTGATCTTAAAGTTTCACCATTTTTGTTTCCATTTTCATAAGCGTTTTTCAAACTCTTCCATCTGGGAAATGCGAATGCCATTAACCAATCTTCAAACTTTCTTGACCACCGACTGTATTCCTTGATAGCCATTAGCTTTGGAGGTTTATTGAATGTCCCAAAGGCACTTTCAGATTCCCAAGCTTCCTTTTTCCTCTCTTTTGGCAGATTTTCATTGTTGTTGCTAGACGAAGAATCATCGTTTCCGGAACTTCCAGCGAATGCGTACATGTCGCTAAATAGGCTCAAGAATATGTCATCCATCTTGAATGTACCTGCAAAATCAGCAAACACTTAGACAAATTTTCAAGATTTTGAAAAACAGTGACACAAAAGCGAAATCAACAGTATGTGTCTCTATAAGCGAAATCAAGAATTGTGACAGATAAGCGAAATCAAACAATGTGACAGATAAGCGAAATATCACTTTGTCATAAAACCAAAATCAACCTTGTTCTTATGAGCGAAATATGTAAAGTCCCTAAGAGCGAAACTATGTTGTACGTATAAGCGAAACAGATAATGTCCTAATAAGCGAAACAGATAATGTCCGACAAAGCGAAACCAAGCTTATGTTCGTAAAAGCGAAACTAAACTGTATCTAAAAGCGAAATTCCATCGATGACCATAAAAGCGAAACCATGTTTTAGTCAAATTTCACCATGTTTTAGTTCGAATTTTAACCTGGATCTTTCTAGGATTTGTTAATCGTATGTTTTACACGTTATACTCGAATTTTAGATCATTTTAACCGTAGGAATCAGTTTAAATCGAAAAAGTATGAGAGAAAGTGAGTAGAAGTAAGTGAATATTGTCGAATCAGCTGTAGTAGTATGAACTCCTCGTCCTGAAGCTCTGATACCACTTGTTGGACCGTGTTCCGACCCCAGACAGTCAGTTGAGAATGTTCATCTTCACATACGAAGGCGGAATCAACGTAAATGAAGTTACACAGCTTTTCCTTTTCAATTCCTTCTCTTTTATTGCTTTCTGAATCAATTTTGACAGAGTTCGGTTACACAAGCAATGATCAGGTTTCGCTCCAATGTCCATACATCTAATGACACATATCAGGTATATATAGGCTAGCTGGTTCGCTCATAAGACATGCCTTATGAGCGAAACCCCATGTATGTAAGCATAAACGAAACCCCCTAATGAACACATAAGCGAAACCCCCTAAGTGTACCTATAAGCGAAATACCTATGACCCTAAGAGCGAAACCCCTACAACTATGTACATATAAACGAAATTACAAGCTCTGATTTCGCTTTTAATGACCAATCATGTCATTATAAGCGAAATTAACATATTAAACCCTAATTTCGACTTTCAAGCTCCTAAACTTGACTATCTTGACCTAAGACTTGATGTAAACGTAGTCAACAGACATTTTGTGCACCAACAGACTCCCCCTTGGATGTTGATGAAGTCTTCAGCTCCGAGTCTTCAGTCTTGGTCTTTTCTCCAACTCTCTGTCTTTTCATCATAAGCACTCTATCTTCACAGGTTCACAATCTTGTCCTAGCTTCATCTTCAGCATTCCCTTTGATCATTGATCCAGACTCCCCCTTTCACAGACTCCCCCTCTCAATATGCTAGAATCTGAAGTCTTTGATCTGGTCAAGCTTTGACATTTAGCTTCCGTGGGAATGATGAAGTCCAAAACCTGTATCTCAAACATCAATCATTACAAACTATCTTTTCAACAATAAATCACAAACTATCAGCTTTAGCAATCTACTCAAGTAGTCAGGTCCAAATTAATGACCCTGATTACTTAATTAATCTACCAAGTTCAACTTAATGACCTCGGTTGATCATTTGACGAATCAAACTGATTTAAAATAACAATTTCAAACAATTTCTGAAAATAACAAGTATCAAGTTAATGAACTTGTTTTTGACTTTTCAATAAATCAAACTTCATCAAGATAAGCTCTCCTCATTCTTCAGTCCAGAATCTCCTGCATCTGCTTCAAACATCTGAGAATCTAACAATCAACTCTCCACTTTGGTTTGTCGGAAAATAAAGCATAAATAAAATCTTTTTGGATTTTATAAAGTGTTCTAAACTAAGAAATGAAATACAGAAAACTTAAATTGCAGAAAGTAAACAAAGTAAAGTATATACAAACATATTTTTGGCTGAGCGTGTTAGGGAATCATATAAGCTATCAGACAAATCACAAGTACCGTTAAGCTTCATTTCATACTCAGACTTAAACAATTCACCTCGATAGTCGATATACTGATCCATCTTAAATTCTCACACAAATTTCAATCTACTCATGATACGATTTAGATGTCTTATGAACTTAGCTCATTCATGTGTCCCACCTCTTGAATATACTCCCGTATCCAGAATCCCAATATTCGGTCTTACAGGTGGGTATACTACAATGATATCTGTACATAAATTAGGTAATGCGAGGGCCGAGGGATCTCAGGTCGATACTTCCGTATACGCAGAGAGATATCAGCTTCGACTTTACGGTATGTCCCCTTTAGAGGATCTTTTAGCTACAACAGTAGTGACTATCAATTTTATTGTTTCATCGGCATGCTGAGGGTTTATGCTATGTTTCAAGCATTTGTGGAAAAGTATTATCCAAGGACTAGGTCAGAACTTCCATTCAGCAGAAGTCCCGGAATAATACCCCAGACATCATAGAGTATAAAAACCTGTATATCAGAATACGAGACCTTCCAAACGAGATTTCAGGGGTTACCTATATATCCAAGTAGTGTTCCCCACGAAATAAGCAAGTAAAATTTAGGTTTATATCCCAAATAAATCTACTAAATGTGTGAAAACCTATCGACACATCATCAGTGAGACTGTTTAACTCATTTAAACTTTACAAATCTTTAGCATACCGTGACTGTCAAGCCGATGTACTATCATTTTCCCTTTTTACACAAGCTCTTTTTCAGATTTTATCATGTTTTTGTATTTTTTCATTTTTTACTGTTTTTGTAGTTTCCGAAAATATATCTATATACATCTATCTACTCCCCCTAAATACCAAAACAAGTAAAAAATCGACAAACCATTGCAGATTAATTCTCGTCTTCATCCGTAACAGTACTCTCATCAACGCCAATTATGCCATCTGACACTGAAAGAAGCTTCATACCGTTCAGTTTTAACAAATATTTAAACCGATTTTTATGAAAAGCTTTGGTATGTAAATCAACTTTCTGTTCGTCAGTGTGGATTTTCTCAATTCGTATCAACTTTTTCTCGAAACAATCACGAATAAAGTGATGACGAATTTCTATGTGTTTAGTTTTAGCGCGATGTACTGGATTCTTTGTTATATTTATTGCGTCCTCATTATCAACAAAAAGAGGTGTGTTAAGAAACTGCAAACCGTAGTCGCGCATCTGTTGCTGTATCCACAGGATCTGAGAGCAGCAACTACTAGCAGATACATACTCTGCTTCACATGTAGATAGCGCCACAGACGTTTGTTTCTTATAGTGCCAGGTAACCAATCTAGGTCCAAAGAACTGGCATCCAGCAGTTGTTGATTTGGAATTGACTTTGCAGCATCCGAAATCCGAATCGGAATACCCTTCGAGCGTAAAATCGCCTTTCCTAGGATACCACAACCCCAATGAAGGAGTTCCTTTCAGGTAGCGTAATAACCTCTTCACAATGATCATATGCGAAGCTCTCGGGTTAGATTGAAATCTTGCTGCGAGGCACGTTGGGTACATGATATCAGGACGTGAAGCAGTTAGGTACATCAAAGAACCTATCATGGAACGGTAGAACGTTTCATCAGCCCTATCTCCGGTGAGATCTAGGTGAATCCCATGATTTGTTGCAAGTGGGGTAGCAGCTGGAGTAGAACTTGACATCCCAAATTTCTCTAGAATATCATGAACATACTTCGTCTGGTGAATGAAAATTCCCTCAGGTAGTTGTTCAACTTGTAATCCCAGAAAGAATTTCATCTCCCCCATTGATGACATTTCGAACTTTTGCTTCATCACTGATTCAAAGTCTTTGCACAGACTCTCATTTGTTGACCCAAAAATTATATCGTCCACATAAATCTGAACTATCAGAAGATGAGCCTCGACCTCTTTAGTGAAGAGAGTGGCATCCACTTCTCCACGAATGAACTTGTTGGCTAGTAGGTGTTGAGACAAAGTCTCGTACCAAGCTCTCGGGGCTTGGTGTAAACCATACAGCGCTTTGTCCAATAAGTAGACCTTGTTTTTGTGGATTGGGTCGGTGAAGCCCGGCGGCTGTCCGACATAAACCTCCTCTTTGACCTTCCCATAATGAAACGCCGATTTTACATCTAGCTGATATACTTTGAAGTTTTTCCAAGATGCAAATGCCAGGAAAATTCTGATAGCTTCTAGTCGTGCTACAGGAGCATAGACTTCCGTAAAATCAATCCCCTCCTGTTGACTAAAGCCCTGAACAACGAGTTGAGCTTTGTTACGAATCACAATTCCTCTATCGTCTCTCTTGCACTTGAACACCCACTTGGTGTTAATCTTCCTCTGCCCATCTGGCAAATCCACTAACTTCCACACTCCCAACTTTTCGAATTGACTAAGTTCCTCCTGTATTGCAATGACCCAAGAATCTTCAGTAAGCACCTCTTTGTAAGTTCTTGGCTCAACCTGTGAGATAAAACAACTCAATGAAAATTCAGTTTGCAAAGGAGCAACTTTTGTATAAAAACATGTAAGCCCTTTATCAATCTGTCTTCGAGTGCGAACGCCTGTCTGCAGTTCTCCAATGATCAATTCCTCCGGATGATATGAAAAAGTACGCGACATCACTTCACTTGGAACATCTACATTGCCCTCCAGATTAGTAACATTCTGATCTGCATCTTGTTCACCAATTTGGTTTGTTTGACTTGAAATCTGAATTTGCTCCCCCTCAGAATCTGAATCACCATGATCAAACACTGGCATGTTTTCAGCTTCTTGATTATCATTCTGTTGGATATCATCATGTTCACCAGCATTACTCGGACCTGCTTCATCGTCGAATACTCAGCTGGGAACCTTAGTTGCGACTCATATTCACGCAAAATATCCAACTCATCAAAGAAATCTTCATCATCCTCTGATTCTTCTCTCATGTCAAACGAATCCCAAAGTTTGTCATAATGATAACGCCATGAATCTCCAGGATTCTGCGGCGGCATAGTATAACCTTGACATTCAACATTTGCAGCTTCAATAATCCGCTTCTCACTTGGAACGAAAACACGTCGCATCGGATTTGCATAACCAACAAATATTTCCTCAATGCACTTCGGACCAAATTTTCCATAAGGCTCTATAACAGTACAGGGTGACCCGAACGGTTCTAGATACTTCAAATTCGGTTTGCGGTTATTGATTAGCTCAAAGCATGTTTTGTTGAACTTCTTGACAGTGAGAACCCTGTTGAGTGTATAGCATGCGGCGGAAACAATTCAGCCCAAAAATTTATCGGTAACTTTGAATCTGCGAGCATAGTTCTAGCCGTCTCGATTAGTGTCCGATTTTTGTGTTATGCGACTCCATTCTGCTGCGGAGTATACGGAGCACTAAATTCATGCAATATACCTCTTTCATCACAAAATTCTTCCATCTTACTGTTCTTGAATTCAGTACCATTGTCACTACGAATTCTTGTGATACGCCTTTGGTACAAATTCTCAATTTTCCTGAACAACGCCATCAAACTGTCAAACGTTTCATCTTTCGTCTTCAAGAAAGAAACCCACGAAAATCTGGAATAATCATCAGTAACGACCAAACAGTAGTAATCTCCTGTAATACTCTTGACGTTCACAGGACCAAACAAATCCATGTGAAGTCTTTCCAGAGGATTCGAAACTGAATTGACTTGCTTTGTAGGGTGTGACTTTTTCTTCTGCTTGCCTTTAACACAGCTAATGCACTCCCCTTCCAGATGAAAACCTTTGACATGAACTCCAAAAACTAAATCATTGTGTACCAAGTGATTCATTTTTCTAAGATGTATATGCCCCATCTTCCGGTGCCACAATCTCGATTCTTTCTCAGTTGCTCTAGAAACAAAACAATGTGCTTGACCTGTTATTGTAGTTGCCACACTCATGTCCAACACATAAAAATCATTCACTCTAGGTGCCCGCATGATAATCCATTCTTCAGGGATAACAAATCCTGGTTTCAAGATCAAACATTCTTTGTCTGTGAAGTGAGTTGTATACATATTGTCACAAATCTGCGAGATACTCAGCAGATTGTTCTCCAGCTCAGTAATGTAGTTAACTCTTTCAAACGTCACAATCCCGTTGGATAACGTTCCTTCACCAATAATTCTACCACCTTCATGACCAACAAATCCCACATAACCACCATTGATATTTTTAACATCATACAGCAACGCAGTCTTCCCTGTCATATGTCTTAAAGCTCCACTATCCATGATCCATCTTGAAATAGCTCTCGGAAGATCCTGCACATAATACAAACAATTTAAGAAAGATGCCGATTCATGCTTCACAATTACCAACTAGGAAGCTCCGGCAATTCAAACTGTTTAGTCGAACATGGAGTCCACCCAGGCCTCATCAGCCTTAGGTGTAACCTTGACTCTTGCAATTTGAATTTTGAAGTTTTCAGCCTTAAGTGGTGGAAAATTCGCTTCATAGTCAATTTGAATTGAATCCTCAGAAGGTGAAATCTTTTTCTCAGTTTTTGGTTTCCAAACTTTTTGAGATAATGCAACCCGCTTGTAAAATTTTTCATTTTTAGTTACCACATTCTTTACAGGTTCATTTTTCACTTTGGTGTATTCATTTTTCACATTCTTTTTCTCAACAACCATTGGTGCTTTACCCTTCACATCAACTTTCTTCTTTTGTCTCTCAACAACTTCAGTCTTAGGCTTGGAGTTGGTGCAATTTCTTACAATGTGACCAACTTTGTTACATCTAAAACATGTACGAGTATCAACAACTCGACTTGTGCCTTCAGACTGAGGTTGTGAGGCACTCTTCTCAAAGAACTCTTCATTTGATTTTGAAAAAATTTTATTTTCCTCATCAGAAAGTGAACTTGAACCGTTCACAAACACCTTCTTTTCAGCAAACCTTTTATTTTGAAAACTCTTTTTCTGATAACTCTTACCACCCCGATAACCACCCGACCAATTGTTTCGATTGTTATTATAAAAACGTGGTGGTACAACAGGCTTTTTGTAGTAAGCTTTATCTTTCTCAAAATTCATTTGCCTCTTTGTTTGTTTCAAACTGTTCACTTCTGACAACTCAACTTCAACCAATTTGAAAACATTTGTCAACTTTTTCACATTAACATTCTCAATGGGAAACTCAGAATCCGAATACAACTTATCAGATCTAGCCATCTTGTACATCACAAGACCCGGTTCATCACTTAAGTTGTTTTTGGATTTTGGTTTCTGAATGTATTTGTCCAAGAAACACCCATCTTCCTCAGTAGTGTCACTATCCGTTTTTAGCACATTTTCAACAACACCTTTTACAATATCGTTTTGGACACTATCGTCATTGGAAGATGTCAACGTGACATCAATTGAATCTGGAAGATTCATTTCACTTTCTTCTTCAATTTCAACCAACCCTGATTGCTTTTTCGTGTAGTTATCAAGAACAGGTGGTGGAACTTGATGAAAACCCACCCCAGTTCCATCAAAATAAACATCTTCGCCAGCTTTGTTTTTCCCGATGGGTTTGGGAACAATGTGTTGCAAAACAAAGCTTGCGGAGCTGTAACTGTTAAGCTTCAACTGGATGCGCTCGTTTTCAATTTCAGCCTCTTGAAATTTAAGTTTCAGTTTAGCGATTTCATCCAGTTGTTGGTTGATTGATTCTTCTTTTACTCTAAGCACTGCTTTTAGGTGAACATTTTCTTTATAAGTTTTACCATTTCGATCATCATTATCATTCATTGTGCTTTTGAGTTTTTCAAACTTCTTAGAAATCTGACGGTTTTCAAGAATTAACTTTTCATTTTCCTTTTTAACTTTTTCATGATCAATTTTATCATTTTCAATTTGGCTAGTTAATTCTCTTATCCGTTCAGTTGAAGCTTTATCTGTTTTGTCACGATCGAGAATTTGATTCTCAACGCTTCTGACCTTTGCTGTCAGATCTTCAACTTTCTTACCGTTGAGATATGTGAATGTGCTACAAAATTTGCACTCTTTGTTGCAATTTTTGCAATCAGCATTTCCATCAATTTGTTTACCTGACGTATTTGTTGACACGTTTGAACTGACCTGGCTTTTTAACTCAGACACGGAGTTAGAGTCTACCTCAAGTGCCTTAGCAGCCAGCACTTTGTCAGCCATTTTTCCCAGGTTCTCTGCATTCAACTCCTGCGTTGTGTCAATAACTCCAGTATCAACTTTCTTTGAATTCTCTAAATCTTCTTTCTCCTTTTTCTCTTTCTCTTCTTTCTCCTTCTTCTCTTTCTCTTCTTTCTCTTTCTCGTCTCCAGTTCCCCACCATTTATTCTGCCAATAATCATCCTCATCTTTGATCTCCTTGATTATGGCTTCCAGATCAAGAGTTTTGTCATCGATCGCAATATTTCCATATTCATCAAGATAACACTCTCTGTCCGGATCCCATCTTCTCGCTCTCTTCGCTTCCAAATAGATACGAGATATTCTAATTATTCTGTTTTCAGCCAGCATTTTTCTGTATCTAATTTATGCTCTTCAGTTCTATCGTCTTTCCACGGAATAGGTTCGTCGTTTTTCGCCATGAATGCGTAACCAACTGCATCTTCCTCCGGTAGAACCTTTTTACTCCAATCATACCCTTCATCATCATAAATCACCGCAAGAGCTCTAGATTTCTCTTTGTTTTCTTCAACCTGCTTCAATCTAGGCGGCTCAGATTTATTCTGGTGATAAATTGCCTTCTTGTAATAATCATCTCTGAAAGGGTTCTCCGACTCATCAGCATATGCATTTCTGCATTCTCGCTTGAAGTGACATTTCTGCTTACACTTGAAGCATGTCACTTTGGATTTATCGAACCCCAGCTTGGTAGATGGACCACCAATTGTCTTCCTGCCGGTTATTTCCATGAAACGCTGTGCTCGACGAACAGCACTGGCCATAGCCCAACGAATATCGATCAGCTCCATTTCTTCAGGATCTATCTGATCATAATCTTCTTTCGTCAGATTGGTGTTGCCTATCTTCCCAGCTACTAACCCTTCATACGATTCCAACACAGATGCTAGGAAAATCATCTGTTGTTTGGCCGACTCCTCATCAAAATTCTGAGCATTCTTCAAATCTATTGCGATGTAACATTGAAAATGATTCTTTGCATCAGAATGACTTCCAGATGATGAAGATCCACTGTGATAACCACTGTGACTTCCACTGCTTTGACCACTTTGACTTTCTTTGCTTGCTGTGGACACATTTTCAACAGAAAAAGCAGTTTTGGGAGAAGTTGCTTTTGGCATCATGCTCTTTGGATAATACAAATCCAAATTCTGCTGGTAAGATGAATCATTTACTTTGAATGTCTTTTTCAGTTCCAACATGTGACTCTCGAGTCTCTCAATCAGCAAATCTGGAGTGAGATCTTTCGGCAAGATAGTGTTTTTTAGCATGAGAGCATAATATCTCCAATCCATTTCGTCTGGCGATGAATCGAACAACTTGTCTACTTGCTCATCATCAGGATATTTGATTCCATGTCTAGCTAATTCCAGCTTCAGGTGCCCAAACCTCTCGATCATTTTTGAAACTGATTCATTCTTTAAACACCCAAACATATCAAACTCTTTCCTAAGTAATTTTATTTTGTTTTTCTTGATTTCTTCACTACCTATACATTTCTTTTCTAACTTTTTCCAAAGATCTTTTGCATTTGAATAATCAATCAAGGCAATAATGTCCTCCCGGACTGACTGAAACAACAAAGCTACACACTTTTGTTCAGCTACAAATGAATCAATCTCCTCAGCTGATCTTAAAGTTTCACCATTTTTGTTTCCATTTTCATAACCGTTTTTCAAACTCTTCCAGCTGGGAAATGCGAATGCCATTAACCAATCTTCAAACTTTCTTGACCACCGACTGTATTCCTTGATAGCCATTAGCTTTGGAGGTTTATTGAATGTCCCAAAGGCACTTTCAGATTCCCAAGCTTCCTTTTTCCTCTCTTTTGGCAGATTTTCATTGTTGTTGCTAGACGAAGAATCATCGTTTCCGGAACTTCCAGCGAATGCGTACATGTCGCTAAATGGGTTCAAGAATATGTCATCCATCTTGAATGTACCTGCAAAATCAGCAAACACTTAGACAAATTTTCAAGATTTTGAAAAACAGTGACACAAAAGCGAAATCAACAGTATGTGTCTCTATAAGCGAAATCAAGAATTGTGACAGATAAGCGAAATCAAACAATGTGACAGATAAGAGAAATATCACTTTGTCATAAAAGCAAAATCAACCTTGTTCTTATGAGCGAAATATGTAAAGTCCCTAAGAGCGAAACTATGTTGTACGTATAAGCGAAACAGATAATGTCCTAATAAGCGAAACAGATAATGTCCGACAAAGCGAAACCAAGCTTATGTTCGTAAAAGCGAAACTAAACTGTATCTAAAAGCGAAATTCCTTCGATAACCATAAAAGGGAAACCATGTTTTAGTCAAATTTCACCATGTTTTAGTTCGAATTTTAACCTGAATCTTTCTAGGATTTGTTAATCGTATGTTTTACACGTTATACTCGAATTTTAGATCATTTTAACCGTAGGAACCAGTTTAAATCAAAAAAGTATGAGAGAAAGTGAGTAGAAGTAAGTGAATATTGTCGAGTCAGCTGTAGTAGTATGAACTCCTCGTCCTGAAGCTCTGATACCACTTGTTGGACCGTGTTCCGACCCTAAACAGTCAGTTGAGAATGTTCATCTTCACATACGAAGGCGGAATCAACGTAAATGAAGTTACACAGCTTTTCCTTTTCAATTCCTTCTCTTTTATTGCTTTCTGAATCAATTTTGACAGAGTTCGGTTACACAAGCAATGATCAGGTTTCGCTCCAATGTCCATACATCTAATGACACATATCAGGTATATATAGGCTAGCTGGTTCGCTCATAAGACATGCCTTATGAGCGAAACCCCATGTATGTAAGCATAAGCGAAACCCCCTAATGAACACATAAGCGAAACCCCCTAAGTGTACCTATAAGCGAAATACCTATGACCCTAAGAGCGAAACCCCTACAACTATGTACATATAAACGAAATTACAAGCTTTGGTTTCTCTTTTAATGACCAATCATGTCATTATAGGCGAAATTAACATATTAAACCCTAATTTCGACTTTCAAGCTCCTAAACTTGACTATCTTGACCTAAGACTTGATGTAAACGTAGTCAACAGACATTTTGTGCACCAACATTCTGTAACGACAAAGGCATTCTTCGTGAATTCAGCGCACCGTATACTCCACAGCAAAACGGTGTCGCTGAACGAAAGAATCGCACGCTGATCGAAACAGCACGTACAATGCTTGCAGATTCCAAGTTGCCAATATACTTTTGGAATGAAGCAGTTGCAACAGCATGCTATACACTAAATCGTGTTCTCACAGTGAAAAAATACAAGAAAACTTGCTTCGAGTTGCTTCATAGCTATAAACCGAATCTGAAATTTTTAGAACCGTTTGGATCACTTTGTACATTTATTGATCCTGATGGTAAATTTGGTGCGAAAGCTAACGAAGGTACTTTTGTAGGATATTCGAGTCCATTGAAGAGATTATTTGTTCCATGCTTGGGGATGATTATTGAAGTTCAGCATGTCGACTGTCAACGATATACAGCTCCGAGCCAACTTCTCGGAAACAGATTTCTTTTTAATTATGATAAACTCTAGGAGTCATTCCAGTTGCCGACTGAGCCGAGTGAAGAGGAACTAGCATACTTATACGTACAGCAGCAGTCTCTATCGCAAGATCAGGTACCGAGACCGTTGGTAGTTTCTCAACCCAACGTGGGTGCTAATGATCACGAGGCCGGTCCAAGTGGAACTACGCATGAAGCTCCAGATGTAACAGCTCCAGTTTTTTATCAAACCGACGACTCAGAACCGGAAACCGATCCGGTTTATGACGAGGAACCAAATACTGTGAATACGAATGCTGTTGATCACACGGGTGATCAGGATTTCACGAACTTGCAATCGGAAGTAAGCGTCCCAGACACAGTCATGCCGAGAACTTTGTCTTATCATCCTTCAGAACAAATCATTGGAGAACTTCAGAGTGGAGTGAAAATGAGAGAACAGATCAATAAAGGGCTTACTTGTTTTTATTCTTCTGTAGCACCATTACAGGAAGAATTCTCATTGAAATGCTTCATTTCACAGGTAGAGCCAAAGATATATAAAGAAGCTTTAACTGAAGATAGCTGGGTAAATGCGATGCAGGAAGAGCTGCAGCAGTTTGAGAAGCTGGGAGTATGGAGATTGGTTAATTTACCTGAAAATCAGAAGCTGATAAAGACCAAATGGGGTTTTAAGTGTAAGCGTGATGACAGAGGTGTGACAGTGCGAAACAAAGCACGGTTGGTAGTTCAGGGTTTCAGTCAGCAGGAAGGGATCGATTTTACCGAAGTGTATGCCCCTGTTGCTAGACTCGAGGCGATTAGGATCTTCTTGGCATTTGCGACTTGGAAAGGATTCAAAGTCTACCAACTAGATGTCAAATCTGCATTCCTTTATGGAAAGATCAAAGAAGAAGTGTACGTCGGACAACCACCGGGTTTTACCGATCCAGTGGACAAAGACAAGGTCTATCTTCTCGACAAAGCGCTTTACGGATTACACTAGGCCCCGAGAGCCTGGTACGAGACTCTTTCCCAGCATTTGTTAACCAACGGGTTCACAAGAGGGACGGTCGATAGTACTTTGTTTACAAAAGAGGTTGCAGGGCATCTACTCATCGTGCAGATTTATGTTGATGACATAATCTTTGGATCAACGAACGATGAGCTGTGCAAAGAATTTGAAAAGGTTATGAAGAAGAAATTTGAAATGAGTTCGATGGGGGAGATGAAGTTCTTCCTAGGGCTTCAGGTTGAGCAATTGCCCGAAGGAATCTTCATTCACCAAACGAAATATGTGAATGATGTGCTGGACAAGTTCAACATGTCTGAATCATCTCCAATTTCAACCCCTTAGCTCAAAATCATGGTATTTGTCCGGATGAGAGTGGAGAGAAAGTAGATGAGACGCTTTATCATTCGATCATTGGATCATTAATGTATCTGATAGCGTCAAGATCGGACATCGTGTATCCAACTTGCCTCTGCGCCCGATATCAGTCAAGCCCGAGACAGTCACACATGATGATTGTGAAGAGAATTTTACGGTATCTTAAAGGTTGCCCAAGCACCGGCTTGTGCTACCCTAAATCTGGTGACTTTTCTCTTACAGGTTATGCAGACTCTGACTTCGGGAGCTGTAAGCTTAATGCAAAGTCCACCACTGCAGGTTGCCAGTTCTTTGGAACTAGGCTGATTACTTGGCAGTGCAAGAAACAAACCACAGTCGCTCTCTCAACTTGTGATGCTGAATACGTTTTGGCTTCTAGTTGTTGTTCCCAGATTCTCTGGATTCAACAGCAGATGAGGGACTATGGTTTGCAGTTCTTGGACACGCCAATCTTTGTGGACAATGAGGCAGTGATAAATATAACTAAAAATCCGGTTCATCATTTTATCCGTGATTGTTACGAGAAAAAATTGATTCGAATTGATCATATACACACCGATGATTAGAGAGTTGATTTTTACACAAAACCCTTTGATAGAACAAGATCTAACTATCTTTTAAAATTGAACGGGTTGAAAAATTTGTTTTCTGGGAGGGTAATAGAGTGTGAGGCCGAGGAGGACGGCGATCAGAAGTGATCTGTGTCTTGTTGTCATGTTTTTCTGTACAGTTTTCTTTACTACTTTTGATAAAACCAAAAACACAAAAATATGTTTTTGATTTTAGGGGGAGAAAGTTTATAGAAAATACAAAAACATGATAAAATTTCAAAATCCAAAAACATTGAAAAAGGCAAAAATGAGTTTTGTGTAAAAAGAGGAAATGATAGTACATCAGTGGACTATCAGTGCACGCTAGAGAAATGTGAAGTTTTATAAAGTTTTAAACAATCTCACTAGGGATGTGTCGATAGGCTCAGCTAAGACTAGTAGTTTTGCGAAAACGATACAAACATAACGCAAAATGCCTAAGTCTGGTGGGAAACACGGTCGAACGCATAGTACTTAGTTTTGTCCTTCTTGACTGGTGGGAAACACGCTCGATAATTGCTGATTGTCTTAGGACATAAAACCGGTTAAGTTTGTGAACTGTCACAACTTTGCTGAAAAGTCACTGTGATTTTGTGTTTTCTTTTTGCGAAAATTTAAACTTGTTTGATTTCTTTATTTTGATTAAGCTTTGGACATCCTCTGCGTATACGGGAGTATCGACCTGGATGTTAATGCCTAATCGTTCTGCTGTAGTTTCTTTGGTGTTTCGTTTAAGCTTTGGATCACCTCTGTGTATACGGGAGTATCGAACTGGTGGTTAAAGCCTAAACTCTTTCAACTTGTTTTATTTTTTTCTTATTTTACTTAAACATTGGACGATCTCTGCGTATACGGGAGTATCGACCTGATCGTTAATGTTTAAGTGTTCTATGTTATTTTTGCACAAATCACAGTTGATGAAAGTTTAAAAGCGTTATTCGGGTCAGTGCATTACATGATGAGGGGATATGCTTAGATTGTGGGGCCCATAGGATTTTAGTGCTTTCTAATATACCTTAAACGTATCGGTAAGCATTACGAACATCCTAGATGAGTTTAAGTGGATCACAATATCGATGATCTAGGGTCAATTGTTTAAAAGCTTTAAGTGGTAAAGTTTAGATCAACGGTGCAGCTGATGTGTCTCAATAAACTGATATGATCCTCTAACGCATACTCACAAAAAGGTGTCTGTAAATATGTTTGTATAGTTTTCGGTTTCTAGTTTTGGTTAGCTTTATGTTGAAAAATCCAAAAAGATTTGTCTTTTCATCTTATTTTCGACAACGGATGTTGGGAATCTGAAGATCAAAGTCCAACAGTGCTAAACAAGTTGGATAAATTGAGTTGGTTAAGAAAAAGTTTGAGAAAATGTTGGAAAATTGTTCAAAATGTTTAAAAGCTCATTAATTTGAACTTAAATTGTATCAAATTGTCAGTGAGATCAAAATTTGGTCAGCCAAGGTCATTAATTTGGACTTGACAGGCTAACCATTTGACCAGGGTCATTAATTTGGACTTGGTTAAATAAGTGTCTTAGAAAAAAGATAAAATAAAAAAAACAAAACAAAAACAATTTACGAAATCTCCAAGGTCATTAAATTGGACTTGGATGATTGACTGTGAGGGTTTTTGATGCTCAAATTAGTAAAATCTGATTGTAAAGAGTTAGTTTTGGTTGTTGGATTCTTTATGTCGTCAATTCTTTATAGGATTGTGAAAGAACCAGTTCATCCATCCTGGACATTTAAAATGATTATTTTCATAAATGTTTGATGTTTGCAGGTGAAGTAACAGATTAAGATCCCGATAGCCGAGTCTAAGGGGGAGTCTGAAGACGAGCTCGATGCAAGAGGGAGATTGTAACTGGAAAGCCAGGTGTCTATCCCAAGAGCACTGAAGTTTAACGAAAGGGGGAGCCTGAAGAAAGAGTTTATGGAAACAGAATGAAGAAAACGTTGAAGACAGGCAGACTGAAGACTCTGGCAATATCCAAGGGGGAGTTTGTTGATGCATAATGTCTATCGCCTACGTCATCAGTCTAGGTCGTGTCGTGTATGTATGTATTAGGGTTAAAAATGTAAATTTTATACGTATTTGATGCCAGTTCACATGGACTGAGGTTTTGGAGGCCAGTTCACACGAAGTGGCAGATGGCCAGTTCATATGAACTGGAAGTTGTCCAGTTCGTGTGGACTGGATGATCCACTTCATACGAACTGGTCCTCCTATAAATAGGGGTGCTAGGTTTTCTCATTTGTAACTTCTCAGAGGATGTTGACACGAAGTGCTGCTGGTTTCTCTGCGTGTAAAACGTCATTTTATGAATGAAAGCTAAGTTTAAAGTACTTCTTTCTACTCCTACTCACATTCTCTTACTGATTAAAGGTTTCTAGATGGATTCCGCCTATCTAGTGATCTAGATTTAACTCTGAAAGACTCGTATTGATCGAATCTCGATCCTACAGTCTATATGGAGATATGTTAGCTACCTGGTCGGGGGTTAAAGGAATGGTTTGGTAAGGTTCTTGCCTTGTTCAGTGTATGGATCCTGCAAGGACCTGGGTCAAGTTTAGTAGGACCTCCTTCAATACCCACTAGTATTGGATGGCGGGGGTCCGAACTCCTTGATCCCCTCATATCTAAACAACAATTAATACATTAACCCGGCTACTTAGGATTGTATCCCTGCTCACTCAAACTACTTAGCCGAGGGTAACGTCACCTTCAAAAGAGGGGCCTACCACATTATGCATTAATAACTTAATTAATTATCTTCCAATAATCCAACCCTTTAGGATTGTATCCTTGCTGACTCAAACTACTGGGTTGAGGGTAACGTCACTTTCAAAAGAGGGGCCTACTACTAAAACTAAGATAATCTCTTAAAAAGTGCAAAAGTGCGGAAAACATCAAAGGTTACACTAAATGCGATTCGGATCCAAGTGATTCATCTTGTCTATCTGTTTTTTTTTTCCAGCATTTTTAGTTACTTTTATTTTCTTGTTTAAAAACCTTTTTCTAAATTTTTGCTTTGATTAGACGCTGAGGATAAATCGGTACTAAAAGCTCTTGTGTCCTTGGATGACCTCGGTATCTTACCAACACTATACTACGCTCACGATGGGTGCACTTGCCCATATGTGTGTTTAGTGTTAGTAAATATCGTGTTTTATAAATTTAAAACTTGACTAAAGTGTTAAAAAGGGCTTAAAATATACTTAAATATATATATACACACCGACACACATCAACGAGGCCTTAGTGACTAAATAACAAATGATAGACAATGTTAATGCTTAATATTCTAATAAAATGAAACTTTTGAATCCATGGTTGTGAAACAATAATTCTGTTGCTCCACTCCCCGACGTTTCCGTTGCGGTTTCGTTGTTTTAACGCGGTCGGGGTGTGTAGAAGAGATGGTATCAGAGCCAATGGTTATAGGGAATTAGGTTATTAGTAATGCTTTGACTTAGACTATAACTTTTCTAGGACCCTAACGCAAGTTTACTTGTGTTTAGATTTTAAAACAATACCGTCACCTATCTTTAGGTGATAACCATAACGAGAACGCAATAATAAATCCGTTTTGAAAATCAATCATCTATTCTTAGATGATTTATTATAAGGTTTTGAACCCTCTAAATTTTCAAAATCTCGTCAAAGTTTGGGTCTTATAATGTGAACACGTGCAATCTGGAAGGGTGGGTGCCTGTATCCTGAGTTTTCTATCTAAGGCTAGAGTGTTCGTACAAATCCACATAATTGGACCAATCACTCTTACTTGGGAACTCTTGGGATGACTGTCCACTTATAGGTTAAAGCAGGTCCTCGCGATACATTATATTGACCCATTTACTTTGATTAGTCACTGTGTATCATTTGTTTGTTCGAGGTAACGAACGAATGATCACCTTCCTTATGTTTTGTCGATGTTTTCAATACCTCTTTTGTTTATCCAATTATCGATCTCACTCGTTTCTCATGTTTCCTTGTTCTTTTTAGAATATGCCACCTAGACGTGATCCCGAACAGGATGCTGCAATCGCAGCCCTTGTCGCTCAGCAAATCGCAGTTGTGCTTCCGAACCTTGTAACTCAGATTAATCAAGTGAACAACAATAACAATAATGCTCAGTGTAGTTTCAAGAATTTCAATTCGGCTAAACCATTGAAGTTTTCTAGGTCTCAAGGAGCAACTGCACTCCTACAATGGTTCGAGAGTTTGGAAAGCACCTTCAGACATGTGCAATGTCTGAATGAGCGTAAGGTCGAGTTTACGTCAAGTGTTTTTGAGAAACGTTCTCTAACATGGTGGAACGGTGTGATGCGTGATAGGGGTGCCGATGTGGCGATGACACAAACGTGGGAAGAGCTTCGAGCTCTCATGATGAAAGAGTTCTGTCCCCATCACGTGATTAGGGATTTGGAACGAGAATTTGACGATTTGAAACAAGATGGGGGAGAACACCGTGCGTGTACGGATTGTTATGAGGAGCTCAGTTTGTTGTGTCCTACTATGGTTACCCCGTTGGAGAAAGCTATTGAGAGGTATATCGATGGTATACCCAATTATGTGCAAGATATTTTGACTGGTAGTAATCCTACCACTGTGTGTCAAGCGATTGAATTGGCTGCTACTCTGACTGAGTCTCAAGTCAGAAAAGGTAAACTGACCCGCAAGGGTGATAAGAAGCAGTCGACCGATTATGTTCAAGACAATGGTAAGGGCAAGAAGAAGGGCGAGTCATTAAGGAGGTCGAGGAAGCGCAAGGCTTCCCAAAATTTTGTTGTCACCAATCAGAATGCTCAGAACCCACCGACATAACCTCCTGCCAAGAAACAGTATGATGGTACTGCACCTCACTGCAATAGGTGCAATGGTCATCATGCGACCCAACAGGCTTGCAAACAGTTCTCTACCTGTGGGAAACTTGGGCACACAGCCAACATCTGTCGTTTAGGTCAGAACCAAGCTACTTAGAATCCAGCACAAGTTCAGGGGAATGCTGCTAGATTCCCACCTGGTTCATGTTACAACTGCGGTGAAATGGGTCATTTCCGCAAAAACTACCCGAAATTGGTGAACGCGAACGCGAATGTGAATCCCGCTATTGGACGAGCGTACAACTTGAATGCAAACGAGGCGAGGGCTGACAACAAGGTTGTTAATGGTACGTTCCTTGTTAACCATCGACCTGCATCTGTTCTTTTTGATTCTGGTGCTGATAGAAGTTTTGTTTCGTTATCATTTGAGCCTTTGCTTGCGATACCTAGAACTAAACTGTGGAAGCCCTTATCTGTCGAAGTTGCTACTGGTAAACCTATCGTACTCGATTATGTTATTCGTGATTGTCAATTGAACCTCGATAACCATATTTTTCCTATTGACCTCACACCGATGCAACTTGGGAGTTTCGTTATTATAATTGGGATGAATTGGTTAACTAAACATCATGCTGAGGTGGTTTGTTTCGATAAGATCGTTCGTATTCCTCTTTCGTCTGGTGAAGTCCTAGAGGTTCGTGGGGAGAAACCATCTGGTGGATTGAAACTAATGTCGTGTACAAAAGCCCAAAGTTATTTACGAAAAGGTATGTTGCCTTTCTGGCACAAGTCACCGAAGAGAAAGGCAAGAGTAAGTGTATTCAAGATATTCCGATTGTCCGCGATTATCCAGAGGTATTTCCTGATGAACTCCCTGGTTTGCCTCAAGTTCGTCAAGTCGAGTTTCATATTGATCTTGTACCTAATACCAACCCGACTGCGAAAGCACCTTATCTTCTTGCATCGTTTGAGATGCAAGAGTTATCAAAACAGCTTCAAGAGTTATCTGATAAAGGATTCATGGTTGTGAAACAATAATTCTGTTGCTCCGCTCCCCGACGTTTCCACCGCGGTTTCGTTGTTTTAACGCGGTCGGGGTGTGACAGTGCTGATGGTGACTAATTGGGTAAGATGATCGAAAAGTGATGGTGAGGTATCGTCGGTACCGGTTTGATCTTTGTGAGGTGGCATAGTGGCGACAGTAGGGTTGAGACGTGAATGAAAGCACCAAGATGATAGAGCCTTTTTAGTAGGCAAACACTTCAAAGAATAAAAAAGTGAGAACAAGACTTTTGGGGCAATTTTCTGATATTTTTCCAAATGCAACAATTACAAATATTTAAAGATGCATGAGAATACATGTCCACCATGCCATGTTTGCATGTTCACCATGTCCCTTCCCTTATTCTTAGCCATGATCTACCACTACCTTATCCTAAATGCATGCAACTAAATTGAACAATTCAATAATAAAAGTAACAGAAATAAACGTGGCTTGCAGTCAATTAATAATGGGCTTGACTCCTTAATCCAGCAACTGGCTGGGCTTCTGTTTGATGCGTTTGGGCCGGTCTTCAACCTGGGGTTGGGCCTGGTCATGTGCTGGAGTGGACTGGGTCGTATCATCTACTCATAAGCAATCTGGGATTAGTGCTATTATAACATATGAAAGAACAATAATCAATACTCTTCTCCATATAACATATGAAAGAATAATAATCAATACTCTTCTCCACAGATTTAATCTATCAAATTATTCAACCTGTAATTAGTGCGATCAGTGGCAATCTGTTTTAGTGCTATTATAACATGTTCGCCTTCGCTCTACCCATAGTTGTTAAAAGCCATCGCCTCTTGCGCCTAGGCCCAATTTCCTAGCAAGGTTAGGCAATTGCGCCTTGAGTCAAGGCAATTGCGCTTTAATTCTCCAGGTGATGGTTCATGCTCATATTCTAGTGAGATTCTCCATATTCTAGAGAGTTTCCAGCCAAATTCTTTAAAATCTGGCAAGATTCCAGCTAGATTTCCTACTTTTATCTAACAAAAACTATTTTTGTACACTTATAAACAAGCATTTATAACTTTTGGTACTAAATAGACGATATAAAATGTTATATTATAGCTTTGGTTTTATTGTATTTGAAGAATAGTATTAACTTTCTATTATATAAAAATATTTTAAGTTTTTTGTTGAGCACTTTTTTTTCTCAGGCCCGCGCTTTTTTTGCGCCTTTCGCCTAGGCCACAGACGAGACCTATGTGCCTTGAGTGCGCCTAACGCCTTTAATAACTATGGCTCTACCGTTCTTTTTTGTGCTCCTTTTATCACCCACCACAACACAACCATACATACCCAATGATCGCTTCTTCCTCGATTGCGGTTCATCCACTGATTCGTATTCAAATACCAATCAAAGATGGGTTGGTGATGAGCATTTTAAATCCGTGCCATCCAACACCACCACCATCTCCTCTTTCTCATCCACACCGCACCACATAGATTTTTTTGTCCCCGAAATCCCTTACTCCACAGCAACAATTATTAACACTACTTCATTTACCTACAAATTTCCTATCACACAAGGCCTCAAATTCATCCGCTTACATTTCTATCCTGCCAACTATCTCAACACCGAGGAATCTTTCTTCTTTGTGTTGGAAATCAGGCCCCACAAACACACAAGAAACTCACGAACAAGAAGATTGTATTTCTGCTTATAACTTTCTTATTATTTAATATTTTTAAAGTACAAAATAACTAATGCTCCTACATGCTATTTATAAGAAAAACACAAATAAACACATGCAAAAATAAGTAAACGTGCTCGTTTTATTCAGCAACAACTCCACCGTTCATATCCCATCTAGTTCTCTTCCAAACTCGGTCAACATGGACCAAATATTCTGCTGACCCATTCCAGCTCCATGACCCACGGTTCTAACACATATCCATGCTCCAATGACTCGTTTTTACTTGGCAACTCATTTAACCACAACCAGTATCCTACTCAACCCGTACTTGACCCGTAAATAACCCGCAACATCAAGATTATGTTGATTATATCATTAAAACATGTGCCCAAAACATAGAACCTTAATCATGTTTATCAAGACAACACATAAACATGAGCATAAAAGTATAGGCACATACTTGTGGGAATGCTTATCATACCCGAAGATGATGATGAAGCCATGATTCCATTATGATGCCTTTGGTTGATGGAGACTAAGGGAGAAGACTTGATTGGTGTTTTTAGGAGTTGTGTTATTCTCTACTTGAATGAATAAGATGGCCATCCATTTTATAAGTTACACAAACTCCTTGTCATTCTCATTAAAGGCATCTAAGGGAAATCATAATGGCCCCTTAATTTGTAAATATTCACAATTACTTCCATCAAGTAATTGTTAGGGACCCGTTATATCATGTTGGTAAACATAACTCAAATGATCCATAGGCCACATTATGGGTTATTTCTTACATTCTCCCACTTGGCTGAGTGATCATTTATGATGAGTATTAAGTAATTTTGGCCAAGTTTAAAACACTCATCTAGTTTCATGTTAAAACTATAGCAGATAATTACAGTCATTCAAATTGAACTCAATTCGAGACCCCCCAACAGTCATACTAAAGTCTCAATATAAAACACTTAATCATAAAACCAAAATGACTAAAATATAATCCTTAGGGTAAGTAATTTACCTTACATAATTTTTGTCTATAAATCTAAGGTGCGCACAAACATTAGTATAGACAAAATAAAACATTTAAGGAAATAATAATCGTTCATACACAGTGAATGCTTTCACACAACGTCTTTACTAAAACCCATTCTCATTACAAGATCTTGGAAAGTTCTGGGTGGTAGACCTTTAGCATATCTTTTGTGCTTATGTGCTTGATACAAAGATTATTTCCTCTATGCGTTCTCGAACGAACAAAAACTTTGTATCGAGGTATAAACCAGCTCCTCTCGAACTATTACTGTTCGAGAAACTAACAGCAGCTGAGTTGTCACAGTAAATCTTCAATGGTCGTGATATGGAGTTAACGACTTTGAGTCCAGTGATGAGATTTCTTACAACATCCCATGGCACGTTTCATTGTACACTGCAACATATTCTGCCATCATCGTTGAGGTTGTTGTTAACTGTTGCTTATGACTACTCCATGAAATTGGTCTGCCTGCAAGCATAAAGATGTACCCCAAAGTCGATTTTTATCATCTTTGCATTTAGCAAAGTCAGAATTGGAATAGCCTACTACTTCCAAGTTGTCAGATCTTTTATATGTCAATTTATAGTCTTTCGTTCCTTGTAGATATCACAACACTTTCTTTGCTGCTTTCCAATGATCTAGGTCGGGATTAGATTGATATCGGCCTAGCATTCCAGCAATATATGCAATATTGGGACGAGTACAGACTTGAGCATACGTCAAACTTCCTAATACTGAAGCATAAGGTATCAATCTCATTTGCTCCTTTTCAACCTCTGTTTTTCGACACTGAAAAGAGCCGAAAACATCTCCCTTAACTACTGGAGTCACTGATGGAGAGCATTGTTGCATGTTATAACGTTTAAGAACACGATCAATATAAGCCTTCTGGGATAGACCTAATATCCCATTAGTACGATCTCGGTGTATTTCGATGCCTATTACGTAAGAGGCTTCTCCAAGATCCTTCATGTCAAAATTTTGCGAAAGTAATCGCTTTGACTCATGCAACAAATCTAAAATATTACTCGCCAAAAGGATATCATCCACATAATGGACAAGTATAGCAAAGTTGCTTCCACTCATTTTGAGGTAGGTGCATTGATCCACTTGATTCTTGATAAAGCCTTGTTTTTTCATAATTTCATCAAATTTTAAGTACCACTGACGTGATCCCTGTTTTAACCCATATATGGATTTTTGTAACTTACAGACTAAGTGTTCCTGACCTTTAGGTTTAAAGCCTTCAGGTTGAGTCATAAACACATCTTCATGTAAAAAAACAATCGTTCTTTGTAGCGTTCGACGTTTCCATTCGGGTCTAATTTGGTTTTGAATACCCATTTACATCCTACGGGTTTTACCCCCTTGGGAAATTCAACCAATTCCCAAACACCATTCTTTTTCATGGAATCAAGCTCATTAATCATAGCTTTATTCCACTTAGAATATTTATCACTATCAATGGCTTCACTGTAAGAGGTTGGATCATTATACTTTCCTAAATCCAAATCAGCTTCATTAAGGTAGGTTACATAATCATCAAAGTTATTGGGCCTTTTTGGCCTTGATGACCTCCTAAGCTGATTTTCAGGTTCAACAAGTTCATAAACTGGTTCAGGGATTTGTTTATGCTCTTGTGAGTTTGATGTGCCTTCATTATTAGGAACGTTAGGAGCATTATTTTCTGAGGAAACATGAGGCGGTGAAGTTTCATGTAAAAGAGGTGTAATAGGAGATAAATTTGAAAAGCCCATCCCCCCTCCTCTTGCACTTCTTGGAAATCAAAAACTCCACTTTCACTGCTCCTACTGACCTTAAAGTCCTCTATAAAATCGGCAATTCGAATTTCCACAATACGAGTAACGTGTGAAGGGCAGTAAAATCTATATCCCTTTGATCGTTCGGGATATCCTATAAAGTGTAGCTTCGGCAAGACACCTCCATACTTTCATATACTCTAAGCTTGGTTTCTTTCCTGTCCAAATTTCATAAGGAGTTTTTTGGACAGATTTAAAAGGAACCCTATTTAGTATATGAACGGCCGTCTTTAATTCCTCAGTCGATAAAAATTTAGGCAAATTCGAGTTTGCTAACATACTTCTTATCATGTCCATAAGGGTTCTATTTCTTCTCTCAGCAACACCATTCTGCTGAGGTGTACTCGGCATGGTAATTGGTTCACTATCCCGTGTTCTTTACAGAAATTAAAGAAAGGACCAGGAGCTATACCAATGTCTGTATGTCTCCCATAATACTCACCTTAGCTATTTGATCTCACTACCTTTATCTTACAGCTAAGTTGGTTTTCAACTTCAGCCTTAAAAGTTTTAAACATTTCAAGTGACTCGGATTTTTCTTTAATCAAATACTGGGACATGTACTGAGAATAGTCATCTATGAAAGTAATAAAAGATGTATGGCCAGTAATGCAAAGTGGAAAAGGTCCACAAATATCAGTGTGTATAAGTTCTAGTAATCCAGAACTCCTTGTGGCGCCCTTTTTATTTTTATTTGTCTTTTTCCCTTTAATACATTCAACACATGTTCCAAAATCGCTAAAATCAAGATCTGGTAATTCACCATCCTTCACGAGTCTTAACATTCTGTCTCGTGAGATGTGGCCTAACCGTTGATGCCACAATTTAGATGATGTTTCCAAATCATGTTTTCGTTTTCGTTTGTTGATATTCTCATTTACGTTATATGACAACAAAGATTTCGAAAAGTTATCATCCAATTCTAACTTATAGAGATTTCCATCCAGATAACCACAACCAAGAACTTGGGATTTTAAACTAATAGTGACCTTCCCATGCCCATGTAAAACTTCAAAACCATCATTGTCTAACTTTGATACTGATACTAAATTCTGAGTAATTTTCAGTACATATAATGTATCATAAAGTTTAATACAATGACTAGTTTTCATAATAAGTTGCATGGTTCCTATGGCCTCAATTTCAAGTTCTTCCCCTCCTCCCGTTCTAAGTGTTCTTTGGTTCTTTCCAGCCCCTGGATTGTAAGGAATCCCTGTGTGGAATTGGTAACATGAACCATTGAACCAGAGTCAACCTACCATGTGTTAATTAGTACATTAATATTAAAGGATTCAATTATCATAAATGCATCAGTACCTTTCTTAGCCAGCCATTCCTTGAATTTTGAACAATCTCGTTGCAAGTGCCCTCTGTTATGGCAGAACTTGCAATGAGACTGTCCCTTGGAGACATTAGGGTTGGAAACAATATTTGAATTAGCTTTCTGGACTTTGGAACTTCCCCCTTTAAAATTTCCCTTCCTTTTTACTGACTTAGTGGTAGCGATATAAGCAACTCCTAGTTGTTCTAGATTCAAACGTTCCTCCTCCTGCACACACATTGCTATCAACTCACTCATTCACCATTTGTCTTTCTGGGTGTTATAGTTGATCTTAAAAGCATTAAAACGTGCAGGAAGAAAAGTCATGATGGAGTGTACTAGAAAACCATCGCTTATTTCCATGTCTAATCCCTTTAACTTATGGGCCATGTCGCTCATCGTCATTATGTGCTCACGCACACCACTAGTACCTTCATATTTTGTGGTAAGCATCTTCAAAATTAGAGAACTCGCATGTGCTTTAGAAGATCCCTTGAATTGCTCCTCAACTGAATTCAGATATTCTTTGGCATTCTCTGAATCAGGTATAGCTCCCCTAATGGCACTTGAGATGGAATTCTTGATAACCATAAGAGACATTCTGTTAGACCTTTCCCACTTTTCATGCTCTATGTTCTGATCCGCAGTGCTTTCAGTAGTCAGAGCAGCGGGAGGGTCATTCCTCAGGGCACAGTCAAGATCCACCATACCAAGAGTAAGTTTAACCGTATCCCTCCATGTGGCAAAGTTTGCCCCAGTCAATAACTCAATTCCAAGGCTAGGGCTAAAAGTGGATGCTAGATCAATACAAACAGAAGAGTTGGAGTAATCTATTTAGGGGTAATCAAGTAAGGCAGACAAAGATAAGTATATTGAAGATAAACTCTATTACAACACCAAAATAATAGATTAATTAAGATTCTATCTGAATTTTGGCTTCGCTTTGGCTTTGACCAAAATTCAGATATTATGAACATACATAAATAAAATATTGTCTTGATGTTTTCCATAAACTTTGGCTTCGCTTTGGCTTTGACCAAAATTTATGCATTATAAACATACCATAATAGACTGACTTAGTGTTCGGAATAAACTTTGGCTTCGCTTTGGCTTTGACCAAAGTTCATGTATTATGAACACAATAAACCGATTTAATATTCTACCTGAATTTTGGCTTCGATTTGGCTTTAACCAAAATTCATGAATTATGAACGTGTGTTTATATATGATAAAATGAAGCACACAAATATATCATAACACCTTTGGGCAAGAAATGATATATCCATGTAATTAGGCTTATAATTAATATATGTATAATTAGACAATTTGCCTTTAGGTTTATCATCTAATTATTTATTGAAACTACTGTTTGAATTTTTATGTCAAAACTTAAGACATATAAGTGAAAGATTAACAAAACAGTAAATAAGGATTAATATTCCATAGTAAAAACAATACATTAATATTCCATTAACATGTTTCAACAAAACGGAACTGATACATATTACCCTAAAATTAATTTCCACAAGCTAATTCAATTAGACCAATGATTTGCAGAAACATTCTATAGATATCTAAATATACAAGAACATACGGATGACATCATTCACATTATTAATTCATCCATAATATACATAAAAAGATATGGATTCTCTAAATAATCTAGCATTAATTTCAACAGTGAATAGCAAGAAAATGCTAAAATAAGATCCATTATGTGATCATGCCTCATTTAATTTAATTTCTTGAAATAATTTAGCACCAATTCCAATTCCAATGCCATTGAACATGTGCATATTATGAGGACATTCTAAAAAAACGATTCATATGCAATATCCAATAAAGCAAATTTTTTTATATTTTTTGTATTAAAACTGATTTGCAATCCATTTAAGTGTTATTACAGATCGATGTTTTCAAGATTAACTTTTACATAAAATTGCATCGATCATCAAAACAGTTTCATTGAAGTGGCACTAATTTTCATTCGACCAGAAAAACTTATTCATCAAAATCCAGTCTACTTACATGATCAAAATGATATAATCAACATAGCTCTGATACCACATGTTGATTATATCATTAAAACATGTGTCCAAAACATAGAACCTTAATCATGTTTGTCAAGACAACACATAAACTTGAGCGTAAAAGTATAGGCACTTATTTGTGGGAATGCTTATCTTAGCCGAAGATGATGATGAAGCCATGATTCCGTTATGATGCCTTTGGTTGATGGAGACTAAGGGAGAAGACTTGATTGGGTTTTTAGGAGTTATGTTATTCTCTACTTGAATGAATAAGATGACCATCCATTTTATAAGTTATACAAACTCCTTGGCATTCTCATTAAAAGCATCTAAGGGAAATCATAATGGTGCCTTAATTTGTAAATATTCACAATTACTTTCATCAAGTAATTGTTAGGGACCCGTTATGTCATGTTGGTAAACATAACTCAAATGATCCATAGGCCACATTATGGGTTATTTCTTACAGATTACCTAACATTCACCCCCATAATCTTGATGTGGGTTCTTTCTTCTTGCTACTTGCTTGCTCGAGTCTTGCTTGCATTCGTTCTTGCTTTCCTTGCTAAAACTAGAATTGGTTTTCTTGCTAAACATGCTTTCTCACTCTTGCTTGCTTTATTCGAATCCGTTCTTGCCGACTTGCTATTCAAACATAACGTCCGATCTTGCTACGAAGCACATGGGTCCGGTCTTGCTAACTTTCGGTTTTCTTTCTTTCTTCGGTTGTCGATTTCATTCTTTCTTTCTAATTGACACTCATACTTTCTTCTTTTTAGCCGATGCTTGCACTTCCTTTCTTACCGCACCGTTTTCTTTCTTTCTTGCGATAGACTGAAATCGCAATTTCATTCTGCTTCTTTCAGTCATTCTTTCTCCTCTCCGATTGGCGACAACTCTTTCTTTCTCACACCGGTCGGTCGCGACTTTCTTTCTTCTTTCTTCTTTCTGGCATCTTCAATTGATAATACTTCTGCTTCAATTCTTTCTCAATCTAAAAATTGATCACTGCTTCTTGCTTCATTCTTACAATCACGACACTGATCAACCTTGCTTGCTTTCACTTTCTCTCTTTCTGTTGATCACATATGTTTTGATAAACCGCTGCTGCAATTGCTTCTTCTTATCGAGATCATACACTGCTACTGCTTCGTCCGGTTCACAAAACCTGCAACTTTCTCATCTCTTTATTTTCTTAGCCCTGCAGTTTAGAGGGTTGCTACCCCTTCTCCGAACACGACTCTCAAAACGGCAAACACCATCTTCACTCGGCTCTCGTTTCTTGATGACCTTGCTCTGATACCAAATGTTGGAAATCAGGCCCCACAAACACACAAGAAACTCACGAACAAGAAGATTGTATTTCTGCTTATAACTTTCTTATTATTTAATATTTTAAGAGTACAAAATAACTAATGCTCCTAAATGCTATTTATAAGAAAAACACAAATAAACACATGCAAAATAAGTAAATGTGCTCCTCTTATTCAGCAACAACTCCACCGTTCACATCCCATCTAATTCTCCTCCAAACTCGGTCAACATGGACCAAATATTCTGCTGACCCATTCCAGCTCCATGACCCATGGTTCTAACCCGTATCCATGCTCCAATAACCCGTTTTCTACTTGGCAACTCATTTAACCACAACCGGTATCCTACTCAAGCCGTACTTGACCCGTAAATAAACCGCAACATCAAGATTACCCAACACTCTGTATCATCCAATGGCTACTCTCTTTTTAACCAACTTCAGCGCTTCCTTAAACGGTTCGTTTCTGGCAAAGACACGCTCTTCCCAGGTAATTCCCTACTTTGTCAACAAATTCATTATCCATGTAAACGATACACAAATCCTAGACCTTACCTGTACACCCTCAACCAACTCCTATGCCTTCATCAGTGGTATTGAAGTCGTTTCAATGCCTCAAAATCTATATTCTTAATGCTACAACACCGAAACGCTTTAAGTTGATAACTACATGGCACTTGAAAATATTTACAGGCTAAACATGGGTGGGGACAAGTATCCGTTCAAGACGATACCGGTATGTACCGGTCATGAGATCAAGATAAGAACTACATATACGGAGATGCAACTGGGTTAAATACTACTTATCGTAGCCCAATCATGTATACCACCGAGCCGCCCAATTATACTGCACCTGAACTAGTTTATAAAACCCAGAGGAGTATAGGCAAACAGTGAAGATTACAATCCAACTTGGATGCCTCATGTTGATTCAGGGTTTTATTACATGCCCGGGCTCCATTTTTGCAATATTATACCACAATTCAACAAAACAGGTCAGGTTGTTTTCAGGATCTTCTTTAATAATCAAACTGTTGAGCAGGAGGCTGATCTATTCAACTGGACTCAAGATAGGGCTCATCCCGTATTCAAGGATTACATTGTGTTTGTCCATGACCCAGGTGGCAGTGGAAAAAAGCGAGATTTGTGGCTAGCGATGCAACCAAGTCCCATCTCAGAACTATATCTTGATGCTTATCTGAATGGTTTGGAAGCCTTCAAGCTGAGCATGAATAGAAGTCTTGCTAGCCCTAACCCAGAAGTTAGTAATACAGGCATAGCCATAAAAGGGAACAAGAAGAAAACTCCGTATACCATGATAATCGGTGGAAATGGTGGAGCCTTAGTGTTCGTTACCATTTTTGTTTTTATAGTTGTCTGTTCACAAATACGATTCAAACACAAAGGTGCTATTGGTGGCAGGTCATCAGCTCGATGCCAACATTTTGCACTTACAGATGTGAAAGCAGCTACCGATGAATTTAATGATAGTTTTGTGATAGGAAACGGAGGGTTTGGTAAGGTGTACAAAGGGTACATGGAAAACTCTACAACCACTGTTGCTGTCAAACGGCTCGACTCATCATCCAGATAAGGTTTTCAAGAATTCCGTACAGAAATTAAGATGTTTAGACGATGAGGGACAGATGGTCCTGGTGTATGATTACATGACACATTGGAGTCTACGAGAACATCTCTACAAACAAACAAACCTCCTTTGTCATGGAAAAGATGTCTCGGTATTTGCATTGGCGTAGCCAAAGGATTGCATTGTCTCCACTCAGGTGGAAAGCGTACAATAATTCATGGTGATGTCAAGTCCACAAATATCTTACTGGATGAGAATTTGGTTGCTAAGTTGTCTGATTTCGGTTTGTCAAAGCTAGGCTCCGAAGATCAGTCAGAAACACATGTTAATACGGTGGTGAAGGGTAGTTTGGGGTATATGTTGGAAATCAAGCCCCACAAACACACAAGAAAAAACTAACTCACGAACCAGAGGATTGTTTTCTGTGTATAACTTTCTTATTAATTAGAATTGAGAGTCCATAAACAACTAATGCTCCTACCTACTATTTATAAGAAAACACAAATAAACACATGTTAAATAACCTAAGTCCACGTACTCCTGTTTTCAAGCAACAAACTAAACAATTACTTGTTCCCAAAACCACACGTTCAGATTCCATAAAACTTGGTCAATCTAGTCCTACTCTTCAGCTGACCCATTCCAGCTCCATGACCCATATGCTAACCCGTGACCCAATAACATACCGACCCGAAATAACCCGTGACATCAAGATTACCCAACATTCACCCCCGTAATCTTGATCTATATCGGTCTTGCTACACGAACCACGCAGGCCCGTCTTCCCCTTTCTCTTTCTAGCGTGAACCCTTTTCGGTCTTCGGCTCACGGCTCAGTGTAATGTGAACACTTTCGGTCTTTGTTCACAATCGGTCTTTCGGTCTGAGCTTTTTCCACAAAAGCCCTTTTTTTCGGTCTTCCTCGGGTAAACCGTCGGCCTCGGTTAACTCCTTCGGTCTATTGTGAATCCTCCGGTCTCTATTGGATTCACATCTTTCGGTCTCAGTCTTTCTTGGTGTGAACATCCGGTCATAGTCACACCCACGGTCTCGGTCACGCCGTTCGGTCTTTTGCGGCTTGTCGGTCTATAGCAGTCTTCTCTATTTCCCACCGGAACTCTCTTTCCGGCAGCGGTCACGGTCACGTTCTTCGGTCTTCTATGTCTCCCGTCGGAAAAACTTTCCAACGGCGGTCTTCTTATCACTGGTTCCTCTTCTCCAGCGACGACGGTCCTGCAATCGCCGATGCTTTCTTTCTTCCGGCGAGTCAACGGTCTTCCTTTCACCGGTTTTATTTTCCGGTGCGGTCCCTTATCTTCTGTTTTTGCTTTCTTTCAACAATCACCGGCTTGGTGGTGTGCTTCACTTGCTTCCGGCAACAGCAGCCAAGGCTACCGCCTGTCTTGCTCGACTTTGTTCTTTCGACTATCAAAAATAGCCTCACGGTCTTCATCTCGGTTCCTCCTACTGCTGCGTTTTGCCCTGCAGCGAAAAGGGCTGCACTCTTTCGCCACCGACTCTCAAAACGGCCCACGTTTAACCTTCGCTCTGATACCAAATGTTGGAAATCAAGCCCCACAAACACACAAGAAAAAACTAACTCACAAACCAGAGGATTGTTTTCTGTGTATAACTTTCTTATTAATTAGAATTGAGAGTCCATAAACAACTAATGCTCCTACCTACTATTTATAAGAAAACACAAATAAACACATGTTAAATAACCTAAGTCCACATACTCCTGTTTTCAAGCAACAAACTAAACAATTACTTGTTCCCAAAACCACACGTTCAGATTCCATAAAACTTGGTCAATCTAGTCCTACTCTTCAGCTGACCCATTCCAGCTCCATGACCCATATGCTAACCCGTGACCCAATAACATACCGACCCGAAATAACCCGTGACATCAAGATTACCCAACAGTATACTGATCCTGAATACTGATGGACACAACAACTAACGAAGAAGTCTGATGTATACTCATTTGGAGTGGTTCTTTTCGAAGTGTTGTGTGCAAGACCTGTTATCCATGCAGGATTGAGAGACGAACAAGTGAGTTTGGCAGAATGGGGCAAGACTTTACCATCAAAAGGGTACACTAATAGAAATGATTGATCCGAAAATAAGCGGTGAGATCGCCTCCTGGTGTTTAAGAAAGTTAGGAGTAGTGGCAAGTAAATGCTTGCAAGAGGAAGGGAGTGAGCGACCTGCAATGGAGGAGGTCGTTTGGCGACTAGAGTTTGCATTACAACTACAAGAAGATGCTGAGATTATGGCAAAAAATCAAGAACTTTCATCTATGATGTAAAATTGACTCGCTATTATAAATTTTATAAATAAAATACTCATGTTGGCCCAACCTTGTTTTGAACCAATAGTCAACGAGAGCTACCCATTTTGCCGCCTTCTAGTAGTTATGATACAAATGCAATTATCTATAAAAAGCAACTTATTAATGATACAATAAAGAAATCTTGTGAACCATTCTCGACTTAAAGCAATCTGATTATTGGCCTTAAAGCAGAAGACATTCTCGACTTAAACATCTGTTCCAAAGTAAGAAAAATAATACAGCCTAGAAGTCAAGAATGGTTAAAAATGACGTAAGAATCATCAACGTAAACAAAGAGAGCCTTCGCCCATTCGACACTAAAATATTCTAGTCTATTACCATGTACAATATTCTTTAATATATTACACACATAATTTCTAGGCCACCAAATAAATAAATATTATTTTAACTAATTATATTCTTTAGTTTCTTAATAAAATTTCTAAATATTTACGTTTAGTTTCTTTAATAAAATTTTTAAATATTTATGTTAAAACGTTGTTTTTTTACGCTTCCATTTGAATTTCTATTCAAAACAAAACAGTCGAGTATACCAATGAGCATAATGAGCTTTTAAACAATCTACATATCTTGAGTGGCTGAGTAAATATACGCTCCACACAGATGAGAAAAAAACCATAATAAATGATAAATTTTAGCAAAATAACACCACGTGAAAGAACATACGATATCAAATTATATAAACTGAAACATATTAAATAAACATAAAAATAATAGGACTGACTACATGTGTGAAGAACTTCAATATTTTGCCTAGCAGTAACATCACATTTTGGTTATTATCGTTGGTCATTGTAATGTTTATGTTGATGATTATATTAGGAGGAACAATATAAGCTAGATATTTTGTGTTATATGTTATATATTATGTTAGATACATTTATTTATTTTAGATATAGGTAATGTCGGTTTCTAATAAACGGCCGGGTATATATGTAAGACATAAGCGAATGTTGTGATTTACCAATTCTGAATCAAAGAACATTTATCAATTTCTCTCAGACCCTAGCGTACAATCATACACAATAAAGTGGTATCAGAGCCACAACGATCCAAATATCACCGAATCTTCAAATCATTCAAAGCAAATCTTCATACCAAAACACATAATTTAATCGAATTTAGTCATGGCAACGATGAATGGAGGCATACAGACTCAAATTCCAAAATTACTGGGTCAAAACTATTATCACTGGCATATTCAAATGAAGGTACTGTTAGAATCACAAGATCTCTGGACTATAGTGGAAGAAGGATACAATCATCTGCCGAATAATGCATCAGAAAATGATCGAGATGCACACAGGGAAAAAGTCAAGAAAGACAAGAAGGCTCTTCACATAATCTTTCAAGCGGTGAACGAAACTGTATTCGAACGGATTGCAATGTGCAGAACTTCCAAAGAGGCATGGGATGTATTACACAAGGCATACAGAGGAGAACACAGAGTGAAAACGGTAAAACTCCAAACCCTGAGATGTGAATTTGATGCACTTAGAATGAAAGAAAACGAGGCGATAGAAGAATACGTGAATAGAACAACAGTTATAGTGAATCAATTACGTTTAAATGAAGAAAATATTACCGAACAACGAATTGTTGAAAAAATTCTTCAAAGTCTTACAAGGAAATATGAATCGGTAGTGGTGGCAATAGAAGAATCAAAAGATATAACTACAATTTCTACAGAAGAATTGCTAGGTATCCTTCAATCACACGAGTTAAGATTGAAACAATATGATGATTCTCCGATAGAACAAGCATTCCAAGTACAAAGTAATAGTTATGACCGATCAAGGCAAAACAGATCTGACTTCGTTAACAGAGGAAGAGGTAGAGGAAAAGGAAGATTCAATGGATTGATAAGTTGTTATAATTGTCAGAAATTAGGACACACGGCAAGATTCTGTCAACAAAGAGACATAAACAACAGGGGTGAGAATGCTCTATTACACGAAGATGAATCTGAAGAAAGATGTGATGAAACGACAATGTTTATAATATTTAACATGGGAGAAATAACAAAAGAGGATTGCTGGTACTTAGATAGCGGATGTAGCAATCATATGACGGGAAATAAGAGCCTATTCATTACACTAGATGAATCAGAAAGAAGGGAAGTGAGGAGAAGGGAAGTGAGGACTGGAGACAATAAGAAACTGGAAGTACTAGGATGCGGTGATGTCTCAATCAAAGTAAAAGGTTTAGATAAGAAGGTCCCGAATGTATTTTATGTACAAGGTTTAAAGCATAATCTCTTAAGTGTAGGACAATTAGTACAAAAAGGTTATGAAGTGAAATTCGCTGATCAAGAATGTGTCATCAAAGATTCAACAGGTGCTTGTATCGGTTCAATTTAGATGACAGGGAACAAGATGTTTCCCTTGAATCTGAACCATGATCTAATACCTAGAGTATGTAATGTTATGACACAAGACATGACTACTCTTTGGCATCGACGATTTGGACATCTAAGTTTTGACACATTGTATAGCATGGGAACAAACGAAACAGTGAAAGGGTTACCAAAGATAACCAGGTCAATAAACAATATATGTGAAGGATGTATATTTGGGAAAAATGCAAGAAAACCTTTTCCCAAGCAAGCAAAGTGGCATGCTGATAAACCGCTGCAACTTATTCACTCTGACATATGTGGACCAATGAGAACAACGTCAATAAGAGGCTGCAAATACTTCATCACTTTCATAGATGATTTCTCAAGGAAAACCTGGGTGTATTTTCTGAAAGTAAAGTCGGATGCACTAAGTTTTTTTAAGAACTTCAAGAGGATTGATGAGAATCAAGTTGATTCTACTATAAAGACTCTACGAGCCGATAGAGGAGGAGAATACTGCAGCAATGATTTTCAAACATTCTTAAAAGATAATGGGATTCATCATCAGTTAACCACAAGTTACACACCACAGCAAAACGGTGTAGCAGAATGAAAAAATAGAACCCTCATGGAACTCAGTAGAAGCATGCTTAAAATGAAAAACTTATCACATTCATATTGGGCAGAAGCTGTGGCATGTGCTGCATATTTATTGAATCGAGCAGGCACTAAAAGTGTACCAAATAAGACTCCACAAGAAGTATGGAGTGGAAACAAACCTAGCATCGGACATCTACGAGTTTTTGGATGTGTTGCCTATGCACATATTCCGAAACAACATCGAGGAAAGTTAGATGGAAAAGCAGAAAAGACAATTTTTGTGGGTTATAGTGAACATAGCAAGGCATACAAACTGTATAACCCAGCAACTAACAAAACCATTATTAGTAGAGATGTGGTGTTCGATGAAAATCAAGAGTGGGGAGATAGTTCAGCAAATAAAGACTCCACGTACATACAACTAAATAACCCGAGTGAAGAAGATAAAGATCTAGATGAGAATGTACCACATGAAAATATAGAACCGGAAAATGACCAACAAACAGGAAATGCCCACAGCAGCGAAGAAATAGAGGATCAGAACAGTCATCAAGACGAAGCAGAATCATCATCATCCTCTGAAAATGAAGAACTAAGAACTCAGAGCATATCGGAGGTCTATCAGAATTCACAACCTCTCACTGAAGCTCAAGTGGATGAATTGTATGAAAGGAATCAAACGACTGAAAGTAATGCAGCAAACTTCGTATTATATGCAGTTGCTGATCCAATTTCCTATAATGAAGCCTATAAAGACAGTAAATGGAGAGATGCCATGGATAGAGAAATACAATCAATACACAAGAATGGAACTTGGGAACTGGTAAACCCTCCAAAGGATCAGAAACCTATTGGAGTGAAGTAGATATATAAAACCAAGTATGATGAGCATGGAAAGGTAAGTAATTATAAAGCACGTTTAGTAGTCAAGGGTTATAAACAGAAATATGGAGTTGACCATCAAGAAGTCTTTGCTCCGGTAATCAGTTTCGATACAGTTAGAATTGTTCTAGCACTAGCAGCATGTTATGGATGGCACTTACATCAAATGGATGTAAAAACGGCCTTCTTGAATGGAAACTTAACGGAACAAGTACATATAGAACAACCCGAAGGTTATATTAAGAAAGGAGAGGAACAAAAGGTTTGCCATTTAAGAAAGGCCCTATATGGTTTAAAACAAGCTCCGAGAGCTCCGTATAGCAGGATAGATGGGTATTTTAGAACACATAGTTTCACAAAGAGCGTGTATGAACACACACTGTTCATTAAGATCACTGATAATACCTGAATGGTAGTCTGCCTGTATGTGGATGACTTGATATTAGCTAGTGATTCTATGGAGATGATAGAACAATTAAAGAATTCATTGAAAAATGAATTCGAGATGACCAATTTGGGTATTCTTCACTGCTTTCTTGGTATGGAATTCAACTATGACAATGGAAATATAAGTTTAACACAAAAGAAATATGCTAAGAATTTGTTGAAGAAATTCAATATGGAAGGATGTCATGAGATCTCAACTCCGATGGAGTATGGGCTACAGTTGTCAAAAAAAATGATCCTGGTGAAGAGATGAATCAAAATTTGTATCGGAGTTTGGTCGGATCACTGATGTACCTGACTAATATGAGACCTGATATCATGTTTGTCGTAAACAAGATCAGTAAGTTTATGGAAAGACCAAAACGAAATCATTGGGAAGCTGGAAAAAGAATACTGAGATATATAAAAGGAACGTTGAATCATGGGATAGTTTACTCTAAAGGAAGCAAAGGAAAGTTGGTTGGTTTTAGTGATAGCGATAATGTGTTGGTGCATATGTCTGTCGACTTCGTCTTGTATCGAGTCTTGTTTTAGTCTAGTTAGATCAGGGCACGTAGTACGAGAAAATGTGAAAAATATAGGAAACATTCATTTCGCACGAAATGAGAATTGTTCATTTCGCACGAAATAGCAATGGCTATTTCGTACGAAATGGCAAGTTCATTTCATTTGGACTATTTGGTGCGAAATACCTGAGCCTATAAATACCTGCATTGAGATTTCATTTGTAACGATTCGATTCCGGTAGCGAAGCTCTGCCGAAGTGTCTCCAGTTTTGTAAAATGATCTGATATCAATACAGAGACAGTTTAAAGTGATTTCTTGTGCAATCCAGCTGAAATAATTCCGATACGTCTGTTTCGCCTTTCGTATTGGATAGAACTCTTCTGAACGACTCGTTTTGGTCGTGAAAACGATCCTACAAGAGGTATCAGAGCTCAGGAGGAAGGGTTCTTACCATTTCAGCTGCAAATTCTGATTTCTACACCTTCTTTTCAAAATTAAACAAGATTTCACGGACAATATGGCTTGATTTTCAAATATATTGTGCGTATCACTGTTTTAACAAACCCTAGAAAGAATCAGATCTTAATTCGAAGTAAAACTTGATTAATTTGTTCAAAAACAGTCCGAAAGTTTCATTTCGCATGAAACATATATCATTTCATTTGAAGCTTGATTTCATTTCGTACGAAATCAGTGGTTCATTCCGCACGAAGCAGCTATTTCGTGTGAATCAGCTTATCAGAAATTCATTTCGTACGAAACCAGCATCCATTTCGCACCAAAGTGTGATTTCGTTTGAAATTTAGTCATTTCGTACGAAATCATTGTCATTTCACATGAAAGTTCATTTCGTTTGGAAGGTCATTTCGTGTGAAGGATCATTTCGTTTGGAGATTCATTTCGTTTGAAAGGCGATTTGTGGAATTTTGAAAACCGAATCATGGAAAACGAGTTTTATAATGCCTTTGCTAGTCCGATGACTGTTACTCAGAGTACGTTGCTAGAAAATGAAACGGGGACAACGCAAAAACCGCCTAAGCTCATGAGTATCGAGGACTACATTGGATGGGCTGAACGGTTTGAAAACTGGGTTCAAGCATATTACTTAGATGCATAGGAACATACTGAATCTCCATATAGTAGACCAGTAGGTGATAATGGAGTGAAAATTGAAATTAGAAGTTTGAGTGTTGAGGAGAAAAAAAAATACGAAGATGAAAAAATGATCGTTAGTCTCTTGCAGCAAGCTATTAAAGAAGACATCCTGATTTTACTTCAACACAATGGTAGTGCACATTCGATCTGGGTGGAATTAGAATCGAAGTTTCTTGGTAGTGACGAGATGATCAAGAACAAAAAGTCACTTTTGAAAAAGGAATTTGATCTATTCCGTGGATTAAGAACTGAAAACACCAAGCAGATTATTGAAAGATATTGCAATTTAGTGAATAATATGACCAGATTGAGCATCAATAAAGATAAAGATGAATTGATTGAAAAGTTAGCTGATGCGTTGCCACATGATGTTTGGGGCACGTATCTTATGATGTTGAAAAATAAACCGGGTTTTGACAAGTTAACGCTGGGCGAGTTTATTAAACAACTTGAAGCTCAAGAGATGGAACAACGAAAGATAGCTAGAATGAAGAACTATGATGGAGAACAAGATATTGGTTTATATTTCAAAGGTGGTGTTAGTGATAAGACCAACATTTCACCAAAGATTGAAACTGCTTTCAATGCAAAAAGTTCTTCTGAAAGTTTATCTCAAGGATCAAGTAGCAAAATGGGATTTACTTCATATCCTTCATTTGATCCGCATTTTTCTGCAACAAAAGGTGGCAAAGTTCTACAATGCAACATTGCTTTAAATCTTGAGAATGATCAAAATTACTCGGAAGAAGTTGCAAAAAGTCACATGTCTTTGTTAGTGACAGTGTTAGAGTCATATGGAAGTTTGGTTGCAGGTAGGATCGGAAATCCAATGCTGACTAAGGAGGATTACGATCAGGTTGATGCTGAAGAAATGGAATTGATGGATATAAAGTGGTGTTTGGCGAGCGTGTTGAGAAGAGCTGAAAAATTTAAACAAATTACGGGAAGAGATGATTTTCATGATGCAAATGTTTCTACTTTAGGATTTGATAAATCTAAAGTTACTTGTTTTCGTTGCAGGGAAAAAGGGCATTTTAAGCGAGAGTGTACAAACCGCGAAGCAAGTGGAGCTCAAAATCCTTTCGGAAACAATGACTACTATCGAAAGGCGATTTATCAACAAGTTGCTCAACAGCCGTATCAACAAGAACAGCAACAAACTGCACATGCTAGAAAAGTGATCGAAGATTCAAAGAAAGCTTGTCTTGTTAATCAAGATGATGGAAGTTCATCAAAAGGATTCAGTTGGGATAAATACATTTCAGTTGATAGTAAAGCATGTCTGAAAGATCAAGATGATGAAAGGCTTCCAGAGGGTTTCAGTTGGAAAGATTTCAGTTGGGATAATTATGATCCTAACAAGACTTCTGATCATAAAGCTTTTGTTGCTCAAGTTAAAGCTAATGGTGAAAAATATACTACTGATGATTATTGGGCAGAAAAAATTAGAAAGCGTTTAAATCCTAAAGCCAAGAAAGATGAGAAAGTTGAAGAAGAGGTTCGTGTGATAAAGAAGCAGGACAAAGAAATTCAAGAATTTGAAATAAAAAAGGAAGCTGTTGCAGAAAATGTGCCTAAGAAGTGTGAAAACTGTGAGACTATGAAGAAGCAAAACAATGAGTTGGTTCACAACATGAATAGGTTAAAAGAATCATATGATGTCTTGAACAAAGCCATGAATCAATACAACGAGTCAAGCAGTGAACAGGCTACAACCATGAAAACAATTCAAGGAGCATTCATGACAAAGCAGTCAGGCATTAATTATTACATTGAGAAATGTGCTGAACTTGAGAAAAAATTGGAAATTCAAAGAATAGAAACTGAAAAAGTTGATAGACTATTGAGAAGTTACTCATATGCTTCTTATGTAATTGACAGGATTTATCCCATAGTTGAAGGTATGAAGACATTTGAAGAAATCAAATCTGAAGAGAAGAAGTCTGAAGCAAAAGAAGATACTGAAGTGAAGGATTCTGGTAAGAAACAAAGTATTGGCTATAACAAGTGTCCACCCCCGCTTGAAAATGGATATTCTCCTCGAAATCCAAATTCAGAAAGAGTCAAAAAGGCAACCAACTTACAATGGGAATCTGAGTCTTCTGATAATTTGCCAGAAAGTATTGATGTCACTTTCACATCGTCCGACACTGATCATGAGTCCGAGTTAATAAAGAAAGTGGTCGATCAGGTGTTGGATAACGATGAAACCGAGGAATCAAAGTCGGATTCGAAGTCAGAGTCAAAGTCTGAGTCCGACACGTTAAGTCCAAAAGTAAAACAGGGCAAAAGAGTTTACAATAAAGAATTTCTGCTATCACAAAATAATTTGAATGACGAAACATTCAAAGTAGCATATACATTGAATAATTCTGACAAATTATATTCAGATAAAGAATTTCCAATAAGAGGTGTTAAAAGTGAAATGATCAAAAAGGTTTTCAACTAACAGAAATTAATATTTCTGAAATAAAAGATGTAAATCTTATAGAAAAACTTAAACCTTACACCTCAAGAGTTCAGCAAAGGTTAAACAAGAAAAAGGGTTACAGTTCTGATTCAGGTTTTCAAAAGAAACCAAACCATAACGGTAATTTCAAGGAAAGGTCTTGGTTTCATTCCACCGAAAAATCATAAAAATGAGAAATCTTATAAACCAAAAACTGTATTTGTTTCAGGGTCAAGCTCGGTAGAAGAGGAAAAGAGTTCATTCTGGAAGCAGACGAACAAGCAATTCCTTGCTAAAAAGCAAGAAGAAATGAAGAATGTAGTTGCTGAAAAGAAAAAGGAGACAAGAACCTGTTTTAATTGTCATAAAGTTGGTCACATTGCCAGAAACTGTTCAAAGACAATCAACACACAACAGGGAGTGTCTCTTAAACTAAAAGAAAAAAGTTGTTGAGAAAAGTGAACCACCAACCAAAAAGTTTAAAGTTTTTGAAAACTCAACATTTGAGGTTGGAGAATGTTCGAAAAGGGTTTATAGAAGGAAGGTAAATCTTGACAATCGCAAGTGGATTGTTAAGAAATCAGATGATAGTTCTGGCGATGAATCTGATTCCACAAAGTCAGAAGAGCCACAAGTTGAATCAAAAGTTGAAAAGTTAGTTCCGCCAATGGATGATGCAAATTTTCCACCATTGCGGGCTTAGAATTTTAAGCAAAAAGTTGGAAAAGTTGAGATTTCAAATCAATTCTTTACTGAAAAGAAAGAATTTGATGTTAAAAAAGCCTTTAACCCCACAGTCCAAAATATTTTTGGAAAAATGATTGATGGAAAGGTGAAAGGGGTTAAGGAATTTTATGAAAAGAAAATGAAGAAACCAGATGGAGATGGTTCATCCCGGGTTAGTAACTGGGATAGAACCTATCATGACTTAAACTCTGGACTTGCCGGAGCTCCCAAGTTGGTAATCGTGGAGCAGGAATCGGCACCATTCTTGTATTATGTGTGTCTGTGGAAAACCTACAAGTGATAAATCAAGGACATTAAGTTGTACTTGATTTATTTTTCCTACAAGTGGTTAAAAATAAACAAAGTGATGAGTTTATCCCCTAACCTACAAATGGTTTGTGAATTTCAACAAAACTAATTTTCCAGAAAAACCATTTGATTAAAACAAACTTAAGTGTTTTGAAATCATAATGGGAAAATAGTTTGTTGTAAGGGGGGGTTATGATTGTTTATGCCAAGTGGATGGCGAATTGAAGCAATTCACATCAGTTTGTCAGTTTGTTTCTACAGTTTGTTTTAAAATTTTCTTTAATTGGTTTTGAATTTTAGGGGGAGTAAGAAATTTCAGAAAATCCAAAAACATTAGAAAATTTGAAAATGTCAAAAACATTGAAAAAATCAAAAATGAGTTTTGTTGTGAAAAAGAGGATATAATAGTACATCAGTGGACTATCACATCACGCTAAAGAATTGGAAAGTTAAAATGTGATAAACGGTCTCACTAATGATATGCCAGTATGATTTTGCACGTTTAGTAGATTGTGTTCGAGATATAAACCTAAATATCAAACTTACTTATTTTGTGGGGAACATCTCTCGGATATATGGGTAAACCCCGAAATCTTGTTTGAAAGATCCCTCTTTCTGAGATACTAGGTCTTTATGCTTAGTGATATCTGGGGTATTATCCTGGACTTCTGATTTTGCGGAAGCAATGGCCTAGTCCCCGTATAATACTTTTCGCTTGCTTGAAATATTAGCATCACCCTCAGCATAAAAAATGATGAAACATTGCAAAATGCTAATCATGTGCTGTTGAAGAAAAGATTCTCTAAAGGGAACATACATAAAGTCGAAGTCATCATCTCTTTGATTTTGCGGAAGCAATAGCCTGAGCTCTCATGGCCCTCGCATTTAACCCTTTACAGATATCATCTAGGTATACTCACCTGTAAGACTGAATATTGGGATCTGGATACGGGAGTATATTCTGAGGTGGGACACTCGAATAAGTTTAAGTCTCTTAAAACACTAAATCTGTATCTCGAATCAATTGAACTTTGTGTGAAAATTTAAGTGGATCAGTATACTGACAATCTAAGTGAATCGTTTAGAACTTAAAATGTTTAAAGCTTAACGGTGTTGGTGATTTGTCTCAAAAACTGATATGATCCTCTTATACAAACTCACAAAAATATTGTCTGTAAATATTTATTTACTGCTTTCTCTGCAAACCAAAATGAAAAAAAAAATTCAGTGTGTTTATTTATAATTTTTTTTAAAATACAAAAAGATTTTTGACAACTGAGGTTGAAGAGCTGATTTTCAAAATTCCAAGTTCTAAGCATGATGAACAATAGGTTTGAGAAAAATTGTTTTGAAAAAGAAAAATGTTTTTCTTACAAATGGTTCATCAGAGATTAATAATTTTTTTGAATGATATCTGCATATGATGTCTAAATTTGTAAATTTTTAAATTTGAGAAATTTATTGTGAGGTAGAGATTGTGCAGATAACAGCTTTGGAAGAGTCAGGTTTTTAATGCAAAGCCTGTAGACTGTGAATTCCAGACTATGATCCCAGCTTATCGAAAGGGGGAGTCTGAAGACGTTAAAGCCAGGTTTCAGATCCTGTTGCCATAGAGAGCCAGGGGTCGTTTCTGAACCTGTGTAAAGCTTAAGGAATCAAGAGACCTGATCAAGAGGGGTATAGAGCCAGGTTGAGATTCTGGAACAAAGAGAGAGAAAAAAAGATAGAGATTGATTGAGGATGCTTACAATGAAGAATCTTTGGAGAGATCGAGAAGACTGGTAAAGACTGAAGGTTTGACAACCGAAGACTCGACATTGAAGACTTCGTCAACATCCAAGGGGGAGTGTAACATCCCTATTTTTAACATAAGTTTGGTTAAATTTATTAACCACTAGTAACTAGTAACTAGTTTATTTTTAATATAAAAATTAAACCCAAATAGTTTTAAACACTATTTTATTTAGTTGGTTAAAATAAAATAATTAATTGGCCTGTATATGGGTGACATTTCTAAATAAAATAAAAGTCTATAGAAACCTATATTATTAGACGGATAGTTTATGGGAAAGTTAAAGATAAGAAATATGAAATTCCTAGATGGGCCTAGGAACCGTATAATAAATTACATTATAAAATACATTGTATTTTGAACCTACTCTATTTTTAATGAAACTTAGACCTAAATGTAGACAAAAATATTCTGGTTCTAAAAGACATATTTATTATTTTCTAGAACGTTATATTTTACAAATTATACACGCCAAATAAGTAAAGCAGTTAAATTAATTATAATATATAAATTAATATAATAAAAATCAAAATAAAAGAAATGTTAAAACCTACGAAATTAAATAAAATAATAAAAAGAAAAGAAAAAGAAAAACTTTATTGAATAAGTAAAATGCAAGTGTGTGCTGTGAATGTCCTACACCTATTTAGGAAAATAATTCATATGTATTTTTATTAAATAATAAAATATAATTAAAAGTTAGATGTCTTATATGTATGTACACGTGTGCTCGTGTATACATCACATTTAGAATATTGAATATGTTTAGAAATGGGTACGTGTCTTTCAATCAAGAACCAAAATAATAATATAATAATATTTCAACTAATTTTATTAATTCAGAATATGGTGGAGAGGAGTAGCCTCCACGTTATTCTATACTATAAATAGGAGATGTAGCCTACAACTTTGCACAGTTCTTTCTTCAACTCCCTTTATGTCGCCAATCTCTCCTCTCAAAATTCTCAAAATTCTATACTCTTAATTTTATTTTATTTCACCTAATAATAATAATAAAGCTGTATCCTGTTTTAAGTGTTTTAACTCCCGATCACCGCTACCATTTCCGATTGATCTGAGCTCATAACTTATGTCAGGGCTCTGCCCGACTAAGTTGTTGGGGTTCTGTCTCGGGACATCGGGACAAGGTTGGATTAGGGGTACTATACTTAAATTACAAATATATATTTTTATTACTACCAAACACACACTAGCTCGAATTCTGCTACGATACCGGGTATTAACTCGATCGCTATTACGATTCATTTTCCGACCGATCAATATATCCAATGGATGTTTAAGTGCCGCCCACATTAGGGTTATACTTTGTCATTCGTCGTGATTTCGACGGGATGTTGAGTGCTGTCCAAAATCGGACTATACTCTGTCCTGAGTTGTGAATCCGCTGGATGTTTAAGTATCGCACTTTGTCGTTCGTTGTGAGAATTTGATCTCGTGAGTTATCGTAAATACTGTATTAAGTTATCTACCTAGTTCGTATGCATTAGGTTACAAGGCTAAGTAATAGGCTAAGCTCTGCCTGTATAAATCTGCAATATATAAAAGGCTTATCTGTAGACTAAACTTTGGCCGTATGAATCCGCATAATTATAATGTGAGTCATTCTTCTTTTTCTCACAGTTTGTGAGTCATTCTCTTTTTATCAACTATTTTACAATACCTCAAATTATTTTCAAGGTTATAATTACAGAGACTAAGTCGTGGATATCTTGAATTACTGGTTAGTGGGGTATTGTGCACATTACTAATTTTCTCCCAGTTAGGTTCATTGACCTACTCGGGATAATCACTGTTAGGTTCATTGACCTACAGGGATAATCATCACTATTTAGGTTCATTGATCTAAATAGTGGTATGACCATCGTCACCATTGTGACATGTCACCATTGTGACAGAATGCCAGATAAAAATAAGATAGAAGCCATTGTAATCGCTCTTATGCTGTAATTGATAACTATGCATCATTATGCAAAATAGAATGATTCACTCAGTATTTCCCGCTGACAAAACCTTTTTCAAACATGTTTCAGGTAATTACAGTAGAGATGGATACGGCACTGAGAGGCATCAAGAAGTGGCTTATTTTATTAATTAAATCAAATTAAGAAATATTGTTTTATGTAATAAAATTTATCTTTATTAAAGCTACCATTGTAAAACATGGGTTTATCCCATCTATTTAAATAAATAAATAAAATCCGGTGTTTTCTAAACTCTGATATTTTTCCTAACTCACGGTCCTGATGAAATTTCCGCTGCAATATTTTTCAAAATAATCACCGGTACCACGGGCTGTTCACGACTCTCGATTCCGTCCAGGGTGGGTCGGGGGTCGTGACAGAAGGTGGTATCAGAGCCACTGCTTTAAGCCAATAGGTGTTGTAATAAAATACCTAAGTTTGTATAAAAAAAGTTAGGAGATTGCTATTAATTGGTAGCACAGATGATAGCATTTAGACTTGAACTTAAGAAAAGATGCCTTAGTATCAGCTTCAAAATAAGCTAAGTACTTATGTAAATAAAATATGATGGGTTTTTTATATACCATAAGAATGGTAATTAGAATATTGCAAGAAATATTAAATAAGCAAGAATTAATAGTAATTATTGCTTAGTAATAGTAATTGGTCTAGAATAAAATATGTTACGGAAATACAAATTTCCTAATTCTAGCCTAATAAAAGATGCACTTTTGAAAAGATACTATTTATGGGAAATATAAATTTTTTTTCTAGCAAGACTAGGTATGGTGTAGTAGACTCTCCAGTTTGTCCAGATATACTGAGGTTACCGCTCCGGCGCGAATCGGATAAGACGGGATAGATAATATGTCAAACAAGTGACAAGATTTCCCTAAATATTATCATGACCAGATATTTGACTGGTTTTTGGAAATATGAATCTGTTAAATACATTGACCTGATAGATGGTATGTTTATTTCAGCATGTGAAATATATGATTATATAGATATATATATCTATAAAGAATTCCAAAAGCCAAATAGGAATAAAGCACAAGCATATGTGTCTAGATTTCTTTATTAGGAATCTCTTTTCCGATATCAAACATTATTTCGTTTGATTATCTGCCTAGTAACTCGAGCGAGAATAATAACAATAGAAACCCATTAAGTTGGGATACCATCAAAAGTGTAAAGAATTTCTAACGCATTACCATAAACTATTAAATCAAGTAAGAAGCATGTAAAGTTGTGCTAATGCACAAGAAAACACATGAAAATTTAATTATACGTCCACAGACGTTGAAATATATCACACACGACTTCCAAGGCAAGACCTTTGGAAAATATAAATTAGGCACGATGACACCAATGCTAATTCTGTCAATAGAAGAAAAAAAAAATATTTTCTTTTGTTAAAATTCTGACCTCTGTGAATAGACTTTTGCATTGCTATTCCCCTAATGGTCATCATACCATAAGGATTTCTTTCATGGTGACAAATATTGATCTATTTCATTTTTTGATAAATCCATACGTTACACATGCACCATTTGTTGCACATATGGTTCATTTGATTTATGAAACCAACTGGAGGACTTCATTCTAATTTGTTGTTTTATCTAAACTCAAATATCATTTCGCTATACTCGATTTTTTTGGCACTGTATACCGCAGTAATGCAAAACAATGACCCTTTTATATTGAGTCAATAAATTTTTTGAGAAACTCAATTTTCTTTGGCATACATGATTTTGCTGTAACCATGTCCGAATTTTTTTATTAATACATGAACTCGTTGTGATTAAACCAAGTTCAATTGCTTGAACTTGTTCGCATTACATATTCATTTCAAATTCCCATATGATGGATTAAAGCTATCATATTCAACATAATCCCAACAAACACTTCAATTCTCTAGAACTATAAAATGCTTATTTGGTCTTCGACTTCACTAAATCATTTCTTTGATCACGGTCACCTTGTACTAACGTTTTCATAAAATTTAAAACTTGCACTAATCTCATTTATATATATATCATATACGGATATTTATAAAAGTTATCTTAACACAAATCATGTATTAAGATAATGATACACAAATTCTTGTCATATTTTAATGTATCTCTTAAATGATTTTTACAACATCAATCTAGCCTTTCGTGATAAATTATTATTTTAACATCTTCAATCGAAAAAAAATATTATATAAAATTTATTTTATATATGAAAACTTACATAAGGGATTACCTAATAGTATTACTATATTATTATTAGTCACCATAAGGAGGATAAGTAGGTGACTTATAATAAGAAGTACAGAATTTATTGTACATGTGCTTATATTTAACCAAAATAGAAATTTCACAAACTAGGCACTTAGCTCGGTTGGCTAGGCGCGCGAAAGGGTGTGGCCTAGACCCGGGTTCGATCCTGGGGACGGCTGGTTTCACCATTTTTATTAGAAATTTTTCCATTTAAGTGTGTAGGTCCCTCGGAGGTTGAGGTCAAACCTATTCCTTGTTATGTATAACACACTAGCAAGTGCGGAATCCAAGCTAACATGCAAACCGAGATAGAACAAGCACAAACACAACACACAATCTTCACCGATTAACACCACATGTATTAATACGTATGAAAGGTTCGGTTACAAGCTCAATGTTTACAGATGTATTCTGTAAACTCTCAAAGGTTCTCTAGTGTGTGTGTGTGTTATCTATTCTTGTGTCTCTCTAGTCTCTAATGAAGTGAACACACTACATGAGTATTTATACTCATCACAGCAGGTCTGGTCGAAGGATCAGATAGACTGATCGAAGGATCATCTATCGACCTGAAACCTATCGAAGGATCCACATATACCTCGAAGGATGATATCCTTCGAGGTCCATCAACATCCTTCGAGGTCCATCAACATCCATTGAAGGTTATCTTTCGAACTCATCGAAGGATATAAACAATCCTTCGATGACACATCCTTCGACACAAACATGTTACAAAACATGTGTTTACTGTTTGGCCAAGTCAAACCAGGAGGATGGTTGACTTGGTCAAACTTACATCAAAACACATATTAACAAACCTAAGACGTAACCTAGACTAACACAAGACATCGTTTTGTATCATGACAAAATACAGACAAAGTACAGACACAAGTGCACCAACAAACTCCCCATTGGCTGTAACTTTGTCTCGATTTTCGTGTCTTCAGGTCTTTGACGTCCTTTCAAGTCTTCAATGTCGGAGGATCTTTAAAGTCTTCACGTCTTGAAAGCAGAAAGTGTACCAACAAACTCCCCGTTTCATGTAGGAAGTGTGTTGACAAACTCCCCCTTAACATAAGCTCCCCCTTGAGTTATGCTCGTGAAATACTTGTTCTTTATGGGTTGAGATCCTTATGGTGTTGATGATGGTCATCGGCAACTCGATCATCTTCATCACTTGAGTGCCTTCACGTCGTGTCTTCATTCCGAAGCTTGTCATCGACCATGTTCTCCTTGCCTTTAGAATCTGCACATGCAAGAAATCTAAACGGGTAATGAGAACAACTGCTTGGAATATAGTAAACATAAACAAACGACACACGTGTGACCATTGTTTAATCAAACACCGTCCGACAACAGTTTGAAAGTTTAGAAAATGTACAATGTTAATCCTTTAACTTTCAAAATGTGTTAACTTCGACCATTTATGAAGTTGCAATTGTTTTCCGGCTTATAATCAGGATTTTGGATAGGATAGACTCGAGTTCCAACATCAGTCAATCAAAAAAATAAACTAGAAGCAAAATCTTTTTGGATTTTATAAAGTTTATATTAAAACACACCTAAAATCTTTTTGGAATTTTTCATTTTTCAAATGTAAAGACGGAAAGCAATAAATAAATATATACAAAGATGCAGAAACGAAAGCAGTAAATAAATATTTACAGACATTCTTTTTGCGAGTTTCGAGGGTAAGAGAATCATATCAGTGTACGGTCATGCCAAAACGCTCTTGTTGTTCAATTAGTTAACATTAAGATAAGCATCCTATAACAATTATCGGTATTGCTGTCCACATAAGCTCAACTTATCAAATGTAATCATGGCGAGGGGATACGTTAAGGTATGATTTATACTTACCGACCGGTGTTCATCCACATCACGACACATTCCCGTATCAAGGTATGCACGAGAGTTCATCTTACCGGTGAGTATACCGATTATCATCTGTTTGACCGTATATGATGTGAGATTCTCACTTATTTTGAATTGAAAACAAGCCCTGTGTGATAGAATCACTTATTGATGAGGAACTTGATTTTCGATGCATGAGGGCACAGGAGCAAGTCCGTGAACAGGTCAGTACTTTCGTACAGCAGAGAGACGAACTTGACTCCCGGAAAGAATTTGTGATATATTATCACTTATTTGTGTGGACATGTGATTGTTGATCACTTATTGAGGTCGAATGCAATATGTACACGTATGTATAGTATCATGGAAGATCTAGACTTGCGTCCCCGTTATTTTTCGGTAAAAGATACAACCATGATACACAGATGATAAGCAGCATAAAGACCGAATATCTCAGAACCTCGGCAATCTCTCAAACGAAATTTTGGTACTAAGACCATATGCCAATGAATGGTTCCCACCTGGTCTTCAGTCGATTTAAGTTTATATCACCCTGCACACTTTAAAATGATTGTGAGCCTACCGATACATCTTATATAGAGCTGCTTATCGTTTTTCAGTTTAGGTTTAAGGAGGTTTGGACAGACCATTGATGTACTATCATTTTCTCTTTTGCTCGCCAGGAAACTCATTTTTGTTTTTCTATTGTTTTTGTGATTATAACATTTTTCGATGTTTTTGGATTTTCAAATTTTGGATTTACTCCCCCTAAAATCAACAAACTAAGATAAATTTAAAACACAAAGGTATTTACAAAAACGATTTCCCGATGTTGGTTAACTCACGTTTTACCTCAATGCCGTTTACCAAACTTAATTTTTAATCAGAAAAGATTTCTCGAATTTTGGAAAAATGAGTTGGCACGTCGGTAAGCGGTGCGGACCATGACAACATTGTTTGGCCAAAGAGTGCTACAAGAGGATAACAATTTATAAAGCAGCTGAAATATCGACAAATAAAGGAGAGATTAGAAATTTTAAAACCGTATCCTGCAACTGCATCGTGCATTGCAAAGGAATCTGAGTGTTCTCCCAAACTGGATATCCATACGGTGTGGATTTCAAAGCCGATTTTGCAGCCACTTCAATTTTCTGAGAAATCTCTTTATAGCAACAATATCAGAAACCTTTGGGTCCGGCTGGTTTTCCACATTGCACCAACGAAGGTCTTTGTCTTTCTCTTTGAGAAGTAGTGTGCGGTTGTTCAATCCAAGCCAAGGCATCCGCACACCCGGTTGGTTTGATCAACAAACACATTCTCTTCAATCACACCACGAAGAAATGTACACTGCACGTTTATCTTGTTGAGTATGAACTTCAGACGTGCTGCAGGTGCGTACATTTTACGTGATTCTATCCCGGGGACCCGATTAAAGCCTTGAACAATCAAACTTTTGGAATGATTTTCATTTTGTCGAAGTTATCAATATCTTTCGACGGACAACTCTGTTTCCCTTTTCTTTTTCTCTCCATCAAAAGCAACAATTTCTTCTGTCGCCTATCTTGTGCAAGAACACTCCACTATCAATAATCTTACGACTATCAAAAGTTCCTCCTGGAATTTCCTACACACTCACTCAGAGATTAGTTGGTGAGGGGGACCCAAGCCTTTGTGGACTTGGGTCGTCCTTGATCATCAAGGAAAGTGATCTCAATCACTTGATGATTAGGAAAAAGAGCCTGTGGTGCTCCCCCTGATTGAATTACCTGCTTTTGCTTCCAAGCTGTTTGTCCTTTACCAGTATTTGAATTTATTGTTTTAGCATTTACTGGTTTTACAGTTTCAGATTTTGCTTGTACAGGTTTTTCTTCTTTGACCTCTGATTTTAAGGCCTTTTCAATTACCTTTTGATTCTTTTGCTTTAACTTCTTTTCCCTTTCTTTCAAGACACGTGGGTCTTGTTTCGGGGAAACTGATCGTTTTTGGTAATCGATTTCTTGGGGAGCACTCGTTTTTTACTTCAGCTTTTGCACGTGTGGGCAATATCTTACAATATGCCCAACTGTCCCACATTCAAAACATGTTCTCCGCTCTACAAACTTCGGAGAAACATGTTGATGACCAGACGGAGAACCAGACAATGAACTTTGTGATCTAGACGTGCTTGGACCTAAATCACATCCGTTGGTGTGTTGGGTGTAATTATTCTGATCATTTCGTTTTAAAATTCTAACTTGTTTTATAAAATCAATGTTAGATTTATCCTGAAATGTTTCAAGTTTGTCTGAACCCGTGGATCCAACAAAGTTCATTTTCGGTTCTCGTTTCTTAACAGGAGCTCTTTTGTTTTGCACCTTTTGTTGTTGAACCTTTGGTTGTTCAGTCTTAGGCTGCTGAACTTTAGGTGCTTGAACATTCTTGTTCTGAGCCTTCTTTCCCTGTACCTTACCCTTTCCGGAGTTGACTTGTTGTTTTCGCTCAATTGGTAGTTTTTGGTTTCCGTATTGTTTTCTAATTTGTTCACACGGAATTGGATCACATTGAGTGACGGTAACTTTGCCACTATTGTTCCCCAAAAACTTATCAGTGCATCCTTCAAAAATTTGCTCAATTAAATCTTGATTTACATTTTTAATTGGAAAATCTTTGTTAGAGTAGATTTTGCTATCTCCTTTGAGCGTGTACAACAAGTTATTCTCTTCACTGCTAGATACAAGGGACTCCACTGCCTTTGACATTTCAGTCTTACTCGGTTTCACTGGTGGATCACACAGGATGTGATTCTCGATTGGAATATCTGTTGTAACCGAGTTAGACTGTTGTTTCACAATTTCTTCAGATTCATCATCCGAAGAATCAGCATCCTCAACAATGGGAGGACTCTGTTCCTTAACACACGATGAATCTGTCTCATTCTCAGATTCAGATTCTGATTGACCCGAGGATGATGTACCAGTTGTGAACCCGAGGCCTGCTGCAAAGTCATCTAGACCGAGTGGCACAGTAGGTTCAAAACGAGGCATATCCTCGTCATCAGGCAATTTGGAGTAATTGTGATTCATTGGGGGAGGACATGATTTGAATCCAATACATACTTTATCCCCCTTTTTCTTTTGAACGTCAATGATGTGATCCAATACATAGCGGGAATTGGAATAGCTTTCCAGTTTCTGCTTAATTGTCTCACATTCACATCTAGCCGTTGCCAACTCTACCATTTGCTTTTCAATTGTGTCAATAAGATTATTGTTAGCATGTTGTTTTCGCAGAACAGCCTTTTGTAATTCTGAAACATCATGTCTTAATGACGCAATTGTTGCCTTAAATTCCTTTTCATTTCTGGTTAAAAACAAGTTAGCTTCAGTTGCTTTAGAAAGATCTACAATCAATTCTTGATTGTGTTTGTATGTGATTTCAAACTGACTTTCCTTTTCAGCATATTTAACATTTAAACTATCACAATTTTCACAGCTAACTACAGTGGGTTCATCGACACATACCTGACTTGATGAACTGTCGACATTTGCCATAAAGGCTGAATGGAGAGAAGACGAAGAGGAAGCAGTTTGATCCACCAAAATAGATCTTCTTTGAATTCCTGCTGCAGCTTCTTCCAAAGGCTCATCAATATCTGCATCGACTGACGCACTTGATGTCTCATCCACATGATCATTGCCTGAGGTGGAGGATTCTTCATCTGAGCTTCCACTATAACCAGAACTGTCTTCATCTTCAGAAGATACATCACCATTGGTGGAAGATTCTCCACCACTGGCGTGCTTTAAATCCTTTACGACTTCAGCAAAACATGCTGTTCCACCATTTCTTCCTTCTCCAAACTGAAGGTTCCAATTGCAGATTTCATCAGCTTGAACAACCAATCCTCTGTGGGAATTAGTGTTTGTGGATCCAGATGCATTTCCTCCAACGAGAACTATTGATCTGTCGGAATTGTTGTTCGGTTGCTGTTGTGACTGTCCTTGATTCCTGAAGGGATTCTGATTTCCTTGCTTAGGTGGCTTCTGACACTCCCGCTTGAAGTGACCCTTTTCACCACAATTGAAGCAAGTGACAGCATTCTTATCAAAACCATACTTGGTGTTGTTGTTGCTATTCAAGTTGGTTCTTCCCGTCCTTTCCATAAACTCCTTTGCTCTTCGAATTGCACTAGCAAGAGCCCATTTGATATCCATCATTTCAAACTCTTCTCTATCCACTTGCTGATAATCTTCATTGGTTAGATTGATATTCCCAATCTGACCTGCGACCAATCCGCAATAAGCACTAACCAAGGTGTTCAACATCTCCATATGCTCCTTGGCTACTTCGACACTGACTTTGGAAAAGTTGGAAGTGTCTAATCTGACTGTGTTCGGATTGGAAGTGGCTTGAAAGTTTGAAGAGCTTCCATAAAACCCTTGCTGTTGCGGTTGTTGCTGCTGAGCTCTGCTTGAATACATCGTCGTGTATGCTGACGGATCAAACTGATTTGTTGTGGAAGGTCCTGTGTTTGAGATGAAGGCTGTTTGAAGCTTCGCATGTTGAGAGGCTGGTTTTTCTCCACTGATACCTCCTGCAATCCCATAGTACATCTCTGGATTTTGAGGAGTTAGTGTTCTTTTTGCTTTAAGCTTTTCTTCTACATCCTTGTTCTCCAATTTTTGAATTAACTCATAAACGGTGATTGTGTCTAGAACACCATTTTCTTTGAGAATTTCAAGATAACTGCTCCACTTTGCTGGTAAGCTATCAGCGAATCTCTTCACCATTTCTTGTGGAGAGGCAGTGACTTTAAAAGCAAACATCTCGCTCAACAAGTGATGAAACCTTGTAGATAACTCTGCCAAAGTCTCATTCTCCGTACACGTGAATCCTTCAAACTCTTTCTTCAGTAAATCTTGCTTGATCTTTCTAGATTGAGCATTTCCTTCACATCTTAACGTGAGCATATCCCACAAGCTTTTAGTAGTCGTGCAGTAAACAAACTGGTGGTAAATGTCTCTGTGAAGAGCTTGTGTGAGAATCATGAATGCTTTCTTTTCTAACTCAAATTTCTTCTTATCATCTTCAGACATAGTGCTGTAAGTTTGTGGATTAGATCTTGACCTTGCCCCTGAACATAAGTTCTCAGCCTTTCTTTCCACCATCCCCAATCATTGATGTGATTCAGCTTTGGCGGTTTTGTGCTTGTACCAGTTTCACTATCGTTCTGCATCATAGTTTGAATGCTGCTGCTTTGATTTGTGACCAAAGCCCATTGATTTGCAGTTATCATTGCAGCTTGAGGTGGGGCAATAGCCTGCATCCATGCAGTTTTGTTGAAATCTGGCGCAGATTGCGTAGTTGAAGATTGTGGAGTTAAAGTTGTTTGAGTCCACGCGGTTGGATCCCACCGATCGTGCGTAGCTGATGATTGTGGAGTCGAAGTTGTTTGAGTCCACGCGGTTGGATCCCACTGACCGTTTGTTCCCATTTTATAAAAATTAATATATTAAGTGAAAATCGATTTAAAATTTGAAAAACAAGTTTTCCCTTTTTAAAATTTAATTTTCACAAACTATGTTAATATCTCGAAGGATAACAACCAGTCGAAGGATTCTCGATCGAAAGACCTGAAAAACACAAACTTGTTAAACTCAAACAGACAAGGATCGAAGGATCAAAACTTGTTCGAAGGATCAACAGTGTTCGAAAGATCACTGTTGAGTTTCGAACAATTGATTTCGAAAGACTCTCCAATCGTAGGATCCTTATCTTTCAAAAAAGAGCTGTAGATCAAACGATATATATCCTTCAAATAGATTCCTTGGATCGAAAGATGAGTCACAGACTTCGAAGGATGTTCGAAGGATGATTATCTATCGAACCTCCTTTGATCGAAAGATGATCTTTCGACTTAGAAGGATATCCTTCGATCTGATCTGACACAGTTGACAAAGAGTGACAGGTTGGTGAAAAAGGTGATGGGTTGGTGAAATCTTTCGGCAGAAAGTATGGTCAGACCATGATTTTCTGCCAAAACAGATTTGAACAACTAAAATAATACCAAAACAGAAGGTTCTTATCCAGAAAACCGGTCACCGGAGTAAGCCGGAATTTTGGCCGGAAATTACCAAACAACTTAAAAACAGATTTTTAAGTTACCCAAGCCTTCCTTTAACACACCCGGTTAGTTTAGAACACGTTTTAACGTCAAGAAATGCGAGAAGATCACAGAAAACGGTTACTAAACCAAAAGAGTTTTTGTCCAAAACACTTCAAAATCTTGTATAAACCCGGTTTTTAACAAGGAAAAGAGCCACGGCTCTGATACCACTTGTAGGTCCCTCGGAGGTTGAGGTCAAACCTATTCCTTGTTATGTATAACACACTAGCAAGTGCGGAATCCAAGCTAACATGCAAACCGAGATAGAACAAGCACAAACACAACACACAATCTTCACCGATTAACACCACATGTATTAATACGTATGAAAGGTTCGGTTACAAGCTCAATGTTTACAGATGTATTCTGTAAACTCTCAAAGGTTCTCTAGTGTGTGTGTGTGTTATCTATTCTTGTGTCTCTCTAGTCTCTAATGAAGTGAACACACTACATGAGTATTTATACTCATCACAGCAGGTCTGGTCGAAGGATCAGATAGACTGATCGAAGGATCATCTATCGACCTGAAACCTATCGAAGGATCCACATATACCTCGAAGGATGATATCCTTCGAGGTCCATCAACATCCTTCGAGGTCCATCAACATCCATCGAAGGTTATCTTTCGAACTCATCGAAGGATATAAACAATCCTTCGATGACACATCCTTCGACACAAACATGTTACAAAACATGTGTTTACTGTTTGGCCAAGTCAAACCAGGAGGATGGTTGACTTGGTCAAACTTACATCAAAACACATATTAACAAACCTAAGACGTAACCCAGACTAACACAAGACATCGTTTTGTATCATGACAAAATACAGACAAAGTACAGACACAAGTGCACCAACAAAGTGTATGTTTAGTTATGTAATACTAATATCAGTTTTATTATTAGTAAGAAAATATTAAATAATAATAGTGTTAGTATTATTTTAAAATACTAGGGTTATTGTCAAGGGCAAATATTGGGTAACCTAGCCTTAGTTAGGCATGGATTGGCCACCTATGCTTAAACAAGGCAGCACTAACCAATATCTAACCATGATAATGACTAGTTAAAAAAAAATTAATTTTCTTATGAAACGTAGACTCCATATCTATATGGAATTTTATCACATAAATATATCTTCATATATTCATAAAAATCGATATATATATAATCCTATATAAATTTTCTTTATAAAAATATTTGATATAAAGTAAATTTTTCTCTATATATATTTTTATATAAAAGAAAGATTATTTATAACTGCTAAATTATACTGTGATAACTATATATATATAAGAAAAATCGAATATACAGTATAATATATGTGAATATACAGTATAAATCATGTATATGTATATCATATCAAAATTTATACATAAAGGTGATCGGAAATTTAAAATACTAAATAAGAGTTTAACATATCTAAATATAGTTATAACAATATTATAGGATTTCGCGATCATCTAGACGTAATCTATTATCTCACGATCATCACTTAAGATACGAACTCTAAAATAAAGATACACTAACTTTATTGTCTTTTGGTATAACCCTGCAATTCACTTATCTCAACACTTTGATTTTTTTTCATATCATTAATATTTGACAAATCATTTTTCATGCTTTTATTTCATTTTGAACCTGTCAATTTTAAAATCTTCCTCAATTTCCAATCAAAGTAAGCTTTCTTTTGACAAAGAATTTTATTGATTCTAAAAAAGTCCTTCACATTCATTTTAAATATCTATCGATCATATATCTTTTGGCTTGAACCTAGTCACTTTGTAAATTATATCCTTTCATCTCATTCATTTGTCATCGATTTCTTGAACTAATTCAGTTGAACCATTGAGTCCTACTTATTGTACAACTCATATTCACAAAATTTGATATTTTAATTCTGTATCATCTACCTACATATTGTTTTTATTTAACTAAAATATGATATAAGTTTAAAAGAAATATCATAACCCAAATCTCGAGGACGAGATTTAAAACAAGGTGAGGAGAATGTAACATCCCTATTTTTAACATAGGTTTGGTTAAATTTATTAACCACTAGTAACTAGTAACTAGTTTATTTTTAATATAAAAATTAAACCCAAATAGTTTTAAACACTATTTTATTTAGTTGGTTAAAATAAAATAATTAATTGGCCTGTATATGGGTGACATTTCTAAATAAAATAAAAGTCTATAGAAACTTATATCATTAGACGGATAGTTTATGGGAAAGTTAAAGATAAGAAATATGAAATTCCTAGATGGGCCTAGGAACCGTATAATAAATTACATTATAAAATACATTGTATTTTGAACCTACTCTATTTTTAATGAAACTTAGACCTAAATGTAGACAAAAATATTCTGGTTCTAAAAGACATATTTATTATTTTCTAGAACGTTATATTTTACAAATTATACACGCCAAATAAGTAAAGCAGTTAAATTAATTATAATATATAAATTAATATAATAAAAATCAAAATAAAAGAAATGTTAAAACCTACGAAATTAAATAAAATAATAAAAAGAAAAGAAAAAGAAAAACTTTATTGAATAAGTAAAATGCAAGTGTGTGCTGTGAATGTCCTACACCTATTTAGGAAAATAATTCATATGTATTTTTATTAAATAATAAAATATAATTAAAAGTTAGATGTCTTATATGTATGTACACGTGTGCTCGTGTATACATCACATTTAGAATATTGAATATCTATACTACTTTATAATACATATAGGAAGGGCAAGATTGGAAAAAAAATATGTACTTAAAACACCCTCAATGCACAATGTACAAGTATTAAAGCACCAAGAAACACAAAACTTTTACCCTTCACCCGGATTCATCATCAGCCGTCCATTTTCTTTCAATTCTTCACACGGATCATGATCTCACGGTTGATATTCATTTCACACGGATCAGACTTTCTCCTCTCTTTCTCTCTCTTTCTCTTAAAAAAAAAAAACACGGGGTATACCAATCAAGTCTAGGGTTTCTCATTCTCAATACATTTTATCAGCCCCCATCCACCTGCTTTCTCTCCAGGCGATTCAAAAGGACATCTAGGGTTTCTGTTGGGTTTCACCTCTCGAATGCGTTTCACCTCTCAATACATTTGCTCTGCTTTCTCTATACAACACAAGATCGAATGAGTTTCACCTCTCGAAATCTTCGATTTGACTGGATTCGCTCAGATCTAGGGTTGCACTCGATGAGAAAAAGATCCAGGTAGGTTTATTTTTTTTTCTGCTGAATGTTTTCTCATATCTAAGGTTATTTTTTGATGTTTTCGGTTGGTTTGTTGTTGATGAACATGCATTTTAAGCTCAGATCTGAGTTTTATATTCAGGAGTTTTACATTCAGAGGACGGCGACGAAGGATGCGGGTTGGATTTTAAGCTCAGATCTGTGAAAGTGTACTCATCGTCTCATCAAGAATTGGAGTAAATGAATCAATGTTTAGCAAGGTATGACACAAACTTTTACCCTTCACCCTTTGATGTGCCAGGAATGACTGCACCCCAAGCTGCAGGGGTTATCCATTCTGATTTCGAGAAACGTTTTGGACTGCAGATACTATAAGTTTCAATGGTTACAAATTATGGTTGTATCTATACCGTAGTATGGGTAATGGCCTATTGGGTAGCGTTTTATTTAGATAATTTAGAATCTTTATGTCTTAGACAAACGTTTTTTTAAGAAAAAATTATCTTTTTGTCAGATTTAATAATCTTTTATTGTTTTTTTGTTTCTTATGAATCACCATATAACTACTAACACATGTTTTTAAGTGAGTTTCAACCCGTTTGACCTTTTTCTTTATATGTTCGATTTTATCAATCGACTATAGATACAACCCATATCAACCATTCACGAGAAAACGGGCCGAAAGTTACATCTCTAATATAACTTGGATTTTTAAGCTGGTTCGGGTCACTTTCTGGTCAAACCCACTAGCATACGTACCTAAAGGGATTCTGTTCGGGCCGACCTGTCGTGTTCACAAGTTGACCTGTTTAAACCGTTTATTTTAAAAATAAATGGAGCAAGAATTGGGTTGACTTTCTGGGTCAACAGGAAGTAAGTGATGTATATTTGAGCAGGATTCGAGTTAGAGAATTAATGATTAAAAATTGGAAAAGCTATATCCGAGACTGTTTATGAGCTGTTTCTGAAGAGGTGTGCAGTTAAATTGTTCATATGCTGGAAAGTTTGGATGAAGATCAGCAAATGCATGTCTTTGCCAGCCCGAATGTTATGCTCACCAACTGTTCGAAGAATGTCCTCACTCAAGATCTTCAGCAGAAAATTATCAAACAGGTCCCTTTGGGTTGTTTTGGTTTGAGTGAGTTTGATTTATCTAATGTTGTGAATGTTATTTTTTTTTTGTTTTTGAATTATATATATATTTTTTTAAATTATGATATGGTTTTTGTTTATGATGATGAATGAGCAGGTGGAATATCAGTTCAGTGGCTTGAGCTTGCTTGCGAACGAGTCACTGGTGAAACACATCAGGAAGGATCCAGAAGGCTATGGTTATATCACATTAGATCATTACAATTTACAGTTTTTTTTTTAATTTTGTGACGCAGTCACGCACTGTTGTTGGTGAGAATCTTCCGGAAGATCATTCGCATCAAAATCTTGAGAAGATCTTTAGTGTTGTCGGAAGGTAAAGTTTAAAACTTTTTACATTTTTGAAAACTTGAAATGATCGATTCACACAATGATTGGTTATGCATAAAATTGTTAAAACTTTTTACATTTTTGTTGTATCTGGCCGGTGGTGTCAAGTAGACTAAATGTTGTTCACTGGACCCATGACTACACTTGTGGTGTCAAGTAAATGTTGTTCACTGGACCCATGTCTATAACTATGATGCTTGTATTTTCTAACTCGAACCATATGTGAGGGTTTAATTATTAATTGGTTTGAGTGAGTTTGATATGAGCCTGCACAAAGTGTAGGGAGTGAGGAGTGAGATTAGCCCTTATAGAGCTTTCAACCTCAGAGGTTTGTTAAACACTCCAGTTGTCTGATTGAATATTAGGATAGTTATTGACGTTTTATCATCGCCATTATCTTTTTTACCGTAATTTATCTATATAAAAACTTGAGGTTTTTTGTTTGTCAATATACAGAAAATATTATTCATCTATACAGTTTCGGATGTACAAGTTGAGATGCTAATGTTACAAGTGTGTAATGCAGGCTGCTACAAAATAACAGAATCTTAGGGCCACTTCCAGTAGAGCTTGGGAGGTTACCAAAGCTTCAAACACTTGATCTTTCCAACAATATGTTAACTGGTGAAATCCCACCTTCTTTAGCCAATATCAAGACCCTTCAGTACTTGTAAGCATGTGAAATTACCATTTTACCCTTCGTTTTCGGGAGCAAATTATTATATATTTAGAACAATATAGGGAAGAAGTGTGCATGGGGAACTTAAAGAGATTCCAGTTTAGAGAACTTCAACATGCTACAGGCAACTTTACAAGTAAAAACATACTTGGTAAGGGCGGGTTCGAGATCGTGTACAAAGGGGTTCTATCCGATGGCACGGTTGTAGCTGTTAAGGGGCTCAAAGATGGGAACGCGGTTGGTGGGGTTCTATCCGATGGCACGGTTTATGATCCTGATTGTATAGAAACCGAATTAAAGTTTATAAGTCATGTTTGTTCTATATGGTTTTGGGTTTGTTGGGAATGTTAATCTTGTAAGAGGAATGCTGTATAAGTTTTTGGTTTTCTTGTAATAAAATGAGAACCAAATCTACAATTTACAATACAGAAAGCAGTAGCATATTTGTTAAGATTTTAAAGAGCTTAATAAACTTCATAAAACAATTCATATAAACAAAACAAATCGACGGTTTACTAAGTTTACACAGCAAACATCTGATTAAAGGTTAACAAGACGCGGTAAATGCGATCTTTTTACACATAGTTTTCAGTAAATGCAATGACAACTTCTGCTGATGCAGTTTCAAACCCTAGGTTTGCCATTCATACTTTAAATGTCATACGACACTATATGGCTCGTAACTAACAATAAACGTATTATCGGGGTTTAAGATAAAATATAAATGTTTAACTAACAAACCCTCTTGCTTGATTGACGAAAACAACAAAATAAATTATCTATAGTTTAAGAATGCTTGATTGACGAAAACAATAAAGTAAATTATCTATGGTTTAAGAAGTTATACATAAATGGTTTTTAATATAAACTGAAAATATAGTTTAAAACGTTAGTCAAATATAAGAAACAGACGTCCTTTATAACTGGGGTAAAAACAATTTAGTCATAATTCTCATCAAAAGCTAGCTATGTGAAAGGATAAAATGAGAAATCACTCATATGCCCATTTTGACTAACTATCTAGGAAGATAGCCTTTTGACTAAAAGTATTACATACATTATGAAAATATGAAAAGGGTAAAAATAGTTTTTTTTAACGCCAACAAAATCAATACTGAGCATTCTCAGGATACCCACTGGACCAAACGGATTACTCCGAGAGTAACCCGAGTCCACCACCAATTCCGGGGAAAACCCGGTAACCCACTCGCCTATAGGCATGGTGAAAATACCGGTAAAACCCGTTTGACTCAAGGATCATACCCAGGTTTCCCTAGGTCTCCTGTCATTACCCAGCCGTGCCTCACTCTACACCAAGTGGGAGTTGAACCAGCATCTCTCAAGAGAAATGCAAGTCTTCGACCACTTGATCTAAAAATAGTGACACGACATTCATGTGATTTAAACTTTTTTCATGCTATTTGTTTTTTCTTGGTTGCTATGCTGAGTGTCGGTGCCATACCAATACCGTAATAAACCAAACCCATATCGAATGGCTCCCCACCGCATCGCTCGGGTTTCCTACTAGAGACTCCCCAAATTTTGTTTTTATTGTTTTGTCCAGCTACTTGACTGTTTTGAACTCTTCTTGTTTTTAATTACATCTACTTCCTTGTTTTGTACTCTTCTTGTAAAATATCACCAAAGAATCGATAAACTAACAGAAAAACCAGTGCCATCATATCACGAATAAGAAAACTAACTTAAGTACTATACAATATATCACGAGACGACGGATAAACTAACGGTAAACAATTATACTATTGTAAATTGCCACTCCCGCCGCATCGCGCGGGTAAGTGACTAGTGTTTAGAAATGGGTACGTGTCTTTCAATCAAGAACCAAAATAATAATATAATAATATTTCAACTAATTTTATTAATTCAGAATATGGTGGAGAGGAGTAGCCTCCACGTTATTCTATACTATAAATAGGAGATGTAGCCTACAACTTTGCACAGTTCTTTCTTCAACTCCCTTTATGTCGCCAATCTCTCCTCTCAAAATTCTCAAAATTCTATACTCTTAATTTTATTTTATTTCACCCAATAATAATAATAAAGCCCTATCCTGTTTTAAGTGTTTTAACTCCCGATCACCGCTACCCTTTCCGATTGATCTGAGCTCATAACTTATGTCAGGGCTCTGCCCGACTAAGTTGTTGGGGTTCTGTCTCGGGACATCGGGACAAGGTTGGATTAGGGGTACTATACTTAAATTACAAATATATATTTTTATTACTACCAAAAACACACTAGCTCGAATTCTGCTACGATACCGGGTATTAACTCGATCGCTATTACGATTCATTTTCCGACCGATCAATATATCCAATGGATGTTTAAGTGCCGCCCACATTAGGGTTATACTTTGTCATTCGTCGTGATTTCGACGGGATGTTGAGTGCTGTCCGAAATCGGACTATACTCTGTCCTGAGTTGTGAATCCGTTGGATGTTTAAGTATCGCACTTTGTCGTTCGTTGTGAGAATTTGATCTCGTGAGTTATCGTAAATGCTGTATTAAGTTATCTACCTAGTTCGTATGCATTAGGTTACAAGGCTAAGTAATAGGCTAAGCTCTGCCTGTATAAATCTGCAATATATAAAAGGCTTATCTGTAGACTAAACTTTGGCCGTATGAATCCGCATAATTATAATGTGAGTCATTCTTCTTTTTCTCACAGTTTGTGAGTCATTCTCTTTTTATCAACTATTTTACAATACCTCAAATTATTTTCAAGGTTATAATTACAGGGACTAAGTCGTGGATATCTTGAATTACTGGTTAGTGGGGTATTATGCACATTACTAATTTTCTCCCAGTTAGGTTCATTGACCTACTCGGGATAATCACTGTTAGGTTCATTGACCTACAGGGATAATCATCACTATTTAGGTTCATTGATCTAAATAGTGGTATGACCATCGTCACCATTGTGACATGTCACCATTGTGACAGAATGCCAGATAAAAATAAGATAGAAGCCATTGTAATCGCTCTTATGCTGTAATTGATAACTATGCATCATTATGCAAAATAGAATGATTCACTCAGTATTTCCCGCTGACAAAACCTTTTTCAAACATGTTTCAGGTAATTACAGTAGAGATGGATACGGCACTGAGAGGCATCAAGAAGTGGCTTATTTTATTAATTAAATCAAATTAAGAAATATTGTTTTATGTAATAAAATATATCTTTATTAAAGCTACCATTGTAAAACATGGGTTTATCCCATCTATTTAAATAAATAAAAAAAATCCGGTGTTTTCTAAACTCTGATATTTTTCCTAACTCACGGTCCTGATGAAATTTCCGCTGCAATATTTTTCAAAATAATCACCGGTACCACGGGCTGTTCACGACTCTCGATTCCGTCCAGGGTGGGTCGGGGGTCGTGACAGGGAGACTGTTGGTGCATATGTCTGTCGACTTCGTCTTGTATCAAGTCTTGTTTTAGTCTAGTTAGATCAGGGCACGTAGTACGAGAAAATGTGAAAAATATAGGAAACATTCATTTTTCATGAAATGAGAATTGTTCATTTCGCACGAAATAACAATGGCTATTTCGTATGAAATGGCAAGTTCATTTCGTTTGGACTATTTCGTGTGAAATAGCTGAGCCTATAAATACCTGCCTTGAGATTTCATTTTTAACGATTCGATTCCGGTAGCGAAGCTCTGCCGAAGTGTCTCCAGTTTTGTAAAACGATCTGATATCAATACAGAGACAGTTTAAAGTGATTTCTTGTGCAATCCAGCTGAAATAATTTCGATACGTCTATTTCCGCCTTTCGTATTGGATAGAACTCTTCTGAACGACTCGTTTTGGTCGTGAAAACGATCCTACATTATGCAGGGAGTGTAGATGACAACAAAAGCACTCCAGGATATGTATTTAATTTCGGATCAAGAGCGATAGCATGGCAATCAAAGAAACAAAAGGTTGTGGCACTGTCATCAACGGAAGCTGAATACATAGCATTATCACTAGCCGGATGTCAAGCATTATGGATAAAAGGTATTCTCAATACTTTGCAGATGCATATAGATTGTCCTCCGACAATCTTGTGTGACAATAAATGTTGATACATATTATGTGGACGCGACTCGGTTCGGTTCGACTCGGTTCGGTTCGACCCGGTTAGGTTCGGCTCAAGCCCGACGTCACGACATTCCTCCGTCGTGCGCCCCAGAGTTCGACACGCGAAGCACGAAGCGCCGCGAGCCGGTTCCCGCTGCCACATCATCATGACATCATCATGATGATGTCATGATGATGCCACTTGTTGACTAATGTCTTACAATATTCATATTTGAGAATTCATGTACGTGCATGTACATGTATTTTGGACAAATCTCACATGGGCCAATCAAACTTGGATGATAGAATACAACTTGGGCTGATACAACTCATGTGGGCCGAAACTCTTTATGATTTGTTTGGGCTTCATATGAGAATTGACCCAAAACAGTTGGGACGAAAACAACATGTGTGCATGTGACGAAATCCCTTATGATTTCGTCAAATATATTGAGTTTTCGTCCAGTTTCTGATTTCGTCGATGTGTTTCACTATATATATTCAGATAGAACTCATAGAACACAGAACACACACACGAGAGAACCAGAGAGAGTTTACAGAGATTATTTTGTAAACCTTGTATTGTAACAGTTTCAAGTATTAATACAATGGAGTGTTAATCGTTGAGTCTCGTGTCTATCATTTACGTGTTCGAACTTGGTTTAACTTACCCGTTTGGATTTCGCACTTTCGGGTTTGTCGGAAAACAGGGAATAAAGGTTACTCGATCCTCCGGTTGGACCTACAATAAATCAACTATTTGTCTGGCAAAAGATCCCGTGTACCACGGAAAGAGCAAGCACATTAGAGTCAAATACCATTGTATTCGAGAACTAATAAAAAATGATGAGATGGAAGTCCGATTCTGCACAACGAAAGAACAGGCTACAGATATATTTAATGAAAGCCCTGCAGCCGAAGGAGTATCTTCGTCTCAAGGGATTACTACACATCACGTCCATCTAGCTTACGGGAGGGTTTTAGGAGGAACAATATAAACTAGATATTTTATGTTATATGTTATATATTATGTTAGATACATTTATTTATTTTAGATATAGGTAATGTCGGTTTCTAATAACCGGCCGGGTATATATGTAAGACATAAGCGAATGTTGTGATTTACCAATTCTGAATCAAAGAACATTTATCAATTTCTCTCAAACCCTAGCGTACACTCATACACAATAGATTACTCAAAGAAACAAAAATGCATGAGAAGAGAGATTTCATACTCATATATTCGTACGCGACTATCATGGATGTTCCCATGCTGATCTGCTAAAGAATCATGGACCAATTCCTCTATAGAAACTTTACCAGCCATCTTCTGCAATCATTACTTTCATAACTGGTCGTCTAGACTCTAGAGGGTCGTTTTTCACAACTTTACAAGCAACATTTGGACCATCGTTATCGCTTGCATGGCCTGAAATTCCTTGAACCATCAATCTTTAACTAATATGTTGCTTTCAGCATTTCGACCATATCTACACACAAATAGTGACAACCAGGGTCCAGGGGCATGAGGAACAAAGAAAACTTGAGCAATAAGGAACTCGAAATCAGTGACCTTTGTGGTCTCTAACGCCGTAAGCAACACAAGTTTGGAAGGAATTAATCCTCCTATTAACAAAATTGCCCTTTTTCGTGTGGAATGATATCGTAGTAATTTCATAAAATTACAAAATTGAAATGGAAATACTAAATAAATACATGATTAGATGAAAAAAAAAATCCTCGCATTAACAGCATATGCATTCTTCTCCACTGAATCTTTTGTTGCAACCTGCATTCTGGTATTTACAACACATATAGAGTACAGTCCAACCATAAACCAGCTGAAGAATTGCAACAAAATGCTGCGGATTTTATCAAGCTTGCTAAATGAAACTGTAAATAACATAAACTAAATAAAAAAATTTTGCCAATTTTTTCTGTTTTCTTTCTTGGAATGAAACTTACAATTTAAAGGATGAAAATAATCATGCAATCCTAACTTATCGGAAATAATGCAAGTTACAAGAAAGTGGAATTGTGGAAACATGGGTCACTAAACTACTCCTACATGCATGCAATTAAAACGTGCAACAGTTGAATGTGTTATGGTCTCATGGGTCAGTTCAGGCCAAGAGTCAGGTCGTATCACTTGCATAACCGTGGAAGAACAATATCAGAGCTCAGAACAATCGATATAAACTATTTTAACAAGTCAAGATTCATATGCAATGTCAATTAATTGCCCTAATTTCCTACACATTCACATTTGCACTACAATAAACCATCAAAATAGTGAAATACCCTGGTTTTATAAAAATATAAATATCAATTCTCATGTTTATCGCTAATCCCTCTTAAATCCTGATGAACACTAGTGTAATGCATTTCAGGCGCTGTGTAAAATCCATCAGCCCTGATTAGATCGATAAATACCTACTCCTCTTTACTGTCCCCTCCGACACAGTTGTCCCCTCTGCTCATTCTTGCAAGTACTAGATAATCAAATCACATCTTTTCTAACCACTTAAATCTGTCTCTATCAGTCCATTTGAGATTCTCTTTCATCTCCAACAAATCTCTCCACCACCCCCACACTCACCCTACATGCAATTGTGCCATGGTGGATTCAATGCCCTTTCTTCTCCATGCTCTTACTGACCCTAGACAACCTCGCCGCTAAAGTCACTGGCAAAACTAGTCTCCGCTCGTGCAGCTCATCCGAATCGTAGAACGCGACAACATTTCGACTTTCATAGGAGGAAAAAACAGTTTTATCTCATAGTATAAGGGCATGTTTGGCTAAGCTTTTTGAAACAACTTATACTTATTGGCTTTTTGAAAAGCGATGACCTCCAAAATGATGTTTGGCAACGAGGGTGTATGTGAGGGAAAAAAGCCAATAAGTCACTCCATACTGACTTTTCCAAAAAGTCAATAAGTCAATAAGTTGTTTCAAAAAGCTTAGCCAAACATGCCCTAAGACTGGGCCTGACAGCAAAAACTCATTTGTGTTATTTTAGGTCATCTTAGAAAGAGTAAATTACAAAAATAGTCCCTTATGTTGACACTAGATTGCAAAGTATGTCTTTTATCTTCAAAAATTACAAAAAAAGTATTTGATGTTTGCAAACTCCTACACATTATTTCCTTTATGCCTAACTTAGTTGTTTTTAATTGTTAAGTGGGTGTGAAATGACCTAAATACCCTTAGGGGGCGTTTGGTTCGCAAGAATTCAATGGAATTTAAAGGAACTGGAATCTGAATTCCATATCTTAAGATATTTAGTTCACAGAATTTGATGGAATATGAATATAAATTCCAATCTTCATGTGTTTGGTTGACAATGGAATTGGAATTGAGCATGAAATCCTTCAAATTCCTTCAACTAAAGGAATTCAAAATCCTTCCTACATGTGAAGGTATTAAAGTAAATTCGTCGGAATTGATGTGTGTCGGTGTGTATAGTTTTAATGTATATTTTAAGCCCTTTAACACTTTTTTTTAGCCAAGTTTCAAATTTATAAAACACGATATTTACTAACACTAAACACACATATGAGCAAGTGCACCCATCGTGAGCATAGTATAGTGTTGGTAAGATACCGAGGTCGTCCAAGGACACAAGAGCTTTTAATACCGATTTATCCTGAACGTCTAATCAAGTCAAAAGTTAGAAAAAGGTTTTAAACTAGAAAATAAAAACTAAAAATGCTGAAAATGCTGAAAATAAAAATAAAAATAAAAACAGATAGACAAGATGAATCACTTGGATCCGACTCGCCTTTAGTGTAACCTTTGATTATTTCCGCACCTTTGCACTTTTTAAGAGATTATCTTAGTTATTGTAGTAGGCCCCTCTTTTGAAGGTGACGTTACCCTCAACCCAGTAGTTTGAGTCAGCAAGGATACAATCCTAAAGGGTTGGATTATTGAAAGATAATTAATTAAGTTATTAATGCATAATGTGGTAGGCCCATCTTTTGAAGGTGACGTTACCCTAGGCTAAGTAGTCTGAGTCAGCAGGAATACAGTCCTAAGTAGCCGGGTTAATATATTAATAGTTGTTTACATATGAGGGGATCAAGAAATTCGGACCCCCGCCATCTAATACCAGTGGGTATTGAAGGAGGTCCTACTAAGCTTGACCCAGGTCCTTGCAGGATCTATACACTAAACAAGGTAAGACGCTTACCAAACCATTCCCTTAACCCACCCGACCAGGTAGCCAACATATCTCCATATAGACCGTGGAGATATGAATGGTGTAAATCTTTTATTTTATATAGACAGTAAAACAACGCCAAGACACCACGGACAAATGATAAGGAAGTTTCACCTTCAGCATAAGAAACTAGTTATTAAAGTCATTAATACATAACCAAATAAAAAATGCGGAAAGATAAAAAATAAAAAGTATTACACTAAATGCTTGTCTTCACCAAGTGATGTAAGAGAGTTAGGCAAACATGGCCTTTGATTGTCAAGAACTCTTACTATCAATCTTGGATCCCGAGACTACTCACACACTCTATGATGGATGATGGTGGTGGATGTGGGTGGTGATGGTGGTGGTGGGTGGGTGAAGTGTGAAAGAGGTGGTTTGCCAAGGGATGGTTTTCAAATGAGCCAAGCACCCCTATTTATAGCCTGCACAGATGCCCGGACACGACCCCGTGTCCATTGGGCACGGCCCCGTGTCCACCCATCTTCTCTTTCTTCATTAAATGCAGTTTGTCTGCATTAGTTGACCACGCCCCCGTGTCCGCTGGGCACGACCCCGTGTGCAGAAGCGTATCTGCACTATTAAGATTTGCCTAGATTTTGCGAATCTTTGCGTTGACCCCGGTGGTAAAAAAAAAAGAAAAATAATGGTGTTGAAATAAAAAAGGGTTAGTTCTAATGCCTCCATGATTTACTTACTTGGGTTTAACTTGGTAAGAACCGGGAATGTATCGTCGTGGCAAGTTCTAGAGTCGTAAGAAACCAAGCGGCTATTCACACAAGAAACGAAGAATGAGCATTTAGTTTAAGGATGTATATTTGTATGCTCAATAAAAACTCAAAACTTACTTTTTGTGGGAATGGGTTTTTATGTGATCAAGTATATATAATCAAATTTTAACTAGATTTGTCATGCCGTTTCATAATTTCCTTATGTTAGTTCTTTTTATCACGACGCTATCGGTTGTAAATTTGTAAAAATATAACCTTTTTAGAACTTGTAACTCCCAAATTAAACCAACACAAGTAAAAAAAAGGAAAAGTTTTTGAAAAAATTTGGGGTGTTTAGCGGTTCCAATAGAGTTTTGTGTAAGGCTTGTAGTTAGGACTTGCAAAATTCAAGGTTTTAGCATTCCCCCCCCCCACACACACACACACTTAAATTACACATTGTCCTCAATGTGTCCCAAAAATAAGTTTTTAGGTTAATTGAATGTATAAAAAGATGTGAAAAAACAAAATTTTATGTTACTGGGCATCTGGACACGGCCCCGTGGTGTCCGGGCATGGCCCCGTGTTCAGATTGCCAGTAACAGGAAATAAAATAAAGTAACAGACGGCTGGAGACGGGGGCGTGTTCAGTGAGCACACCCCGTGTCCAGGTACCTGAACTGGGCATTTTTCTGCAGATGGTTGAGCATGGAGCGTGTTGGATGAGCACGGCCCCGTGCTGAACTTGCTGTAATGAAGAAAAATTTAGCGGGAGGCTCTGTTTTTGTGCATGGGGTGCCAGTTCAAGTTTTCCCTTGGTATCCTTCACCATTCGAGTATGTTTCATTCCTGAAAACTAAAACTAAACTAGAAAACAGTAAAGTTTAATCTAAACTAAAGCTAAGGATAGTTCCGTGGAATGCCTCCGTGGTGCACCACGTTTATAAGGGTCCTTGGCTAGACCCAAAGCCAGTCATATGTTACCCAAGCGGGATGGGTTGCATCCAATTTTGCACCGTCGGAGAGCATCGTCCAAACTTGAGTCTATGACTTTCATGTAGTTGACCGGGTCATCATCTTCAATTCTTTTCCCAACCCCAAACTTAATTTCCTTGTCCCCAACCCTCAATGTTAGTGTTCCCCCATTCATGTCTACCACTGTGTGGGCTGTAGCTAGGAATGGCCTCCCTAAGATGAGTGGCACTTTTGTGTCTTCTTCCATATCTAGTATGATAAAGTCAGCTGGGAAGACAAAGTCTCCGACTTTAACTAACAAATTTTCAGCGACACCTTGTGGGTACTTGACGAACCTATCGGCGAGTTGGATGATCATTTTCAAAGGGCTTGTTTTTCCAAATCCAAGTGGGTCAAACATTGATGCGGGCATGAGGTTGATGTTAGCCCCAAGATCGGCTAGTGCATTGCATATGGGTGAGTCCCCGATGGAACAAGGAATGGTGAAGCTTCCGGGATCGATCTTCTTTTGTGGGAGCTTGTTGAGTAATAAGGCGGAGCATTCTTCACTCAAATTAACTAATTGCAATGATTCAATTTTCCTTTTGTGAGTGAGAAAGTCCCTCATGAATTTTGAATATTTAGGCATTTGGGTTAGGACTTCTACAAAGGGAATATTGACGTGCAATTGTTTTCTTAAGTTTATGAATTTAGTGAATTGCTCATCAGTCTTTTGGCGGAGTAACCGACCGGGATATGGTACCGGAGGATTCTTCGGTGGCTCTTGAGTTGGCGCAGGCGTTGTCTCTTTTTGGGGTGTAGATGAAGATGTGGCCTGGCTTGGTGGACTCCTTTCAGATGTGGGAAGCTGAGCTTCCTCGGGACTGACAGTACGATTTCTCAGTGTGATGAGATGTACTTGTGCCTTCGGGTTTGTTTCGGTATTGCTAGGTAACGCGCCTTGTGGTCTCTCGGAGAAATTTTGAGCTAGTTGGTTTAATTGTTTTTCAATGTTTTGAATACTAGCTTGTTGGTTTCTAAAATTTAATTCCAATTGCTGAAATCGTTCCGAGTTTTTCTTATCGGAGTCAGAGATGAGGCGTGAGACAGTGTCTTCAAGCCTTTCTCGTCCCCCTTGTTGTTGAGAAAAAAATTGTGACTCATTACGTGGTTGTTGAAAGTTTATTCTTTGATTCTGGTTTTGTTGGTTACTACTATTGCCAGGTTCTCTCCTACCAAGGTTAGGGTGGTTACGCCATCCTTGGTTGTAGGTACCTGTCGGAGGACCTGACGGCCTAGGTCTATTATCAATGTAGTTTACCGATTCCGTTTGATTATCCATTTCTTTCATACAACTCCAATTTTCATGAGGCCTACCACACCCTTCACAAGCCATAACCGAGGCCGTTTTTGCCATTTCTAGTTTTTTTTTTTTTGAAGAAAGGAGCTCGATTTGAGCTTGTAAAGAAGTGCTTTCATCAACCTTATGGGCGCCCCGGGCAATAGATTTATTGCCTCGGGGAATGTGCCATTGAAAATTGTTTTGAGCAATTTCCTCAATTTGATTATAAATTTCATTTGGGTGTCGATTACCTAAAAGTCCCCCGGAGCTAGAGTCAAGTGTTTGTCTTGTGTGTGGCAACAACCCATTATAGAAAGTGGATACTTGTTGCCATACCACAAGACCACGATGAGGACACTTTCGTAGTAGCTCCTTGAACCTTTCCCAAGTTTCATACAAGGATTCCCCATCCTCTTGTGAGTATGTATTAATTCCAGTCATTAATTTAGCTGTTTTAACATGAGGGAAATACTTATATCGAAACTTTTGTGCTAGTTCATCCCAGGTGTTTACCGAACCAACTGGGAGGGTATTGAGTCAAGCCTTAGCTCGGTCTTTTAGTGAAAATGGAAACATTCGCAGGCGGATGGCGTCATTTGATGCTCCGTTGATCCGAAAAGTATCACATATCTCCAAAAAGTTGGTAATATGTAAATGGGGATCTTCATCCGCAAGCCCGTGGAAGGTTGCGGAATTTTGAAGCATCAGAATCAAATGCGGCCGAAGCTCGAAGTTGTTGACATTGACGTTCGGTGCATTGATAGCAGCGCCGAGATTACCTACGGTGGGCCGTAGGTAATCTATAAGGGTACGTTGGTCCGCCATCAGAAGTAGGTCCCCCGAAACTTTCTCTTGTTTTTAGCTTTACGACTTTTTCTTAGAAAGCGTTCGGGTTCGTATAGAGGTTCTTTTATGTCTCTACTGGAACTGGAGCTCATACACTTTGTAGAAAGCTCAGGTGTGGCGCCTGGGTTCCAAGTCCTGCAATAAAAACAAAAAGAAAGTTGGTCAGAAGTTTCACCACGGCCCCGTGCTCAGATGAACACGGCCCCGTGGTCGGAGTTACAGTGATTATTTTCCGGATCCCTGTTACTGAAAAGCTCGACACGACCCCGTGTTGCACCGACACGGCCCCGTGCTCAACTCTCTGAAACTCGGAAAATAAAAACTGCCAATAACAATGATGGGCACGGCCCGTGTCCGACCAGGCACGGCCCGTACTCAACTCTGAAGAAGCTGAAAATTATGAAAAATGCTAAAAAAAAAGTAGAAAAATAAGAAAAAAGATTAGGCCGTTGATTTTAAGCTTTCTTAAAATTCTTGTGTCACCGGCAGCGGCGCCAAAAACTTGATGTGTGTCGGTGTGTATAGTTTTTAATGTATATTTCAAGCCCTTTAACACTTTTTAGCCAAGTTTTAAATTTATAAAACACGATATTTACTAACACTAAACACACATATGGGCAAGTGCACCCATCGTGAGCGTAGTATAGTGTTGGTAAGATACCGAAGTCATCCAAGGACACAAGAGCTTTTAATACCGGTTTATCCTCAACGTCTAATCAAATCAAAAGTTAGAAAACGGTTTTAAACTAGAAAATAAAAACTAAAAATGCTGAAAATAAAAATAAAAACAGATAAACAAGATGAATCACTTGGATCCGACTCGCCTTTAGTGTAATCTTTGATTATTTCCGCACTTTTGCACTTTTTAAGAGATTATCTTAGTTATTGTAGTAGGCCCCTCTTTTGAAGGTGACGATACCCTCAACCCAGTAGTTTGAGTCTGCAAGGATACAATCCTAAAGGGTTGGATTATTGAAAGATAATTAATTAAGTTATTAACGCATAATGTGGTAGGCCCCTCTTTTGAAGGTAACGTTACCCTCGGCTAAGTAGTCTGAGTCAGCAGGGATATAGTCCTAAGTAGCCGGGTTAATATATTAATAGTAGTTTACATATGAGGGGATCAAGAAATTCGAACCCCTGCCATCCAATACCAGTGGGTATTGAAGGAGGTCCTACTAAGCTTGACCCAGGTCCTTGCAGGATCTATACACTGAACAAGGCAAGACGCTTACCAAACCATTCCCTTAACTCCCGACTAGGTAGCCAACATATCTCCATAAAAAATAAAAAGTATTACACTAAACACTTGTCTTCGCCAAGTGATGTAAGAGACTTAGGCAAACATGGTCTTTGATTGTCAAGAACTCTTACTATCAATCTTGGATCCCGAGACTACTCACACACTTTATGATGGATGATAGATGATGGTGGTGGATGTGGGTTGTGATGGTGGTGGGGGGTGGGTGAAGTGTGAAAGAGGTGGTTTGCCAAGGGATGGTTTGCAAATGATCCAAGCACCCCTATTTATAGCCTGCATAGAAGCCCGGACACGGCCCCGTGTCCACCCATCTTCTCTTTCTTCATTAAATGTAGTTTGTCTGCATTAGTTGACCACGCCCACGTGTCCGCTGGGCACGACCCCGTGTGCAGAAGCGTATCTGTACTATTAAGACTTGCCCAGACTCTGTGAATCTTTGCATTGACCACGGCCCGTGTCCGCTGGACACGCCCCCGTGGTGGGTGATAGAAGCTTCTACAGCTTTGTCTTTTCTGCAGACACTTGGGCACGCCCCCGTGCTCAGTGAGCACGGGCGTGTTCAGCCTTTTGTTCTCTTGTTTTTGTTTGGGGAGATGCTGTCAAGTTGTCGGGCATGCCACGTTTATTCCTTTTCTTGTATTATTGCTGGATTTGACTGCATTTTAGCTTCTTTTGTTCATTTAAGCACTTTTAACCCTGAAAATACAGAAGGAAGACAAAAGCATACTTTTTCCAACATTAGTACTAAAAAAGGGTTAGTTTTATGCCTCATTTGATGTAATTTTTATGTTGTATTTTGCACACATCAAATACCCCAACACTTGAATCTTTGCTTGTCCTCAAGCAAAATTCTTTATTTTGTGGCTTACACACCCAAATGGAATGGGTAGAAGAGAAGGTTTTGGGCTTGTCATAGAGTGTCAGTCTTCCAAGATTCTTTATTAGGTTTTATTTTTATTTTATTTACAATCATATTCGTCATGATTTATTTAAAACATTGCATAAGATAAATTACTTATTAGGGCATAACATGTCTTTTTAAAATTCCATTTATATACAAGTTCACACACCTCACGGGGGATCACTCAACACTCGGCCGAATATGAATTTTTGTGAAACACTCGAGAGCGGCATGGAACTTACTCCTACCATAAGTTTGCCAAGTAATCAATCCTCCTCCTTTTTAACTAAAAACCTTTGTAAATATCAAGAGGACTTTTGAGGGAAGGGTTAGGCGTGGGTTAAAGGTAGGTGGGTTGGCTAGTGGTTAGTAGAAAAGGGCGAAAGGCGTAAAAAGCTTCGGTTTTCGTAAGACTTTTATTTTGATGACTTTTTATTCTAATGAAGCATTTATTTAAACAAAGTTCTATTTTTATAACCTTGTTTGTTTATTTCTTTTAGCTTCATTATCATCATTTTTTTTTTGATAAGGAAGTCATAAGAAAAGCCGAGCTTTGTTACTAAAATAAAGGGTTTAAAATGAAAAAAAGGTTTTGGTGGGTAAAAGGTGTTTATTTTTTGGTTAAGAAATGAAAAGGTTTAGACTCAAAGGGGTTAACTAGGGTGATTTTGGGTAGGTGGTAAAAAAAATAATGGTGTTGAAATAAAAAAAGGGTTAGTCCTAATGCCTCCATCATTTACTTACTTGGGTTTAAGTTGGTAAGGACCGGGAATGTATCGTCGTGGCAAGTTCTAGAGTCATAAGAAACCAAGCGGCTATTCACACAAGAAACGAAGAATGAGCATTTAGTTTAAGGATGTATATTTGTATGCTCAATAAAGGCTCAAAACACACTCTTTGTGGGAATGGGTTTTTATGTGATCAAGTATATATAATCAAATTTTAACTAGATTTGTCATACCGTTTCATAATTTCCTTATGTTAGTTCTTTTTATCACGACGCTATCGGTTGTAAATTTGTAAAAATATAACATTTTTAGAACTTGTAACTCCCAAATTAAACCAAGACAAGTAAAAAAAATGAAAAGTTTTTGAAAATTTTTTGGGTGTTTAGCGGTTTCAATAGAGTTTTGTGTAAGGATTGTAGTTAGGACTTGCAAAATTCAAGGTTTTAGCATCCCCCCCCCCCCCCCCACAAAGGTGTGCTTTTTAAGCATAAAACCTTCTCAGCTATTTTATTCCAGATAGATAGATTACTAGTGTAGACATCTAGTTTTGTTATAATAATATATATCACACTATATTTTTATAGAACGTTTTAAAAATGAACAAAAACATTTTGACTTGAAAAGCTAGATTTAACATGTTAAACTAAAGTTATACATTTTTTTGGGCTTCCTGGTTCAGCAGATATACCTTCAAGTCAACCTACATTTGTCATCAAAGCTTCGCATTATAAGATGAAAATGAAAAGAAAAAAGAAAGAAACAATTTTATAGAATTAAGATGGATTTAATTACTAGTTAAAGAGATCATGAGAGGCAAGTAAGTGATATCTCAGGCCCTGAAAAACATCAAGTATATTAGAATATATTATAAACAACCAAGTCCAACCGGAACCATAATTACCTTGTTACTTGCACATTTTAGCAAGCAAACGGACAACAATAATCTTCCGTAACTGCATAAAAAAGGTGCTCAGGTTTCAAAAACCTAATCAAGAAAAGTTGAAACCCTACAGTTTCAATTGCACCACAGCCACAAACAAGATATTATATTTAGAGATTATATCCAATACACATGAGGTACCTCCATTCCTTTGCAGCATATTGTTGTAGTATATGAAGTTGAATATGACATTTCCTGTTCTTAGCCTGACAACAAAATCATAACAAATGGCGATTTCAATTCCAGAAGCTATAAAACATCAACTAGTGAATGCAATTAGACAAGATGAATGTTACAATAAAACATCAACTACCTTATGACCTGAAGCAGCTTATCAGTAGGAATGTTGTCGTATGAATACAAGTCATAAAAGGCGATATATCTTTTGCCCCAAGCTCTTCTGCTTTTATAATGACTAGCACTTGCTGCAATATACTCTGCAATAATCATAAAGTGTTAAGAGTAAGAACACAATCATTAAATAAGCTCCAAAAAATCACATAAGAAAGCATTAGGTTTTTCTTAACAGAAAAAAAAACAAAATTTGCAATTCAAAAGCTTTATATGAAATTGATGAACATCTCATTTTCATTCTTTTTTTTTTAAATCTTCAATTAATTTCACCTTCATAGGCTAAAAAAAACATTGCAATTAGGTTTCTAATATCCAAATAGAGTCAAAAATCATACTCAACATTCGTATAAACCTGAAATTCCGCATCACCTATGCTAGTTAGATCAAATTAACTCCAACACTAAACTAACTTATCTGCTGAAACAAACCCTAAATCAACAATAATCAACAACTCAAGCACTAAAATCACAAATTAAATCGTTTCTTTCTACCAGTTCTAGATCCACAACAACATCAAACAGATCAAATGACTCTTAACACAACTAGATTCAATAATTCATACATGAACTAAATAATCCAGTAAAACAAACGCAAATATAGAGATAAGAGAGAGTACTTGAAATGTACGAGTCGCGAATTCAGCGTCAACAGTGGATTTAGATTCCAAACAAAGCTCGTTTCGTGTGAATAGAGAGAGATGATTGGATTTACCAGCGCCTGAATCTCTGATCAATACAACTTTGAACAAGTAATCATACTCGTCGTCCGGTTTTTCGATCTAATCCCTAGAAGTGCCAGCGATCTCTAATCAACACCTTGCGGTTTGTCGACGGAGGTTGCTATGTATGAACACAAGGAGTAGTGCATGTCGATGGAGGTGGCGGTGGGAGGTAGAGGGGGTGTGATGAATGAAAAGAAGAAGAGATGAAGAAGATAGCCATCCGTGTTTTTCAATTAGAAGTTACGGATTTATTATCAACCGTTGATGGAAGTGATCTAAGGGCTCTTAAGAGGGTTCCGTTGTTTCCCACTTTTTTGTTGTTCCCCATTGAACATCACACTATATATATATATATATATATATATATATACTAGTATTAAGCCTCTGTGTCGCAGCGGTTGTCACAAAACTGTGTTAAATAATAACAATACTATATCATTGTCTGCGACCACCAACACCGGAAAAGCTCGTAAAAACAAAGTAAAAAAAAGAGTTGGGATTAAATTGCAAAAGATGAAAAACTTTGTATTAAAAGTAAAAAAAAAACAAAGAGTCTAAATTGCAAATTTGAAGTTAGTTATTAATTTTAGATAAAGATAAGGATAAAAATAAGTGATATCTATATATTGGTTATTAATTAATATTAATATTAAAAGAAATTTATTGAACAAATATAAATAAAATTTATGAGGTTGAAGGAGAGAATGTCATGTGGCATAATTTGGAGTCGTTTATTATAAGTTATATATGTATATATATATATATATATACATAGGGTGGGGTTCTGGAGTGAACACTAGTGTATTTGCGAACTGAGTGAACAAATCTTGGCCATTGATCTACACACGAATCGTAAAATACACTAGTGTATTTCAACATCAAATCCTGGCCATTGATCTACACACGTGTATGGCCAGGATTAGTTCACTCAGTTCGCAAGCTACAATAGTGTTCACTCTTGAACATAATCCTACATATATATATATATATATATAAAGGATGGGAGTTGGCTACAAAGTCCATTTTTCCTACAAAGTGTACAAAGTCATAAAACACCACAATTTCAGCCATAAAACACACTCAAAACGCACAAATAATGGAGTGGGGATTACTAAAACGCCGTATTGTGGGTTTTGTGTTGTGTTTTGAATGATAAAGCTTTGATTTTCGAATGACTAACATTATTGTGTTTTATGTTGTTTATCATGTTGTGTTTTATATTCATAGTTCTATGATGGTGTGTTTGATGTTTTTATGAACTCTTAGGGTTTGGATATTGTGTTTTAGTGATCTTCACTCTGTTATTTGTGGGTTTTGACTGTGTTTTATGGTTGAAATTGTGGTGTTTTATAACTTTGTACACTTTGTAGGAATAATTGACTTTGTAGCCGAACCCCACCCTATATATATATATATATAGGGGACCGCTAGAATGAGAACCACCTCGAGTTATGAGAACCGCGAGAACTACTTGATCCGGGGCGAGGTGGACCAAATTTTTTTTCAAAAACGTAGATGCATGTATTATAAACACATTCGTAAATTTTTTTTTAAAAATGCCGTGTGTGTAGTTTTTTACACCACAAGTTTGTGGTTTACGAGTTCCGTAAATTTACGGAACTCGCGGAACTCGTAAACCACAAACTTGTGGTGTAAAAAACTACACACACGGCATTTTTTAAATTTTTTTTTTTACGAATGTGTTTATAATACATGCATCTACGTTTTTGAAAAAAAAATTTGGTCTACCTCGCCCCGTAAGGTGTGGTTCTCGCGGTTCTCATAACTCGAGGTGGTTCTCATTCTAGCGGTCCCCTATATATATAGGGGAAGGATCCACTAAAAAGTGGATTTTGCCTAAGTAGCCTAGGAAGGATTATGATGATAAGGTGGCACTCCTAATAAGTAGGAATGAAGGGCATTTTGGTCCTTATAAATAGGAGTGAAAATGACATGTGACACCCATTTTTGTTTTTAAAAAATACAACAAAAAAATCTAGTATAAAAAAATCTAGTAAAAAAATATAGCACAAAAAATCTAGTAAAAAAAATATAGCACGGAAAAATTCAGCAAAAAATGTAGTACAAAAAAATCCAGCACAAAAATGAGAAAAAAAATTTAACACAAAAAAACTCAGCACAAAAATATAGTACAAAAATCCAGCACAAAAAATGTTATACAATATAGAAATACAACACATTTTAGTGACTTTTTTTAGTGTTCATATTTTATATAGCAATATGGTACTCAAATTAAAAATAAAAAGACGCTCGATTTTACGGTGAAATTTTTATGAAAAAATAATGTCGTATAAAAAAGTTATGAACGTTTAAAAAATGGGGGTGGAATATGCATGTTTCTTGCATGTGGAGAGAAAAAGTCCATAAATAAGATTTTCCCAAGATACCATGCCCTCCTCCTTTCTCCTACACTTTCATCTTAACCACTGATTTGAAAAATGAATGGTTAAGATTCATTCTCATCCTACTTAGGCAAAATAAACCTTTTATTTTATCTTACCCCTATGTATATATATGTATATATATATATATATATAAGGTAAGGTTCATGCGAGAACCGCCTTTATTGCGAGAACCGCGAGAACCAATATGAACACAACCTAAAATAGCAAAAAAAAACCTAAACAAACCTAACCCCCCCCCCCCCTCAAAACTCTAAACCCCCCACCCCACTCCCTCCAAGCTAAAATGCTAAAAACTAAACCCCCGAAAAACCTAAAAAAAAAAAAAAAAAAAAAACACACAAATTTTTTTTTACTATTTTTTACATTAAAATCGCTACTTTTAGTAGGCAAAAAAAAAATTTTAACAAAAAAAATTAAATTTTTTTTAATACTAAATGTAGCGATTTTTTTATAAAAAATGTTTAAAAAAAATTGTGTGTTTTTTAGGTATTTTTGGTTGTGTTCACATTGGTTCTCGCGGTTCTCGCAATAAAGGGTGGTTCCTAATGGATCTTTCTCCTATATATATATATATAGTCACCTATATCTTTCCTATAATCGTTATACCATTAATAGTTTTCATGATTGATATTGGAACATGATGGGCTTTAATATGTTGTATTAGGTGTTAAAGGATTATATAATGTTCTAGTAAGTCATGCTCTATCATAAGACATGTATGATCTACTATTGTTTATTGTGATTCATTAAGGCCCCACCGTAATATGGTCCATTAAGACATGTACGATCTAATACTGGCCATTGTAATCCATTTAGGCCCAATGTGGTCCATTAAGACATAAATGATCCACAATTAGCAATCGTGTTCCATTAAGGCCCATATGGTCCATTAAGACATGTATTATCGACTATTGGCCATTGTGATCCATTAAGGCCCAATATAGTCCATTAAGAAATTTTGATCTACTATTGACCTTGTGATCGATTAAGGCCCAATATAGTTCATTAAGACATATATGATTCACTATTGGCCAATGTGACATATCAAATCCCAATAAGGTCCATTAAGACATATACGATCCACTATTGTCCATTGTGCTTCATTTAGGCCCAATTACAAAAATGCCCTAATCTAACCCAAACGCTTTTTGAAAAACAATTTATTGACTTATGAAAGAATGTCCTTTTTTAGTCATTTCCTATATATTATAAAAACTTTTTTTAAATAGTTCCATTATTCTTGTTTTTATATTTAATGTGATCATTTAGTTTTAACTATCAACCATCTTGACAACTACTAGGTATAATACATATTAGTGGTAGTGATATAGTTTTATGGTCTTGATAGGTTGTAATGGGTCATTATAACTAATAAAGATACATAAAAAAAGTCATATACCGGTCTACCTAATATCATGTTTATTTAAACATGTCTCCCTATAAAGGTTAAAGTTATAAGACCCTAGTGTCAAGTGTCCTATTAAGTTATGTTATAATAGAAACCAATAAGCGTCCTATAGAACTGATGTTTTATGACAAAAATATCAGGTGTCATGTTACAGTGTATTATAATAACACCACAATGATTAAGCGTCTTATAAAGGTCAAATTTATAAGACCCAAGTGTCCAGTATCTTTTTAAGTTATATTATAATAAAACTCTAGCGAATAAGCGTCCTATAAAACTAACGTTTTATGACTCAAATATCAAGTGTCCTATTATGGTGTATTATAATAACACCACAATGATTAAGTGTCCTATAAAGTTTAAAGTTATAAGACCCAAGTGTTAAGTGTCCTATTAAGTTAAGTTCTAATATGACTTCGACTAGAAATGGTCCTATAACACTTAACATTTATGACTTAACTACAACGTGTCCTATTAAGTTATGTTATAATAGGACCCCAGATGATTAAGTGTCCTAATACAGTACCACATAATGGGACACTAACAATTAAATGTCTTATAAAGTACTTTATTAGGATCTACATTTTAAGTGTCCTATTAAATTATATGTTAATAGGACCCCAAAAAATCATCCATCCTATTAAATAGTTTTTTAGGACACCGGTTTAGTAGAGTACATTATAAAAGGACCCCAAAAGTTCATTAGTCCTATTAAATAGTTTTTTATGACCCTCTTTTACAAGCGTCCCACAGAAAAGGTCCTAAAAAGCCAATTTTGTTGTAGTGGCATCACACCTTTCCAAGGTGATACTTTCAGTAAGACTTTATCGCCAACCTCAAACTTTAGAGGTTTTCGCCTCTTGTCAGCATAACTTTTCTGCCTATCCCTGGCAGCTTTCAGGCGATCGCGAATCTGGACAATCTTGTCCGTCGTTTCAAGGACTATATCAGGTCCTGATAAATGAGTTTCTCCTACTTCTGCCCAACAAACCGGCGTTCTGCATTTCCTACCATATAATGCCTCAAAAGGCACAGCCTGAATGCTAGTATGGTAGCTATTGTTATAGGAGAATTCGATCAAAGGTAGGTGGTCATCCCAGCTACCTCCCAAATCAATAACACATGCTCGGAGCATGTCTTCCAATGTTTGAATTGTACACTCACTCTGACCATCTGTCTGAGGATGATATGAAGTGTTGAAGTTTAATCGAGTGCCCAAGGATTGCTGAAAGTTTTTCCAAAAGTGCGATGTATATCTCGTATCCTTATCAGAGATAATAGACAATGGCACTCCGTGGAGAGATACAATCTCATCCACGTACATCTGAGCTAACTTATCTGAGCTGTGTGTTTCCTTAAGAGGTAAGAAGTGGGCTGACTTGGTCAATCTGTCGACTATAACCCAAATAGTATCATTTCCTCGCTTTGTCTTTGGTAACTTAGTGATGAAATCCATAGTTACCATTTCCCACTTCCAGGTGGGAAGTTCAGGCTGTTGCAGCAAACCTGACGGCTTCTAGTGTTCGGCTTTAACCTGAGCACATGTCAGACATTTAGCCACATAAGTGGCTATAGACTTCTTCAAGCCTATCCACCAATAATTTTCCTTTAAATCCTTATAAATCTCATCACAGCCAGGATGAACAGAATACTTGGAGCTATGAGCTTCTTGAAGAATCATATCCCTAAGTCCTCCATAAATTGGAACCCATATTCGTCCATTTAATCTTAGGATTCCATCCCTGCCATACGAAAATTGCTCAGCAGTTATGCCCAATTTTTCATTCGGATAGTTGGCTTCTAGAACATCTTCCTTCTGAGCGGCTAACAATCTCTCATTCAAGCTGTTTTTCACTCCAATGCTCTTGGCATTGATCCTAATGGGCTTAACCCTTTCCTTTCTGCTGAGAGCGTCTGCTACAACATTCGCTTTTCCTGGATGATAGCGAATTTCACAATCACAATCATTTAAAGTCTCCATCCATCGACGTTGTCTCATGTTCAGATCTTTTTGATTGAACATATGCTAAAGGCTCTTATGATCAAAATAGATCACACACTTGGTACCATATAAATAATGCCTCCAAAGTTTTAGTGCAAATACAACGGCACCCAACTCCAAGTCATGGGTGGTGTAATTCTTTTCATGCACCTTTAATTGTCGAGAAGCATAGGCAATAACTTTGCCCTTCTGCATGAGCACACATACCATACCTGCGTGCGATGCGTCGCAGTAAACCACAAATTCTTCTATCCCTTCAGGCAATGTCAACACCGGAGCATTGCTCAACTTCTGCTTAAGAATCTCAAAGGATTCTTATTGCTTAGGACCCCAATTAAACTTGACATTCTTCCTAGTTAACGAAGTTAGGGGTGCTGCAATCCTTGAGAAATTCTCAATAAAACGCCTGTAATATCCTGCTAGACCCAAGAAGTTACGAATCTCTGTGGGCGTCTTTGGCTCTTGCCAATTCATGATAGCTTCAATCTTAGCGGGATCCACCTGGATACCACGCTCACTAACCACATGTCCAAGGAATTGGACTTCACGAACCGAAAATTCACACTTTGAAAACTTGGTATAGAGCTTCTCTTGTTGAAGAAGTTTCAGAATACAACGAAGATGCTTCTCATGATCAGCCTGATTCTTCGAATAAATGAGAATGTCATCAATAAAGACAATGACAAACTTGTCCAAGTAGGGTTTGCAAACGCGATTCATGAGATCCATGAATGCTGCTGGTGCATTAGTGAGCCCGAACGACATCACTAAGAACTCGTAGTGACCATAGCGAGTTCTAAATGCAGTCTTGTGCACATCTTCATCTCCCACCTTCAGTTAATGGTAGCCTGGCCTCAAATCAATATTGGAGAAGTAGCTTGCTCCTTGAAGCTGATCGAATAGATCGTCGATCCTAGGCAATTGATATATGTTCTTGATTGTAACCTTGTTCAGCTCTCGATAATCAATGCGTAAACGCATTGATCCATCCTTTTTCTTCACAAACAGGATCGGTGCTCCCCAAGGAGATGAGCTAGGCCTAATAAATCCTTTTGCCAACAAATCATCCAACTGAGTTCTCAACTCTTTCATCTCAGTTGGGGCCAACCGGTAAGGTGCTCTTGCGACAGGTGTTGCTCCAGGTATAATGTCAATTCTAAACTCCACTTGCCTATCTGGTGGTAAACCAGGTTGTTCTTCAGGGAATACGTCTGGATATTCAGAGATGATGGGAATGTCTTCGATCTTGGGCTTTGGTTCATCAATAGTCACTTGTGCCATACAAATGACACAACCTTTGTTCATGCACCTTGTTGCCTTAAGCATAGACACTTGCTCAGGAAACCCGTACTAAGTGTCTCCCTGAATTGTCAACGGCTCACCATACGGTGTTTTAATAACCACTTGCTTCTTATCACAAACGATCTGAGCTTGGTTATGAGATAACCAATCCATGCCTATTATTATGTCGAATCCAGCCAGTTTCAAAGGAAGTAAAGACAATGGGAAAATGTGGTTCCTAATGGATATAAAACATCCATCTAACACAGTTGAAGCAGTCTCTATGGTACCATCGGCCAACTCTACTTCATATTTTATGCTTAGGGTTTTAACGGGCAGATTTAACAACTTACAAAACTTATCGTCTACAAACGACTTATGCACACCCGAGTTAAATAATACCCTTGCATAGACATCATTGATAAGAAAGGTATATGTTATCACATTGTCATGCTGAACTGCTTCCCGTGCATTCATTTGAAAGACCCTAGCATTGGTCTTTTTACCTTCTTCGGGTTTCTTGGCATACTTTGGGCAGTTGGACTTAATATGCCCCTTCTCGTTACAGTTATAGCACGTCGCATCCTTTATCTTCTTGCAGTCTAACGTCTTATGCTCATTTGACTTACAAATTCCACAAGCCCTGGGCTGCGATTGGGATTTCGATTCATACCTGCACTTTCCCAGATGACGCTTCTTGCAAGTCTTACATTTGGGCTTCTCACCCGACTGTTGGTCATCTTTCTTGAACCCTGAACTTTTCTTGTGGTCAGAGTTCCCCTTGTGTCTCTTTTCTGAACAGTGTTAGTTATCATCCTCACGCTTCCTCTTCCCTGTTTCAGAGTTCCTAAGCGATCTCTGCCTGACCGCATCCAGGGTAAGAGATAATGACAAATCAGCAACGGACCTAATGGTAGTTGGTCGAGATGCTTTCACACTAGCTTTGATCTCCGGGGCTAAACCCCCAATGAAACGGGCTATTCGTTTTGGTTCCGGCGTCACCAAGTATGGAACCTATCGAGACATGGTATTAAAGCTCGTGAGATACGCCTGACAGTCTAAATTCTTCATAGTCAATGTCAGAAAGTCAGTCTCGATCTTCTCAACTTCGTGTTGAGGACATAAATTTTCTTTGATTAGAGCAACAAACTGCTCCCAAGTCATGCTATATAAGTGGATCTTTCCTGTAGCTTGAATCAGTGACCTCCACCAAGCTAGAGCTTCTCCTTTAAACGATTGTGACACAAACTTCACAACGTCCTGCTCTACACAACCACTAATGTCAACCACTGTATCCATCTCATCGAGCCAGGTCATACAATCGACGACTCCCTTCTCCCCTGTAAAGTCTCTAGGCTTGCAGGAGACGAAATACTTATAAGAACAACCCTTAATACGCGGCTCTTGATTGAGCTTAACTTTCCTAGATGAAACACTCCTCTGATTCGATGAGTGATGAGAATCACTCTTGTGAGTTGTATGAGTCTTGGAGGGTGGTTTTGAATGAGGTACAGACTGAGTTCTAACGCGAGTTTCACTCGATTCATTAAATTGTCTGTTAAGAGCTCGAGTAACAACATTATCTATTAATGCCTGCAATTTCGCACCCTCTACGTTAACTCTGGAAGTGTCATGATTCTCCCTTGGGTGACTGTTGACTTCAGCTGACCCAGCCATGTAGCTTGATTGCTACATAAAATATTGACAAGATTTATTCAAAAACCCATTATGAAATTGTCTTTTATGGCAATTCATTAACCATGGCAACCATAAGCCATATTGGTTAATTTAATTAAGCATGTTCATTCAGGATCATAATTATCCTTATTCATAATTTATTAACATATTATAATGGCACATAAGGCCAGGTCACAGGGACAATTTAAACTATAAGCCATGACTTATATGATCGAGGCATTATGGCATTGAATCGTAGTTCATTACCTTTCTTGACAGGGAGTTATAGACTACAACTGTCTTTTGTCTTATATGACAATGATTATGGTCCGTAGGCATTACATCACTAATGGATGTTTAATATAATAAGAAAGGAATTGGGAGGATCCAATATAAGGATGACTTATGTGATTTATTCGAATCACCTTTGCCAGGAGTGTTAACATGTTTTCAGATGTTAACAAGGATCCGGATCTTAATAAGGAACAACCATCATGGCCCTGTCTTAAAATGACACATGGCTAGGTTTTGCCTTTAAGATTCTGTTTAATATATAATGGCAGATCTTACAAAAGGAATGATATTTTTATTTATTTCATATATTATATTTATGCATGTAAAGACAAAATGAAATTTAATTAAAACATTCCATTAAAATTTAAAAGAGTACATATTTGCCCTAAACGGGACGTTAACAGAAATGACTTGCCCACGCAGGGGCTAAACTGAAAATACAAGTCCTCGCAGGGACTGAATACATAAATAGATGTCCACGCAGGGACTTGATTGAAAAGAAATACAAAATAAACAAATAAGGAATTTAATGATCCCTTTTTGCTCTTTCCCTTGATTAAGCTCGCCAAACCTTTAAGAAATCCCCGATGGCTTCTACGCTCCTCTCGAACCTCCCGTTCCACCTGGCTCAACCTTTGTAGAATCTCCTGTTGCTTTGGCGGAGGTATCAGTGGCGGCTGCTGATGCTGCGGAGGTTGAGAAGGTGGCGGGTATTGGTATCCATAGGCTGGGTATCCAGTCCCCCAGGGAGCTCCATAGGGCCCTTCAGGATGTAGAGCATTGTAGTTCGCCGCTACTAGGTATGGGTCAACTTCGGCGTAGTTGTAGTTAGTATGGGCAGGCTGCTCAAAAGGGTTATACGCCGCTGCACCAGCGTATGAAGGAATTGGGTTATCATAACCCACTGGTAGCGGTGTGACTGGCGCAGAGTTCACCTCAGAAACAGGGTTTGAAGGCCCACCCATCTGTGGGTCTTCATATAGTGGCGGGTAATAACTGCCACTTGAATGCTGGGGGGTGCTGAAATGGAATCCCCCTCGCATGGACATCCGTGCTCCTGATCTCCTACGCCTCGGTGGCTCCGGAGGCGGTTGCTGCTCTGGCTGCGGTGGTGGCGGTGTAGTGACCGCTACAAAACGTGAATCCTTCGAGGGATCCTGCTGCTGCTGCTGCGGTGAGTTGTAACTGAGAGTAAACACCCAGTCGTATTGGGCAAACCTTGCCTCATAACTGTCTGGACCACGATAGGGTGATCCATGAAAAGACGACCCATCCGAAATCTCGATGGGGTGAGTAGGTGTCCCAGATGGTGGTTCGGCGGGATCTGGGTCATCATCCATATCTATTCCCTGAGCTTCAGGGAAATGGTCTTCAGGGCCCAATGGGTTATGACCCATTGGTTCTTCAACCTGATTTGCCGGGTTGAATCGGCTCTGGAAGTATGGGGTCAGGTCCTAGAAGGCCCGATGCGAGGCTGACCGCCGCAACGGCAAGAAAGAGTGGTGCAAATCTTCGGGCTCGTTCTCCGATTGCGGCCTGAAAGAATGAAGGTACGAGGGTGATGAACTTAGTGAGACAGATCGCCTCGCGGGCTCCAAATATGTCCTCCAATCCTCTTGAGGACTTGTGCTCATTGTCACAGACGGTGTTCGCCGGTGGGAGGGTCCGGCCTCGTGATCGTTGGGAGCGTTGAATGGCCCCTTGCCTCTTCCCCCTCTTTGGAACCTAGGTGGCATCTTGTTGAACCTGTCAAAAAAAAAAAAAAGACACAATAAAGGAAAACAATAAAGGATAAAATAAAATAAATTAGGATTAGTCCTAAGTTCTTTGTCTAGACTCGGAAGTCGAGGAATGTGCAAACTGTGTCATTGAGATTAAACACAAAAGGCTAGTGTTTAATTCACTCAATGTTGGCTCTGATACCAACCTGTCACACCCTGATATTTCCACATATTACCGGTGGGCCCGGCGGGGACTATCATGACGTAGTTGATATCATCATTGTCAATACACACAATATAATAGCACAGCGGAAGGCTTGGTGAATAAACTATTACAAACCATAATGTTTGAGTGTCCGAATGAAAGAATATACAGACTGGATTGTAATAAGATCCACAGGCGGATCATAAATTAATACAAGGAAACAAAATAACAGACTTCAGGCATCTTAGGGATTTGCAAGATCCTCTTATACGACACCTAATAGCTCCAGTCTATTTACGAGAGGTACCTGTCAATCAGTCTTTAGAAGATACGTCAGTTTACACTGGTAAATACAATTAACTGACTCTTTTGAAAACATTTATGAAAATTGATTTAAGTGCACATGGCACTAATCATTTATAACTTGGGACAATTATTTAAATATAATCTTGTATACAGATTTATATGTTTGTCATACAATTGGGGCCGGTTGGAAGCCGGTCATGATTAACCCACTCACCACTTATAGAACCCACAAAGGAGTTATCCCCAACATGTGGGTTTATATTTTAGCATTTGCATCTGTCAGGTGTATGCCTACACCCCGTGCATAGGTCGTGGCCATTTTCAAATGAAATGAGCCGAGGATATCCAGGACACGGTCGAATTAACCCCCAATGTTTATGTTATCAAACAAGACATATTAAAACGGGTTACGTAAATTTATTAATCACAGTCCGATTAAAAGATTTCATACCCGACCAAGTGGTATTATTATAATACCATATCCCAAGCCCGTATAAGGGAAAATAAGTTAAAAGTATTTACCTGAGCTTAAAAGTGAAAGTAACTCAGCCGTAAATCCTAAAGCTTTATGATGGTACCTTCTACTGGATGCTACTTAATCTGTATAGAAGGTTTAATAACCTATTAGGATGCTAACTGGTCTTTAATTAAGTCAAGGACTTAGTCCGGCTAGCTAGGAAGAAACTTTACGGTTCTAAAAGCTAGATTAAGCAGAGACCGGAATAGAATGTGGTTTAGACCCGACAAGCTTGGATACTTGTATAATATGGGTAAACTAAACACATTCTGGAAATTGAGGATTTAATGATAAGGTTAAACCCGTTTCGGCAATTTTACGTAAACTAGTCACATAAACCGATCTGAACGCATAAATGCGTAACGGGTAACCAAATGTATTATATACAGGTCTTATTTGTTATTATGCTTAAAATATGTTAATACATCAGTAAGATGTTAACATATATGCCCAAAAAGTAATTAAACCAATTTAAGTCCTGTAAGGGCATTTTGGTAATTTTAATGCTTATAAAAGAGATTTTATGACAAACTGAAGTTCTGGTCTATTATAATCAGTAAAAACATTTAATTTATCTCATTACATCAGTAAGATATTACATCTATGTGAGGTTTACCATTTATGGCCAAACTATGCCCCGAAAGGGCATTTTGGTGATTTCACATAGACTTTTAAGGGCATTTTAGGAAACCTAAGTTCATAACTTATACCTACTGTATAATACTTAAATTTGTTTAAAAATTCAGTATGTAAACTCGCTAATTGACGATAATCAAGATGTTTATGTGAATCTGAGATTTTTATCAGTTTCAAATGCTCAAAATAACTTATTTAATGTATGAAATCAGTAGGAAAAAGTTTGGCATTCAAATCCTTTGTTAATCTCATTTCATGCCTAAAAAGGGTATTATCGTCATTAACCGAATTTCACAAGAACTCTATGTTTTAATCAGATTATAATCTGACCAAAAATCTTAAAATTCCTTAAAAATAATATCTTAACAGTAGGTAATGAGTTTTGGTTCAAAATCCAAGTTTAAACATGCATTATGCAAGATATCGTAAATTAATTTAATAAAAGCTTCTAATTACGATATTGAGCATAACTCCTATTTGGGACCAAGAACTGATGTCAAATTTTCGGGACAAGTTTAAATATCAGTAGCAAAGGTTTTTGTCCTCTCACATTTCTAAAAATCTCATTCATATGTCAAAAGGGTATTTACGGCATTATAAGCATATTAACAAACAAGTGCATATAATTCAAACTACTAAGGACCAAGCAATATAACTCCAGAGGGTTATACTACTGAGTAATGTGGTCCTAATGGAAGCTCAAAACATGGGAGAATTAAGCTTGAACGGGTCAGAACTGAAAGTCAAAGCAAAAGTCAAGCTTTTGTGACTTTCGGTTATAAACTGACCTTAGACTGATAATTGCAGGGTAAGGACTGATTAAACATGTTCTAATATTAATTACCAAGTCATTAGAATGTTAAAATATAATTTAGAACCTATGTTTTATTAATTTAAATCATTTTTAATCTTTCTGTCCAGTTTGACTTTTTGTCAAACTAGTTTGACCCGACAATTAACTAGTCAAACGAAATAATTAGGAGGTGCCCTTTTATGGGTTAATCACCTACCTTAATATGGTTCCATAACCACTTTCATTTCGGTCAGTGGCTGGACCATTTATGATTAAACCGAAAATCAAAGTTAAATTACGATATGTTGGACTTTTCGGTAATTAAGCTAATTAAAAGGACTAAGCATGGGTTAAGACTCTTACTAATGGTCCTTGCTATCTTTTCTACACTTCTAAGTCTTCTCCTGTTGCTTGAATGCTCCAGATGTGTGTCCTTTTGAAGTTGTTGCAAATGATGTGCATATGAACACAACACTAGTGCTCCTTATATACTAAATTCCAAGTGTCTAGATCATTTGCAGCTGAAACCTGCACCTGTCCTCATTTTTCTGCGCTGGGCACTTCTACGCGGCCTGCGTAGGATTGCTAAGGGTCTTACGCTGCCCACCTGAACCTGTTGTTCAGGTTAAAACACTTTACAACTTGGCAGATTCAGTCCCTAGCCTTATAAAACCTTATTTAACGTCATTTTTGACATGTAAGGCCCTTGTAGTTAGTTTGTAGAGGCTCAAGGATGTATAATCAAACTTTGTTAGGCTCGGTTTCATTAAATATCATTATAAATGCAAGTTTCATCAAATTGACACTTTTCACCCAAAGTCTTGAAAACTTTCTTAACGATCTCAAAACCACATGAAATTTATACCACTTATTCTTGAGAGTATATCTGAATATTTCGAAGCCTCGGGTTCGTTAAAAGGTCACTCAGAGGTCAGAATTAACATGTTGACATGTTTAACCCCTATATTTTATAATCTTCCGATTATTTTCACAAATGGCTTCTTATATTCAATTAATCACTCGTTTAAGAACATATATTCTTCACGTATGGTCATTCAGAGGCTCAAGTTTGGCATGTTGACACTTTTAGTCCCTTCGCATACATATTTTCACTGTTTGTCAACTTTAGTCCTTCAAACTCAATCTTTCACATATTTAGAGTTTAGGACACGTGTCTATACATAATTGGACACGTTTTTACGTGGTGTTACACCTCGTATAGCTCTCTACGCAGCGTATATAACCCATCTAAAAATTTGGGGTCATTTTGGTAGGTTTGAAGCATCATATTTTTACAAGGTTTACATACGCTGCGTATAGCTCTATACGCAGAGTATATAACCTTTCAGAATTTTGTTTCAACATTCGGCCTATTTGTGGTATAAATTCTCACCCGGTTACAACCTTAACTCTCTTAAAATATATAACGAGTTAAAAATATATAATGTTTTTTATTATTTAGTCGACGTCGTCGTTAATTTATTTAGTCGATGTCGTCGAAAAGCGTATAATGTTAAAATTTTGAAAAGCGTATATACGGTTCGAATACTATAACCTTAAAATATTATAGCTTAAATGTAACATCTGTGTCTGAAATCATTGTAAACAATTCAGTTATCAATAAAACAAAGTAATTTGATCCCAATGTTTGTTTGGTTATGTTTTACATTTTTCATGTTTTGACTTCTGTTCAATTTTAAACTCTACATCGCTTTCTGGAGAGTTATACGCAAACTGGTGCGTAAACATAATCAGTTTAATGCGAAAAATACTCCGGAACATCAACATATACTTAACATACCTTAAATAACCTTTACATAACGTAGAAATAAGTTTTAAAGGCTTTGGTATGGCAAAATCAAGTTAATTCGCTTACAGGGACTAAAATTGACAAACTGTGAAAGTATGCCAATTTGAACTGTAAAAAATATTCCGGAACATGGCCATAAGTTAAACACACCCTAAATATCCTTTACATAGCTTAGAAATAGGCTTTGAGGGGTTCAGTGTGCTAAAAATAAACTTTATGCTCATTCAGGGACTAAAAGCGTCAAAAAGTGCACAAGTTTGCACTTTCGCGCATAACTTACGTTCTGAATACATCCGGACATCCAAAAATTTATGTAAGCACTAAAATATTTTATTTTAGTGTTTGGCATGAGAAAAATCCATTCGTCGCGTCATTTGGATCGTTTTTCGCATTTATGCGCATTCCGTCGTAATTAAGCGATCATCGCGATCGTACGACCAAACGAACCAACGTCCGACATATTTTTGAGCATGTTTCATGTCCACATTGTTTAGGCATCATTTTAGGGCCTTAACGTTGGCTTTACGGGCCTTAGAAGTGTCGAAAATGGCTTTAAAACACAACAGGGACCAAAACTGTCACTTTTTAAACTTGTTGCAGGTCTGAGTCCCCCAGGCGGAGCGCGTAAGGTTATGTGCATACCTTACGCGGGCCGCATCAGCCTCCCAGATGTGCAGAATTGCTGTAAACAGCCTGTTCCAGCTGTTATACCCTTGTAAACCACTTGCAAATGGTATTTCTCAAACCATGGACTGAATCTATGGGCTCTAATGGTTTTCCAAACCAAGGGGCACACATGGACGGTTGAGATCGAGGCACGTTTCCCGATAAACGAATCCTAACGGTTCCATGTTTCCTATAAATACCCCCCCATGTTTGCTCATTTCCCTCACACCTAAATCTGATTCTAACTCTCTAAGTGGAAGTGTTTGTGCTTCCTACCTGAGAGTGAATCGGGTTTAATACTTGCGGGGACCTTCTGTAAGTACTCCTTCGTTCTTTTCTTTTGTTTTATGCTTTAAAGTCAAACTGTGTTTGACTTTCTGCATTGACCAGTTTATGGTCAATGCGAAGTTCATTTGAACTTCATAACGTGAGCGTAATCACGATGGTTATAGTCCATAGTGACTATACCTACTGATTACCACGTTATCTAGGCTCAGTGACGAGTCGTAGTTTCGGGCAAAATGCGTGTACTCGCGTATTTTGTAACCAAACTACTCTAGGGTATCAAAACCGTTTGTTTTGATACCAAACCTGTTTTCTAACTTAACTAAACATGTCCTAGCATGTTTAGCTCGTCACTTTTAGAATTGTGCTTGTCTAGGGTCGTAAGGGTAAGCGATCTAATAAATCGCTTATGCTTTCGAACCCGACCCATTTGGTCGATCTTTAGGATCCGACCAAATACATTAGGTGACCATAGTAGTATAGGGAATAACCTTCCGAGGTTATACCTTATGGTCACATCGTTTGAGTAGTTGTATGATAAGTAGTTCTTATGCCTTAGGTAAAGTACCAAAATACCCTTTTTGAACTAAAATTCATTTTTAAGCCTATGTAACATAACTTTTGCCATCTAAACTGATTTAACAACAATATTAAACATGTTAAGGCATATCTTACTTGTCATAGGGCTAGTTAGGCGATCCAAACGCGTTTTACGCGAACGACACGTTAAAGTAGCATAAGCTACCTAAAACGGGTCATAACGGGTCAGAAGCACTTAGGATAAGTTTCGTTTTAGTATGTAGGCTTTGTTAAACCATATTACATGAGTTCCTACACCCATTTGGTTTACAAACCCTCATACTACCCGATCCTCCGTTCAGGTCCGTTTATTAATGTAGTTACCTATATTAGGTGCCGTTTGATTCCGTAATCTTCTAGCTTTGCTTGGTGGATATCTAAAGTCTGTTGAGCAATTTCAAGTGAGTACATAGACCCCTCTTTTACTGTTTTCCAAACATTTTGGGGTGAAACACATGTGCCTACTTGTTACTTTCATGCTTTCCATGTTTTTCATATCATATGCTTGTTCTGTTCAATAGTACACTTACAGTACATGATTTCATTGTGTTTTATGCTATGTATGTCCATTGTGTGCATACTTAGTACATCGTTATAAATTACATTTCATGCTATGTATGTTCATCATACTTAGTACATCGTTTTACATTACATTTTATGCTATGTATGTTCATCATACTTAGTACATCATTTTACATTACATTTTATGCTATGTATGTCCATTGTGTGCATACTTAGTACATTATTTTACATGACATTTCACGCTATGTGTGTACATTTGATTACATACTTAGTGCATTGTTTTTCACATGCTTACATGTTGGTATGACATTTGGTTTGTTTCAATGGGACAAAAATACATTCATTAACATTAGCTACGCCGCTCGTTAGTAGGTAGTGGTACCATAGGAATTGACAACTCCCGTTCCTGACATCCTAGGTATGTTTGGATGAAAGGAATGACCGAATTTGAATACATAACTCAGATGAACCTTTAATTTGTTTAAAGGTTTATCACCACAGTCTCAAGGCTTGAATGTATGTATTTTTACAATACCGCATAGATGTTCGTATCAGTATAGCATGCAGTTTTCTACAAAACATAACTTTGATTTACTTCAATACCTTGTTTTGTACATTTTACCTATGGTATTTGATATATTTCACTTGCCATACATGACATTTTGTTTACACATTACATGATTGACATCTGACATAGACATTTTGATATTGATATACTTATTTCATTAACTACATTTTGACATAAACATTTTGACATAGTTACACAAAGACATTTAACAAATGGTTTAGACATGGGCAATTTACATTGGTGGTTTGTTTGGGTAAAGTGATTTAAGCAGCGAGGCGTGTATAATATGATACAAGTATGGTGGATACGCCGCTGGTACTTCCTATATATAAGTGCTTGTATGGTATTACACATCGCAGCGTTATTTGAATCATTTCAGTTTAGACATATAACATTTTACACAAATAACATGTTTTTCACAAGACATTATTTTACAAACAACTTATTTTACACAAAACTCATTTTACTTGGCTATTCACTTAACCTTACATTTTTCCTTTACATATCATCTACTTTATCATCGTTTTTCAAAAGATTTATAAAACAAAACAATTAACAAGGTTCATGACTAACTTTTATTAAACATTTCTTTAAACTCAAGTCATGAATCCTATTTTCATAAAACCTATGTATCTCACAGGCATTTTTATGCTGACGTACCTATTTTCACATGTGTTTCAGGTAATGGTGCATAGGTTTGAGCAGGACATACTAGGGCGGACCTGTGCCTTAGAGACTTAAAATGAAGATAGAACTAGTTTAAATAACGTTATGTACTCTTTGTTCAGTTGTTTTAAGACAATATACTCCTTTTGTTTTTGGATAAAACATAACTTTAATTGCCATGGTTGTGAAACAAATAATTCTGTTACAACACTCCCCGACGTTTCCGCCGCGGTTGCATGTTATACGCGGTCGGGGTGTGACATTAAATAAGTGGAAATACCCAGGTACTGTTCGAATATGTTAAACCGTTTACAACAAAAGTTTTATACGTACACCAAAACTTTGATATATACAGCAAAAGTTTGTGCATACATAACAAAATGATAAAATACTATGGCTGCTGCTTCTCCTGCTGCTGCTGATGCTGATCCCATTCCGCATCCGTAATGAAGGGTCATGGAGGTAACCCGTCACGCTGTCGGCGCTCCTGCAGCTCCGCAGCCACCCACTCCAACAGATAGTTGTTCCTTTCAACGTTGCGACTTAGCTGCTGATATGATGGGTCAGTTGTGGGCCAAACATGTCGTGGGAACTTAAGCGCCCCGGGTGGTCCACGCGGCTGTGGTGGCTGCGGAATGACGACGGCCGGCTGATGCGCCTCCGGCACCTCCAGATCGCGCGGGGGAAATACCGATTCGAACTGTGCCGACAGCTGTGTAAGCTCGTATTGTGAACCGTCCTGATTCTTTAACCGCTACCCGCATGGGAATTTTTTGGTAACGTGCATTCCAGATAATGTGTTCATCCCCATCCGCTTCGGCTGTTTCGCCGGGCCTACACGGTCGCGGTCATTCTCCTAATGATAGCCCAACGAGAGGGCTATCCTGGTCACGTAGGCGCCACCGTATAACAGTCCGCGCTCCTGTCGATGATGCGCGAAGGCGAAGTACTGCACCAACCCGTAGGCGAGAGCGCACAGCCTCTTGTATAAGAGCCAATATAAGAAAAACAAGTCACCACTAGTACACCACTCCCGGGCCTAACGAGCGTCGAAACTAAGATCGTCGTTAAATTATATTTTTTTTATTATTTAGTCAACGTCGTCCGTAAGGCGCGTACGGGCCTAACGAGCGTCGAAACTAAGATCGTCGTTAAAATATTTTTTTTTATTATTTAGTCGAAGTCGAACCGTAAGGCGCGTAGGTCCCTAACGAGCGTCGAGACTAAGTTCGTCGTTAAAATATAAAACGACGATCTTAGTGTCGACGCTCGTTAGGGACCTACGCACCTTACAGTTCGACTTCGACTAAATAATAAAAAAAATATATTTTAACGACGAACATAGTTTCGACGCTCGTTAGGCCCGTACGCGCCTTACGAGCGTCGAAACTAAGATTGTCGTTAAATTATATTTTTTTATGAGTTAATTACTGTTTTCGTCCCTGAGGTTTGTCAAAAATAACGGTTTCAGTCCATTAGTTTAAAAATTGCGATTTCAGTCCATTAGTTTCATTTTCGTAACCATTTCAGTCCATTTTTCAAACGGCGTTTGTTTTATGCAGGTTTGAAAAGTGGACTGAAACGGTTACGAAAATGAAACTAATGGACTGAATAAAACAAACGCCGTTTGAAAAGTGGACTGAAATGGTTACGAAAATGAAACTAATGGACTGAAATCGCAATTTTTAAACTAATGGACTGAAACCGTTATTTTTGACAAACCTCAGGGACGAAAACAGTAATTAACTCTTTTTTTATTATTTAGTCGACGTCGTCCGTAAGGCGCGTAGGTCCCTAACGAGCGTCGAAACTAAGATCGAAGTTTTATATTTTAACGACGGTCTTAGTTTCGACGCTCGTTAAGGACCTACGCGCCTTACGGTTCGTCTTCGACTAAATAATAAAAAAATATTTTAACGATGAACTTAGTTTCGACGCTCGTTAGGACCGTACGCGCCTTACGAGCGTCAAAACTAAGATCGTCGTTAAATTATATTTTTTTTTATTATTTAGTCCATGTCGAACCGTAAGGCGCGTAGGTCCCTAACGAGCGTCGAAATAAGTTCGTCGTTAAAATATAAAACGACGAACTTAGTTTCGACGCTCGTTAGGGACCTACTAGCCTTACGTTTCGATTTCGACTAAATAATTAAAAAAATATAATTTAACGACGATCTTAGTTTCGACGCTCGTAAGGCGCGTACGGGCCTAACGAGCGTCGAAACTAAGATCGTCGTTAAAATAGTTTTTTATTATTTAGTCGAAGTCGAACCGTAAGGCGCGTAGTTCCCTAACGAGCGTCGAAACTAAGATCGTCGTTTTTTATTTTAACGACGATCTTAGTTTCGACGCTCGTTAGGGACCTACGCGCCTTACGGTTCGACTTCGACTAAATAATAAAAAAAAATTTTAACGGCGATCTTAGTTTCGTCGCTCGATAGTCACCTATGCGCCTTACGGGCGACGTTTTAAAAAAAAAAACAGTTTACTGTATTTTAACAAACAATTTTTCTGTTTTTTTTAAACAGTTTACTGTATTTTAAAATAAAACTGTTTTCTGTTTAAAAAAATTATGTTTAAAAAAAAAATTATGGTTAAAAAAACAGTTTTCTGTTTAGAAAAAAAAAACAATTTAGGTTTAAAAAAAAATATTTTCTATTTAAATAATAATAACTATTATTAAAATAATAATAACTAACGTACCTGAAGAGCGGATCCTTAATCAGCGTAACCCTCCCCTTAGATTGTCGGTGGTCCCAATGATGGATGTTCGCAATCTGAGCCCAAAACCCTAAAAGCGTGGGTTTATCAACCATTACCAACCCCTGTTTACACGAATGCTTATTAAACGTTAAATTAATATTAAATCTTAAATGTTATATATTAAAATAATAATAATAACAAACCGCTGTAGATCCGTAGCGATCTCAGCCTCCGTATACAAACCGCTATGCACCGCAAAGTCTGCAAGCGACATAGAACGCGCCTGGCCAGCCATGCGAAAAGAAACCTCGGGCGGGGGAGGGGGCTGCGCGGGGTCCACAACCTGATCTGGCCGACGAGGATGAAACTCGAACGACGACAGAAACTCGATCCGTATCTCCCTGTAGCTCGGCATAAACGATAGCTCAAACAGCCGATCCCACGGTGAATCACGGGGAACAAACTCCCGCGCCCAATCTTCAACCGCGAGCTGCCGAAGGGTTTTCCAAGAAACCGCAAAATGGGCACCGACATGCATCTTCCGAAGCTTCTCGCAAGGGAGAGCAGCGTCGGAGTCCGGAGGTAACTCCAAATACGGGTGATTCTCGAGAGGATCCGCCGGTTGACGCTCCTGCGGCTGCGGCTGCTCCGGATTAAATTGTTCTATATCCATTTCATCCTCCATCTTTCCCGTCGTGAAAACCAAAAAAAAATATTAGATAAACCAAAAACAGTTTACTGTATTTTAAAATAAACAGTTTTCTGCGAAATTGCTGCCGTTTGCGGCTGCGTTTGCAGCCGTAAACGGGCGTTTAAACGGCTGAACGGGCGTTTAAACGGCTGCAAACGCGGCCGCAAACGGCTGCGAATTGTTATTTGTTGAGATAAATTTTTTATTTCAATATCAGTATTGTTAATTATTACAAGATAATATCCGAAATAAGCAGTTTACTATCAATTATATGGAGTAAAACTTCATTTTCTATGGAATGAGAATCATTCGGATTTATGGATTTCTAAGGTTATAAGGAAATGTAAAGGCAAATCAGTGGACTATATTTTAAGAGTAAAAATACAAGAAACCTAGCAATTCTAATGGAACAAATAGATGTATTTAGTGATGATGCAATGAGTCCGATGACAAATTCGTGATAGTTATAGGCTAAAAGTCTAAAAGATTTGTGGAAGAAGCTTATGACATAAGAATATGCAAAATCAAAATGAAACCCATGTAATTCTATCCACACAACGATTTCGCAGCCGTTTGCGGCGAAATCGCTGCCGTTTGCCTCACAAAAGTGGTGTGGGTTCGAATCGGGCCTTTCAAGTTTAAGGTTAGGTGAAAAAAATTGCACTTAAAAAAGAATAACTACATGTAGATATCCTTCGATGCACAGACGAACACACACATAAATTGCACTTAACTGATGAACAAATTGTTGAATATACTTTTAAAAACCGATGAACAAAAGGCGAAATCAAACAGTTTTGAGAAAAATATCCAGATTCCCGTGTGTTTAGCAGCATCAAAGAACAAGGCACTACTCTAATTCAAGCATAAGCAATCGATTACATACATATTTAAATCATTTCCTAAATGCTAATTTCCTGAAACAACTACAAGTTTCAAATCCCTAACAAGTCAAAATCAACCAGTTTTGTGGCTAAACCCTAACAAGTCAAACAAATCAACACTAATCAAAGATTAACCAGTCAAAACACTAATAAAAAAAACAACTATAAACCCTAATTTACCTAAAAAACAACTAATTTACGGATAAAATTAAAAAAAAAATCAAAATTAGTTAAAAAGGTTGAGTAAATACCTGTTTTATACTTCGAATTCGTGTCGTATACAGTCGCGTGCTTCGTAGTCGCCTTCGTATGTCTCTGTATGTGTGTGTCTTTGATTTGGGGAAGAACAGAGTTGCGTAGGGGTTTCTCTGATTTAAATCAGAACCTATACGCAGCATAGAGATCCCTACGGAGCGTATACAAAAGTCAAAAAGCTGTTTGACTTGAGAAAATTACCATTTTGCCTTTGTGTTGGGGCTATACACAGCTGATTACAAGGGTAAAAAGGTCATTGTCTGACCTTTATATACGATGCGTATGGGGCTCTACGAAGCGTAAATAAAGGTCAAGAGAATGACCTTCATACCCCTGTGTTGATGCTATACGAAGCATTGATACAAGGGTATAAAGGTCATTTTCTTGACCTTTATATACGCTTCGTAGAGCCCCATACGCAGCGTATATAAAGGTCAGACAATGACCTTTTTACCCTTGTAATCAGCTGCGTATAGCCCCAACACAAGGGCAAAATGGTAATTTAACCTTTTTATATTTTGAAACTTTGATTTAGGGGGGGGGGGATTGTCCGCCTTTTACATACGCATCGTATTGCTCTATACGATGCGTATTATGTTTGTCATTTTACCTTTTTACCCTTGTGCTGAGGCTATACGAAGCCAAACACAGGGGTTGTTTTGTCATTTTGGTCTAATACGATGCGTAGGGATCCCTACGCAGTGTATACATAGCTCCATTTTTTTATTTTTCTGTGTTTTCCTTCGTTTATTTATAGAAAACAATATTATATAATGATAAATACAAATATAATTTAGAAAAGTTAAAAATAATACAAATATTATGAATTATAAAAATTAAGAATGATACAAACTTTATAAATTAAAAAAATTCTACAATTTACAAAAATACAAGTTTTCGCTTAATCTTCAATAAGATTTAAATTCGGTTCTCTGTCTTTTTCTGAGTCTGATTTAGGATTGATTAACTCGTAGTAGTGCTGTAACCACGGTCTATACATTTCTTCCCACCGTTTCGCAGCTATTGATCGATGTGGCGATCACAATGGGGTCAGTGTAGGCATGGGGTAGTCTCCTTCCAACTTAGCATGTATGAAGTGTCCCCTGTAAACATGTACGAGCGTTATCGCTTGAGGTCGTGGATCTAGTGGGCCATCCGTTAATGGGAAGATGGTAGAACTCCCTTCGATGCTTAGCGCGTGGAGGACAATATTATACCTTTGCGCTACGAGAAGCCCTACGTGGGGCATTTCCATCCAGTGACTTCGATAGCACCCTTTCACTGAATACCATTTGATGTTGTTACGTATTCGTTTAAAGTCTCCTTCGTTATATCTTTCGAATACATGCTTCCATAGCGGCTCGTTATGGTGAATCTCCAGTAGTAAATCACTTCGAATACGGAGCCATACGTATTCCGTAAAACCTAACCCGACAGCCACAGACCTGTACCCACAATGACCGTCTGGGGTCACATCTTGTATACGCGATATGTAAGAGTGAAACTCTGATGGAATTTGATCCTTAAACCTCATAATGCTTAACAAGTTCTCGTCCCCTTTCATTAATGGAAAACCATCATCATCCCATGTCTCCTTCTTTTTAGAACTCGTTGAACTGTTTCGTTGCATTTTAGGATTTTCAGACTTTACAACCGAACCATTTTCACGAGAGCCCTCTGACGGTACGTATGAGCTGTGTCGGGGTAAATCGTACCTATGTTTTGGGGAAGGGGTATATACGTTGCTGTTCTCGCCATAGGAGATGTATCTCGCAACTTCGTCTAACCTCGCAGCTTCATCTAGCCTTTCTTGTACTTTCTTTGATGTAGGCCGACCGTGAGTATTTTGCTGGACGATCGGTGGTTTCTTGGTTGACGATTTCGGGGTGAAGACCGCTTTTATCTTTGAAAGCAAACTCTTTTGCTGAACGGGGGAGTGCTCCTCTAAATGTTTCCGCACATTATTGAGCTCTTCTACAACATCGACTTCCTCGTCTACCAATTTACACGGGAGCAAGTCAAGCTTACGCCAGGATACATCTATGTCGTCGAGTTGTATCATACGCCCTGCACAGTTAAGTTAATACGGTGTGAGAAACAACTAAATCGTACTAAATAACAAAAGGTTTGTAGTTTTAATATTTTTTTACCTGTACGTTTGTGGTTTTCCAGCCTACAAGCACACGGCAATCCACAGCTAAGCCACATATGGCAACCACATGATGCCTTAAGTTTCCACAACACCTCCAGCTTCCTCAGTAGCTCTTTTGCCAGCAAATCAAGTGCTGTATGGGAAACCTTTCCACGTAGGTTGTCCAACAGTGGGTGTCTGTGGTGGTTCATCGTTTTTTCGATGCTCTCGGTGAAACTTTTTGTATTTCATCGTACTGAATTTCAACTATATCAATGACGCATCTTGCTATTCGCTCCAATGAACTCCCGCGCGTAACGTATCTTTTTAAATTTGAGTCCTGGCTCTCAACTCTGTTGGTGGTGCACTGACCAAAGTTGCGACACTTATCGGTCCACGCATAAACGAACATTTCCTTATAGTCTTTGAGGCAGTTTTCATAGATGTAATTAAAGACACCTGCAAAAATAAAATAATGAAATGTAAAAGCGTGTGTGAAATATAATAGATTGGGTGAGTCGTTTGTTGGAGGAACACTTACTTTGTCGGTTGGCAACCACGAGTCGGTTATACAGTTTCTCCAAGTTGTACTTGTACATGGGCTCTGAAGCAGATTCGCACACTCTCCGCCAGTACGACATAAATTTCCCCCAATCTAATTTTTTGAACCCTTGCTTGCAATGTCTACATATATTTTGTTCGATGTGAAACTGGCATAGAAGCCTAGATGCGTTCGGGAATACTTTAGCACACGTGTTAATTAGGGCAAGCTCTCTATCCGTGACTATCACACACGGCACCATACATTCATGCAATATTGAATTGATCCGCTCAAGCACCCACACGTAGTTATCCCTTCGTTCTTTGCAAATAACGGCATGTGCGATACAAAAAGACTTGTTGGTCGACGTCAAACCCACAACCTGGACAAATGGCATGTTGTAGATGTTTGTTTTGTATGTCGCGTCGATCAACATCACATGCGAGAATGCACGCCACATAGTGATTGAATATGGATGAACAAAGAAAATCTCTGTTACGACATCTGTTTTGGGTTCCTGTCGGGTGTCGTAAACGAATCGGTTGTCATGTAGCACGCTTTCTAGTGCCTGCGTAGGAGTCTTTCCGTCCATCAGCGTCGCTCTAATTTTTTGTACCGCATTTTGCACGTCTTTCTGAACATGCAGGCTGTCGGGGAACTACTTTCTTAGGGTTTGAAATATAATACGTGGCTCCATGTTTTGAGCAGTTAGCTGCTCCGCTAGCTTGTATTCGACATCAGTAAATCTTCGCACAAAAGCGTGGCCCAACAGACTCGTCGTAGGTTCATGGTTATGGTTCGCGTTGTCCACTTTTAACTCCCACGTGTCATTCGTCACGTCCTGAATGGCGAGTAATGAAAATGGGCAACCGATTTTTTTGCTACCAGCTTTCCTAACTGTTGCTTTACTACAGTGCTCACCACTACTGTTGGTGCATATGTCTGTCGACTTCGTCTTGTATCAAGTCTTGTATCTAGATTGTGTAGAACGGAGCTCGGTAGCATAGAAAATAGGATTTTAGGGTTATTGGACCAGTTCAGACGAACTGGCAGATCCAGTTCGTACGGACTGCCACTTCGCACGAAGTGGAAATGTCTAGTTCGTGAGGACTGGCCTCTCCTATAAATAGTTGAGCTCATGTTGTCATTTGTAACAATTGTGATTCTGGAGCAGAGGTGCTGCCGAAGTGTCGAGTGATCTGTAATAGCTTTCAAATCAATACTAACGACAATTAAAGTGAATCCTAGTGTGAATCAAGCTGCAATCAAGTCCGAATCATTGAATTACGCCTTTGGTTTGGACTAGAACTCTTCTGATCGACTCGTTAGATCGATTCAACGATCCTACAAGTGGTATCAGAGCTCAAGAGGAAGAGTTCTTACCATTTCAGCTTGTTTTCACCGTTTTTCACCGAAAATTCTGACTTCTACTCATTCTTTTACACTTTTTCATCAAATTAACCAAGATTTTACGGATAAAATGGACTGATTTTGTGATATAACATGCGAAATACTGTTTTAAACAACCCTTGAAAGAATCAGACCTTAATGCAACATAAAACGTGATCAATTTTGACAAAAATCAACTGGAATCACTTCGAAAAGTTGTCAGTTCGTTTGAAAGAACCATCAGTTCGTACGAAGTGAACTGTAAGTTCACACGGATTGAAGTGTCCAGTTCGCACGGAGTGAGTCCAGTTCGCACTAAGTGAGGTCAGTTCGCCCAAGATTGTTCATTGATCAGTTCGCACGGATTGAAAGTCACCAGTTTGCACTAAGGGAGTTCAGTTCGCACGACTTGAACAACATTTCAGTTCGCACGATTTGGCTCTCAGTTCACACGGGTTGGATTTGAACCAGTTTGTTTGAACCCAGTTCATTTGAAACTTCAGATCGTTTGGAATTTCTGAAATTGAAAATCTTTCAAGACCAAAACATGGATACTGAGTTTTACAACGCCTTTGCTACTGCTCTAGCTGCTCCAGTTACAGTTGCCGAAACTGTTGAAATTGAAAATGAAACGGGAACTTTTCAAAAACCTCCAAAGCTTATGTACATTGAGGATTTTAAAGGATGGCAAAATCGTTTTGAAAACTGGGTGCAAGGAAATAAGTTTGATGCATGGGTTTCGATAGAGAAAGAATATGTTAGACCGAAAGATGATCTTGAAAATGAAAAACCTTTAAGTGAATTTACAGCGAATGAAAAATTAAGATACACCAGTGAAAAGATGATGATTAGTCTTCTCCAACAAGCAGTGAAAGAAGATATTTTTGTTTTGCTTCAACATGAGGGAACTGCTAGATCAATTTGGTCAGCGTTTATTCAAAAGTTTAAAGGAAGTGCTGACATGATAAAAAATAAACATGCATTACTAAAGAAATCATTTGATATGTTTACAGCTTTTGAACATGAGACGACTAGGAAGACGATTGAGAGATATTGTCATCTTGTCCAGGAGATGAAACGATTGGACATCAAGAAAGAAGATGATGAATGGGTTGATAAGCTAGCCGATGCGTTACCACAGAATAAATGGGGAACATATTTGTTGATTTTAAAACATATGCGAAAATCTGAAGATATGAATTTGCGTAAGTTCATTCAGAAGCTTGAAGAACATGAATTAGATGTTCATAAAACTGCTATCATGAATAATCCGGGTGCGCAACAAGATGTTAGTCTATACTATAGAGGAAGCAATGTTGAGACTACTCCGAGTCCGAAGATTCAGACTGCTTTCAGTGCTGATGGTACTTCCGGAACAAATGTTAGCACTACAACTCAGAGTGGTGGATATTCTTCGTCTTATTCAAGTTTTGACCCAAATTTCTCAACACCAAGTTCTCAACGACAGAGTTCAACAAATTTGCAATGCAATGTTACATTGAATATTCAAAATGGTCAAAACTTCTCTCCAGATATTGCTAAACAACACATGGCATCTCTTGTTACTGTGTTAGAGTCGTATGAAAGCTTAGTTGCTGGAAGAATCGGAAATCTGATGCTCACTAAGGAGGATTATAATCAGATTGATTCTGAGGAACTTGAATTGATGGACATCAAGTGGTGTTTAGCTAATGTTTTGAGAAGAGCAGAAAAATTCAAACAAATCACCGGAAGAGATGATCTTCGTGAAGCTGCAACATCACAGCTAGGTTTTGACAAATCGAAGGTTACTTGTTTTCGTTGCTGAGAAAAAGGGCATTTTAAACGAGAGTGTACAAACAGAGAAGCAACCAGAAGACAAGATCCTTTTGGAAACAATGATTATCATCGAAAAGCAATTTATCATCAGGTTGCTCAACAACCATATCAACAACAATCTTCAAGCTCAAATACTATTAAAATTGAAGATGGAAAGAAGAGAGCTTGTTATGGTCTAATAGACAAAGAAGATGAAAAACTTCCAAATGGTGGTCTGATAGACCAAGAAGATGAAAGGCTTCCAGAAGGATTCTCTTGGGAGAAGTTTAATTGGGATAATTATGATCCTAACAGAACTTCAGAAAAAACAACATTTGTTGCTCGAATCTTTGAAGACTCAACCTCAGGGGAAGAATCAGTCAAATCTAAAAAGAACAGTCCGAGACAAATACCAATTTTTATGTCTTCGGGAAGTGATGAAGATACTAATGATAAGGAAGAGTATATTAATACAACTAGAAAAAATTTGGATTCTTATAGTTTTAATTTGTTTTTTGCAGATAAAATCGAGATGTTGAAAGAGAAAAGGGCTGCTAGACTGAAGAGAGAATTGGAAGCAAGAAGGGAGGTTGAAGAAGAAATGGAAGCAAGAAGGGTTGCTGAAGAACATACTAAAGTTCAGATGGAAGCTGAAAAGGCGAAAGCTGAAGAGAAACCGACAGAGAGGGTTGAGATTGATGAGAATGAAGTGATGATAGAAGTTGAGACAGAACAGAATGTGAATGAGAAGGTGGTGGAGAAAATAGTTGAAGTGGAGAAAATAGTCCAAGTTGAAAAGTTAATTGAAGTCGAGAAAATAGTTGAAGTTGAAAAGATTGTAGAGGTTGAAAAATCTTGTCTGAAATGTTTTGAACCATGCAAACATTGTGAAGAGAAAGATAAGAAGTATAATGAGCTAGACAAGATGAAAGAAAAATTGTTGTTTGATGTTAAGAACGTAAAAGAATCGTATGATGTGTTGAACAGAACAATCAACCCGTTGGAAAAGACAAACTCAGAAAGAGAAGATGCTTTAACAATGATGAATGCAACAATGATGACTAAGCAGAAGGCTATAAATCACTATATTGTTGAGTGTGCAAAGTTGAAGCATGAATTGTGTTGGTGCATACGTCTATCGACTTCGTCTTGTATCGAGTCTTGTATGTATATAGTTAGATCAGGGCACGTTATACGAGAAAACTATCAATAATAGGTTTGAAGGTAATTTTGCACGAAATTACATAGTGTAATTTCGCATGAAATCACATTGCTATTTCGCACGAAATTACTATTTCGTGTGAATGTGATTTCGCTTGAGCAGTTCCGTACGAAATTACCTTGCCTATAAATAGTTGCCTTGTCTTCGTCATTTGTAACGAAATTACTATTCCTGTTTGAGAGCCGAAGTGTCTACTCGCTGTAAATCTTTGTCAAATGAATCAATAGACAGTTTAAAGTGTATATCTAGCTGAAATGGACTTGATACGTTTGTTTATGCCTTTCGTATTGAGCAAAAACTCTTCTGAATGACTCGTTTGGGTCGGAAAACGATCTTACAAGTGGTATCAGAGCTCAGGAAGAAGATTCTTACCAATTCAGCTCAAAATTCTGATTTCTACACCTGCTTTTCAAAATTAAACTTGATTTCACGGTCAAAATGTCTTGAATTTCACATATTATATGCGCATTAGTGTTTTAACAAACCCTTGAAAGTTTCAGACTTAAAATCGGACAAATCCTTAATCAATTTTGATAAAAACAGCTCGAGATGATGACATCAGCAGTATTTCGCACGAAATAAGCCTTATTGCACACCAATTTGGAATTTTGCATGAGTATTTCTTACGAAATTAGTATTTTGCTTGAGTATTTCGTACGAAATTAGTTGATTTCGTTTGAAACCTGTTTTCGTTTGGTTATTTCGTACGAAATTACCTATTTCGTTTGAAAATCATGATTTCGTTTGGATTAATTTCGTTTGAAGTTGTCTTGCAGGTGATTTCGCATCAGTTGGTTATTTCGTTTGAACAAGATATTTCGCTTGAAAAAGTGTATTTTGCTTGAATTGTTATTTCGTTTGAAAGTGACTGTTTTGTGAAAAATTTTACCGAATCATGGAAGAGGAATTCTATAACGTGTTTGCTACTGCCCCGAGTACTCCTGTTGCCATTGCTCAAAGCATGAATATGGAAAATGAAACTGGAACTTTACAAAAACCCCCGAAGCTAATGGGAATTGAGGAGTATTATGGTTGGAAAGATCGGTTTGAAAACTGGGTTCAAGCTAATCCTTTGAGGTCTTGGGAGTGTGTTGAGAAAAAGTATGTATTACCACGTACAGATTTGGGAGTTGAAAAGAAAATTTTTGAATTTAATAATAAAGAACGAGACATGTACAAAGCAGAAAAGATGATGATTAGTTTACTCCAGCAAGCTATTAAAGAAGACATATTCGTATTACTTCAACATGATAAGACTTCACGTTCAATTTGGGAAGCACTTGGAGTTAGGTTTGAGGGAAGTGAGAAGATGATCAAGAGTAAAAAATAATTGCTGAAGAAAGAATTTGATTTATTTACAAGTTTGCCGGGAGAAGATACAAAGAAATTGATCGAAAGATATTGTCACTTAGTTCGGTCAATGTCATTGTTAAACATCAACAAAGATCGTGAGGAATGGGTTGACAAATTAGCTGATGCTTTACCTCAGAAAGAATGGTGTACATTTTTTATGATATTGAAAAATAATGGAGAGTATGATGGTTTGACAATTTCTCAGTTCATCGAAAAGATTGAAGTACAAGATCTTGAGCAACAAAAGATTGATAGAATGAACAATCCAAGTCCACAACAAGATGTGAAAATGTACTTCAAAGGGAGTGTTCAAAATGTCGAAGCAAGTCCAAAAATCCAAACTGCTTTCAGTGCAGAAAACTCATCTGAATCAATCAATCAAAATTCAAACAGCAGCAGCAGTAGTGGATTCTCCTCATATCCGAGTGTTAATCCGAAAGCTTCAAGCTCAAGTCATCAATTTCAAAGCTCAAACAGCAACAATGGTCATGTCTTAAATTGCAACATCGCGTTGCATCTTCAGAATGGTCAAAATTTTTCTGAAGAAGTTGTCAAAAGTCATATGGCATTATTTTTTACAGTATTGGAATCATATGAAGGATTGGTTGCAGGAAGGATCAGAAATCCCATGTTGACAAAAGAGGATTATGATCAGATCGATGCTAAGGAAATGGAGTTGATGGATATTAAGTGGTGTTTAGCGAGTGTTTTGAGAAGAGCTGAAAAATTCAAAATGATTACAAGAAGAAATGATTTTCTGGATGCAAATGTATCTACTTTGGGTTTTGATAAATCTAAAGTTACTTGCTTTCGATGCAGGGAGAAAGGACATTTCAAGAGAGAATGTAAAAATCAAGAAGCAAGTGGAGCACAGAATCCGTTTGGAAAAGATGATTACTATCGGAAAGCCATTTATCAACAAGTTGGTCATCAATCGTATCAACAAAAGGAACCACAAACTGCACATGCTAAAATGATCGAAGAAGCGAATAAGAAAGCTTATTATGGCATAATTGATCAAGATGATGAAAAAGTGGCAGAAGGTTTCAGTTGGGACAAATACATACCACCTGATTCAAAACTAGTAGCTCTCATTGCACAAATTGTTCAAGAGCCAAATTTGATGAATGAATGGATGAAAGTGTTTGCTGATGATAAGACGAATCAAGATGATGAATCTAGTTCTTCAGATGATAGTTCAAAACAGATACAAGTGTTTGATCAATCATCAACTGATGATAGTGATGATGAGGAAGAAATGCATATTAATACTGCAAAAACTCATTTATCTCCTGAAAGTTTTCAATTTTATTTTGCAGATAGAGTGAAGAAGCTGAAGGAGAAATGTGCAACAAAGAATCAGAAACAAGTAAAAAGTGAGATTGTTGCACAGGAAGAGAAGTCTGAACAGAGTGAAGGATTTGAGTTTGCTGTAAAGGAAGTGGAAGTTGCTGAAAGGGTAGTTGAAGTTGTTGAGAAAGTAGTTGAAGTTGAGAAAGTAGTTGAAGTTGAGAAAGTAGTTGAAGTTGAAAAGATAATTGAAGTTGAAAAAATTATCGAAGTTGAAAAGATTGTTGAAGTCATCAAACCTTGCTTAAAGTGTTCAGAGTCATGCAAACAATGTGAAGAGAAAGAGGAGAAGTTGAGTGAGCAAGATAAAATGAAAGAAAACTTATTGTTCAATCTCAACTATGTGAAAGAATCGTATGATGTGTTGAATATAACGGTAACTGGTCTACAAAAGACAAATTCTGAAAGAGAAGATGCGTTGACTATGATGAATGCTGTGATGATGACAAAGCAGAAAGCAATTAACCATTATATTGAAGAATGTGCTAAGCTGAAGCAAGAGTTGGAGACAGAAAGGATTGAAAACGAAAGAATCAGACGTTTACTGCAAAGTTATTCAAGTTCTGATTATTTGATTGATAGAATTTATGTTGCAGGTTTGGAAGCATTTCAAGACAAGAAGCCTGAAGAGAAGGACACTGGTAAGAAACAAAGTGCAAATTATAACAAGTGTCCGCCTCCGATTTGGGAAGGTTATTCTCCCAGAAAATCAAATGAGGAGCAAGTCAAAAAGGCAGTCAATATAAAGTTAAAGTCTGAAACAACTGATGATTTACCAGAAAATATTGACGTCACGTTCACATCGTCTGACACTGATCATGAGTCTGAGTTAATAAAGAAAGTGGTCGATCAGGTGTTGGATAAGGATGAGGAGTCAGAGTCAAAGTCTGAGTCAAAAAGTTCGAGTTCATTATCAGCTGACAGTCCAAAGTCATTGGTCAAAAGGGTTTATAATAAAGAATTCTTGTTATCAAAATCTAATTTGAATGACGAACCAATCAAAGTGGCATATACTTTGAATTATTCAAACAAATTATATTCTGATGAGGAATTTCCAATAAGAGTTGTTAAAACTTAAATGATAAAAAAGGTTTTCAAATTAACAGAAATCAATATTTCTGAAATAAAAGATGTAAATCTTTGTGAAAAACCTAAACCTTACACCTCAAGAGTTCAACAACGTTTAAACAAGAAAAAGGGTTACAGTTCTGGTTCAGGTTATCGAAAGAAACCAAACCACAACTGTAATTACAAAAAGAAAGGTCTCGGTTTTATTCCATCGAAAAATCATAAAAATTATAAAAATGATAAACCAAAAATTGTATTTGTTTCAGGGACAAGTTCAGAAGAAGAACAAAAAAGCTCATTCTGGAAGTAAACAAACAAAGAGTTCTTTGCAGAAAAACAAAAGTTTGAGAAGAATGGAGCTTATCAGAGAAAAGAGACAAGAACCTGTTACCGATGTCAAGAAGTTGGTCATATTGCATGGAATTGTCCAATGGCTACCAACACAAAACATGAAGTTGTTTCTAAACTCAAAGAGAAAATTGTTGACAAAGCTGAACCACCAACTGAAAAATTCAAAGTATTAAAAAACTCAACATATGAAGTTGGTGAATGTTCGAAAAGATTTTACAAGAGAAGGATTAATCTTGACAACCAGAAGTGGGTTGTTAAGAAATCTGATGTGAAGTTTGGCGATGAATCTGATTCCACAAAGTCAGAGGAGCCTCGAGTTGAGATAACACTGGAAACATCAGTACCGCCAATGGATGATGTCAATTTTCCACCATTGCGGGCTGAAAATTTTAAACAAAAAGTTGGAAAGGTTGAGATCTCGAATCAATTCTATTTAGAAAAGAAAGAATTTGATGTTGAAAAAGTTTTTAATGGAAATGTGAAAAAGATTTTTAGAAAGATGGTCGATGGAAAGGTCAAAGGGGTAAAAGATTTTTATGAAACAAAGAAAGCAACTTACATCCCGAGTGAAGATGAGGAGGTAACATCCAAGTTTGGTGAAGCTTGGATGTCTGTTTTTCATAAGTGTTGGACCGTTCTTTGACCCGAAAACGTCAATCCGAGTAGCTCATTCTCACATATAAAGGCGGAATCAGAATATGCAAGATTACAATAGCTTGTCCTATTAATTTCCTTTACTTTTATTGCTTTTCTACTGAGATTTTGACAGAGTTTGGCTCCAAGCATACACACACAACTCTGAGATCCGCTCAAACTACTCCCCTATATATAAACATTGTGGTTCGCTCATATGACATTCCATATGAGCGATCCAGACCCTTGACGAATAAGCGGACCAGACTAAAACCCTATGAGCGAACCAGACTAAAACCCTATGAACGAACCAGACTTAATATAATGACATATAAGCGGACCAGCTCATAAAATACATATTTTGACACTTTTGACCCTCTGTTGACCATTCTTAACTTCAGACTTTTTGTAGACGCAGTCAACAGACATTCCGTGCATCAACAGACTCCCCCTTGGATGTTGACGTAGTCTTTTAGCATCTTCAGCTCCGTAGTCTTCAGTCTTAGTCTTTTCTTCAACTCTGTCTTTTCATCATAAGCACTCTATCTTCACATTCCCATTGACTGTTGATCCAGACTCCCCCTTTCACAGACTCCCTCTCTCAGTATGCTAGAATCTGAGATATCTGGTTCAAGCTTTGACAAATACCTTCGGTTGGGAATAATGAAGTTTAAACCTGTTACTCAACCAACAAACATTACAAACTATCTTTTCAACATTAAATCACAAAATCAATCAGTTATAGCAATCCACTCAAGTATTCAGGTCCAAGTAAATGACCCTGATTACTCAATTAATCTACCAAGTCCAATTTAATGACCTTGGTTGATCATTTGACGAAACAGACTGATTTAGAAACAACAATTTCAAACAATTTCTGAAAATAACAAGTATCAAGTCAATGAACTTGTTTTAGACTATTCAAACAATTCAAACTTCTTCAAAGTAAGCTCTCCTCATTCTTCAGTCCAAAATCTCCTGCATCTGCTTCAAACATCTAGGAATTCAACAATTAACTCTCCACTTTGGTTTGTCAGAAAATAAAGCAGAAATAAAATCTTTTTGGATTTTATCAAAGTGTTCTAAACTAAGAAATGAAATACAGAAAACTTAAATTGCAGAAATTAAACAAAGTAAACTATTTACAAACATATTTTGGTGAGCGTGTCAGGGAATCATATCAGCTTTTCAGACAAATTACACGTACCGTTAAGCTACATTACATACTCAGACTTAAACAATTTACCTCGATTGTCGATATACTGATCCATCTTAAATTCTCACACAAATTTCAATTTATTCAGGATACGATTTAGATGAATTAAGAACTTAGATCATTCATGTGTCCCACCTCTTGAATATACTCCCGTATCCAGAATCCCAATAATCAGTCTTACAGGTGATAATACTACAATGATATCTGTATATAATTTAGGTATGCGAGGGCCGAGGGATCTCAGATCGATACTTCCGTATACGCAGAGAGATATCAGCTTCGACTTTTCGGTGTGTCCCCATTAGAGGATCTTTTTGCTTACAACAGCAGCATATATCAATTTTATTGTTTCAGCATGCTGAGGGTTTAATGCTGTGTTTCAAGCATTGCAGCAAGTATTAGCCAGGGACTAGGTCAGAACCACCGTTCAGCAGAAGTCCCGGAATAATACCCCAGACATCATAGAGTATAAAGACCTAGTATATCAGATTAAGAGACCTTTCAAATGAGATTTCAGGGGTTACCTATATATCCAAGTAGTGTTCCCCACGAATTCACAAGTTTGAATTTTAGGTTTATATCCCAAATAAATCTACTAAATGTACGAAAACCTATCGACACATCATCAGTAAGATTGTTTAACTCTTTTATACTTTTCAAATCTTTAGCATACTGTAATCGTCTAGCTGATGTACTATCATTTTCCCTATATACACAAGCTCTTTTTCAGATTTTATCATGTTTTTGTATTTTTGCATTTTTACTGTTTTTGTATTTTCTGAAAATAAACTATGTACAAACATCTACTCCCCCTAAATACCAAAACAAGTAAAAATTCGACAAACCATTGCAGATTGTTTCTCGTCTTCATCCGCAACAGTACTCTCATCAACGCCAATTATGCCATCCGACACCGAAAGAAGCTTCATACCATTCAGTTTTAACAAATATTTAAACCGATTTTTATCAAAAGCTTTGGTATGTAAATCAGCTTTCTGTTCGTCTGTGTGGATTTTCTCAATTCGTATCAACTTTTTCTCAAAGCAATCACGAATAAAGTGATGACGAATTTCTATGTGTTTAGTTTTAGCGTGATGTACTGGATTTTTCGTTATATTTATAGCGGCCTCATTATCAACAAAAATAGATGTGTTAAGAAACTGCAAACCGTAGTCGCGCATCTGTTGCTGTATCCACAAGATCTGAGAGCAGCAACTGCTAGCAGAAACATACTCCGCTTCACAAGTAGATAACGCCACAGACGTTTGTTTCTTACACTGCCAGGTAACCAATCTAGAACCAAAGAACTGGCATCCTGCAGTTGTTGACTTTGAATTGACTTTGCAGCATCCGAAATCCGAATCGGAATACCCTTCGAGCGTAAAATCACCTTTCCTAGGATACCACAACCCCAATGAAGGAGTTCCTTTCAGGTAGCGCAATATCCTCTTCACAATGATCATATGCGATGCTCTCGGGTTAGACTGAAATCTTGCTGCGAGGCACGTTGGGTACATTATATCAGGACGTGAAGCAGTTAGGTACATTAAAGAACCTATCATGGATCGATAAAAAGTTTCATCAGCCCTGTCTTCGGTGAGATCTGGGTGAATCCCATGATTTGTTGCAAGTGGGGTAGCAGCTGAAGTAGAACTTGACATCCCAAATTTCTCTAGAATATCATGAACGTACTTTGACTGATGAATGAAAATTCCCTCAGGAAGTTGTTCAACTTGTAATCCCAGAAAGAATTTCATCTCCCCCATTGAAGACATTTCAAACTTCTGCTTCATCACTGATTCAAAATCTTTGCATAGATTTTCATTTGTCGACCCAAAGATTATATCGTCCACATAAATCTGAACAATCAGAAGATGACCATCAACGACTTTAGTGAAGAGAGTGGCATCCACTTTTCCACGAATGAACTTGTTGGCTAGTAGGTGTTGAGACAAAGTCTCGTACCAAGCTCTCGGGGCCTGGTGTAAACCATACAGCGCTTTGTCCAATAAGTAGACCTTGTTTTTGTGGATTGGATCGGTAAAACCCGGCGGCTGACCGACATAAACCTCCTCTTTAACCTTCCCATAAAGTGTCACGGCCCAAGACCCGGTTTGACCCGTTTCAGGAGCCGCGGCAGAAATTACTGCGGTATCGATTTAATTGAGTTTAACAGCGGAAACAGGATCGCTTAAAGCTAAAATTTTTCCCCGATTATTTATTTCACAATTCGGGATAAAACCCCGATAATTTACAATAGTAAGTTTTTACTAGAAAAGCGTGATATTACAAAATCATTTATTTAGTTTATATTGAGCCACTATCTTTAAGCTTGAAATATTCTCCAGCATTTTTTCTGAATTACAACAGATCACCTGAAACATGTTTGAAAAAGGTTTTGTCAGCGGGAAATACTGAGTGAGTTCATTCATTTTGCTAAAATGACACATTTGTTATAATTTACAGTATTAAGAGCGATTACAATGTTTCTGATATCAATCCAACTACCCACGGTACTTGCCACTCGACCCATTGGCCCATTCGTCCAATGGTGTCTGTGACTATGGTCATATCCCCCATTGGCTGCCCCAATGGTGACGATTATCAAGTAATGTATACAAAACCCCACATACCGGCTGTAACTTGGTGATTACAAAGACTTAATCCCCGTAATTATAACTTTGAAATAAACATGATTTTGTAAATAGATTTGATAAAAAGAGAGAATGACTCACATTGCTGATTTAATATGGTCAGAGTCTAATCTATGGTTTAGCCTTGTTAACCTAATATAGATAATGCACACAAAACCGGGTTAGTAATCAATCCAGCAATTACGATAATTTACGAGATCAAATTATCACAATGAATGATCAAATGCAATACTTTGTCCATCGAATTAACGATGATCCGTTGAATTAACAACGAACGACAAGGTATAATACTTTACCTATCGAATTAACGACAATCCGTTGAATTAACAACGAACGATAAAGTATAATACTTTACCTATCGAATTAACGACAATCCGTCAAATTAATGACGAATGATAAAGTATAACCCTAATGTGGGCGGCATTTAAACATGCATTGGATATCTTGATCTTCGGATAAATGAATCGTAGCAGCGATTGTGCTAATACCCTGTTTTGTAGCAGAATTTCGATACCCGGGGGTATAATTTTGGAATAACAGAACGTAAAGCAGTGTATTTGTGAGATTTGGGTCGACGTAAAATGTTCAGAATTCGTCTACCAATGTCTGCTATTTATAGGTAAATTTTGGGATGCCCTGCGCATCGTAGCAAAACATCCCCTACGATGCGTATGGGTCTTTTAAAGGCCTGCGCATCGTAGGCTATAATCTGCTACGGTGCGTATGGGTTGAAAATAGGCCCATAGACTAGCCACGACTGGGACTAGCCTTGCTGAGTTGCTACACTCGAATTTCAGTAATTTGACAACGTATTTTAGTGGATAATTATCCACTAGGGTTTACCCCCCTTGAGTTTTAGGGGCCCTAATCCTGATTCTGAAAATTATAAAAATTTCAGGGTTTGTTCAGAATCACTTGGGTCTCTCAATTAGGGTTTCCTTTTAGACTAATTAATACATTTAAATAGTACTTTTGATGAGAGTTGTTACATTCTACCTACCTTAAGAAAAATCTCGTCCTCGAGATTTACTGGAATAAGTGTGGATACTTTTTCTTCATTTCTGATTCCAGTTCCCAAGTGTATTCAGCTCCCCTCTTTGAATCCCACTTGACTTTAACTAGAACTAGTCGTTTGTGTTTGAGAAACTTGATCTTTCGATCCTCAATTTGAAGAGGTTTCTCAACAAATTTCAACTTTTCGTTTACCTCTATATCTCGAAGAGGTACTACCAGAGATTCGTCTGTTAAACATTTCTTGAGATTGGATACATGAAATACATCATGTACTCCAGCTAATTCTTCTGGTAATCGTAAACGATAAGCTACTGGTCCTATACGTTGGATCACTGGAAATGGTCCTACGTACCTTGGACTTAACTTTCCTTTCTTTCCAAATCTGACTACTCCTTTCCAAGGAGAAACTCTCAACAGTACTCTGTCTCCAACTTGGAATTCTAACGGCTTGCTTCTATTGTCTGCATAACTTTTCTGACGATCTCGAGCAGTCTTCAATCTTTCCTTGATTTGAGTAATCTTATCAGTTGTTTCTTGCACTATTTCAGGTCCTGATAACTGACTTTCCCCTATTTCTGCCCAACAAATTGGGGTTCTGCACTTTCTTCCATACAGTGCCTCGAATGGAGCAGTATCAATGCTTGAATGATAACTATTGTTATAGGAGAATTCAATTAATGGTAAATGATCATCCCAACTTCCACCAAAGTCTATTACACATGCTCGGAGCATGTCTTCTAGAGTTTGGATCGTCCTTTCACTTTGTCCGTCTGTTTGTGGATGATATGCAGTGCTTAAATTTAGTCGAGTTCCCATAGCTTGCTGGAAACTTTTCCAGAAATGGGAAGTGAATCGACTATCTCTATCCGAAACAATGGAGAGTGGAACTCCATGTAAGGATACAATTTCATCTACATACAATTTAGCCAGTCTTTCCATACTAAAGGTTTCTTTCATAGGTAGGAAGTGAGCAGATTTGGTTAATCGATCCACAATTACCCAAATCGCATCATTACCTTTTCTGGTTTTGGGTAACTTAGTAACAAAATCCATTGTTATAAGTTCCCATTTCCATACTGGCATCTCTAATTGTTGTAGTAACCCCGAAGGTTTCTGATGTTCTGCCTTAACTTGTGAACAAGTAAGACATTTAGAAACATAGCTGGCTATGTCTCTTTTCATTCCTATCCACCAGAAATTCTTCCTTAAATCTTGGTACATCTTATTGTTTCCTGGGTGCATAGTGTACCTAGATTTATGAGCTTCTTCTAAAATCTTAGGTCTTAAGTCTCCCTGCTTAGGTACCCAGATTCTATTCTTATGGAATCTCCAAATTCCATCTGTTCCTTGTTCTAATTCCTTGATCCGCCCTTTCATTCCTTCAGCATCATCCTTGATTGCTGTAGTTTGAACATTCTTTAATTGTTCCATTAAATCTATTTGTAGATTTAATCTGAGAGCACGAACCCTTCGTTGTTTCTCATAATACTTACGACTTAAGGCATCTGCAACTACATTCGCCTTTCCTTCGTGATACTGAATATCACAGTCGTAATCACTTAAGATTTCCATCCATCTCCTTTGTCTCATGTTTAACTCTTTTTGCCCAAATATGTATTTTAAACTTTTGTGGTCGGTGTAGACAGTAAATTTACTTCCGTAAAGATAGTGTCTCCAAATCTTAAGGGCAAAAATTACGGCTCCTAATTCTAAATCATGAGTCGTATAATTCTCTTCGTGCTTTTTCAATTGCCTTGATGCGTACGCAATTACCTTTTTGCGTTGCATAAGCACACATCCATATCCTAATTTTGAAGCATCACAATATACTTCAAAATCTTCAGTTCCTTCTGGTAAGGCTAAGATTGGTGCATGGGTTAGTTTCTGCTTCAGGATTCTAAAAGCTTCTTCCTGTTTAGGTCCCCACTCAAACTTAGTGGCTTTACAGGTTAACTTAGTTAATGGTACGGCTATCTTGGAAAAATCCTTAATGAACCGTCTATAATACCCAGCTAAACCTATAAAACTTCTAATTTCCATTGCTGTTTGTGGAACCTTCCATTTGGTAATTGCCTCTATCTTAGCAGGATCTACATGAATACCTTCATGATTCACCATGTGTCCTAAAAATTGCACTTCCTTTAGCCAAAATTCGCATTTCGAGAATTTGGCGTACAACTTTTCTTTTCTTAACAAAGTTAAGAGTGCATGAAGATGTTCACAATGCTCTGTCTGACTTTTGGAATAAATAAGTATATCGTCTATGAAAACAATTACAAATTTATCCAAATACGGTTTACAGATCCTATTCATCATGTCCATGAATGCTGCAGGTGCATTCGTTAACCCGAAGGGCATGACTGTAAACTCGTAATGACCATACCTAGTTCTGAAAGCAGTTTTAGGTATGTCTTCTTCTTGTACCTTCAATTGATGATATCCAGAGCGTAAATCTATCTTAGAAAATATCTAGCCCCCTGAAGTTGATCAAAAAGATCATCAATCCTAGGTAATGGATATCGATTTTTAATTGTAACCTTATTCAATTCCCTATAATCGATACACATTCTCATTGAACCATCCTTTTTCTTCACAAACAACACTGGCGCTCCCCAAGGGGATGAGCTAGGTTGTATGAATCCTTTACTTAGTAATTCATCTAATTGCTTTTTCATTTCTAACATTTCTGTAGGTGCTAACCGATAAGGTGCCTTGGCTATCGGTGTAGTTCCTGGAATTAGATGAATCCTAAATTCTACTTCCCTATCTGGAGGTAATCCTGGTAAATCTTCCGGAAATATATCAGAGTATTCTGATACTACTGGTATTTCCTTAAGATCTTTTCCCTTAGTGCTAATGATTACCGAAATCATATACACTATTCCTTGTTTTCGTTCATAATTAGCAACTTTCATTACTGATATGAACTTCATGGGTTTCCGTGGTTTATCTCCTATAATCCTAATCACTTCTCCGGTAGGTGTTTGAATTTCTATGGAATTCTGATCACAAAGGATTCTAGCATGGTTGGCTACTAACCAATCCATTCCTAATACAACATCAAATTCAGCTAAATTCATCGGCAATAGTCTTGCAGAGAATTTATGTCCTAAAAGTTCTATGTTTCCTTCTTGCAAAACTTTATCTATTTTAACTGAATTTCCGTCTGCTGTTTCAACGGTAAAAATCTGCCTAATATTGGTTAAAGGTAAACTAAGAGCTTGACAGAATGAAGTATTTATAAAACTTTGGTTTGCACCAGAGTCAAATAATACTTTTGCATACACGTGGTGAACTAGGAACGTACCCGCTATCACATCTGGAATAAGTTCTGCTTCTTGGGTGGTCAGCTGAAATGCCCTAGCATTCTTCTTAATGGTTCCTTCGGTCGTCTTGGTTTTGTTATCTACTGGTTTGACCAATTTAGGACATTCTGTTTTATAATGCCCCGCTTCTCCACAATTAAAACAGATTACTGTTTTCTTTTTGCAATTCTCTTCACGATGTCCTATAGCTTTGCAAAAATTGCAAGTAATATCGCATCTTCCATAATGCTTCTTTTTGCATTTCCTGCAGAATGACGGACCTGGAGATTGCCCTGTCCCTTTTCTCTTGAAGCTGTTATTATTACCCACACGAAATCCTTGGGTAATTTTCTGAGCTAGTGCCTTCTTCCTATCTTCATCTCTTGTGCGCACCAATTCATCGGTCAGAGTGTTGGCTAATTCTACCGCATCGTCAATAGTGCGAGGTCTCGCAGCTTTAACAATATTGCGGATTTCGCTAATTAGCCCCCAAATATAGCGAGAAATAAGTACCGGTTCTGGCGAAGCCAGTGTTGGCACCACTCTTGCATATTCGAAGAATGTCGAGGTATATCCGCGACAGTCCACACTCATCATCCGATGATTTAGAAATTTATTCGCCATTTGTTCTTTCTCATACTCAGGACAGAATTTTCTTTCCACCAAACCCTTAAATTCTTCCCAAGTCATAGCATAAGCTATTGCTCTTCCTTTTGATTGTAACACAGTATTCCACCACTCGAGTGCTCCTTCTTTGAACAGATTGGACGAATACATGACTTGATCATCTTTACCACATTTACTTATTGCAATGACTGCTTCGGTTTTCTCTAACCAACGCAGTGATGCAGTTGCTCCTTCATTGCCTGCAAATTCAGTGGGTTTACAAGCAATGAATTCTTTGAAAGTGCAACCAGGCGTTGCAGTTTTCATTTTCTTGGTTAATGGAGCTTGATGTGGTTCCTTATTATGATTATCATGCTTATTGCCTCCATTTACACTATTACTGAAGTTATCTTCAGTAATCTGTTTGCTAGGAACAATTTGTTGCGGTTCGGGTGGATTCTTTATAGCAGCGACGAATGCTGGAATAGCATTGGCTATCCCTTGAGCAACAATGGTTTCGATATCTTGCCGAGTCATATATTGATCTCTTGAATGTTGTTCAGAATGATTAACTTCATTAATAGGTTCATCATTACTGTTTGCCATCTGATAATGTATATATATAAATTTTATTAGTAACTGACAAATAATAATTATATACAAATAATCAGAAAATTGTATAATACAAATATAGTCAAAACAATCGATCTTTCGATTTCATTTATATATTTATTATGCATCATTACTCACAGATATCATACAGAGTTTTATTGATTATTTACAGACTAACTTGATTAGTACTATTATACAACTATCATTTTATCCTTGTTACCATCTCTCGTTACTTGTTGTTTTAAAAACGCATTTCCCTCTCGTCGTACTTCCAAGCAATCTGTCCACCTATCTCCCTCATTCTATTCCCCATATCAAACAACTCTTCGCCAAAATGGCGAAGTTCGGCCATGTTTTCAGTGCTCATGGGTGGATTAGGTAATGGTTCTGGATCGAATTGTGGAAGAAAAGTGTAAGGATCATTGACAATATTTTGAAATTGCCAATCGTTTGTCCACCATTCGTCCATTCCTATGGGTTGGGAGTGGACTATTGGATCGGGAATTGCTGCTGGTTCCCAATTCATAGGGAATTGGTTTTCAATAGGATAGGTAAAAAGATTTGTCTGGACAGGCTGAATTGTCTCACAGTTTTCTAACAGAAAATCTATCTCATCCTGAAAAGTTCTTTCCTGGTTTGGATTTGAACTCTCCCCGATTTCTCTCTGAGCTGGTATAGACCCTTGCCCAACTTCCATTATTACTTCTTTAGTAATCTTCTCCATTTGTAATTCTACCTCCTTATCCTTCTTTTTGTTTCCAGTTTCCATTTCCTGTAGTCTAGGACTTTTCCTGGTTACAATTTCCTGTTGTTTGGAACTCTCTCCAGTTAAAATTTCTTTTCCCTTTTTCAAAGGATTATTTATTTTGGGCAGTCTTGGAGCTGGCTTCTTCTTACGGATTTTCCTCCATCCTACATAAGTTCTTTTCTTTTGTTTTGGCTTACTCAGGGGTGGAACCTTGAATTCTACTGGTTGTTCAACATCGGGATAGTAACTAATATATTCTTTGGAAGCTTCGACAGTTACGGGATACAGATTAAGATTCTGAAAATCTTCGGTTATCTCACTCATGCTGATGTAGCATATATGCAAAATGCATAAAATATTGAGTTAAAATTTACAAATAACTTTGTAATTTATTACATACTGTGTACTTGTTAATTACAAAGATAACTGACAAACATACTCAGATTTTAAGTTTTATTTATCACACAAGGTTTCTAGATTTATGAGAATAGAGTGCTAACTTTAAAGATTTATATTTTCTGCTACTGTAGCTAGCATATATAATTTAGCCCATTTCTCATCTAGTTTATCTTCCCAAGGTGATTTATCAATTAATTCTTGAGTTTCCCGTTTAATCCTCTTTTCTCGGATTTTCTCTTTACTTTTCTTAATAATCATTTCCCTCCTTCGAGGAGAAAGTGATTCCTCGTATTGTGCCTTACGCACGAATATTCCTTCTTCAGGAATTTCAGACTGACTTGAGGATTTGGTTCGGGATGAACTTCCTTTTTCATTAGATGATTTATCTAATTTAAGATAGATGCTTGACAGCTTTTTCTTACCCATACTGTAACTAACAAATAATCAAATAATCAGTTAATAATACAAATAATCACATAATAGTAATCAGGAAAAATTAAGTATTTCTAAATACTTAATCAAATTAACCCAGTGGCTGTAATCAGGAAAAATTGAGTATCAGCTTAACCCAGTGGCTCTGATACCACCTTTTTCTGTCACGGCCCAAGACCCGGTTTGACCCGTTTCAGGAGCCGCGGCAGAAATTACTGCGGTATCGATTTAATTGAGTTTAACAGCGGAAACAGGATCGCTTAAAGCTAAAATTTTTCCCCGATTATTTATTTCACAATTCGGGATAAAACCCCGATAATTTATAATAGTAAGTTTTTACTAGAAAAGCGTGATATTACAAAATCATTTATTTAGTTTATATTGAGCCACTATCTTTAAGCTTGAAATATTCTCCAGCATTTTTTCTGAATTACAACAGATCACCTGAAACATGTTTGAAAAAGGTTTTGTCAGCGGGAAATACTGAGTGAGTTCATTCATTTTGCTAAAATGACACATTTGTTATAATTTACAGTATTAAGAGCGATTACAATGTTTCTGATATCAATCCAACTACCCACGGTACTTGCCACTCGACCCATTGGCCCATTCGTCCAATGGTGTCTGTGACTATGGTCATATCCCCCATTGGCTGCCCCAATGGTGACGATTATCAAGTAATGTATACAAAACCCCACATACCGGCTGTAACTTGGTGATTACAAAGACTTAATCCCCGTAATTATAACTTTGAAATAAACATGATTTTGTAAATAGATTTGATAAAAAGAGAGAATGACTCACATTGCTGATTTAATATGGTCAGAGTCTAATCTATGGTTTAGCCTTGTTAACCTAATATAGATAATGCACACAAAACCGGGTTAGTAATCAATCCAGCAATTACGATAATTTACGAGATCAAATTATCACAATGAATGATCAAATGCAATACTTTGTCCATCGAATTAACGATGATCCGTTGAATTAACAACGAACGACAAGGTATAATACTTTACCTATCGAATTAACGACAATCCGTTGAATTAACAACGAACGATAAAGTATAATACTTTACCTATCGAATTAACGACAATCCGTCAAATTAATGACGAATGATAAAGTATAACCCTAATGTGGGCGGCATTTAAACATGCATTGGATATCTTGATCTTCGGATAAATGAATCGTAGCAGCGATTGTGCTAATACCCTGTTTTGTAGCAGAATTTCGATACCCGGGGGTATAATTTTGGAATAACAGAACGTAAAGCAGTGTATTTGTGAGATTTGGGTCGACGTAAAATGTTCAGAATTCGTCTACCAATGTCTGCTATTTATAGGTAAATTTTGGGATGCCCTGCGCATCGTAGCAAAACATCCCCTACGATGCGTATGGGTCTTTTAAAGGCCTGCGCATCGTAGGCTATAATCTGCTACGGTGCGTATGGGTTGAAAATAGGCCCATAGACTAGCCACGACTGGGACTAGCCTTGCTGAGTTGCTACACTCGAATTTCAGTAATTTGACAACGTATTTTAGTGGATAATTATCCACTAGGGTTTACCCCCCTTGAGTTTTAGGGGCCCTAATCCTGATTCTGAAAATTATAAAAATTTCAGGGTTTGTTCAGAATCACTTGGGTCTCTCAATTAGGGTTTCCTTTTAGACTAATTAATACATTTAAATAGTACTTTTGATGAGAGTTGTTACATAAAGAAACGCCGATTTAACATCCAACTGATAAACTTTGAAGTTCTTCCAAGACGCAAATGCTAGGAAAATTCTGATTTCCTCTAATCGAGCTACAGGAGCATAGACTTCAGTAAAATCAATTCCCTCCTGTTGACTAAATCCCTGAACAACGAGTCGAGCTTTGTTCCTTACAACAACACCTCTATCGTCTCTCTTACACTTAAACACCCACTTAGTGTTAATTTTCCTATGACCATCCGGCAAATCAACTAACTTCCACACTCCCAATTTCTCGAATTGACTAAGTTCCTCCTGCATTGCATTGACCCAAGAGTCTTCAGTAAGCGCCTCTTTGTAAGTTCTTGGTTCAACCTGCGAGATAAAACAACTTAATGAGAATTCAGTTTGCAAAGGAGCAACTTTTGTATAAAAACATGTAAGCCCTTTATCAATCTGATTTCGAGTGCGAACGCCTTTCTGCAATTCTCCTATGATCAACTCCTCTGGATGATATGAAAAAGTTCGCGGCATCACTTCACTTGGAACGTCTACATTTCCCTCCAGATTAGTAACATTCTGCTCTGCATCTTGTTCACCAACTTGGTTTGTTTGACTTGAAATCTGAATTTGCTCCCCCTCAGAATCTGAATCACCATGATCAAAGACTGGCATATTTTCAGCTTCTAGATTATCATTCTGAGCCGACTGATTATCCTGAGCAACTTCATTCTGTTGGACATCATTATGTTCACCAGCATTACTTGGACCTGCTTCATCGTCATGTGAAGTTTCCCGTGGTCTCCTCGAATACTCAGCTGGGAACCTTAACTGCGACTCATATTCACGCAAAATATCCAACTCATCAAAGAAATCTTCATCATCCTCTGATTCTTCTCTCATGTCAAACGAATCCCAAAGTTTGTCATAATGATAACGCCATGAATCACCAGGATTCTGCGGCGGCATAGTATAACCTTGACATTCAACATTTGCAGCTTCAATAATCCGCTTCTCACTTGGAACGAAGACACGTCGCAATGGATTTGAATAACCAACAAATATACCCTCAATGCACTTCGGACCAAACTTCCCAAAAGGTTCTATAACCGTACAAGGTGACCCGAACGGTTCTAGATACTTCAAATTTGGTTTGCGATTATTGATTAGCTCAAAGCATGTTTTGTTGAACTTCTTGACAGTAAGAACCCTGTTGAGCGTATAGCATGCGGCAGAAACAGCTTCAGCCCAAAAATTTATCGGTAACTTTGAATCTGCGAGCATAGTTCTAGCCGTCTCGATTAGTGTCCGGTTTTTGCGTTCTGCGACTCCATTTTGCTGTGGAGTGTACGGAGCACTAAACTCATGCAAAATACCTTTTTCATCACAAAATTCTTCCATCTTGCTGTTCTTGAATTCAGTACCATTGTCACTTCGAATTCTCTTGATACGCCTTTGGTACAAATTCTCTATCTTTCTGAACAGCCCCATCAAACTGTCAAATGTTTCATCTTTCGTCTTCAAGAAAGAAACCCACGAAAATCTGGAATAATCATCAGTAACGACCAAACAATAGTAATCTCCTGTAACACTTTTGACATTCACAGGACCAAACAAATCCATGTGAAGTCTTTCCAGTGGTCTCGAAACTGAATTGACTTGCTTTGTAGGGTGTGACTTTTTCTTCTGCTTGCCTTTGATGCAGCTAATGCACTCCCCTTCCAGATGAAAACCTTTGATATTAACTCCCAATACCAAATTATTGTGCACCAAGTGATTCATCTTCCTAAGATGTATATGCCCCATCTTTCGGTGCCACAATCTTGATTCTTTCTCAGTTGCTCTAGACACGAAACAATGTGCTTGACCAGTAGTTGTAGTTGCTACAGACATATCTAACACATATAAATCATTCACTCTAGGTGCCCTCATAATAATCCATTCTTCAGGGATAACAAAACCAGGTTTCAAAATCAAACATTCTTTATCAGTGAAGTGAGTAGTATACTGATTGTCACAAATCTGCGAGATACTAAGCAAATTGTTCTCCAGCTCAGTGATGTAGTTAACTCTCTCAAGCGTCACAATCCCATTGGATAACGTTCCTTCACCAACAATTCTACCACCTTCATGACCTGCAAATCCCACATAACCACCATTGATATTCTTCACATCATACAGTAATGCAGTTTTTCCTGTCATATGTCGAGATGCGCCACTATCCATGATCCATCTTGAAATGGCTCTTGGAAGATCCTGCACATACCACAAGTTGATTTTAAAACATTTCAATAAAGATGCCGATTCATGCTTCGCGAACCAGGAAGCTCCGGCAATTCAAATTGCTTATTCGAACATGGTGTCCACCCAGGCCTCATCAGCCTTAGGTGTAACCTTGACTCTTGCAATTTGAATTTTGAAATTTTCAGCCTTCAAAGGTGGAAAATTTGCATCATAATCAACCGAAATTGATTCTTCAGCCTTTTTCACTTCAAAAGTTGAAATTTTCTTCTCTGTTTTAGGTTTCCAAATTTGTTCAGTTAATGCAACCCGTTTATAAAACTTGTCATTTTTAGTTACCACTTTCTTTACGGATTCATTTTTCACTTTGATGTTGTCATTTTTAACGTTTTTCTTCTCTATTACTTTCTTCTCAACATACATTGGTGCTTTACCCTTCACATCAACCTTCTTTTGTTGAACCTTCACAGCTTCAGTCCTAGGCTTCACATATGTACACTTTCGTGCAATATGACCAACTTGTTCACATCTAAAACAAGTACGAGTATCAGCTACTCGACTCGTGCCTTCAGACTGAGCCTGCAAAGCTCTCTTCTCAAAGAACTCTTTATTTGATTTTGAAAAAATTTCATTTTCCTCATCAGAAAGTGAACTTGAACTGTTCACAAACACCTTCTTTTCAGCAAACCTCTTGTTTTGAAAACTCTTTTTCTGATAACTCTTACCGCCTCGATAACCACCCGACCAATTGTTTCGATTGTTATTATAAAAACGTGGTGGAACAATAGGCTTTTTGTAATAAGCTTTATCTTTCTCAAAATTCATTTGCCTTTTTGTTTGACTCAAACTGTTCACTTCTGACAACTCAACTTCAACTAACTTGAAAACATTTGTCAACTTTTTCACATTAACATTCTCAATGGGAAACTCAGAATCCAAATACAACTTATCAGATCTAGCCATCTTCTACATCACAAGACCCGGTTCATCACTTAAGTTGTTTTTGGACTTTGATTTCTGAATGTATTTGTCTAAGAAACACCCATCCTCCTCAGAAGTGTCACAATCCGGTTTAAGCACTTTGTCTACCACACTTTTCACCACATCACTTTGGACACCCTCGTCATTGGAAGATGTGAACGTGACATCAATGTTTTCAGGAAGTTTAACTTCACTTTCTTCCTCAATTTCCACCAAACTAGACTGCTTTTTCGTGTAGTTGTCTAAAATTGGCGGTGGAACTTTGTGAAAACCTACACCCGTTCCATCAGAAAACACATCCTCGCCATCTTTGTTTTTCCCTATAGGTTTAGGAACAATATGCTGCAAAACAAAGCTTGCCGATTTATAGCTGTTAAGCTTCAACTGGATTCGTTCATTCTCAATTTCAGCTTCTTGAACTTTAAGTTTCAGTTTAGCAATTTGATCCAGTTGTTCATTAATCGATTTTTCTTTTAATCTCAAAACAGCTCTTAGATGTTCATTTTCTTTAAATGTTTTGCCATTACGATCATCACTATCTTTGACAATGTGTTTCAATTTCTCAAACTTTTCAGAAATCTGACGGTTTTCAAGAATTAACTTTTCATTTTCAGATTCTATTTTCTCACGTTTAGTTTTATCATTTTCAATTTGAGTCGTTAATTCTTTGATCCGTTCAGTTGAAGCTCTTACACTTTTGTCACGATCGAGAATATGATCTTCAACATTTCTAACCTTTGTTGTCAGATTCTGAATTTTCTCATTGTTAAGATACGTGACAGTACTACAAAAATTGCATTGTTTGGTGCAATTTTTGCAGTCAGCATTCCCATCAATCTTGTTACCTGACGCATTTGTTGACACACTTTGACTGGCCGATCCCTTTGACTCAGTAACAGAATTAGGATCTACCTCAAGTGCTTTTGCAGCTAGCACTTTGTCAGCCATTATTCCCAAGTTCTCAGCTGTCAACTCTTGCGTAGTATCAATTATGCCTGTATCAACCTGCTTTTCTTTCTTCTCTTTCTCCTCTTTCTCCTTTCTCTCTTTCTCTTTTTCTTCTTCAATCATTTTCGAAGTTGGAGTACCCCACCATTTGTGTTGCCAATACTCATCATCTTCTTTGTACTCCTTGATAATGGCTTCGATATCTAGCGTTTTGTCATCAATCGCAATGTTGCCATACCTATCAAGATAGCACTCTCTATCTGGATCCCATCTGTTTGCTCTTCTAGCTTCCAGAAAGACACCAGAAAGTCTGATAATCTTGTTTTCAACAATCATCTTCCAGTATTGATACTTCTGTTCCTCAGTACGACCATCTTTCCACTTAATGGGTTCATCATTGCTTGCCATGAATGCGTAACCCACCGCATCTTATTCCAGTAGAACTTCCTTACTCCAATCATACCCCTCATCATCATAAATCACAGCAAGAGCCCTTGATTTGTCTCTGTTGTCTTCAACCTGCTTCAATCTAGGCGGCTCGGATTTATTCTGATGGTAGATTGCCTTTTTGTAATAATCATCTCGAAACGGATTCTCCGATTCATCAACATAAGCGTTTCGGCATTCTCGTTTGAAGTGACCCTTCTGCTTACACTTGAAGCATGTCACTTTGGATTTATCGAACCCCAGCTTAGTAGAAGCACCACCAATTGTTTTTCTGCCAGTAATTTCCATGAATCTTTGTGCACGACGAACAACACTTGCCATAGCCCAACGAATATCGATCAGTTCCATTTCATCCGGATCAATCTGATCGTAATCTTCTTTCGTCAGATTTGTATTGCCAATCTTGCCAGCTACCAATCCTTCATATGATTCCAACACTGATGCTAGAAAGATCATCTGCTGCTTGGCCGATTCTTCATCAAAGTTCTGAGCATTCTTCAAGTCTATTGCGATGTTGCATTGAAAACGATTCTTTGCATCAGCATTTCCAGAAGATGAAGATCCACTGTGAAAACCACTATGACTTCCACTGCTTTGACCACTTTGACTTTCTTTGCTTTCTAAAGAAACATTCTCAGCAGAAAATGCAGTTTTTGGAGAAGTAGCTTTCGGGATTAAACTTTTTGGATAATACAGATCCAGATTCTGTTGATAAGATGAATTATTAACTTTGTACGTCTTTTTCAACTCCAACTCGTGACTCTCAAGTTTCTCAATCACCAAATCTGGTTTCAACAATTCAGAAGTAATAGTGTTCTTAAGCATGAGAGCATAATATCTCCACTCCATCTCGTCTGGCAATGAATCTAACAGTTTATCCACAATTTCTTCATCAGTATACGTGATCTCGTGTCGAGCAAGCTCCAGTTTCAGATGACCAAACCTTTCAATCATTTTACACACCGATTCATTTTTAAGACAACCAAACATATCAAACTCTTTCCTAAGAAGTTTCTTTTTATTTTTTACAATCTCTTTGCTTCCAAGACACTTCTTTTCGAGTTTTTCCCATAAGTCTTTAGAATTGGAGTAATCTATCAGTGAAATGATGTCTTCACGCACCGACTGAAACAATAATGCCACACATTTTTGCTCGGCCACAAAACTGTCAATCTCTTCAACTGATCTTAATGATTCACCATTCTTCTTTCCTTGAGCATAACCACTCTTCATACTCTTCCAGCAAGGAAAAGCAAATGCCATCAACCAATCTTCGAACTTTGTTGCCCACCTGCTATAATCTTCTATAGCCATCAGCTTAGGAGGTTTGTTAAATGTTCCAAATGCGCTTTCGGACTCCCAAGCTTCCTTCTTTCTTTCTTTCGGTGGACTTTTATTTGCATTGCTTGAAGAAGTATCGTTGTTTCCAGAACTACCCGTGAATGCATACATATCGCTGAAGGGATTCATGAAAATATCATCCATTTTGATCGTACCTGCAAAATCAATCAACACTTAGCCAAATTTTCAAGATTTTTGAAAAAACAGAACCACAAATGCGAACTAATCTGTGCACGTGACAGATAAGCGAACTAAACAGATTCAGATAAGTGAACCAGAAAGTGTCTGTTCGAGCGGACCAGAAAGTCAGTTCGAGCGGACCAGACTTTGTCTGTATGAGCGAATCAGATGTTGTCCGTTCGAGCGGACCAGCTGATGTTCGTTCGGGCGAACCAGCAGATGTTCAGATAAGCGAACCACACAAGCTGTTCGTTCGAGCGAACCAGCTAATGTACGTAACAGCGATCCAGAGAATGATCGTTCGAGCGGACCACGTAATGTCCGTTCGAGCGGTTCAGAATATGATCGAATAAGCGGACCAGGTCAAAGTCCGGATAAGCGGACCAGAAACTTGCGATGACCGAAAAAGCGGACTACAGATTTTAACCAATTTTTAGTCCGAATTACAATCTGATACTTTCAAGGATTATACTCCTCTTAATTCCGATCACAATGATATGATTTTCGTTCAATTCCGACCACTAATCTGTTCCAGATCTGAGTTTTAAGTTCTGTCCGAAAACCGATCACGTTTTTAGATGAAATTAATTGATTTTTACTATGTTTTAAAGTCCGAAACTGTTACTGATTGTTTAACAACAAGTTTCGCTCAATATACTCGAACTTCAAACCATTATGTCCGATGAAACTTGTATAAACAAAAAAATAAAAGAGAAAGATGAGTAGAAAGATGATAATAGAGCCGAATCAGCTGATGTAGTATGAGCTCCTCGTCCTGAAGCTCTGATACCACTTGTTGGACCGTTCTTTGACCCGAAAACGTCAATCCGAGTAGCTCATTCTCACATATAAAGGCGGAATCAGAATATGCAAGATTACAACAGCTTGTCCTATTAATTTCCTTTACTTTTATTGCTTTTCTACTGAGATTTTGACAGAGTTTGGCTCCAAGCATACACACACAACTCTGAGATCCGCTCAAACTACTCCCCTATATATAAACATTGTGGTTCGCTCATATGACATGCCATATGAGCGATCCAGACCCTTGACGAATAAGCGGACCAGACTAAAACCCTATGAGCGAACCAGACTAAAACCCTATGAACGAACCAGACTTAATATAATGACATATAAGCGGACCAGCTCATAAAATACATATTTTGACACTTTTGACCCTCTGTTGACCATTCTTAACTTCAGACTTTTTGTAGACGCAGTCAACAGACATTCCGTGCATCAACAATAAGTAAAAAGTATGACTTGCCAGAGCTCCCAAGTTGGTAATCGCGGAGCATGAATCGGCATCAATCTTGAAAAATTGTTTTTGAAGAGGTTGATTTGCCGGAGCTTCCAGGTTGGTAAGTGTGGAGCAGGTATCGGCATATTTCTTGTATTTTATGTGTTTGTGAAAATCTTCAAGTGGTTGGAGAAGGGTTTTAACTTACAAGTGGTAAATCAGGGACATTAAGTTGTACTTGATTTCCTACAAGTGGTAATTGTTGATTGAAATTTGAAACTGTTATATCTTTCAAAAGATTGAAGATGAAAGAACAAGGTGATGAATTGATCCCCTAACCTACAAAGTGGTTTTATTAATTCAACAAAACTAATTTTCCGGAAAAACCATTTGATTAAAACAAACTTAAGTGTTTTGAAATCATAATGGGAAAATAGTTTGTTGTAAGGGGGAGTTCTGATTGTTTATGCCGAGTGAATGGCGATTTGAAGCAATTTGATATTAGTTGTTACTTTACCTTGTATAGTTTGTTTTCAAATTTCTTTTAAATGTTTTTGCATTTTAGGGGGAGTAATAAATTTCAGAAAATCCAAAAACATTAGAAAATGTGAAAAAGCACAAAACTCATTTTTGATTTGAAAATATTGAAAAACAACAAAAACATGATAAAATGAAAAAGAGTTTTGTTGAGAAAAGAGGAAATGATAGTACATCAGTGGACTATCACATCATGCTAAAGAATTAGAAAGTCAATATGTGATAAATGGTCTCACTGATGATGTGCCAGTAGGTTTTTACACATTTAGTAGATTGTGACGAGATATAAACCTAAATTTCAAACTTACTTATATCGTGGGGAACATCTCTCGGATATATGGGTAACCCCCGAAATCTTGTTTGAAAGGTCCCTTTTTCTGAGATACTAGGTCTTTATACTCAGTGATATCTGGGGTATTATCCCAGGACTTCTGATTTTGCGGAAGCAATGGCCTAGTCCCCGTATAATACTTTCTGCTTGCTTGAAATATAGCATCACCCTCAGTACAAAAAATGATGAAACATTGAAAAATGCTAATCATGTACTGTTGAAGAAAAGATTCTCTAAAGGGAACACACCTAAAGTCTAAGCCATCATCTCTCTGATTTTGCGGAAGCAATAGCCTGAGCTCTCATGGCCCTCGCTTTTAACCCTTTACAGATATCATCTAGGTATACTCACCTGTAAGACTGAATATTGGGATCTGGATACGGGAGTATATTCTGAGGTGGGACACGCGAATAAGTTTAAGTCTCTAAAACACTAATCTCGTATCTCGAAATAGTTGAACTTTGTGTGAAAATTTAAGTGGATCAGTATACTGACAATCTAAGTGAATCGTTTAGAACTTAAAATGTTTAAAGCTTAACGATGTTGGTGACGTGTCTCATAATCTGATATGATCCTCTTACACAAACTCACAAAAATATTGTTTGTAAATATTTCTTTACTGCTTTCCTTTTAATTTTAAAATTACAAAAAGATTTTCAGAGTGTTTTAGCATAATTTTTTTTTAAATTTCAAAAAGATTTTCGACAACTGATCTTGGAGAGTAGATTTTCAAAATTCCGAGTGCTATACATGATGAACAGGTTTGGGAGAGTGTTTGAAAAGATTTTTTACAAGTGATACATCAGAGTTTAAAAATGTTAAATCATTTTGTACGATACTTGCAAATGATGGTGTTTTTTTGTGTTTATAAATGATAAGCAGAGAATAAATTTGTAAAGTTTTAAATTTGTGAAATTTATTTCTGGGTTAAGAATGTGCAGGTTAGCTAGGTTTTAAACCTAAGCAGAATGTGAAGCCAGGCTACGATCTTGGTATTGCTGGTGCTGATGAATTTAAGAAATCAAGAGATCTGATCAAGAGATTTAGAGTGAGATAAGAGCCAAGTTGAGATTCTGGAGAAGAAGAGAAGACAAATATTGAGGATGTTTTACATTGTCAGATACTTTGGAAGAGTTTGAGAAGACTGATAAAGATTGAAGATTGAAGACTCGACACTGAAGACTCGTCAACATTCGAGGGGGAGTCTTTTGGTGCATACGTCTGTCGACTTAGTCTTGTATCGAGTCTTGTATGTGTATAGTTAGATCAGGGCACGTTATACGAGAAAACTGTCAAAAATAGGTTTGGAGGTAATTTCGCACGAAATTACATAGTGTAATTTCGCATGAAATCACATTGCTATTTCGCACGAAATTACTATTTCGTGTGAATGTGATTTCGCTTGAGCAGTTCCGTACGAAATTACCTTGCCTATAAATAGTTGCCTTGTCTTCGTCATTTGTAACGAAATTACTATTCCGGTTTGAGAGCCGAAGTGTTGCCGAAGTGTCTACTCGCTGTAAATCTTTGTCAAATCAATCAATAGACAGTTTAAAGTGTATATCTAGCTGAATTGGACTTGATACGTTTGTTTCCGCCTTTCGTATTGAGCAAAAACTCTTCTGAATGACTCGTTTGGGTCAGTAAACGATCTTACAAATTGGAGACTGAAAAGATTGAGAATGAAAGAATCAGACGATTGCTGCAGAGTTACTCAAGTTCTGATTAGTTGATTGATTGAATTTATCCAACTGTTGCAGGTTTTGAAGCTTTTCAAGATAAAAAGTCGGAAGATACGGATACTGGTAAGAAACAAAGTGCAAATTATAACAAGTGTCCGCCTCCGATCTGGGAAGGGTATTCTCCCAGAAAACCAAATTCGGAACAACTCAAAATGGCAGTCAATATAAAGCTAAAGTCTGAAACAACTGATGAGTTACCAGATAACATTGACGTTACATTCACATCGTCTGACATTGATCATGAGTCCGAGTTAATTAAGAAAGTGGTCGATCAGGTGTTGGATAAAGATGAAGAGTCAAAATCTGAAAAGTCGAGTTCGTCAGAAAAAAGCTCGAGTTCACCGGTTAAAATGGTTTACAATAAAGATTTTCTGATGTCGAAAAATAATTTGAATGACGAAACATTCAAAATAGCATATACTTTGAATGATTCCGACAAATTATTTTCTGATGAGGAATTTCCAATAAGAAGTGTTAAAACTGAAATGATTAACAAGGTTTTCAAATTAACAGAAATCAATATTTCTGAAATAAAAGATGTAAATCATACTGAAAAACCTAAAAAGTACACTTCAAGAGTTCAACAAAGATTGAACAAGAAAAAAGGTTACAGTTCTGGTTCTGGTTATCGAAAGAAACCAAACCATAACAGTAATTTCAAAAAGAAAGGATTAGGTTTCATTCCACCAGAAAATCATAAAAATAAGAAAATTTATAAATCAAAAACTAAATTTGTTTCAGGAGCAAGTTCAGAAGAGGAGAAGGAGAAACCGTTCTGGAAACAGTCAAACAAGGAGTTTCTCGCTGAAAAGAAAAAGAATATGATGATGAAATCTGAACCAAGAGTTGAAAAAAGAACCTGTTTCAAATGTCAAGAAGTTGGACATATCGCTTGGAATTACCCAGTGCCAACCAACACAAAACAGGGAGTTTCTTCTAACTTAAAATTGAAAGAAAAATGTGTTGATAAAAAAGAACAACCAATAGAAAAATTTTAAGAGTTCAAAAATTCGACTTTCGAAGTTGGTGAAAGTTCGAAACGTTTTTACAAAAGAAGAACAAATTTAAACAAGCAAAAATGGGTTGTTAAAAGTTCAGAAAGTTCTGGCGATGAATCTGACTCATTAAAGTCAGAGGAGCCACAAGTTGATCCAATCAGAGAAAATTCCGTTCCAACAATGGATGATGAAAATTTTCCACCATTGTCAAACGGAAACTTGAGATCAAAAGGTATGATTGACATTTCAGACCAATTCTTCGCTGATGAGAAAGAATTTGATGCTGAAAAGCCTTTTAATGGAAAAGTGTTACATATTTTTGGGAAAATGACTGATGGGAAGGTGAAGGGAGTAAAAGAGTATTATGAATCGAAAAAGGTTAAACCAAATGCTGATGGTTCACCCATGATTCCTCAAGCATGGGTGAGTTGCTTTAAAAAGTGAAATCCGGATTTGCCGGAGTTCCCAAGTTGGTAATCGTGGAGCAGGAATCGGCATCATTCTTGAAAAATGTTTTTTTGTGAAAAAAAATTGTCAAGTGTTAGATTTTACAAGTGGTTGAAGAAGAAAGTGATGAATAAATCCCCGATCTTACATGTTTGTGAAATTACAAACAAACTAATTTTCCGGAAAAACCATTTTGATTAAAACAAATTTAAGTGTTTTGAAATCATAATGGGAAAATAGTTTGTTGACAGGGGGAGTTCTGATTGTTTATGCCAAGTGGATGGAGAATTGAAGCAATTCACATCAGTTTGTCAGTTTACTTTGAACAGTTTATTGCTTTCATTTTCAAATTTTCCCGGAAAATCAAAATTTGAAACATAATTTTGATTTTAGGGGGAGTAAAAAATTTAGAAATTTTGAAAAATCCAAAAACATGATAAAATCTAAAAGGGTGAGAGTTGGCTACAAAGTTCTTTTTTCCTACAAAGTGTACAAAGTCATAAAACACCACAATTTCAGCCATAAAACACACTCAAAACTCACAAATAACAAAGTGAAGATTACTAAAACGCCATATTTGTGGGTTTTGTGTTGCGTTTTGGATGATAAGGCTTTGATTTTCGAATAACTAAGATTAATGTGCTTTATGTTGATTATCATGTTATGTTTTATATTCATAGTTCTACGATGGTGTGTTTGAAGTTTTTATGGACTGTTAGGGTTTGGATGTTTTGTTTTAGTGATCTTCACGGTGTTATTTGTGGGTTTTGAGTGTGTTTTATGGCTGAAATTATGATGTTTTATGACTTTGTACACTTTGTAGGAAAAATGGACTTTGTAGCCGAACCCCACCCAAATCTAAAAAGCCAAAAACATCAAAAAAATCAAAATGAGTTTTGTTGTGAAAAAGAGGAAATGATAGTACATCAGTAGACGATCACAGTACGCTAAAGATTTGTAAAGTTAAAATGTGATAAAACGGTCTCACTGATGATATGCCAGTAGGTTTTTACACGCTTAGTAGATTGTTTGTCGAGATATAAACCTAAATATCAAATACTTACTTATTTCGTGGGGAACATCTCTTGGATATATAGGTAACCCCTGAAATCTTGTTTGAAGGGCTTTTTATTACTCACATACTAGGTCTTTGTGCGTAGTGATATATGGGGTATTATACCAGGACTTCTGATTTTGCGGGAGCAATAGCCTAGTTCTCGTATAATACTTTGCACTGCTTTAATCTTAAAGCCCACCCTCAACATAAAAAATGATGAAACATTGAAAAATACTAATCATGTGCTGTTGTAAAGAAGATCCCCAAGGGGAACCCACCTAAAGACGAACCATCATCTCTCGATTTTGCGGAAGAAATAGCCTGAGCTCTCATGGTCTCGCATTTAACCCCTTACAGATATCATTAGTGTACATTCACATGTAAGACTGAATATAGGAGTCAGGATACGGGAGTATATTCTGAGGTGGGACACGCGAATAAGTTTAAGTGCTTAAAACACTAATCTCGTATCTCGAAACAGTTGAACTTTGTGTGAAAATTTAAGTGGATCAGTATACTGACAATCTAAGTGAATCGTTTAGAACTTAAAGTGTTTAAAGCTCAACGGTGCTAGTGATTTGTCTCAAAAACTGATATGATCCTCTTACACAAACTCACAAAAATATTGTCTGTAATTTTTTGTTACTGCTTTTCATTAGTGTGTTTTAGCATAAAATTTTGAAAAATCAAAAAGATTTTATTTCATCTTATTTTCGACAACTATTGTTGACAAGCTAATTTTCAAAATTCCGAGTGCTAAACATGATGAACAACAATGGGTTGGGAGAGTGTGTTTGAATTGAAAAATGAAAAGTGAATTTAAAAGTTTGAAATAATTTGAACTGCTAGTTAATCAAGGTCATTAATTTAGACTTGATATAACTTTTGATGTTGATTGAAAGATATCTACCAAGTGGTTTCTAAATTTGTTAAATCTTAACAATTGAGAAATTTATTTTGGGTAGAGTTTTGTGCAGATCCCCGATTCTAAGCCTAGCAGAGTTTGAGCCAGGACTCGATCTTGGAACGAATGCTATGTCAGATCGCGATCCCGGAACAATTTAAGGGGGAGTTTGTTAGCAAAAGAGAGATTGAAAGAGCCAGACTGAGATTCTGGAAGAAGATAAAGTTTGAAGGATGCTTACAGTGTCAGATACTTTGGACAGAGCGTGAAGACTGATCAAGACTGAAGACTTGTCGTACTGAAGACTCGTACCGAAGACTTCGTCAACATCCAAGGGGGAGTCTGCTGGTGCATATGTCTGTCGACTTCGTCTTGTATCGAGTCTTGTATCTAGATTGTGTAGAACGGAGCACGGTAGCATAGAAAATAGGATTTTAGGGTTATTGGACCAGTTCACACGAACTGGCAGATCCAGTTCGTACGGACTGCCACTTCACACAAAGTGGAAATGTCAAGTTCGTGAGGACTAGCCTCTCCTATAAATAGCTGAGCTCATGTTGTCATTTGTAACAGTTGTGATTCCGGAGCTGAGGTGCTGCCGAAGTGTCGAGTGATCTGTAATAGCTTTCAAATCAATACTAACGACAATTAAAGTGAATCCTAGTGTGAATCAAGCTGCAATCAAGTCCGAATCATTGAATTCCGCCTTTGGTTTGGATTGGATCTCTTCTGATCGACTCGTTAGATCGATTCAACGATCCTACAACTACGGTTGCACACAAGCCATACCATCCCAGTAGTACCGCCAATATTTTTCGATCGGCGAGTAACAATTACGTAACCATTCTCCTTTCCCGTTTCTTGTACCCAATTCTTCAAATCAGTTTGAGACATGAAACGCTAAAAAAAGTTACATAAATAATAATAACAACAATATTAACAACAATAATAACAATAATAATAACAACAACAACAACAACAACAACAACAACAATAATAATAACAAAAATAATAATAATAATAATAATAATAATAATAATTATTATTATTATTATTATTATAATTAGAGTAAACTGCAATTTTACATCCTGTGGTTAGGGGTGATTGGCACCCTTACCCCCCCCCCCCCCCCCAAGGAAATAATTGCAATTTTACCCCCCACTATTTGCTGTTATGTTGCAACCTTATCCCTCGGCCTCAAATTTGTTGACTAATCTGTTGACTATAACTTGAAATGACTATAATGCCCTTTCATATTACCCCCTGTGTTTTGTGCACTCTGTGATATTACCCCCTGCCACCACTGCCACCGCCATTCACCACCACAACCACCACTGCCACCTCCAACCACCACCATAACTTAATATCCCTTTCATATATAACACCACCACTACTACTTCCGTCACCGGAAACCTGCAACTCCGGTTATCTTCTCCAACGACTGCCACCACTGCCACCTCCAGCCACCACCACAACCACCACTACCAGCTCCAGCCAAACCGAAACTGCTGCTGAGTCAGCTAAAATGGTCCTTAAAAACGAATCTTGTAATCATGTGGCAGTTTTGAAAAGTGTTGCAGTTTTGCAATAAAATTATTAAAAATGAACAATCTAGTAAATTTATTTGTTTAAGTGAAACGAAATAACAAAATATAGTAAATTTATTTGTTTAAATGAAGGCAATCATCAGTCCTTTTTCTTCTTCATTGGGCAATTAATTCTTACAATTTATGAAACTGATTTTGATAATTGGGACTTTAATAGCCACAAACGTAAAATAATATACCTCTGAACTAAAGGAAGATGGCTCATGATTTCATATATCAGTTATCTCTTTTAAAAGTTTGAACCATGTTTATTGCTCTAGACCACTATTGGCACCATCGCTATACATCTTCCTGCCACCACCCTGAAACCTTTTAAACACTGCCGCAATTGACGATAAAGGTTGCACCTCTGATCGTCGGCGCTAACATGAAAACGATCAATACAACGTCACCGTCAGTCGACAAGAACCAGTTTGTTCCGCTGTTGCCTGATTCGTCCAGATTAATCACAACCAGTAGCTCCCTATCACTGATTCATTCGACTTCCGGAGTTGCAGCAGCTTTTTAGCTGACTACAAGATTCGTTTCAAAACTGCAAACATGATTACAAGATTCGTTTTTTAAGGGTCATTTTAGCGGACTCAGCAGCAGCTTCGGTTTGGCTGGAGCTGGCAGTGGTGGTTGTGGTGGTGGTTGGAGGTGGCAGAGGTGGCAATGGTGGCAGTCGTTGGAGAAGATGACCAGAGTTGCAGGTTTCCGGTGACGGAAGTAGTGGTGGTGTTATATATGAAAGGGATATTAAGTTGTGGTGGTGGCTGGAGGTGGCAGTGGTGGTTGTGGTGGTGAATGGCGGTGGCGGTGGTGGCAGGGGGTAATATCACAGAGTACACAAAACACAGGGGGTAATATGAAAGGGCATTATAGTCATTTCAAGTTATAGTCAACAGATTAGTCAACAAATTTGAGGCCGGGGGGTAAGGTTGCAACATAACAGCAAACAGTAGGGGGTAAAATTGCAATTATTTCCTTAGGGGGGTAAGGGTGCCAATCACCCCTAACCACAGGATGTAAAATTGCAGTTTACTCTTATAATTATTATAACAACAACAATAATAATAACAATAATAACAATAACAATAATAATAATAATAATAATAATTTTAACAATAACAATAATAATAATAATAATAAAATAATAACAGTAATAACAATAACAACAACAACAACAATAATTATAATAATTATAATGTTGTCAATAGTTATATAATTTTAACAATAATAATAATTATAATAATTTGAAAAATAATATTAACAATAACAATAAGAATAACAATAAGAATAACAATATAATTCTAACAATAATAATAATTATTATAAAAATAATACAAATATTAATGTGATACCTCCTTTATTTGAAACGGATTGCCCGGGGTAGATGGTTCATAATCATCATACAGTGGTGTGTTACGGGGCTCATAACCGTATCTACCGTATTCTTCATATCCACCGTAGCCTCCGTATCCACCTTCACCCTCGTATCCACCTTCACCCCCGTATCCACCGTATCCTCCGTATCCGCCTTCACCCCCTATCCACCGTATCCTCCGTGTCCACCTGCACCCCTGTATCCGTAACCCGGATACGATTGTTGTGTCGGGTAATATGGTTCATCATCATCTGCATTCTTAGCACCGTATCCACTTTGTTGAACGTACGGTGATTCATGCCCGTATCCATAATCCGGATACACTTGATGCGCCGTGTAATTTGGTTCATCAACAGGTGGAGTCGGAGTCTCGTTCAAGTCTGGAAATTGTGTTTTTTGATCAACAGGGACTCCAGACACAACCTCCTCCTCTTCATTGGCATCATTTACTCCCCATGCGTCGTTAGAATAGCGATTGTAGAAATAATTCTCGTCCCAAAATGATGACATTTTAACAATATTGTGTTTGATCCAGAGAAAGAGAAACTGAAGATATACAGAACATATGAGTTTAACAAGCTTGATGAGATGATAGAACAATAGAAGATATACAGAGGAAATGATGAATGAGGTCGAAGGCAGAGGAGATGCATGGCTAAATACACTTTTAAATTTACAATCATACGCAGCGTATAGCTCTCTACTCCCCGTATAGCTTTAATCACGTGCATAGACAACATCGTATCATTGTCAAATCAGTCTGACATATGCTGCGTAGAGGTCTATACGCAGCGTCTTACTTTATATACATACGTTGCGTAGAGGCCTATACGCAGCGTATGTCAGACTGATTTGACATAGTACTAGCTTTGACTGTTTGGTCGTGTACCTGCCCTTTACATACGCTGCTTATAGGTCTATACGCAGCATATAGGGTTACTCCTATACGCTGCGTATAGACCTATACGCAGCGTATGTAAACCCTAAGTGTGTAGATAGCTTGCCAAGGTGTGCAAATAGTTAGAGCCTTATGATTATGGATTTGGGGACCTTAAACTATAGTTTCCAGCATGTATACTTACAATATTATCCCTATTTTAGGGATGAGATAAACATAAAAACAATATATTATACAATTTCCTAATATATGTATATTTAGTATCTGTTCCTGCAGTCAAGTTTTGAACATTGAAGCAGTCAAGTTGCAGTGGGTTTGATGTTAATCATGGGTTATAAATGAGTTTGTTTAGTCCTTGTACATGTAGTTAATGAGTAAAGGGGCTAAATTCTTTCAACAAGTCACCGTTGGAAGTATTTCCATTGCCAAAAGACACCTGGTTGGAAATATTTCCATTGCCAAAAGACACTTGTTCCCTTGAGAACAAGTTCAAAGGACCTTGCTAATAACCATTTAAGATGATATTTATTGTTTTATTCGACCTGTCGACTTTCAAATAGGTCAATTTCAAATGGGTTTGGAGTCTCCTAATGGTTGTTTGAATGCATAGAATCTTCTATCTTGTCTAGCTCTATTCAAAGATTTTGATTGTTACTGTGACGATTTGTTTTTTGTTATATTAACTAATAATTGCCTATTTATACAAACCTTAACAAAATAGACAAGAAAGTTCTTGTGGTCAACCAAAACCTACATGTTTAAAACAATTGTGCTGAAATGTTCAGATGAACTTTTGTTCCTAAAGGTCTAACTTAAAGGTTTGCTTGTAACTGGTTTAGCACAAAACTATACAGCCAATCATTTCTCTAGCATTTCATAGGACTCAAAGCAACCTTTTTTTAATGGACATACAGGTATCTTAGAGGCTTTAGTTGTTTATTTTTAAAACTGTTAATTTTTGCGCTTTTGATATCGAGTTATGCTTATTGAAATTTTAAGAAGGTCGGCTCGTTTCCTTTAAGGGTGCTAAATGGGTTATGTTTGCAGGTTAAACCCGACCCGAACCCGAAAATCACGTCACACATATGAATCTGAACCCATTTAGACTAATCTTAAACCCGCGAATTTCGTGTTACGTTTGTGTCGTGTTTTTGGGTCTTATAAAAAATTCACACCCCTAGTTTCCTTGATGTAGAAAGTGGTAAAACCTATACCCTACACGAAGTGATTAGTTACTTACCAGTCACATGGCCGTCCCCGAAAATGATAAAAAAAATTTGGGCCTCGTGCGAGACAAAAAAATTGGGCCCCTCCCCTATAATATGAACTCATCATTTATATATAAAAAAAACAGAATACGACGATAACTGTTAAAGAAAAATAAACAAAACAAAAGTAGTGTAGCAAAAAGAAGTGTAGCATGTGTAAAGATATCCAAATTAGTTTGAAAATACGAACCTTTTCATACAAATACAATTAATAGAACTAAATATTGAGTTCTACTAAGTTTATATTGTAAATAGTTAAGTGAGAAATAAAAAACCTAAAATTTAAAAAAAAACATGTAAAGTTTGTTATGTAAATAATTAAATGAGAAGAAAAAAAATAAAAGAACTTCCAAATTTATGGACCCAAAAATTCAGACGTTAAAATTAGAAATTAAACTAAAAAATAAGATTACAAAAGTTACAATTGGTATGAGTGGAGAAGCCAAAATGATAACAACACACAGATCAAGCTTGAAATTAGCTCATTGAGGCCCAAAGCCCCAAACAAAAACATAATATAAAGAAGCCAAAACAAGCTGAAATTAGCCCATTGAGGCCCAAAGCCCCAAACAAAAACATAATATAAAGAAGCTAAAACGACACAGTGGGATTCGAACCTTGGAATGCCAATTCTCAGGCAATTTCAGCATCCACTGAGCTAAAGTTGAGTTTGTATACTTAATGCTACAAGAAGTTTATATATAAAATATATAATACTTATTTTTAAACAACTTTGGGCCCTTAAATGTTTTGGGCCCTGTGCGTTGGCACCTCTCGCACAGGCCCAAAACCGGCCTGTCACAAACATCAGCCGGGCTACTTGGTGGTTTTTCAGCATAGATGAGCTGATGATAAGATAAAAATTCCTAATCATTAAATATGTGTAGTTTAGTCTTATAGTTGCCCAATATTAATAGTTTAATGAGACGTTGAATGAGGTGATTGATTTTTAGGAAAGAGTGGAATTAGGTCAGTCACTTACGTTTTCTATCAGCTTATATTTGTTTATTCGTTTGGGTTTAATCTAGATCTTGTGTGTCGAGCGCTTTAATCCAGAAAATAAGAAGACAAGATGCTATTTCTAGCCGATATGCTCTACCAAAAGAGAAGGATCACTGGAGGTAAAATTTATATTATCACAATCATCTGAATGGTTTTTATTTGATTATAATTTCTGACTTTGAAACTGTCATGTCTCCCTATGGTGACTATTTAACATGATCCCTTGCATTTGATGATTTTTTAAGTACTAACTACAATAAAATTTTTAAGTACTAACCATTGGACTAATTACTTTTTACGCCCCCCTCTTCTCACATACTTACAGGTGGGGCTCGCATAGGACCGGTAGTTTTCCTCTCACAAGGGGGGGTATAATCAGGAGAGGGGGGGTGTGTTTAGAATCAGCCTTCTATATACCTCTTTATTTTATTAGTCAATATAAATATTTGAGTAAACTTCCGTTTTGCTCCCTGTGGTTTGGTCACTTTAACGGTTTTGCCTCAAACCTTTAAAAATAGCCATTTTACTCCCTGATGTTTTGGTTTTGTTGCCAGTTTGCTCCCTGCGGGGAGCAAAATGGAAAAAACAAACAATTTGGATGGAGTTAGAGGCGGGGAGCAAACTGACAAAAAAACCAAAACATCAGGGAGTAAAATGGCTATTTTTAAAGGTTTGGAGCAAAACCGTTAAAGTGACCAAACCACAAGGAGCAAAACGGAAGTTTACTCTAAATATTTTCTATTAACTTTAGAGTATATAGATGGTAATTATGTTTTATTTTAAACATCAGCCATTGTCCTGCTTATTTTACTAAATCTTATTATGTGTTCTTCATCTGGATTCAGCTTCTCTCTAATATATCTTCTAGTCCAGTGGTTGTCTACATTCACACCCGAAGATCCAGATGATTTTACAAATGATGACTACTCAAAAGTTAAAGGCCTGGAAAAAGCGCATACGTTCTATCAGTTGGAAGGTTGCCTAATGGTGCTTCTTCAACAGATTCATAAACTATTGATCACCAAAAGAACGTTTAGACTTCTCGTGTAAACATCTGGAATTTAGAATATGTACTTAATACACTATATTTTGCTAACATTTGGAATATGTTTCGGATCGAATGTATTATTGAAGTTATACTATTATTATTTCTACATTTATTTTATTGAATTTTTATTTTATATTTTATGTTGTAAATAATGTGATATTTGTGGTAAATTATGTGCCATAAAATTATATTTATATTTAACCGGAAACAGTTTCTTACGACATAAAATTCGTGCCACAATAAAGGGTTTTATTTTTTTTATTCTGTTGCAAAAAAGTGTTAGTAAAACTAGTATGGACATGTAACTATAATTAATTTTTAAAGGCACAAAAATTATGCCACAAAAGTCTTTTTATATATTGTGGCAAAAAAATAAGTGCCACTAAAAGTCCAAAAACTTTGTGCGGCAGATTGGAAAAGTGCCACTAAAAGGCGTTAGTGTCAGCGCTTCTAATGGAACTTTTTTTGTGTGCCACTCATTCTTATAGAGGTCTTTAGTGGCAATTTGTTGTTTTTTTTGTGGTACTTTTTGTGTGTCACTAAATGACATTTTTTTGTAGTGTCAAATCACATCTCTTTTTCGAAGAATAGAAGTACTCGAACCATTTGCCTTATTCAAATACTTCCGATACAATTTCATTATTATAGGGGCTTCATCTTCATACCTTTTCACAACCCATTGGAAAAACTTCGTTTCCGAGTACATCAACCACTTCGTAAAGCAAAAATCCTCATTTCCCTTGATCAACCCTTTCTCTACTACATACTGATAAACCAAGCACCTAGGAATAACCCTCTTCTCTAAACTAAAACAAATGACTATTGGCCTCTGAACAACATAACTCATTTCCCAACCCATAATTCAAAAGAAAATCCAACATTCGCACAATTTTATCCTCTGAAAAATTGTTTTTCCGGCGGGGTGAGGTGGTGGTGGTGGTGAAAGATGGAGGTGGTGAAGATTAGGGAAGAGGGAGAGGGTGGGGTGGGTGGTGGGCCCCACATGAATTTTTAAATATTAAGTGTATTTCTTTTAACTTTTTAGTTATTTATTTAACATTAAGGGTATTTAGGTTATTTCTCACCCACTTAACAATAAAAAATAACTAAGTTAGTGATAAAGGACATAATGTGTGCGGGTTTGCAAACATCGAGTACGGTTTCTGTACTTTTTGAAGATAAAAGACATACTTTGCAATTTAGTGTCAGCATAAAAGACAATTTTTGTAATTTACTCTCTAAGAAATGAAATAAGTCACAATGGGTATAGGAAATAATTAATGATTGGTCAAAATGTATTTTAAAATTACCCTTAAAAATTATTAATAAGTCAGAATGGGTTTTTAAGTTTTAACTAAACATATCTTAGTAACTCTAAAAAAATCACAAAGAGTTACAGACTTCATACTTCGTGTACAAAACAAAAAATCAAAAAATTAACAAATAAAAAAAATTTCAAATTCAAAAATCAAAAAATTAAAAAACTAAAAAGTTTAAATTTTTTTAAAAAATAAAAAAAAAACTAAAAAATTTAAATATTTTAAAAAATAAAAATACTAAAGAGTAAACTTCCGTTTTCCTTCCTGTGGTTTGGTCATTTTAACGGTTTTGCTCCAATAGTTTAAAAATAGCCATTTTCCTCCATGGTCTTTCGAGTTTGTCGCCAGTTTGCTCCCTAATCTTTCGAGTTTTTCGCCAGTTTCCTCCCTGGTGGAGTTAGAGGCTGGGAGCAAAATGAAGATAAGTTAGAAAAATCAGGGAGGAAATGACTATTTTTAAATTATTTGAGCAAAACCGTTAAAATGACCAAACCACAGGGAGCAAAACGAAACTTTACTTGAGTAAACTTCCGTTTTCCTCCCTGTGGTTTGGTCATTTTAACGGTTTTGCTCCAATAGTTTAAAAATAGTCATTTTCCTCCATGATCTTTCGAGTTTGTCGCCAATTTGCTCCCTAATCTTTCGAGTTTTTCGCCAATTTCCTCCCTGGTGGAGTTAGTGGCTGGGAGTAAAATGAAGATAAGTTCGAAAAATCAGGGAGGAAAATAACCATTTTTAAACTATTAGAGCAAAACCGTTAAAATAGCTAAACCACAGGGAGCAAAACGGAAATTTATTCAAAACTAAAAAAATTTAAAAAATAAAAAAAAAATCCAAAAAAGTAAGAAATTTAAAAAATCAAAATAATAAAAAATAAAAAAATTAACAAATTTATAAAAATACAAAAATTTAAAAACAAAATTTAAAAAAGTTAAAAGATAAAATAATTTTAAAAAAAATTTAAAAAGCAAATAAAAACATAAACATTTTAAATAACATTCCAAAAAATAAAATAAAAATTGTAAAATATGAAAAATCAAAAAAATTAAGAAATTTACAAAAAATTTAAAAATAAAAATTAAAAATTAAAGATTTTGAAAAAAATAAAAATTTAAGAAATTAAAAAAAATAACATTGTTAATAAGATTAAAAAATCAAAAAAATTTCAAAATTTCAAAAAATAAAAAATTAAAAATTAAAAAAAATAGAATCTAAAAAATTAGAAAAAAATTACATTGGAACACATATTTTTAACACTGGTCACTCTTGAACCCCATATGTATTTCCTTCTTTAAATAAATAGTTTGATCATATAACATATGAATCATTCAAATATACTTTAACTATTGTTATTTATTTATACTTGGTATTTAGAAATAGGAAAGATTAATTACTAATTCTTTATTTGATGATAATATTATTTGTGGATTAATTCAAAACTAAAAGTTTATATTATAAAGAGTTAATCTTGTTTTTGCTCCATGTGACTTGATAGTTTTAACCCTTTTGCCCTATTAGTTTAAAAAATTGCCAATATACTCCTTTTTATTACCATTTTATCGCCATTTTGCTCGACACGTGGCGAGGGTGGAATCCACAAGCTTATGGGGAAAAAGGAGGGGTGTGGCGTGGCTTAGCTTGGCTATGATTTTTTATTAATTAAAGTAGTCAACTAAAACCAGCCATATTGAACTAGCCAACCAAGTCACCCTGCCCTCCCCCCTCGGCCCACGCCAGGCACCATAGGGACGCCAAAGGGGCACCGCCCCAACCAACGCCAACCAGGAGTAGAGCAGTTGGCGTTGGCTGGCTTCCCCAGCCTAACCAACGCCCCACTCCCTACATTGTAAGCTTATTTAGTATTTAATAATTAGCTTAATTAATCACTATATGTTAAATTATCAAAATATCCTTTTATGTAAATTACCAAAATGCATTTCCTTCTAACTAAATTATTATGAGGTTAGGGCCAGGGAATATAGGGGAGAAAAAGTAGAAACAATCGGGAGTATTTTGGTTATTTTTAAACTATTGGCGCAAAATAGTTAAAATGATAAAATCATAGGGAATAATAACGAAGTTTACTCTATTATAAAATAAACATATAGTTACCAACAATAATTTTAAGGCCAGATTTTCATTTCTTTTTTTGTTTTTTTTTAATTTTATTTTTATACAGTTAACTAAAAAATTGGTGCCTGTTTCATCGGTGAGTAAACACCGCCCAACCCATTCTTCGCTCCCCGATTTAACGCCGACATCCATTCACCGATCGGTGAATGTGACTCCCCGAATGCACTCTGTCCCCCCTAAATAGTCTTTGTGAGGATGTTTCACTATTTATCTTTTGAGTGTTTTGATTGGTTGGTGATATTTGTAACTAATGGGTGGATGCCATGTGGCATCCACTGTATTTTTTTTTTGTTTATCTATATGTACAAGTTTTAAACCTATGTGTATATATATTTATGTTTTCTTACCCTTCTCACAAAAAAAAACTCCATTTATACAAGGCAAATTGGATTTAAATAATCTCAACTTGCTCAATTTGGCCGATAATAATTCCAACTTAGTTATTGGCCGATAATAATCCGAACTGGTCCACTTTTGGCCGATAATAGTCCGCCGTTAAAAATAGCTTAACGGAGTTGAGCTTTTTTCCGAATTACAAACCAATGTTTTATGGATTTTGATCAGAACGAGGATACGATTCGATTTATGTAAAACTTAACTCGAAACAGTGCTTCAAACGACTTGATTTTTGTTAATTGGAAGTTTAAACACCTGAATTGAAGCACCGTTTTCGTCGTTTAGGGCAGTATTTCGAGGTAAATTTTATATCAATCAACTCGTATCCTCGTTCTGATCAAAATCCATAAAACATCGGTTTGTAATTCGGAAAAAATCTTAACTCCGTTAAGCTATTTTTAACGGCGGACTATTATCGGCCAAAAGTGGAACAGTTCGAATTATTATCGGCCAATAACTGAGTTGGGATTATTATCGGCCAAATTGAGCAAGTTGGGATTATTTAAATCCAATTTGCCTTTATATAATAACCACACCCTATATTTTAAAGCTATATATATATATATATATATGGGGATGGTTCAAATGAAAACCACTTTTAACGCGAAAAATCGAAAACTAACTAAAAAAAGCCTAAAAAACACACCAAAATTTTTGTTTTCAATTTTTTTTATATAAATTGCATGTTTTTTTATATAATTTTTTTTTCAAAAAAAAATAATAAAACATTTTTGTAGTACACATGTGTAATAATACACATGTGTAGTACACATACACATGTGCACTACAAAAAAAATTTTTGAATTTTTTTTATATATAAAAAATGGCGAAAATTGGTATGCAAAAAAAAATTGGTATGTATTTTTGGCTTTTTTAATTAGTTTTCGAGTTTTCACTATAACTAGTGGTTTTCACTTGAACCTTCCTCTCTCTCTATATATATATATACTAGGTTATCACCCGGGAACTTCCCAGGTAAGAAAATTTGATTTACATTAATTGTAAGTTTATAAATAAAATAAATACAAACAAAGTAATATATTACTGTTAACGATAAATAACTGATAACATGATTTTTTTCGATGATTAGTCTCCAACCTTAGCAACTTTTCTTTGCTCAATTTGACTCGTCCATGCACGCATCTTTTCCAACTTACTGTTGACTGCAACAACCATCCACAAGCCTTAGAGACCAAAAAATACAACACCAAGGAAAGCTATATATAACCAGATTTATGCATCTACTGTTTTGGTTTTAATGAAAAACAAAATAAAAGAGTTTTAATAGCTTGGTTAAATTATAACTTAAATTAGTTTGACTTATGAAAAAATGACCTATTAGTTTATGCCAGAGCTCATGCGACCTATTTAAAAGCCCCTGTGTGAAAAAACTGCACCTTAAGCCACTGGTATCTCCTTGCGGACAGACTTTTAGACACCAGCCAAATTTGACATATTCCAAATATATCCCCAGTCGTTCCACCTCACCTTTCTCCTGTTGACTGGTAGGATTTGGGATCCCCTTCCAAATCCAATTAATATTACCAAATCCAATTGTAGTTTATAAACCCACATCAACCTGACCTGCCTATTTACAAGTAACTCAGTCGAAATTAACGCATCTATGAATAATAATCCATGTCGTTTCTCAGTTTATTTTTATCAAAATTTACTATCTATATACACGGGACAAGTTATAAAAACTTTAAAAAAATAGGTTTTAGATATAGATTACCTTAAGAAAAGCTTTTCACAGTTGGTGTATCCAACAAATTGGAGATTTTTGTCGGTGCATTCTCTTTGAAATTCTCTTCGGCCTGTTAATAAGAAAATCTTGAACCTGATCTGTTGAAGCTCTGTGTATAATCTGAAACTTGCTGGTAAAGCAGGAGCCTCTGCTGAGTCTACCCACTCATCAAACGACTTCTCGCCAAAGACCTCTGGTCTATTTTAGAAGAAATCAATCTAGTTAATAATAAAGGATATAGTAGTTGAAAAATTCACTTATATAAATGGTATTAGAAAAGGCAAACTGACGAAATGGAAGCAAATTTCACACTTTTTTGCGACTTTGGCAAACAACTTTAGTTAGGTGCAAAATAGAAACCGGGTTACATTTTATTATCCATTTTAGCAACTAAATTACATTTATTAGTGAGTTTAATAACCAATTTAGCTTTCTTAGAGTTGCTGATCTACAATCCCCATTTTGCCTCTTTACAAATCTTTGTTCATTCACCACCAATTCTAATTTGAAATAATGAAATTGATTAAAATAAAAAATAAGCAAACATATTTTCAGAAAATTACCTCGTATACTCTAATCTTTCAGGATCTTCAATGTAGCAAAATTCTCATTCGACAAAATATCTAAATCCAATAGAATTTCAATCAAAAACCCAAATTATGAACAATAGAATTATACTTTAGAATAATATATATCTTGGATATGTGAATCCATCCACACAAGTCCATCCCATTGTACAAAAGTTATTGCAAGAATGCATCATAAAGATATACATGCATAAAAAAATCAAAACAGTTCATACCACTCCAGTTTCATGGTTGATAGAAGTTATGTTGACCCGGGAATGGAACTGTACCACAGGATGGTTTTTTAGGTAGTCTTTGTCACCAAACAACTTCAATTGGTAAATATGTGCTTCATGTACAGACTAATACATCAAAGAATAAATGACAGTACACCTTATGTCATGTTATTATGCTTGTTATGTATTTACTATTTAGGAGGGTGTTGGATATGAGCCCTAAAGATAGCAAACGAGCCTTAAAGCATCTAAAACCACAACCAATATCTTTCGATACTCCTATCGACTTTTTAAACTAAAACTAAAGAAGTAAAACCTTAAAAGCACATATACCTAACTTTTTACTATTTCAACTAAACTTCTAGGCAAACAACTTCAATTGCTATATTTAACGATAATATAGTAAAAAGGTAATCAATATCCCTTTATTTCCTTCATTGTACACTCCATTTTTTAAGTTTTTTCTTCAACCACCATAGTAAATGCTCAGACAATTAAGTCTTATAAAATGATTTAAGAGATTGTATACTTTAAAAATAGATTGAGTGAGCAAGTTGTTCAACCCATATGAATCCTTTTCATCTAATTTTTAAATTTGGCCAATAAAGGGCAACCCAAATTGGCCCTTTCATTAAAAAAAAAACCCTGAATCGTAGTGCGCCAAACCGACACATGTGTGTGTACTTTATATAAACGAATTTGCTCATCTCTTTGTTTGAATTTCAGAAGAGATAAATAACGGGTGCATTTCAACAATTTAAACAACGCTTTTGAACAATTTTCTTACATTTTAAACATTTTTAAGATTGAAAACATATGATAATTTATTTTGTTATACGTGTTCTAAAAAAACATGTTATGCCTAGAATCCTACCTTTGTGTGTGTATGTGTATATATTTATTTATTATTTATTATATACAGCTAACAGAGTAACAAGTAATATGGTTAAATACCTGGATTCCACCCGAGTGTTCGTGTTAAGAATACTATCCAGTGAAATCTTTATCGGGTCATTTTTTTTAACTCAAGAAACCCTTTCATATAATGATCATCAGTTGCTCTACCAGCGTGTGCCAATTTTTATGGATAAGAAATATTGCCACCTGAAAAAATAATTAACGATAACTAAGAGAAGATATATGACTAACCAAAAGTGCCCATGGCATTTCTATATAGATCTGAATCAATGACATGGTAGCAATTAACGATGTACCATCTCAGTTACCATATCATCACCATAATCGCATAAAATATGTACATGTATTAGAAACACCCATATTCCTAACACTATTAAATTATGTACATGTGTTAGAAACACCCATATTCCTAACACTATTAAATTCAATGGTAAGGTCATAAATACAAATGAAGCTGGCTCACCACACAGTTGCTAACTTTCTTTTGGGATTCAAGGAATGACAATCTTCCAACAAAATCCGGTGAAGAATAATACCTCAACATAAGCATCCTAGCAATGAAGGATATAAACATCATAATTACATATAAAAACGAAGAAGATGGAAGCATAATTCAACCATTTTTATAAGCAATCAGTATAAACAATTTTAAATCTATTCAAATTGACATCATCAACATCATATATACACGTAACAATCAATAAGACAGAATCAATTAACTGATAAATCAAAACAGTAACAAAATAACCGCCTCACCTCAACAGCACGATCACAAACTATGCGATAAAAATCTTTCCGCCACCGATCGAGAAGCTCATTAAGATAATTTCTCAAATCAAAAGCCCTGCAATCTAGAAATCAAAAGGATAAAAGTGATCGAACATCAATTAGCCATAAATGAAATGAAAAAAAAAACAGTTTAGTTTGTACACCATTTGAATTTGAGAATTAAAACTTTCAAGTTAGGATCACTTACAGAAATCAAATCAGCAGACAATCCCCTGCCATTCTTCTTATTAGCAAACCCTAAGCCCACAAATTATACCGAGCAGCCGGAGAGTGTTCAATTCCAAAACCCTTTCATAATTCCAACTAATCTCTCCAACTACTGCAAACAAAGGTATCGAAAGCTTTTAACCATTAAGAAACCATAGTACGTGAAACACTAAAAAATTGAACAGAATTAGGGTTGGTAATCAGCAGGATTAAAGGAGGGTACAATGAAGGAAACAAAGGGATATTGATTACCTTTTTTGTAACACCTCGTAAATTTATGTCCAATAATGTATTGACACGTGTCATGAGCTTTAAACGTGTAAAAGATTACTTTAGAGGGACTAAAGTTGACAAACAAAGAAAGTATGTGAATAAAAGGGTTCAAAGTGTCAACAATGGATAAATATGCCTTTCAATAACCCTACACGATGTTTATACCCTTAAACGAATGAATCATGGATCATACAAAGCTAATTGTGGAAGAAAGTGAGAGATTACAAACTACAGGGGTTAAATGTGTCAACATGTTTAAAGTATACCTCTGAATGACCTTTTTGCAAACCCGAAGCTTTGTAATGATTAATTATGCTCACTAAAATAAGTGATAAAAATTTCACAAGGGTTCGATAAAGTATGAGAAAGTTATGACAATATCCGTATACGAGGGGTTAAAAGCGTCAACGTTGGAATTTATGACTTTTTGGGTAAGCATAAAGTTAACCAAGGACTTAACAATGTTTGGTTATGTCATGGAGCCCTTAAAAGTCAAGTTAGAGGGTCAAAAATGCAAGAAAAATAGTTAAAACCACGTTTGAAAGGACCAGGGGCCAAAAATGCAAATAACAAAACTTATTTAACCTATTCCCGGCACTCATACCTGCCGCGTAAGACCCTTAAGGGTCCTTACGTGGGCCGCGAGACCCTCTGCAGCATCAGAAACGTGGACAGATGCCTGTAAAGGCTGTGTAACCGACTTTGGAAGCTTGTTTTGCATACCATGGACTCCTCCAATGGTTTAACATGCAATAAGGGCACTTGTACTGATCTCATAACTCTTATAGACTTCCTTGGCATAATCCTAAGTGATCAAAATCACCTATATAAGAACCCACTTATTGCAACTCTTGTGTACACTCACTTGAAACTCTCACAACTTCACTTCTGGAGAATTTTGGAGCTCAAGCACCCTCCCTAGGAGTCACTAGTCGTGCTTTTAGGACCTTTGTAAGTGTCCTTAACTTTCTTTATTTCAGTTTAGCTTAGTTAATTAGCTTAAAGTCAAACCGTCGTAATTAGAGTTTGACTTCGTAATTAATCATAATTTGTCCAGTCAAATTTCAAATTGAAAGTACCTATGAGTTGGTAATTATGTGGGCAATAAACTCTTAAAAGGGCACCCTCTGATTCCCACTCTAAGTAGGTCAATTGTCGGGTCAAAGTTAATCTTAAAAAGTCAACAGAAAGCTTATTTTCAAATCAATGCATAATTAGCAATGTAGGAGTCATGCAACCTATTTTATCATTAATATAACTTGGTAACTAATGTAAGAACATGTTTAAACATGTTCAACTCAACAATTTTCTGTTTAGGCTTGGTTCGGAACCGAAAGTCGCATAATTTGACTTTTGCTTTGACTTTCAGTTCTGACCCAATATAGCAGGTTTTAGAAATGCCTTAGAGCTTTATTTGAACCAAATTTCATGTTAGTATAACCCTCTGTGATTATACAACTTGGTTCATTAGTTATCCGATTCACATGCATGTTTCCGTTAAATGCTTAAATGTTGACTATTATGCCCATATGACCTTAAAATATGATTTTTGAAAATACCGCTTGGGGTACGGTATATAAAATACCGCTTGGTCGGGCATTGAATTTTTAATTGTATGAAGATTAATTTATGGAAATGTCCCATTTAAATTGTTTTGTTTGCTTAAAGCCTTTGGGGGGTTAATGACCATGTCCCGGATATCCTTGGCATCATTTTACGAAATGGCCGTGACCTAAGCACGGGGTGTAGGCGTACACCCGACAGTGCATATATAAATAATAAGGTATAACCGCCGGTTTCGGGAATAACTCGCCGCGGGACTATATCATGTGGTGTGTCTATTAATCTTTAACCCGGTGTCAATCCGGGCTACTGAACGTATAACGAACATGTAATTCTTTTACAAGTTTATATATAAATAATTATCCCAAGTTATAAAATGTTTTGTGCCTTGTGCATTTAAATCAATTTTCTTAAACCTTTTTAAAATGTGCCAGTTAATTGTATTTACCAGTGTAAACTGACGTATTTTCCCAAAAAGGCTAAGTGCAGTTACTACTCGTAATAGGTTGGCCTCTCCTTAGCATCAATAAGAGTCTCGCAAACTTGGATGCATTTTGAGTCTGTTGAACTACGTTTTCTGTTTATTTGATCCGCCTGTGGATATTTTTCAACTATTTTGTGATACTTGATATTACAATTTATTCGGTTGAAATAAATATATCTTTGCTTCCGCTGTGTATTTAAAATTGTGTTGTTTGACTAGGTGATGGGATTTTAACATGTTTATCAAAGCAATCTCATCCATATGAAATTAAAACGCAGCGGAAATTGTGTTTAAAACATGTTACTTTTATGATATAAATTTCATTTATAAGTAAAATCCCAAAACCCGGATCCATATATGAAGATGCATACTATCATACACAACCATAGGATGTTTAGAAAACTACCTTCTTGGAGTAATGAGAATGAAACGGATGATGCTTCAAGAATGGTTGCCTTCAAGAGTAGAAGGCCTCAAGCTTGTATACCCCAAGCTTCCAACAAACACTATGAGATTAGCTAGGATTTCAACACTTGAAAGATACTTGAAAAATTCTTTGAACACAACACTATGTGGCCGAAATTTTTGATCAAAATCTCAAGTCTTCTACTTTGATTTTGCATCTTAATATTTATAAATCATGAGAGAGAATTGCCATAATCTAGTTCCAATCAAAATTCATGCAATTGCATGAGATTTCAATGGACCAAAGTTGTCTTGGTTAGGCCACCCAATGAAATCATCTCTAACACATGCAAATGCATGAGAATTCATTGGATCAAAAGGCTTTTGTGAGTTCCCATGAGAGGGGGGCGGCCCTAGCTTTAATTTTATAAAAAAAATTCAATTCTTTTTATAAAATTTAAGTATTAGTTTATATTTATAACTTTTATAAATATAACACTACATAAATGCAAGACTTTATACAATCTTTTAAAATGTTATTTAACCCATTAAATAACAAAATAAAATATTCTCTCAAAATAAATTATCCATATAATTTATTAGCTTATCAAGTGTAATTATTTAGAACACCAATTTCTAAATATTGTAAGTGTTAATATTTATTTGTTTGATCATATCACAAATAAATAATATAAGTGTTTGTCTAGCTTGTTATTGGGTATGACTCGACTTGGATCATAACGTACTAGCCACATCAATTTAATATGTGTCTTGGGCATACAGAGTCCTACAATCTCCCACTTGCACAAGATACATAGAAGATTGATGCAAGAAGTAAATGACGCCTAACTACGGTTTACTACCCCCAATACGTATGACTATATTTGCCATTCAATAACATCATCCCTTTCAAGTCCCTTACTTGAACATGATTTAGGTGAATCTATCATTTATCCTTTCGTTACAGATGTCATGTTAAATTCAGAGACATAGAGTGATCACTCTCTGTTGATTTAACTTTATCAGGCCTTAGACATCTTACTCTCAACGAATAAGAGGAACAAATCCCTTCTTGACTACATACGTCTCTCACAATCACCTTGTACCACACCTGAGCTCAGCCTTATGTACTGTCATATTACTGACAGCGAAGAAATAAGTCAAGGCATAATATTTGGTGAATATCAAGACCCAATATGTATCTCAGGTCAGAGGATACTATGATATTCTCCTTAACTCAAAATTTACTTATGATCAATCACAAATGATTCCATGCAGTAATATTTGAGAGCGAGTCAGTCCAATATTTGTATCCCACAAATATCTATGAACTTTGGTAGCAACACTTTGCTCTTTATTCATATCTAATGAATATCCACCAATCCAAGTTCATAATAGTCTTACATTCATATTTGTTCCCACAATTATGATCGACTACGGACATTTAGAATAATTAACTTATTCACGGATTTAAACATGCTAATATGAAACGTAACTCGAAATACCATAAAAGAGTTAAAATAACAATTGTTTCAATATCCAAATACAAAATAGATCAAATCCAATCACTAGAATATCGAAGTCCTAAGGAACATGTATGACCCTCATGTTTTCCCCTGTCAAGGAGCTTCGTGAGTGGATCCGCAATGTTTTGATCGGTGTGAACTTGGCGGATACATATCTTTCCTTTTTCAACTTCATCCCTTATGTAGTTGAATCTCCGCTCGATATGTCTAGTCTTTTGGTGCGCACGAGGTTCCTTGATTTGAGCAATCGCACCCTCGTTATCACAAAAGATCTCTAGGGGGTCTTGAATGGTAGGGACCACCCCTAGGTCGGCTATGAATTTCTTCAGCCATGCAGCTTCCTGGGCTGCCAATGAAGTGGCGATGTATTCTGATTCTGTAGTGGACAATGCTACCACGTCTTGTTTTGAGCTCTTCCAAGAGACTGCTCCTCCATTTAAAATGAAGACATATCCCGATTGCGATCGAGAATCACTTCGATCGGTTTGGAAACTCGCATCCGTGTAACCCTTTACAACGAGTTCCTCTTCACCAGATCCATATATTAAGAACATATCCTTAGTCCTCCTAAGATATTTCAATATACTTTTAACAACCATCCAATGACTGTTACCTGGATTCTGCTGGTATCTACTCGTCATGCTCAAGGCGCATGACACGTCCGGTCTGGTGCATATCATTGCATACATGATGGATCCTATAGCTGACGCATATGGGATTCTTTTCATTTTCTCTTGCTTATCCTTTGAGCTTGGACATTGAGATGTATTCAATATTGTCCGTTTTTGAATAGGTACAAAACCTCTCTTAGAGTTCTCCATTTGGAACCTATTCAAGACTTTGTCAATGTATGCACTTTGGTTTAAACCTATCAAGCGCCTTGATCTATCCCTATAGACCTTTATTCCCAGAATGTAGGCGACTTCACCAAGATCCTTAATGGAAAAACAACTTCCAAGCCAAGCTTTTACACCTTCCATGGTTGGAATGTCATTCCCAAATAGTAGAATGTCATCGACATACAGTACTAAGAAAGTGATGATGCTCCCACTAGCTTTCTTATACACACAAGCTTCATCACCGTTCTTGATGAATCCAAAATTCTTAATTTCTTCATCAAAACGATGATTCCAACTTCTAGATGCTTGTTTCAATCCATAGATTGATTTCTTTAACTTGCATACTTTGTCAGGATGTTTTGGATCGACAAAACCTTCCGGCTGAACCATATAGACATCTTCATCAAGATATCCATTAAGAAAAGCCGTTTTGACATCCAATTGCCAGATCTCATAGTCATAATATGCAGCTATGACAAATAATATCCTGAATGACTTTAGCATCGCCACAGGCAAGAAGGTCTCATCATAATCAATCCATTGAGTTTGAGTGAAACCTTTTGCTACAAGTCTTGCTTTGTAAGTGTCCAAGTTACCATGCATATCTGTTTTCTTCTTGAAGACCCACTTACTTCCAACTACTTTGGAGTTGAGTGGTGGTACAACCAATTCCCAAACTTGGTTGTCATACATGGATTGCATCTCTATGTTCATGGCTTCAAGCCATTTGTCACAATCGGATTTTGACATTGCATCATGGTATGTGGTTGGTTCATCTGAATCTACCACGTAGCATCCATCCATGAAAAATCCATATCTTTCAGGTGGATTACTAATTCGACCAGATCTGCGAACATTTTGTGTGTTCTGATCAACCTCTTGATCGTTTTCAACAACCTCTTGTTGAGTGCTAGTATCAACCAAACGTGTATCGTCTTGCGGTTCTTGATCCTCTTCAAGTTCCATTGTTCTACTACTAGTTCCTTCCATAAGGAATTTAGCTTCTAAGAACTTACCCTTTCGAGCAACAAATACCTTTTGCTCGGTTGGATCGTAGAAATAGTATCCTATATCATCTTTAGGATATCCTACAAAGATACACTTAGTAGATCGGACTTCCAATTTATTTGGAGTGTATTGCTTAACATAAGCTTCACAACCCCAAACCCTTAAGAATGATAATGATGGAGGGTTTCCATGCCATATTTCAAAAGGTGTCTTTTCCACTTTCTTGGTTGGGGCCATATTTAGTATACGGACTGCGGAGAGCAAGGCGTACAAAATGATAGAGGTAATGTGCTTCTAGCCATCATAGATCGAACCATATCTAATAGAGTTCGATTTCTCCTTTCGGACACACCATTGTGTTGTGGTGTTCCAGGTGGAGTAAGTTGTAAGATAATCCCACAACTTCTAAGATGATCTTGAAAAGCACCACTTAGGTATTCTCCTCCTCTATCGGTATGAAGGACTTTAATTGTTTTCTTGAGTTGATTTTCTACTTCACATTTGAAGTCTTTGAACATTTCAAATGCTTCATCCTTGTGTCTTAGTAAGTACACATATCCATAACGACTATAGTCGTCGGTAAAGGTAATGAAGTATCTTTCACCATTCATAGTCATCGGCTTAAAAGGACCACATACATCCGAATGTATAATACCTAGTAAGTCTTTTGCCCTTTCAAAAGTTCCACTAAAGGGTGTCTTGGTCATTTTGCCTTGTAAAAAAGATTCGCATACATCAAATGAATTATCTTCATTTGTATTCAAAAGACCACTTTTCTGAAGTGTATGCATGCGATTCTTGCTTATATGTCCAAGGCGACAATGCCAAAGGTAGGAATCACTCAAATCCATTTTGAGTTTCTTGTTGGTTACTTGGTACATTGAGCTATCATATGATGCGTTATCATGATCTAATTCATAAATACCATTTAAAGACGTAGCTTTAAAATAAAACACATCATTCTTAGAAACATAAATATCATAGTTAACAAATTCGAAATTGAAACCAGATTGTTTTAAAAGGGAAACAGAAATTATGTTCCTAGTCAAACTAGGAGCATATAAAACATTCTTCAAAATCACTTCCAAACCACTTGGAAGCTTTAAAATGTAGTCTCCCTGTGCTTCGACTTCAACTTTTGCTCCGTTGCCCATAAAGAGACTAGTGTCTCCCTTCTTGCAATGTCTACTTCTTCTGAACCCCTGCAACGAATTGCAAATATGAGTTCCACATCCGGTATCTAGTACCCATGTGTTAGAAGAAATAACATTAAGCTCAACATGTATCATAAAGATAGTACCTGAGGTTTGCCCTGCATCCCTCTTGTTTTTCAACTCTTTGAGATAGGTCGGACAATTTCTCTTCCAATGTCCTATCTCACCACATTCAAAACATGGGTCATTTGTAGCAACCTTTTGCTTCTTCTCCTTCGGTTTGGTGGGTTCTGCTTTAGCTTTTCCCTTTCCCTTGACGTGTCCCTTTTTTTAGCATAGTTTGCTTTAGAGTCGGGGTGGGGCCTCTTTTTGTTGCCTCCTTCATTGATCGCTAGGACGGGTAAAGCCTTTTTGCCCATTCCTGCTTCGGCCGTTTTGAGCATTGCATGAAGCTCACCAATGCTCTTGTCCCATCCATTCATGTTGTAATTCATTACAAAACTCTCAAATTTCTTTGTTAAAGAGTTGAGGATCAAATCCGTAGCCAACTCTTTAGAGACGGGACAATTTAGCCGTTCGAGGCGATCAATGTGGCTTTTCATCTTGAGAACATAAGATGATACCGATTGGGTTTCCTCCATTCGACATGCATGAAGCGCTCGAACAGTTTCGAAGCGTTCTACCCTTGCTTGTTGTAGGAACATTTCCTTTAACTGGGTAATCATGTCGTATGCCCCGTGATGTTAAAAATCCTTTTGAATTTCGGGAATCATAGTTCCCAACATGAGGCATGAGGCATGCATGGAGTCCTCGGTATACTTAACCTAATCGTTGTAGGCTTCCACATCTTCCACGTTAGGTTCATCGGGAATAGGATCGTCCAACACATAGGATATCTTCTCTTGCTTGAGAACGATTCTCAAGTTTCGAAACCAATCCATGAAGTTGTTATGGTTGAGACGATCCTTTTCAAGGATGGTTCTTAGTGATAGGTTTCGGACGATTTGGTTAGTCGGGTTTGCATTGTTAGCGGCCATCTACAAAATTTAACAAGTTCAATTTTAGTATTTTCGATATTATTATATTTTAATCATTAATACCCTTTTGTGTCTTAAAGACAATTAATAATTAAAATCTAGAATCCAACGTTACATTTAAATATTGGTTAGGTGACCTTTATCCCTCTATTTAAATTAACAAGGTAGTCAACGTTTGACAATTGCAACTCTTTGCAACTTCTAGCCATATGGGATCGGTTAAACATCTTTATGTTTAGTTGGCATGTTTAATCCCATCAACACCTTTGTTCCCCATGCTTTGGTGACCCTAAGTTCATGGTTTCCAAATCAAGTCGTCCAACTTACACACACGTGTGAGTTTATTCACATAAGTGGTTAGGTGACCTTTATCCCACAAACATGGTAAACCCACCTCGAACATACAAGTTCCCTCAAATGTGGTTAGGTGACCTTTATCCCACAATAAGAGTTCCCAAGTGTTTCGAGTGTTATATAAAAGGATGGTGTTTAACTTGTTTTATAAAAGGGTTTTTAATATTTCAAAATTCTAGTTTAGAAAATATTATGTACCATATATTTGCATGCATTCAAATCAATGGTACTTTGGTGAAAACAAATTTTCAAGGTTCTTTTTAATAAAACCCATTTTATTATAAAATCATTAATTTTTAATAAAACCTTTATTAATCATTTTAATGACTTTGTCAAGAACCAATTTTCCGCTTGTTGTTGATTATTAGTTTGTTAAGTCATGCATATCTACATATCATCTAAACAACAAAATAAACAACCATACAAGCATAACAATAGGTGCATAAACATAGCCAACTATTTTGACAACACTTGTTAGCCGAAACAAGTGTGCCAAAAGGTCCTTCCTAAAGGGTGAAAAATGACACAAGTAATGTGTCGATGAACTCCCACTTGATCCCGCATCCAAATGCTTCAAGTTTCCTTCTTGTGTTGTGATTTCTCCACCTTCTTTGAGCTTCCAAAAGTCTTTTATTTTCAGCTCCAAACTCCTTTGGACTTCAAAAATGTGTTTTGGTTATCGGGTTAAAATCCCGTTGAGAACGATGAAGTTCTTTGGACCGAATATTATGGTTCAAACCAAAACCGCATTTTTGTGTGCATCTTCTTTTACAAAATATATCCTAATACATTTTTTCTAGTAAAATAAAATGCACCTAATCTATTTATTTTACATACCAAATAAAATAAATAAATTACATATCTTCTAATGGAAGAACAAAATAACAATTATTACAACCCATTGAAATAATAAATAACAACACAATCCTTCAACACAAGGTCATGGCTAGGTCATATGCACCAAAATATATATCCAAATATATACATGTATATTAATTTCAAGAAGCATAAAATGGTTCCCTTTTAATAAACATTTTCGGCTATTTTCAAAAAACCGAAAAGTTAAGTTTTGTCCAAACAAACAAATCCTCCATATGAAATAAAATTTTCAAGATTCTCTTATGCATGTAAGAAAATAATCTTGAAAAACAAAGGGTTAACCATGTTAAAATTTTCGGCCATAGGGTTCTATTCAAACCCGAAACCCAAAATTTTTAATCTATTGAAGCATGCACTCATATAAGCGGCTCTAGATGCCATTGATGAGATTTTAACATGTTTATCAAAGCAATCTCATCCATATGAAATTAAAACGCAGCGGAAATTATGTTTAAAACATGTTACTTTTATGATATAAATTTCATTTATAAGTAAAATCCCAAAACCCGGATCCATATATGAAGATGCATACTATCATACACAACCATAGGATGTTTAGAAAACTACCTTCTTGGAGTAATGAGAATGAAACGGATGATGCTTCAAGAATGGTTGCCTTCAAGAGTAGAAGGCCTCAAGCTTGTATACCCCAAGCTTCCAACAAACACTATGAGATTAGCTAGGATTTCAACACTTGAAAGATACTTGAAAAATTCTTTGAACACAACACTATGTGGCCGACATTTTTGATCAAAATCTCAAGTCTTCTACTTTGATTTTGCATCTTAATATTTATAAATCATGAGAGAGAATTGCCATAATCTAGTTCCAATCAAAATTCATGCAATTGCATGAGATTTCAATGGACCAAAGTTGTCTTGGTTAGGCCACCCAATGAAATCATCTCTAACACATGCAAATGCATGAGAATTCATTGGATCAAAAGGCTTTTGTGAGTTCCCATGAGAGGGGGGTGGCCCTAGCTTTAATTTTATAAAAAAAATTCAATTCTTTTTATAAAATTTAAGTATTAGTTTATATTTATAACTTTTATAAATATAACACTACATAAATGCAAGACTTTATACAATCTTTTAAAATGTTATTTAACCCATTAAATAACAAAATAAAATATTCTCTCAAAATAAATTATCCATATAATTTATTAGCTTATCAAGTGTAATTATTTAGAACACCAATTTCTAAATATTGTAAGTGTTAATATTTATTTGTTTGATCATATCACAAATAAATAATATAAGTGTTTGTCTAGCTTGTTATTGGGTATGACTCGACTTGGATCATAACGTACTAGCCACATCAATTTAATATGTGTCTTGGGCATACAGAGTCCTACACTATGATGATACCAACTACGTCAAGATACTCCCCACCGGGCCCACCGGTAATACGTGGAAATATCGGGGTGTGACAGGTTGGTATCAAAGCCAACACTGAGTGAATTAAACACTAGCCTTTTGTGTTTAATCTCAGTTACACAATTGCACATTCCTAAACTTTCGAGTCTAGACAAAGAACTTAGGACAAATCCCAATTTGTTTTATTTTTGTCTTTTATATATTTCCTTGTTGTTATCTTTGTTTATGTTCACAGGTTAAATCATGCCACCAAGATTCAACCGGGGAAAAGGAAAGGCACCAATCACAGGCCACGACCATGAGGCCGGGCCCTCACACAGACGAACCCCACCAGCCACAATGAGTACGAGCCCTCAGGAGCATCGGAGGACGTATATAGAGCCAGCGAGGCGATCCGTCTCGCTAAGCTCGTCACCATCCTATCACCATTCCTACGGGCCTCATTCTGAAAATGAGCCCCATAACCCGCAGCCATCTTTTATCCCCCTCCATAGATCCAGCCCTCACTATTCATTCGATGACCCGACACCTGTCTTCCAAAGCCTGTTCAACCCGGCAAACTACCTTGAAGAACCAGTGGGTTTTAACCCACTAGAACCTGAAGACCACTTCTCGGGCGACCATGCAATGGACATGGACGAGGACACTGATCCCGCAGAGCCACCGTCCGGAACCCCTAACCACCCCATCGAAATTTTGGATAGGTCACCTTTTCTGGGATCACCTTATAATGGTCCCGACAGCTATGAGGAGAGGTTCAGACAGATCGACTGGGTGTTCACTCCCAGTTACCACAACTCACCACAGCCGCAGCAGCTACAACAGGATCCCTCCGAGGATTCCCGTTTTGTAGCGGTCACTCCGCCACCACCACCAGCCCAGCAACAGCTTCCGGAGCCACCGAGGCGAAGAAGATCGAACGCACGGATGTCCGTGCGAGGAGGAGTGCGTATCAGCACCCCTCAGCCCTCAAGTGGCAGCCGCTACTCGCCACTCCATGAAGACCCGCAGATGGGTGGGCCTTCAAACCCCGTCTCGGAAGTAAACTCTGCGCCTATCGCGCCACCACCGTTGGGTTTTGGCGACCCAATTCCTACATACGCCGATTCAGCGGCATACAACCCATTTGAGCAGCCGGTCCACACCAACTACAACTACGCCGAGGCCGACCCTTACCTGGTAGCAGCGGCAAACTACAATGCCCATCATCCGGAAGGATACTTTGGGGTCCCATATCAAGCCGGATACCTACACTATGGGTACCCACCTTATGGGTATCAACAACCGCCACCTTCTCAACCTCCGCTATATCAGCAACTCCCGCAGCCGCCAGTGATGTCGCCACCGCAGCATCAGGAGATTCTTCAAAGGATTAATGAGGTGCGACAGGAAGTGCGGGAAGACCGTAGGCAAAACCGAGGAATGTTCAAGAGTCTGGCAAACTTAATTAAAGGGAAAAGCAAAAAGGATCATTAAATCCTTTATTTGTTTGTTAGTTTTAGTGTTGTGTTCAAGTCCCTACATGGACAATTGTTCTGTATTCAGCCCCTGCGTGGGCATGTCTTTCAGTATTCTGCCCCTGCGTGGGCATGTTTTTCTGTTTAACCCCTGCGTGAGTATGTTAGGTTGTTTCACCCCTGCGTGGGCATGTTATTTCTTGTAGAAGTCCCGTTTAGGGCAAATCTGTACTTGTTCAATTTTTATAATGGAATGGTTGAAATTTAAATTTTCATTTTGTTAAATATATGCATAAATATAATATGTGAAATAAATAAAAATATAATATTCCTTTTATAAGATCTATCAGTATAATAAAATGACAAAATCTAAAAAGGACAAGACCTAGCCATGTGTCATCTTAAGACAGGGCCAAAATGGTAGTTCCATAATTAGATTCAGATCCTTATTAACACCTCAATTTAGGATTGTTCTGTGTTAAATATTAAGGAGAATCTTAAAGGTAAAACCTAGTCTATATGTCGTTGCAGACATGACCAAAATGGTTAAACCTATTCAAAAGGTTCCAATCCCTGTTAACATCTGAAAACATGTTAACACTCTTGACAAAATGGGATTCGATAAAATCGCATGAGTCATCCTTATATTGGATTCCCCCAAATACTTTTAATTAACTAAAACATCCATTAGGGATATAATGCCTACGGGCTATACTCATTTTCATATAAGACAAAAGACAGTCATGGTCTTCGACCCCCTGTTAAGAAGAGGTAATGAATTATAATTAAAACCTCAATACCATGACCCTATAAGATCATGATTAAAGATTTAAAACCGTCCATGTGACTAGGCCTTTTTGCCATTAATATACTTTAATTATAACTAAGGACTTATATAATGAAAATCCTGAATAATTATATGCTTAATTAATCAAAATGGTTTCTTAAATACCATGATTAATAAATCATCTAGAATGATAAAACTGTTATAGACCTCTGAATGAATTAAAATCATTATTTTATGTAGCAATCAAGCTACATGGCCGGGTCAGACGAAGCCAACAGTCACCCCAGAGAAAATCATGACACCTCCAGGGTCAACGTAGCAGGAGCAGAATTACAAGCGTTAATAGATAATGCTATTACGCGAGCTTTGGACAGGCAGTTCAATGAATCCAGTGGTACCCATATAAGGACCCAGTCTGTGCCACACTCAAAACCACCCTCTAGAACTCATACCGCTCATAAAAGTGATTCTCATCACTCAACAAATCAGAGGAGTGTTCCATCTAAGAGAGTTGTGTTAAACCAAGAACCACATGCTAAAGGTTGCACCTATAAATACTTTGTCTCCTGCAAACCCAAGGATTTCACTGGGGAGAAAGGAGCAGTTGATTGCATGTCATGGTTAGACGAGATGGACACTGTGGTGGATATCAGTGGTTGCGCTGATAAGGATGTGGTAAAGTTTGTATCTAAGTCGTTCAAAGGCGAGGCACTAGCGTGGTGGAGGTCTTTGATTCAAGCCACTGGGAAGATCCCATTGTACAATCTGACATGGGATCAGTTTGTTACTCTCATTAAGGAAAACTACTGCCCTCAGCACGAGGTTGAAAAGATTGAAGCTGATTTCTTGTCTTTGGTTATGAAAAACCTAGATTGTCAAGCCTACCTTACGAGCTTCAACACTATGTCAAGACTGGTTCCGTATCTGGTGACTCCTGAACCCAAGAGGATAGCTCGTTTCATTGGGGGTTTGGCCCCAGAAATCCAGGCCAGTGTGAAGACATCCAGACCCGCTACTTTCAGATCTGCAGCTGATATATCATTATCTCTTACTTGGGACGCGGTCAGGCAAAGATCACTCAGAAACACCGATGCTGAGAAGAGAAAGCGTGAGGATGACAACTCACGACGTTCAAACAAGAAGCGTAAGGGAAACAATGACCACAAGAAGAGTTCTGGAACGAAAAAGGATGGTTATCACTCGGGCGATAAACAAGTGTAAAATATGTAAGAAGCACCATTTCGGGAAATGCAGATATGAATCAAAATCCCAGTCACAGCCGAGAGTTTGTGGGATTTGTAAATCTTCTGAGCACAAGACTTTGGACTGTAAGAAAATAAAGGACGCGACGTGTTATAACTGCAATGAAAAAGGGCATATCAAGTCCAACTTCCCAAAGTTTGCTAAGAAAGCTGAGGAAGGGAAAAAGACCAATGCTAGGGTCTTCCAAATGAACGCACAAGAGGCGATCCAGAATGATAATGTCATAACAGTACCTTCCTTATTAATGATGTTTATGCAAGGGTGTTATTTGATTCGGGTGCAGATAAGTCTTTTGTTGATGATAAGTTTTGTAAGTTGTTAAACCTACCTGTTAGAACCCTAAGCGTAAAATATGAATTAGCCGATGGCACCATAGAAACCGCATCAACCGTATTAGATGGATGTTTCATATCCATTAGGAACCACTCTTTTCCATTGTCCTTACTTCCTTTAAAGTTAGCCGGTTTCGACATAGTAATAGGCATGGATTGGTTATCCCATAACAAAGCCCAGATTGTGTGTGACAAGAAGCAAGTAGTGATCAAAACTCCATATGGTGAGCCACTTACCATACAGGGAGATACTCAGTATGGGTTACCCAAGCAAGTGTCTAATCTTAAAGCTTCTAGATGTATGAAGAAAGGATGTGTCATTTACATGGCACAAGTGACTATTGATGAGCCGAAGCCTAAGATTGAAGACATCCCCATCATTTCTAAATATCCTGAAGTATTCCCTGAAGAACTACCTGGTTTGCCACCAGATAGGCAAGTAGAATTCAGAATTGACATTATTCCAGGAGCAGCACCTGTTGCAAGAGCAACTTACATGTTAGCACCAACAGAGATGAAAGAATTAAGGACTTAGTTAGATGAATTGTTGGCAAAAGGTTTCATTAGACCTAGCTCGTCTCCATGGGGAGCACCAATCCTGTTTGTGAAGAAAAAGGATGGATCAATGCGGTTATGCATTGATTATCGGGAGCTAAACAAGGTTACAATAAAAAATATATATCCATTGCCCAGGATCGACGATCTGTTCGATCAATTGCAAGGGGCAAGTTACTTCTCTAAGATCGACTTGAGGTCAGGCTATCATTAACTGAAGGTTAAAGATGAAGATGTACACAAGACTGCATTTAGGACTCGTTATGGTCATTACGAATTCTTAGTGATGCCTTTTGGGCTCACTAATGCACCTGCCGCATTCATGGATCTCATGAATCGCGTCTGTATGCCCTACCTAGATAAATTCGTCATCGTCTTCATCGATGACATTCTCATTTACTCGAAGAGTCAAGCTGACCATGAGAAGCATCTCCGTTGTATTCTTAAGCTGCTTCAACAGGAAGAGCTCTATGCCAAATTTTCAAAATGTGAATTCTGGCTTCGTGAAGTCCAATTTCTTGGACATGTTGTTAGTGAGCGTGGTATCTAAGTAGATCCCGCTAAAGTTGAAGCTGTCATGAATTGGCAAGAGCCAAAGACACCCACAGAGATTCGTAGCTTTCTAGGTTTGGCAGGATACTATAGGTGATTTATTGAAAACTTCTCAAGGATTGCAGCACCCCTAACCTCACTAACCCGCAAGAATATTAAGTTCATCTGGGGTCCTAAGTAGCAGGAATCCTTTGACATCCTTAAGCAAAAGTTGAGCAATGCACCAGTATTAACATTGCCTGATGGAATAGAAGAATTTGTAGTATACTGTGATGCATCACACACAGGTATGGGATGTGTGCTTATGCAGAAGGGCAAAGTTATTGCCTACGCTTCTTGACAATTAAATGTGCATGAGAAGAATTACACCACCCACGACTTGGAGTTGGGTGCTGTTGTATTTGCACTGAAACTGTGGAGGCATTACTTGTATGGAACCAAATGCATGATCTATTCTGATCACAAAAGCCTTCAACATCTGTTCAAACAGAAGGAATTGAACATGAGGCAGCGACGATGGATGGAAACTTTGAATGATTATGACTGTGAAATACGATACCATCCAGGCAAGGCGAATGTAGTCGCCGATGCCCTAAGTAGAAAGGAAAGGGTCAAGCCCATAAGAATCAATGTCAAGAGCATTGAATTAAAGAATAGTTTAAATGAAAGGTTGTTAGCTGCACAGAAGGAAGCTGTATTAGAAGCTAACTATCCTGATGAAAAGCTAGGAGTAACTGAAGAACAGTTATCCTATGGCAAGGACGGAATCCTGAGATTAAATGGACGAATATGGGTTCTAGTGTATGGAGGACTTCGGGATGTCATCCTCCAGGAAGCCCATAGTTCTAAATACTCCGTTCATCCTGGAGCTGACAAGATGTACTAGGATCTGAAGGCAAATTATTGGTGGATAGGCTTGAAGAAGTCTATAGCTACCTATGTAGCCAAATGTTTGACGTGCGCTCAAGTCAAAGTTGAACATCAAAAGCCGTCTGGTTTGCTACAACAGCCTGAACTTCCCACCTGGAAGTGGGAAATGGTGACAATGGATTTTATCACCAAGTTGCCGAAGACAAAGAAAGGAAATGATACTATATGGGTCATAGTGGATAGAATGACTAAGTCAGCACATTTCCTACCCATCAAGGAGACTCATAGCTCCGACATATTAGCCCAGTTGTACGTAGATAAGATTGTATCTCTTCATGGCATACCAGTGTCTATTATCTCCGATAGGGATACTAGATACACATCACATTTTTGGAAAAGTTTCCAACAATCTTTGGGCACGCGCTTAAATTTTAGTACGGCTTACCATCCTCAGACGGACGGACAGAGTGAGCGTACCATCCAAACTTTGGAAGACATGCTTCGTACATGTGTGATTCATTTAGGTGGTAGTTGGGATAACCACCTGCCATTGATCGAGTTCTCCTATAACAATAGCTACCATACAAGCATTCAGGCTGCGCCTTTTGAGGCATTATATGGTAGGATATAGTCCTTGAAACAACGGACAAGATTGTCCAAATTCGTGCCCGCCTGAAAGCTGCCAGGGATAGGAAGAAAAGTTATGCTGATAAAAGGCGAAAACCTCTAAAGTTTGAGGTTGGTGATAAGGTTTTACTTAAAGTATCACCCTGGAAGGGGGTGATGCGATTTGGAAAGAAAGGTAAGCTAAGCCCAAGGTATATAGGACCATTCGAGATCATCGAATGTGTAGGAACAGTGGCTTATAAGTTAAACTTACCTGAAGAGCTCAGTGGTATTCACAATGTATTCCACATCTGCAATCTAAAGAAATGTCTAGCTGATGAGTCGCTAGTCATGCCACATAAGGATGTGCACATAGATGAGAGCTTGAAATTTGTGGAAAAACCTTTGTCAATCGAGGATCGACAGGTAAAGAAGCTTCGAAGGAAGCATGTGCCAATTGTAAAGGTCAAATGGGATGCCCGTAGAGGTCCCGAATATACATGGGAGGTAGAATCCACAATGAAGGAAAAGTACCCTCATTTGTTTCAGTAAATCTCAAGGTCGAGATTTCTTTTAAGGGTGTGAGGATGTAACACCTCGTAAATTTATGTCCAATAATGTATTGACACGTGTCATGAGCTTTAAACGTGTAAAAGATTACTTTATAGGGGCTAAAGTTGACAAACAAAGAAAGTATGTGAATAAAAGGGTTTAAAGTGTCAACAATGGATAAATATGCCTTTCAATAACCCTACACGAAGTTTATACCCTTAAACGAATGAATCATGGATTATACAAAGCTAATTATGCTCACTAAAATAAGTGATAAAAACTTCACAAGGGTTCGATAAAGTATGAGAAAGTTATGACAATATTCATATACGAGGGGTTAAAAGCGTCAACGTTGGAATTTATGACTTTTTGGGTAAGCATAAAGTTAACCAAGGACTTAACAATGTTTGGTTATGTCATGGAGCCCTTAAAAGTCAAGTTAGAGGGTCAAAATGCAAGAAAAATAGTTAAAACCACGTTTGAAAGGACCAGGGGCCAAAAATGCAAATAACAAAACTTATTTAACCTGTTCCCGGCACTCATACCGGCCGTGTAAGACCCTTAAGGGTCCTTACGCGGGCCGCGAGACACTCTGCAGCATCAGAAACGTGGACAGATGCCTGTAAAGGCTGTGTAACCGACTTTGGAAGCTTGTTTTGCATATCAGGGACTCCTCCAATGGTTTAACATGCAATAGGGGCACTTGTACTGATCTCATAACTCTTGTAGACTTCCTTGGCATAATCCTAAGTGATCAAAATCACCTATATAAGAACCCACTTGTTGCAACTCTTGTGTACACACTTCACTTCTGGAGAATTTTGGAGCTCAAGCACCCTCCCTAGGAGTCACTAGTCATGCTTAGGACCTTTGTAAGTGTCCTTAACTTTCTTTATTTCAGTTTAGCTTAGTTAATTAGCTTAAAGTCAAACCGTCGTAATTAGAGTTTGACTTCGTAATTAATCATAATTTGTCCAGTCAAATTTCAAATTGAAAGTACCTATGAGTTGGTAATTATGTGGGCAATAAACCCTTAAAAGGGTACCCTCTGATTCCCACTCTAAGTAGGTCAATTGTCGGGTCAAAGTTAATCTTAAAAAGTCAACAGAAAGCTTATTTTCAAATTCATGCATAATTAGCAATGTAGGAGTCATGCAACCTATTTTATCATTAATATAACTTGGTAATTAATGTAAGAACATGTCTAAACATGTTCAACTCGACATTTTTCAGTTTAGGCTTGGTTCGGAACCGAAAGTCGCATAATTTGACTTTTGCTTTGACTTTCAGTTCTGACCCAATATAGCAGGTTTTAGAAATGCCTTAGAGCTTTATTTGAACCAAATTTCATGTTAGTATAACCCTCTGTGATTATACAACTTGGTTCATTAGTTATCCGATTCACATGCATGTTTCCGTTAAATGCTTAAATGTTGACTATTATGCCCATATGACCTTAAAACGTGATTTTTTAAAATTTAAAAGAATAGAAACCTTAGTTACTTATTTATAAAGTTGTCCCTAAAATTTGACATCAGTTTGAGGTCTAGATTAGGAGTTATGCTCATTAGCGTAAATGAAAAGCTTTTTATTAATTAAACGGCATAATTAGCATATAGCCTATCTAAACCCAATTTTTGATACCAAAATTTTTACCTACTGATATAAAATAATATTTTAGGATTTTTGAAGATTTTTATTTAATTTTAGGCTGAGCATAACATGGAGTTCTAAGCTTGATTCGGTAATTGTCGGTTTTGCCCTTTTGGGCTATAAAATGAGTTTTACAAATTATTTTGATACCAAACCTTTTTCTACTGATCTAATATGATAAATAAAATATTTTGAGTCTTCTGGAATAATAAAAATATCAGCTTTCCCTTAAAAACCTGGAAATAGCTCAAAATCGCCTTTTTAAGCGTTTTTAACGCATAATATGTATTAAAACTATTTTAAACATATAAGGTTTGATGCCTACTGATATTTTTAGTAAATTTTTATACTTTAACGGTAAGCAAAAGTTTTAAACTCAGATTTCCAGATTTGACCCTTAAACCTTATGTGAAATTACCAAAATGCCCCTTCGGTGCATAGTTTGATTATAAATGGTAAATTTCACATATATATAATACCCTACTGGTATAACCTATTGATTTAAGTATTTTTACTGTTTATATCATATCCGAAACTCAGAATCATATTAAATCTCTTTTATAACCTTTTAAATGACCAAAATACCCCTACGGGGCATAATTTGGGTTTAAATCCATTTCGGGTATAATATGAGATTTCTTACTAATGTCACAACATATTTACGGCATATTAACTTAGGAAACCTGTATATGACTCTTTTGGTTACCCGTTACGCATCTTGCGCGTTCGGTTCAGTTTATGTAATTAGTTTGCATAAATTGACCGAAACGGGTCAAACCTTATCGCTTTTGTCTCAAAATCCAGAATGTGTTTAGTTTACCCATATTATACAAGTCTTCAAACTTGTCGGGTCTAAATCACATCCTATTCCTGTCTTCGCTTAATCGTACGTTTGAACCGTAGCTTCCTTTAAAACTAACCGGTCTAAGTTTAGGCTTAATTAAAGACCCGTTAGGAATCTAATAGGTTATTATAAAACCTTTGTTCCAGAATAGGAGACCCGGTAAAAGCTACGTGCACTTGCTGTTTGTGATTAATACTTGCAAAGGTAAACACTTTTAACTTATTTTCCCTATACGGGCTTGGGGTACGGTATATAAAATACCGCTTGGTCGGGCATTGAATTTTTAATTGTATGAAGATTAATTTATTGAAATGTCCCGTTTAAATTGTTTTGTTTGCTTAAAACCTTTGGGGGGTTAATGACCATGTCCCGGATATCCTTGGCATCATTTTACTAAATGGCCACGACCTAAGCACGGGGTGTAGGCGTACACCAGACAGTGCATATATAAATAATAAGGTATAACCGCCGGTTTCGGGAATAACTCGCCGTGGGACTATATCATGTGGTGTGTCTATTAATCTTTAACCAGGTGTCAATCCGGGCTATTGAACGTATAACGAACATGTAATTCTTTTACAAGTTTTTATATAAATAATTATCCCAAGTTATAAAATGTTTTATGCCTTGTGCATTTAAATCAATTTTCTTAAACCTTTTCAAAATGGGTCAGTTAATTGTATTTACCAGTGTAAACTGACGTATTTTCCCAAAAAGGCTAAGTGCAGGTACTACTCGTAATAAGCTGGCCTCTCCTTAGCGTCAATAAGAGTCTCGCAAGCTTGGATGCATTTTGAGTCTGTTGAACTACGTTTTCTGTTTATTTGATCCGCCTGTGGATCTTTTTCAACTATTTTGTTATACTTGATATTACAATTTATTCGGTTGAAATAAATATATCTTTGCTTCCGCTGTGCATTTAAAATTGTGTTGTTTGACTATGATGATACCAACTACGTCACGATACTCCCCACCGGGCCCACCGGTAATACGTGGAAATATCAGGGTGTGACATTTTTGGAGGGTTCTTCCAGTGGTGCTCGGAAGGTACGTGACAACCAAGACAATCGCGAGAAGCCAATGGAGCATAGTTTATTTTGGTGAAGAATCTTGAATCGTCTAATAACCACTGAAGATTGACCAAACATGAGATCGAGTAAACTGGTGAAGAATCTTGAATCGTCTAATAACCATTGAAGATTGACCAAAACATGATGAATCGTGCGAAGAACAGTTGAAGGAGAATCTTTATTCAAGGATTTAGGGTTTCAGGAAAGTGAAGATGTATGCGTGTGGTTTGAGAAAGATAATATATACGATCCAAATTTAAGAGATGGGTGACCCGAATTTAAAATGGATCCCGCTTCCACTTCAGCCAATATTATTTCCCGTCCAAATTCCTTTGAGATTGCACCACAAGCCGACACATCAACATATTTATTTACGTTTATTATATATAACTAGTGGTAAGACCCGTGTGCAAACACGGGTCATTTTTTAGAAAACCATGCATAACACATATTGACAGAGAGTAAAAAAATAATTAGTGCAGACTTACAAAATTGATATAAATTAATGATCAATAGGTTTATTCAACAGCAATTCTATTATGTTGATAGCAAACCACTATTGTCTATTAACTGTTAAAAACTTCTATTGCTTTCCAACAGACTTTACTAAGAACTTTCATCCATTATCTCCAACAGAGCTTGCCAGATAGATAGATAGTAACTATCAGATGTTAGTCAACCCATGTTAAAAAGGTCAGTCAACAGAAATTACAAATGTTAGTGAACAGATATTAAGAGAATAATGTTATTAACAACATGTGTTAGAAAACCATGCATAACACATATTGATATAACATATACATATGTGTATAGATATTGTACCAAAACGTGTTATCTATTATAGCTAAAAGACAACTATAGACATGCATCATCAATTAATATATAAGATACATTTGAGTATTTCCATTGTGCTATCCACAAAAAAAAAGTAGCACCCACCCATTGACGATGAAACTTGTTTATAGACATAACTACATATAGAACATGTCTAAGAAGCAAAATTTGTACCACCAATAAACCAAATGTATAACCACAAACAATCATGACATGAAACTAAGAGGACTTTATCTTTGTCACGATATGCACAACTTTTTTTAACTTCAGCAATTGAGTAGACTTGTGAAACTCTAACGAAAGTTCATCACCAAAAGCAATAATGCAAGATCTCAGATAAGAAAACCATCCAACAACAGCATAGTTGAATCCAGTATTGGTTTTTTGAGATGTTGTAAACAGTTCCTGGACTTCACATTTGAGATTCTGGATCTTGATAGGCTTAGGATTATCAGTATGCAGATCCAACGCAGAAGATACATCTGATCGCAGATGCTAAAAAACAGAAAATTGAATAGTGAATTTTATAAAATATTGATATATAACTGAAATTGTTGAAATAACGAAACAAAGCAATGACTGCAAAAGCTTACAAGTATGTCTTCAGCATGTGTGGTGAAGTGTAAGACTGATTCTGAAGTGGATGATACTAAACGAACCTTTCGAACTTTACACGGTCTATCAAAAACTTTATTATCCTCTACAATTGTCTTGCCACGAAGTTTGCGCATCTTTTCCACCTAAGTAAATTAATTTAATATATAACAACTCTAAATTCTTGAAATTTTATGACTTTCTTTATCAACACAAACTACCTTCTCAACTCAGCTTTGAAGTTTAAGACTCAATCATACAGAAGAATATTGATGTGCTAAAAGTAGTCTAATTAAACTAACTAATTTTAACCTAAACTAGACACTCTAAGTTTTAAATTTATAAACTAAGACTCTCTAAAACCTAGACCACACAACCGGCAAGTGTACCGGTCAATGTTGTATAGCCTAAGTAAGTCCGAGTATCAAACCCATGAGACTCTCTAATTACGTTAACTAGACTCTAATTAGACTTAGACTGACACGGACTCTAACTGTACTTAATTGTTTTGTTGTTTGGGGGGTTTTCTAAAAATCCTAAAAATGCAATTAAAAATTAAACTAAATTAATTAAATTAACTAGACGCGAACTTGGACGAAGACTTAAACCAGTGGCGATGAATACTACCTAGGCTAGACGTAGGTTTAACTTGGAGTGGATTTCTATTCGAAGCTAATGTGGTATGGAACCGGGATCTTTTAATGCTAAGCCTATTAAGACAGCAACTAAGCCCCTCAACCCTTCTCGAGGTGAAACTTATGGTACTATCTAGGCTGTTACGACTACCGGTTGTTATATTTCCTTACAGTCCTCTAACTTCTTGAAAAGTGACTTAATATGACAATCTACCTTACAGCGTGAAAGTTTAAGGCAACTATGGTTTCTAACTTGGTTTAATAGACACAAGATTGATTAGGGAACTAAGACCGATTTCTTATAAAACTTAATCCTAGCTATATACCAAACCGAGACCTATTAACAACCCCGAGCGCCAATGATCTCTAGATCAAGTGGTGGAGGGCTTGCATTTCTCTTGAGAGATGCAGGTTCGACTCCCACTTGATGCAGAGTGAGGCATTGGTGGGCAATGATAGGAGACCCAGGAAAAACCTGGGTTGGATCCTTGAGCCAAACGGGCTTTACCGGTAATTTCACCGTCGTGCCTACGGGCGGGTGGGTTACCGGGTTTTCCCCGGAATTGGTGGTGGACTCGGGTTACTCTCGGAGTACTCCGTTTGTCCAGTGGGTGCCCCGAGAGTACTCGGGATTGAGTTTGTTGGCCGTTCAAAAAAAAAAAAAAACAACCCCGAGCCTTACAGCGACAAGATTAGTAGGACACTTGATTTGATAAGATTACCGAATATTACTTCTAAGGTTATTCGCGATTTCACCTTAAAGAATTAAAGATTTATTATGTGATATAGACACTCACCAAAATCTAAAACCCTAGCCCGACTCTATTTTGTGATAAAGACCGTCACCAAGAATCATACGAAGCAATAATCAGTATTCAAACAATATCAAGCACGCATATACACCAAATCAAAATACCATAATCGTTTACTTTTCAAGAAAACCCAAGAATCACATTAAAACCGAATAAAAACCCAAACTTTATTAAACCATTGTCATAACCTAGGTAGTATGAAGTATTTAGCCGCTAAACATAGTCAAGAACATAATAACAAGCATAAACAATTCTGAATTCATCGTATAACAACTTAAAACGAACGAAAACGAAAGAAACAGGAAGATTGAACCCGTAAACTTCACTCCCGAGCGCTCCAAAATGTTACCCGAATGATTCCTAGCAACCGTATGCTCCAAAACACTTCAATCAGCAGCTAATGTGCTCCAAGATCGTCTGATGTTCACGTCGCCTCTGATAATTTTGCTGTCGACAAGAATGATGTGCCGCCTCCAATTAATTTGCGTCCCCCCCGTTCTATTCCCTTAGTGGGCCTGCCAAGCCCAATCACTTCCTCCAGATGGTATCTGATGTTCCATCCCAAGCCGCCTTCAATATATCTTTTTTTTCTCCAATTTTCGTCACCTCAATATATTATATATTATATGCGAATTATGTTCCAATATCACATTCAGCTAATGTATATTCCATATGATCCATTAGGGTCAATGTTTTACTAATTCCTTCACATGGCCTCAAGACATGATTTCTTAGAAAAATTCGCTGGTCTTTCACGGCCCACAAATAATTACTGCCAAGCCCACCTTCTTTCAAACATAATATATCAGCACATTCCAATTTTATAATATAGAGATAAGTGGGTTCGCCCAAATCACAGAAAATAGCTGCAAATTTCCTTCGGTCTCTGGCACCTCACTCTACCCAACTGGCTGGTTATTTCCATATTACTTGTTTTTGCTTCATTTGCACCAGGACCTGGCAAAACACAAAAGAATATAATATAATACTAAAACTAAATAAAAACAAATAAAAAATATACAAAAATATATACAATTTATACGGGACAAATATGTGTATTTTACCCTACATCAAATATCCCCACACTTAACCTTTTTTCGTCATCGAAAAAGAATTATGCAAAACGGAATCATAGACGGAATAATCATTCGGAACAAAAGCTTAAATTACTTATTAAAACCGAAACTTGTGTTAGCCGCGATTGCAAGTATTTTGATCATCTTAAACCCAAACCCGGTTCTAAGCCCTTATCATGCAAGTTTAGTTCAATTATGGTCGATCTACCTAGGGTCTCACGCTAAGAATCGCAAGTCCACCTAATCCCCCCTCAAGCTTATAGAACAAAAGGAACAACCACTGGGTTATTTCCTAACCGTTTTATACCAAGATCAAGAAAGTTTAAAATCAAATCTATTCTTATTTCTTTTTTCTCATTTCATTTCATTTTTTTTTTCACTTTTTCATTTTTCTTTTCTTTTTTTTTAAATACGAGCATAGACGTTGCTTTCCCTAACCCAGAGGCATTCCGGCTGTAGAGTCGCTATCCCCAACTCGGATTACTTAGGCTTCGGTACTTTTTTATTTTCAAGTTCGATTTCACACATTCTAGAGGTAATCCGGTTGTAGAGTCGCTATCCCCAACCTAGATTACATAGAAATGCGCTACTTTCATTTAGTTTCTAGCTCTTTTTTTTCTACTTATTTTTTTCTTTTTCAACGAGATATGACAAGAAACTCTAACGATCTTAACTTATAACGGCATCCCTTATACTATTATTGGCGGTTTCAAATTCCCCACTTTCCCTAGATGAGAACCCACTAGTAGACCGGCAATTAGGTAATTTTAAGATCAAAGGAACCTAGAACCGAATCGAGCCTACCCGCACATCCCAAACTAGACACAAGCTCAATTATTTTATCTCATATTATTATTATTTGACCCCGAACAAAAATCCGACTTTTCTATCATTTTCTGTTTTTTATTTTGCAAACTTCTTATTTCAAAAGACATTTTCTATTTTTCAAATTTTTTTGGATTTTTGAAAATTTTTAATTTTTTTGTATTTTTCATTTTTTGACTCAAGACTCTACTAGCTAGACACTAAACGATTGTTTCCCATCCCCACACTAAAACTCTACATTGCCCTCAATGTAGGATGGAAACCGACTAAAAAAACTAATAAATAAAAAAAATAAAAGACAAAGGGCAAATTGGAAAGGACTTAGCTGGTAATATAACGCATATGCTCCAAAACTCTCGTCCATTCCAGCTCGATCGTATAGCATTTCGGTCGCGATTGGCTTTGACTCGGACTGGTACACTCGATAAATGCCTGGAATTTGATAAGCAGCTCAAAAATCACCCGAATGGAGATTGAGTACGGGTGGTACATATTCAAACCTGCATAAACAAAAACAAGCAAAAACCAAAGCAGTACCGACTCAAAAACAACTAACTAAGACTCAATATACAAAAACTACGACTCTATACAAACTCTACAAAACCTCCCCACACCTGAACTTAATCAGGAGGTTTTTCTTTGATCTGGACCCTATCTAATCCATTTAATTCCACCCGATCCTCAATAATATTTGAAAATTTAATGGTGGAATTATAAAATATTTTGAAAAATTTAAAAGGGTAAGACCACCAAAATTTAAAGTTACCTGGAAGAAGCCGAATGCGCGGCATGTAGCGAGAGGACTGGTCGTGCGTGAACGACTCCTTCATCTCCATCTTATATAAACCTTCGGTCCTCTTCTAATTCCAATCCTGTATTTTCTCGTTCCTCGCCTTCTCCCGTGACTTTTCTGATTTTTCAGTTTCACCTATCTCCAATACCACGGGACAGCTGTGGTGATCTTCCTCTTCCACCACTCTTGCAGGATGATCCCCACACTTAGTCTCTTCGTCTGGGGTAGGTTTGATCATCTCTGTCAGTTTACCTTCAAGTGGGGCATCAAAGTAAGCTATATCCCCATCAGGGTCCAACACTCCTACCTCTTCATAGACCTGTAAACCCTCTAATTCTAACTCTAAAAACTCATCCTCCCCAGACGACTTAATTTCTACCTCTTCAATTTCTTCCTCTGCACTAAACATCAAACCTATTGAATCTCCTAATTCCACTTCCTCTTCAGTCACTTCTTTCTTCACTAACGACCTTTGATAAGCAGCCCACTCTTCTTCGTCTATTTCATCATCGGAGTCACTCCAGTAATTAATGATAGGAACCTATGGAACCGGAGGTGGGACTTCAGCGTCCATTTTCGTCTCCGTGACTGAAATGATCTCTTCATCTTACAACTCCTCATATGACAGTATTTTCCCTTCCGCATCATATGTATAGCCAGTCGTTGGCTGTTCTGGTTGGACTTTTTGTGCTTGTTCCTCTTCATTCAATCTCTTAGCAATGTCATCTACTGTACGTTGAAGATCTAATAGAGTAGACTGTTGATCTAATATAGCAGACTCTTGATTTTTATTTATTTGCTCTTGATTTTTAGCGAAGTTACCAAATTCGGTTAAGGTTTTCTGTGTAGCCTAATCTCTCACCATTAACTGAGCAAACATCTCCTCAATCCTACCCCAAACAGCATCATCACCCCCATCACAGTTGCTATCAGAATATTGTTCATAGTACTGACCCCCATTATACTGTGGCTGCTGACACGGATCATCGTAATATGGCTGATTATCATAACAATGCAAAGAATACCCCTGTGAAAAATATGGTTGTGACTGCACAAAAGGGTTAGCGTAACATTGTGCAGAGGACCCCTCATATTGTGGGCAATTAACAGTAAAATGAGGTCCTCTACAAATTTCACACATATTTACAAGACTAAAAAAAAATAAAAGACACGTACTATTAGACTCCTACGACTCAATATACAAAAGCAAGTAGCACGTATGATATCAGTTAAGTCCAAATAAAGTAATCAACGAAATTGCCAAGAGTCCCTGGCAACGGCGCCAAAAACTTGATGTGCTAAAAGTGGTCTAATTAAACTAACTAATTTTAACCTAAACTAGACACTCTAAGTTTTAAGTTTGTAAACTAAGACTCTCTAAAACCTAGACCACACAACCGGCAAGTGTACCGGTCAATGTAGTATAGCCTAAGTAAGTCCGAGTATCGAACCCACGAGACTCTCTAATTACGTTAACTAGACTCTATCTAGACTTAGACTGACACGGACTCTAACTGTACTTAATTGTTTTGTTGTTTGGGGGGGTTTCCAAAAATCCTAAAAATGCAATTAAAAAATTAAACTAAATTAATTAAATTAACTAGACGCGAACTTGGACGAAGACTTAAACCAGTGGCGATGAAGACTACCTAGGCTAGACGCAGGTTTAACTTGGAGCAGATTTCTATTCGAAGCTAATGTGGTATGGAACCGGGATCTTTTAATGCTAAACCTATTAAGACACCAACTAAGCCCCTCAACCATTCTCGAGGTGAAACTTATTGCACTATCAAGGCTGTTACGACTACCGGTTGTTAGATTTCCTTACAGTCCTCTAACTTCTTGAAAAGTGCCTTAATATGACAATCTACCTTACAGCGCGAAAGTCTAAGGCAACTATGGTTTCTAACTTGGTTTAATAGACACGAGATTGATTAGGGAACTAAGACCGATTTCTTACAAAACCTAATCCTAGCTATATAATAAACCGAGACCTATTAGCAACCCCGAGCCTTACAGCGACAAGATTAGTAGAACACTTGATTTTATAAGATTACCGAATATTACTTCTAAGGTTATTCGCGATTTCACCTTAAAGAATTAAAGATTTATTATGTGATATAGACACTCATCAAAATCTGAAACCCTAGCCCGACTCTATTATGTGATAAAGACCGTCACCAAGAATCATACGAAGCACTAATCAGCATTCAAACAATATCAAGCACGCATATACACCAAATCAAAATACCATAATCGTTTACTTTTCAAGAAAACCCAAGAACCACATTAAAACCGAATAAAAACCCAAACTTTATTAAACCATTGTCATAACCTAGGTAGTATGAAGTATTTAGCCGCTAAACATAGTCAAGAACATAATAACAAGCATAAACAATTCTGAATTCATCGTATAACAACTTAAAACGAACGAAAACGAAAGAAACAGGAAGATTGAACCCGTAAACTTCACTCCCGAGCGCTCCAAAGTGTTACCCGAATGATTCCTAGCAACCGTATGCTCCAAAACACTTCAATCAACCGCTAATGTGCTCCAAGATCGTCTGATGTTCACGTCGCCTCTGATAATGTTGCTGTCGACAAGAATGATGTGCCGCCTCCAATTAATTTGCGTCCCCTCGTTCTATTAATTGCCTGATCACGTCTTATATCCCTTAGTGGGCCTGCCAAGCCCAATCACTTCCTCCAGATGGTATCTGATGTTCCTTCCCAAGCCGCCTTCAATATATCTTTTGTTTTTTCTCTAATTTTCGTCACCTCAATATATTATATATTATATGCGAATTATGGTCCAATATCACATTCAGCTAATGTATATTCCATATGATCCATTAGGGTCAATGTTTTACTAATTCCTTCACATGGCCTCAAGACATGATTTCTTAGAAAATTCGCTGGTCTTTCACGGCCCACAAATAATTACTGCCAAGCCCACTTTCTTTCAAATATAATATATCAGCACATTCCAATTTTATAATATAGATATAAGTGGGTTCGCCCCAATCACGAAAAATAGCTGCAAATTTCCTTCGGTCTCTGGCACCCCACTCTACCCAACTGGCTGGTTATTTCCATATTACTTGTTTTTGCTTCATTTGCACCAGCACCTGGTAAAATACAAAAGAATATAATATAATACTAAAACTAAATAAAAACAAATAAAAATTATACAAAAATTATACAATTTACACGGGACAAATATGTGTATTTTACCCTACATCAAATATCAATATATTGAGAGAATAATAAAATAGACAGTATAAAACTAGTAAACACTTACATTAGATACAACACTTGAAGAGGCAGAAATGTCACGAACAGGAAAATCTTTAGACTGTAGTTGAGGATCGTTAACATCATCAGCTATTTTTACAGAATGATCTTCAGGCTACAACAAAATTTAAAAAAAACTTTCTCATACTTATAATACAATAAAATATATGCGTAGAAAATTATAAATTTACAACATTTTTAACATCTGACTCATCAACCAGACACGCAATCTTTGAATCAAATAGCCCATCATCAGCAAACTATATTTATAAGAAGGATCATATATAAGAAACCATATTTTAAATCATAATAATATATAAATATTACATGTGTATATATACATTAAAAATATCCTCAAAACTCGTAAACTGCTTAGAATTACCAATCGAAGCTCCAGTATCCTCATCATCCAAAGCAACTTCCCCGGAATCCAAAAGTTGTTTGTGTTTAGCCTACAAAATGAGATTTCAAAAGTTATTAGCATAATATAATAAAAGTTACTTATCACCGTCATGTTATCAAACAATGTATTTTATCATCAAAATTTTATACCGCAGCCAATAAATCAAACCCATCATCTCCATAAACTGAATCATCCAAAACAACTACATCAGCTTTCTTGAAGGAAACCTCGTTTCCAGTCTCGGAATGGAAAGCGGAAAACTCAAACGTTTTAGATGCAATCATGGTGAAAACCAACCAAGATTCAACTGGTATGGGAACTTCTTCAATCAATTTTGACCATCCATCAGTAAATCTGCATCCATCTGTCCATCCTTTCATCATCACATTCCAAAACCTTTCGCCAACATAGATAGTTGCCATCCCATACTCGTAATTTTTACCATAGAATTGTTTCCAAAATTTGTCAGCAATTAGCTATAGAAGAAGCAAAGGAATATTTAGTGCAGACTTACAAATTTGATATGAACTAATGAGCAACAGAAGTTACAACGGATAAGTCAACAAAATTAAAATGAGAATTACTCAACAGGGCTAGTCAACAAAAGTACCAAATACTAAACGGACTGTGTGTAAATAATGTGCAATAAACAATTTAAACTTACAAGTTATAAAGATAAACAACATCCAACAAAAGTCATAGACAAACAACATTATAAAATAGACATCACTAACATATCTTAAACTAAATCAGCACTTAAAAAACAAAAGTACCAAATATTAACCGGACTATTTGTATAATCACACACTTAAGGTATTATAAAAACAAAGCACAAAATGAATATTATTATCTCTCACAACAGTTAAGCAAATGAGCATCAACCAAAAATTATATGGTGGATTTATCAATCGTAATGTAGAAGACAACATCACGAAGATGCATGCACAAATTGTGACAGGGAATGCTATCAGTAACTTCATTTAAGTTAATATAGTACTTGATAAAAATAAACCGGATTACAGCAACTATTATTTGCTTCAAGAAAGAATATGAAACGCCATCAGTGACAAACACATACTCATAACATCAAATAATGATTAATCTAACATATATAATACAAACAATAAATTCAAAGAAACAATACTTGATTTTATAGCGTGTAATCTATATTATGCAATAGAACCTTGCCGATTTTGATAAGAAAGTTATTTGAGAATACTTCCGAATATGTTTTCTGGAGCTTATATTCAATAATGGAGATGAAAAGTATATTAAATGGAGTTAATACAGATGTTACATTTACACTGGTTGGTTGATATTAAGTTTTGTAAAATTTATACTTTACCCCCTTTTACATTAAAACAACGCAATTTTTGCACAGCAATAACCACTGCTTGACTATAAATTTAAAATGTTAAATACAAAAAACTTATCTATTAATTTAATGTATTTATATTTATATAATTAAAAATAGTTTTTAAATCCCGATATTAAAGATTATTATAAGTTAAATAAATAAACAATTACAAGTTAATAGATAAATATCTTATTTTCAACAATCCCAATACAATCTCACATCTTCTTCTCCTACGAAAAAACTCTACAGTTTCTTCTTCCTCAGACTTGACGATCAGAAGTTTAAAGTTTTAGATCAGGTATTTTTTTTTGTTCTCTTGTGTATTTTACAGGTATGCTTTGACATGTTCCTTTCAGTTTCCTCATTTCAAATTATATAAACATAAAAATCATAATCTACTGATGTTAAAATAGATAAACTTATATGAACTTGTTTTCTTTATTTTATAATAAGATTTATATCAACCTATTTAGTTACATTTTGATTCATTCCATCTAAATAACAACCTGAAATATTATTGTTTCATAAATATTTGGTTGTAAGTTTTACGAATGGTTTTAGAATTATTGTATGAACTGCCATGTAGTGTTGATGCATTTGTTCTATCAATATTAATTTTGATAAAATATTCTGCAATCAGTTTATAGTACTCATATGTCTGATTTGTAAGTGAATATAGCCTTGTCTGCTGAAAAAAAAACTGAAGTTTGAAGTTGACACAAACATGGATATTTGAAAACTTTATTGCCATATAATACTTTTTTATTATACAAGAATAAAAATTTGATCTTACACAGTGTTAGATTCATATTGTTGGTTGTAGGGAACATATTGAAGTACACAACATATAAGTTTGGTGCTACAGAGTGTTGGATAAATTTTTATACCTTAAATAGAATGCTTTTCAGATACAATTGATTTTATATTTTAGTATTTAACTGTTATTGTATTTTTTACTTTCAGATGAAATTTATGATAATTATCAACGTCTCTGAATTGGCAGACCTAAATGAGGGATTGGTAAGCTATATTCTTAGAACAAATTAGCTCAAATCACAATTGTATGCTAAAAACTGTATTTATTTAATTAAAGATATATTAAATGTTGTATATTTTATATACATAGGTACTTCCAAGGATAATGACTAACCAATTACCAAGAAAGTGTGAAGTAATAAAGCTGGTTGATTATATGGGTTTTAAGTATAAGATTGCAGTACAGAGCATCAGTCATAAAAGTAAGAGGATAAACGGGCCAGAATGGACTCGGTTTGTTGAAACTTATAGAAATAACAACATAGACAAGTTGTGTTTAAAAAAATTGAAGGAAGCAAAATTTGAGATAAATGTTTTGAACAATGAGGGATTAGAGATTAGAAACGATGGCTCAAACATAGATTATGTTCATGGTTGCTTGATACAGGCTGAAGAAGAAACATACTGCAAGCAGGTTAAAAATTGCTACCTTATTTTTATATATTGCCAGTGTATCTTTTGGACTGTTAGAAAAACTTCTAATTTATATTTTGTATCCTATATAAAATCTAATATGACATTTCTGAAATGTATGAAAATTATAGCATTTACCACACGATTTGCTGAAGCTGTTGTCGCAGAGGAGATTAAAAATTGATAACTTGATTGCAAAAGTACATGGACCAAAGCAGAGTAGTAAAGTTGATGTGCATTATGTTTTCTCTCCTGAAAACAAAAAGGGATTAGCTGCTGGTTTTATGGGACCAGGATGGATAACTTTTTGCTTCGAAAATGACATTGAGGAAAGCTGCCAACTGCTGTTTCAATGGATGGGAAGTACTCCTGAAGACAACTTTAACTTCACTGTGAAGGTTTTTAACAAAGACGGGATTGGACTTCACGGGGAGACAAAACATCACTGCAGCCGTACCAATCACCAACACCGCAAAAAGCGTCCACATTATAAAAAACAGTTTGAATACCATGTTTTAGTGACACACAGCTTGGTATTTACATATCTACTTTTAATATGGTTGATTTTACTTATAATCTTGGATCTATCTGTTATTACTTAAAGTATATGCTGTTTTGAATGAATAACTAAAGAAAGAATTTTCCTTTACAGGCAATATCGAGGAACTTTGTTCGAGAACACCAGCTAAATAATTAGCGTAGAGTTGTGCTGTCATTTGGTCATGTGAAGTTTTTGGTACAGCTGGTTGTTAGGAGAGATCCTAGAAGACCTGACGACAACAACCATCTAGTGATGCATACAAACTGGCAGCGTATCATGGATGAAACGGGAATATCTATGGGGAAAAAAGCTGAGGTTTGAGATAGTCGAAGAAAAAAGTGTAAGAGGAGATAGAACACCTTTTAAGCCTTTAATAATTTTTGTTTTAGTTGACATGTTTGATGGACAAATTTCTTCTTTGGAAACTAACTTAAGAATGAAGTTATGTAGTCTTAGTATATACTTTCAAAACTTTGTGGTTTTACCTTTTTATATTTTTCAACTAAACATTACTATATTTTGCATCTAAACATTACTATTTTCCATTACATTTCCCGGTCACTCAACAAAAAGAAATATAAGACTCAAAATTAATAAAATACTATACAACTTGTAATTCCAAATAACAGTGTTTTAAAAACTGCTCCTACCAAAGGGACAAACACAACATCTGTTTCGCTAAACTTTGCAAACCAAAACGTCTATTGAAGACAACCACTGTTTAAAGAAAAGTCTGTTACTAAAACCAAACAACCTCAGCTCGTGAGCCAAAAAAACTCTGCTGGTGAACCAAAAGGTCTGTTAAGACAAAGACTGCTGAAGCAATGGTCTGCTAAAGAGAACCTCTGCTGATGAAGCAATATGTATAATGAACCTAAGTTCTGCTGCGCACCAACAGATATTACACAATTCAACAGAAGATCTATAATATAAGATCTTTAACAGATGATGATCAACAGCTCATAAGGTCTGTTGAAGCACGCTATAACAGTGCTTAGCATTTAACAGATCTTTAACAGTGCTTAGGGGCTAACAGATGTTAGCACGCTATAACAGTGCTTAGCCTCTAACAGATGTTAATGTATCTCAGACCCCAACAGTTTTCCGACTAACCAATTGATTAAATTTTCATTCATCAATCTAACAATAATATACAACCCTACTACTTATCTAGTCCATCAATATCACAAAAAATGTATATAATGTATAATAACAATATTATATAACAAACAAAAGGTTAACCTTACTTGATATTCAAACCGTAGACATTACATACCATATTCATCATCGTAGCCCTTACAAACCAAACTTTTAACCAGAGTTTGTTAAAATAACAGTTAACAGACACAAATAAAAACCACAACGATTCTTAAAAAATAAGTGGTTTCTACTTATCTCTCATAAGAATTGTTTTTTCATAAGCATTTAATTGTTAAGCTTAGTCAGCTTCTTCCGGGTTCTTCTCACATTAGGGGATAGCTCACCAACGTTGACAACATCAGCATCTTGAGTCATCCGCTTTCCATTGGGACTTGATCCAGAATCCTTTTCAACTTCAACGGCTGAAGAGTCGGCCATAACAGAGACATCATCCTTGCAACAGATCACAAAACAACTATTGATCTCATTTAATAAAATAATGAACTCTTTTTAAACATACTAAACATACTTTAGAAATAAATACTCACCCTTGAAGTTTGTTCAGCAGACACCTGGGAAGATTCTGAAAGGTTAACATCTTTAATGTCAGCTACCTCTTGAGTAACCTAAAGGATCATAATATATGATATCATATAAAAAAAGTGCAGAATCCAGTGTTTAAAACTCAAAAGAAAGAAAAATAAATAGATTGAAAGAGTAATTTTATATGCTACCTCATCAGTATTTTCATCACCATTACCATCTCCACCAACCAACTCAGCAATTATTACTGGATCATCACATGTTTTTTGCACAGTATAAACACGATAGTCATTTTTAAGATTGAACTCTGAAACATCAATCTTAAAAGCAGCTTTCTTATCAACCAATCAAAATATCTCATGAGGGAATCCAATATCATTAGCCTTAACCTGCATCTCTCTTATGTCACTCGCGGTTAATCCAAGAAGCTTCTGAACATCTCTATCAAACATAACAAAAGAAACACTACCACTCTCATCCTGCACCCGCACTTGCACCTTGAACCTGAAATATACACAACTAACTAAGTAAACTGCAAAACTATATTCAAATATCAGTCTAGAATGTTACTTATATAAATATAACGCTAAATAATCATCATTGCTTACTTTGTGGTGATCGATGTACATTCACTATGACATTTGGGACAAACCAAAGAAGTCCCAGGCAATCGAACAATATCATCTGAAACATTTTCAACATTCTGCAAGTATTCACTTTTACCCATCACCTTCTTGAAACACTTACAACAGGCAGCATAAAACCAACCATACTCTTCTTGCACAATCTTAATTGTCGCAACCACAACACAAGACCTTTCCTATAAAAACACAAGACACCTCCTGTAAAAATATGCAGGTGACAAACCAAACAAATAACCAAACTATATAAAAAGATGTGAAACCTTTTCTATCTCACTAATCTCATCAACATGTTTCTTCACACCATCAGTTACAAATTCTTTATGCAATGAAAAAACACTCTGAGACGATAGTATTGTTTGAGAAGTAGAACCACTCCCTTGTCCAAACTTCAGTATAAGCCTTTTGAATACCACAAATGATTAGAATTAGTATACAAATAACATGAAACCAAGTATTTGACTTGAACATCTATATACAAGAGAAATTACAATGACAAATTACCTCCTCCTTAGCTCATTAACTTCATCAATTTCTTCATTAAGAAAAATTCGTGTTACAAACTTATCACTTTGAACAGTATATTCACCTACATGGAAAAGTATATAGATATTTAATGTATACCTGTCTTTATATTGCCAGAAATAAACAGTATAGTGGGATTTGCAGAAAGTAACAAAAATACCTTTCCATTCCTTACACTTTCCATGTTGTATAACAGCCATCACATGCTCATGAGGTGGGATTTTAGAAATGAAGTCCTTAATTTGCAGAGCATAATCATTCCACACAGTACACCGCAAAACCTTACCCCTACATGAAAAGAATATTTATATGACGATACACTAAAGACTAATTTATGACCATTTCTTTACAAATCTCTGATATCAAAACAACATTGAATGAATAAAAACAGAAAATCAAAGGAAAATTATGACATTTATTAAAGTAGCAAATGAGCCATAAATTAACTACCATATTCACTTAGAATAAACTGTAGACCTCATTTATTACCATGATTCAGCATTACATACAAACACTATAGATCTCATTTATTACCATTACCATGACGCAACATTAAATACCAACATTCTTCATCTTATTTATTAACATCATTAAATACAAACAATGACCAGTACATGACTTCACATGTAAACAACAACTTACTCCAAGTCTTCAATATCGAAATTAATCTTCTTAGTCAGCTTTGGAGGTCGATCAAAGATTTCAATATCTCCACAACAAATCACAGATCCAGCAACATCTATTTGATCACATTATACAAGAATATAAGTAAAACTCTCTAATATTATACAATCAAGACATGATTACAAAAATATACACTACCAACACTCAAGGCGTTTAACGCCTCTCCTTGAAGAATATCTTCATAAGCTCTGAAGTTGAAACCATACTCAACACCTTGCCAATCTCTCACAGGAGTAACAGTTGTGCATCTATAAAAGTTGATTTTATAAGGCTGCACCACTACTTTATATAAATCTTTATTCTCACCAACACCAAATTTGGACAGAATCACAACAGCATCTTCTTGAAGCTGACCATCAAAACAGGTATCAGATGAGTCTTAATACATGCTTGAATCTTAGCACCCTGAAGAACATTTAAAGAAAGTATCTTCTTAGCATACACCACTACCTTTTCATCTATGAAGATACAAATTACCTTTTCATCTATGAAGATGAGATCCATCTTGTAACCCTGATTCCATTTTTGAATAATTCTCACTTTCATGTTCCACATATCTTTCCCAGGATTCAAATCATTAACAAAACTAAGATTGTTATTGTCAACTGATATTGACATGCTTCTAATTCGGAATTCGGATTGTGATTAAATTTAAAATTTCAAAATCAGAGAAGATGAAAGCGTGATGAAATATGAAGAGGGAAATGAGAAGAAATGCCTTATATAAGAAGGATGATTGACAGGATTTTCTGAGTGACATGCATTAATTGCTAATTCCTTATTCCCATGCATTTTTGAATTTAAATTTCCCGATAATTAGCCTTAAACATCTGCTGATCTAAAAGCATTACGGAAGATAACAACAACTGCTGCTACGTGGTATACGTTTGCCAAAGGAACCATCTGCTACTTTCTTGTAGATGGACAGTGGTTTGCCCTTTGGAATGTGGGCCAGAACTTTAACATTTGAATACACAAGGCAGTCGTTTGAAATTATTAAATGTAGTTTAAAGTGATTTATATATTAGGCTTTATGATGTAATAATGACATAAGAAAAACATTGTTGGACAGCCTCTCCTGCTGACACATCAGCTTTTCTTATGTCATTGGGATTTCTTCTTTTATACAAAGTATAGATAGATAATTGATATACGCATGAATGATTCAAAATTATGCATGAAGAAAATTTCATATGAAAAACACGAATGAAGAAAATCAAAATTACACATCAATAATACGCGCCACGAAGGAAATTACAAATGAAATTTGTGCATGAAGAAAATCAAAATATTACTTTAACTGGTTTCTAATACTAGTTATTTATATCCACGTCAAAATATTACTTTAACTGGTTTCTATATTGTTGCATGTTACGGAGAAAAAGTTGAGCATTAGGTGATAAGATGCTTTTGATCTATGGGTTGAACCTACAACTGCTCAGGTGTTTGGGATTGAGTTTGAAAATAACTTATTGACTTATTAGATTTTTGAACATTTTAAAAAGCTAGGATTTGGGGCTTTTACAATAACTTATTAGCTCCAATAAATTAATAAGCCATTTCCAAACTCAATCCCAAACACCCTCTTTCAAAATAAGGAAATAAAAAAAAAGGAATGGGCTTAAACTAAGTTTTTGAAAATTTGGTAGGATTTTGCAACTAGGCGTTTGGTTCGCGGAATGTTTTGCAATTGAAATTTATATACGAAATAAAATTTGAAGGAATTGCATTTGGAATTTAAACATTCCAATTGGAATTGGAAATTGTTGGAATTGGAAAATCAATTCCATTTTTTATGTGTTTGGTTGTCAAATGAATTGGAATCCATCACCCCCGGCACCCACAACCCCCGGTTCGGGTCAAAACGGTACGGGTGGAAACGGTACGAGTCAAAACGGTTCAGGAGGAAATAGTACGGGTCAAAACGGTTCGCGTCTAAATAGTTTGGGTCGAAATCATTCACGTCGAAGCGGTTCGCGTAGAAACGATACGGGTCAAAACGGTTAGCGTCCAAACGGTTCAAGTTGAAATGGTATGGGTCAAATCGCTTCGCGCCTAAACAGTTTAGGTCGAGATGAATTACGTCAAAACGGTTCGGGTCGAAACACTTCGGGTCAAAATGATTCATGTTGGAACGGTGTACGGGTCGAAATGGTTCGGTTCAAAACATTTCAGGTCAAATGAAACGGTTCGCGTTGAAACGGTTCGGATCGAAACGGTTCGGATCGAAACAATACGGTTCGAAACGGTGTGGGTCGAAACGGTGCGGGTTGAAATCGTTCGGGGTCGAAATGGTCGAAGATTCCAATGAATTCACTTTAATTCATTCACGTATAGGAAAAGATTTCAATGAAATCACTTTTATTCTTTCAATGTATATGTATATGAAGGATTTTGAATTCTTTTAGTTAAAGGAATTTGAAGGAATTCATGTCAAATTCCAATTCCAATTCTATTGTTAACTAAACACATAAAGATTGGAATTGAGATTCCAATTCCTTCAAAATTTGTGAATGCAACATCTTAAGAGGTGGAGTTCAAATTATAATTCCTTAGATTCCATTGGATTCCAACGTACCAAACGCACCCTAAGTCTTGTGGGCTCAAATTTCGGTGGGTTGCTCAAATTTCAATGAAATCAGTTTTCTTCTGTTGGAACGGATTGAAGAATGTTATAGTAAGGGGACGTTTGGTTCGCGGAATGTTTTAGAATTAGAATTGGAATTTGTATAAGAATTGGATTTGAAATTTAAACATTCTATTTGGAATTGGAATCTATTCCATTTTTTATGTGTTTGGTTGTCAATAGAATTGGAATCCACCATCCTGACACCCACAACCCCCGGTTCAGGTCAAAACGGTACGGATCGAAACGGTTAGCATTTAAACAGTTCGGGTCAAAATGATTAATGTCAAAACGGTTTGCGTAGAAAAGGTACGGGTCGAAACGGTTCGCATCAAAATGATTTGCGTCGAGGCGGTTCGTGTAGAAACAGTACGGGTCGAAACGGTTCACGTCAAAACGGTTCTAGTCGAAATGGTTCGGGTTGAAACGGTTCACTAATAGACAGTTAGGTCGAAATGAGTTGCGTCGAAACGGTTCGGGTAGAAAAGGTACGGGTCGAAACGGTTCGTATCGAAACGGTACGGGTCAAACGGTTCGTGTCGAAACACTTTAGGTCGAAACAATTCACGTCGGAACGGTTTACTAGTCGAAACGGTTTGGGTTGAAAGAAACGGCTCGAGTCGAAACGGTTTGGATCGAGAGGGTACAGGTCGAAACGGTTCAGATCAAAATGATACGGGTCGAAACAGCTCAGGTCGAAACCGTCGCAGATTAAATTAAATATACTTTAATTCCTTCACATATAGGAAGGATTTTTGAAGTCCTTTAGTTAAAGGAATTTGAAGGAATTCATGCCAAATTCCAATTACAATTCCGTTGTCAACAAACAAATAAAGATTGGAATTGGGATTTCAATTCCATCAAATTTTCTGAACCAAACATCTTAAGACCACCCATAGTGGGCCTCTTCTCCCCCCAAACACGCCCAAAAACGCCACCGCCCCCACCCCTGCCGACGTGTTTGAGCGTTTTCTTTCAAGAAAATCCGGCCGCGTGTTTTGTATCACGCTGAAATGGCATGAGGTTTGATATTTTGACCGTTGTCAGGCGGTAACAAACACTAATTTTTTTTAAATTCCCATTTAAATCTATACATACCCCACTTTTCATCCAACTTTTTATAAAAAAATCCCACTTTCTATTTACCTTTCTCTCTACTTCTTCCAAGTTTTATAAACTTATTTGCCATGCATCCATTCCGACCCCCGTTTGGTGTTCCATCAAGACCCGGGAACCCAAATACCACCCAACCGCAACAAAACATGAATCTGAATGTGTTTTTGTACGCGGCTTACTTGAGCGACTCTAATTATAACAACCCTATAGAAAACCGACACCCTCATAATTTTTCCGACACCCTAATATATTTTAAAATATCCCAATATGTCCCAAAATACACCCCATACGTGAAAACGGACACCGTATACCTTAAATATTATTAAATTTAATTAAAATTTTGATTTTTGGATTGAGGCGGGCCGCGTTAACCTCACCCCAATCCTTACGCGGGCCGCGAGAGGCCCAAGATGTGGCGCAGCCCGGTGTGGCCACGTTGCCCAACACCCGGCAAGTCTACTAGATGACCCAGCCAAGCTACGCGTTGACCAGGGTTTGACGCGGGCCGCGTAGACCCTTGTCTACATTTACGCGGGCCGCGTAAAAGTTGAAGTGAGGCCCTATATAAGAAGGGCATCGGCCTTCAGTTCCGATTGGCTCATTTCATTTTCTTAAATCTCAATTTCTGAATTGTAGGCATAATCCACGGGTATTATACCCCCTAAATAGCGAAGTTCTGCTCCGTTGTAAGTATTATAACCCCTGGATACATATTAGATACGCTGCCCGATTGATTCCGTAACGGCTGTCGTGGTTCTACCCGACGTAGTCGTTGGAATGCCGTCTCGGGGAGGGTATTACTAATGTTAAAATGGGTTATTATACTAACACGTGTGAATTTGTGTAAATTATAGATTGTCACCAGGAAACCCTTACAGAAAATCTAAGACAGCAATGTGAGTTGATCCGCTTTTTGTAAACCTTTTTGTAAATTGTTTTTTACAAAACCTCACATGATTAATTATATATTAAGCAGTTATTGAGTATTTGTAAGAATACAATTATCATGAGTATGTTGGGGTTTTGTATACAAAATTTGTTACCACCTGGTCAAGGAGTAACATTTCCACAAGTCGGGTCTGACAGTACCATGGATGTTAATTGTTATAACTTGGAAACAAATGTAATTGCGAGATCGCCCTCAATACTGTACAATGGTTTTTATTTAAACTTGATTAAACTGGGATTCACTCACCAGTATTTCCCACTGACAAATGTTTTTAAAACGCGTTTCAGGTAACAAATTGTGAAAGCCAAATAGAAGCCAGCTGGACAGCACTGAAGGCTTGGAAAAGTGGCAATAAAGTTACCTAAAAGTAAAATAGATGTTTTTATTAAATAAAATAGGATTTATTCCTATGAAAGGTGTGTACTGCGAACTTGGGTTTATCCCATATGTTTAATATTATGAAAATGTGGTATTTTACTCTGATCCAATATTTTCTAACTACGGTCCTGATGAAAAATTCCGCTGCCAAATTAGACAATACGCGATACCACCGAAACTGGCTCGCGGCCGCCCGTTCCCTGGGATTTGGGATTTGGGGTTGCGACAGAAGGTGGTATCAGAGCTAAGCCACTGATTCAGCCACAGAAGTGTTTTGCTGACATCAAAATTCAATATGTTAGGAAATAAATTACGGGAATATGTGCATAGTTGTATTTTATTGTTATGTGTTATTTGACTATTTGTTAGTTTACAGTATGAGCGACCAAGGACCATCTGACGCGTACCGTCAATTCTCTGGTTAGCCTAGAAGCGAAGGCACCTCCTCTTCTCAGCCTGCCCTCTCAGGGTACTCTGCTGATACGGAAGAAAGAATCTTTGTGTTTAAGGCTCAGTCAGAATAGCCATTTCCTCAGAAAAAGAGGGGATGGTTCAGTAGAGGGGCACACAAGCGTAGAAAACGTATGAAAAAGTTACAAGACCAGAGAGCACTAGCAGTAGCCAAGAGAGAGACAGATGCCTATGCCCAGGACATGATCAATAGGGGTATAGCCAACATCCACATCCTAGCAACCACTGCAGCTGACCCAAATCTGGAGCAAATAATAGCACCCCAACCACAACCACCAATTCCTGACCAACCAATGGAAATAGAAAACCCTGAAAATCAAGTAGAAATGCATGATTTTAATCCGGAGGAAATACCTAGGGTACCAGCACCAAATCCCTTAGACCTAAATTACGACCCCTGGTGGGATGACGTTAGGGACTATGTGCAACGCTACCCGATACATGAAGACACACCCATGCAGAACTTAGGAGCCTACCCAGGTTTGGATCCTTTAGATCCCTATTACCACGATGAATACATTAGGGAGATTTTAGAAGATCCTTACCGATTCCAGGCACCTACACCCCCATATCAAGAACCCACACCCCAGATTCCGAACCCAGTTCTAGAACCTGCACCCCCAATGAGTGTAGAAAATGTACAAGAACTTAGGACATTTAGTGAGGAAATTCTAGAGAGTAGTGAAAGAATGCGACATGTGGGAGAGCGACTCGTCTGGAAGTACGACGAGCGCAATATGGGTTTTTGGATGAATCCATATCCATGAATGTGATGGAGGAGATGGTAGTAGTAGTAGTAATAATAATAATATAATATATGTGTATGTGTATGAAAAAAAAATACGGATGCCTACTACTAGTAGTGTAGTTTTAAATTTCAGTCGGTATTGTAATTTTTAATTCCAGTACTGGTGTGTAATAGATGCATAGTATATGAATAGAGTAAGTCGCAATGATCGACGCTTTTGACCAAAATGCGTGTCATGTGATTGACTATATTAAATATTATTTTATGATATTAATATGTGGTAAATGTTTAAAATTCAAATGGCTGAAGAAGGAAATCATGAAAATCCGAATAACGATAACCAGAGTAACATTAACTTGGTTAATGAAAATCCGAGCATCAATAACAATGGAAACCAAATGGATAATAGTGCTATCCAACACATAGTGGCACAAGGAATTATAGATGCAATGCCATTTATTCTTCAAACTCTTAAGGATGCTGATAATAAAAGTAAACATAGCAGTAAGCGATCAACTGAACCAGAAAACAGCGTAAACAATGGACCTGTACTTCAAGTGCCCATTCCCAAAAGAAGAAGAACCATGCCTTATGGTTGTTCTTATAAAAATTCTGGTCCTGCAAACCAATAGAATTCTCGGGCAATGAAGGACCCATTGCAGCTCTACGCTGGATAGAAAAGACTGAGGCTATTTTAAAAATAAGCAAGTGTGCTGAAGAAGATAAGATAATGTTTGCTTCTAACCTATTTAAAAACTTAGCCTTAGAATGGTGGAACAGTATCCTCCAATCAAGAGGAAGTGATAAGGTATACAACATGGAATGGGAAGAATTTAAGAATATGGTAGAAAGGAAATTTTGCCCTCCCAATGAAAAGGAACAAATAGCGAATAAGTTTCTGAACTTAAGAATGACCGGGGTAGATAGTAAGGGTTACACTACCACATTCTTTGAATATGCTAGAATAGTACCAACCCTTGCATCACCTGAACCGGTATTAATCTCCTGTTACATCTGGGGATTAATTGGAGAGATTAGACATGTAGTCAAGGCAGCTAGACCTCAAACCATAGAAGAAGCTGTAGAACTAGCAAATACCTTGACAGATGAGTTAATCCGTACTAGAGAAGAAGACCATAGGAGAAACCTAGCTCAAAGGTTTACCCAAGAATTTCGTTCTTGGAATTACAATCGTAGGAATATGGGTTCTACCTCTGCACCATTCTGCAAGGTCTGCAAGAAAAAGCATTCGGGAAAATGCTCCACTCTTTGCAATTTCTACAAGGCACCCGAACACAAGGAAGAAGATTGCAGGAGAAAATCCAGTAATAGACTATGCTTCAACTGTGGAGAAAAAGGTCATATCAAGCCAAACTGTCCGAAATTAGCTCCAGCTGCGAACAACAAGAACACTAAAAATGCTAGAGCATTTGTTCTAACTGCAGATGAAGCCAAGATGATTCTGGACGTCATAGCTGGTACGTTTTTAGTTAATGATGTTTTTGCTAAAGTATTATTTGACTCTGGTGCAAACCAAAGTTTTATTAATACTTCATTTTGCAAACTTCTAAATCAGTCATTAACTAAACTACCACAAGAATGTCTAGTAGAGACAGCTAATGGAGAAACAGTTAGGATTTCTGAAATCTTGCAGGGAGCAAGAATAGAATTTTTAAACCAAAAGTTTATTGCAAATCTTTACCCAATGAATCTAGCATGATTTAATATTGTATTAGGAATGGATTAGTTAATAGCCAATAAAGCTAATATTTTATGTGATCAAAAGTCAATTTAAGTAAATTCACCGAAGGGTGAAAAGATCACAATTAAAGGTGATAAACCATCTAAATCCACGAAATTCATCTCTGTGATGAAAACTGCAAGCTATATAAGAAAAGGATATATAGTGTATTTGATTTCTATAATCACTAACACTAAAGGAAAAGAACTAAAAGACATTCCAGTAGTGTCTCAATTTTCAGATATATTTCTAGAAGAATTGCCAGGGCTACCGCCAGACTGAGAAGTCGAATTCAGAATCCATCTATTACCAGGAACAACACCGATTGCCAAAGCACCTTACCATTTGGCACCCGCAGAAATGCAGGAACTAAAGAAACAATTAGACGAATTGTTGGAGAAAGGATTCATATAGCCAAGTTCATCGCCGTGGGGAGCACCGATTTTATTTGTTAAAAAGAAGGACGGATCAATGCGTATGTGCATTGACTATCGTGAATTAAACAAGGTCACAATTAAGAATCGGTACCCATTACCGAGAATCGATGATATGTTTGATCAATTGCAAGGAGCTCGATTTTTCTCTAAAATTGATTTAAGGTCAGGATATCATCAATTAAAGGTACAGGAAGAGGATATTCCTAAAACTGCCTTTAGAACGAGGTATAGCCATTATGAATTTACTGTCATGCCATTTGGTTTAACCAATGCCCCAGCTGCATTTATGGACATGATGAACCGAGTATGTAAGCCATATTTGGATAAATTCATAATTGTTTTTATAGATGATATTCTAATTTACTCTAAGAGTAAAGAGGATCATGCAAAGCATTTGCACGCACTTCTAAGTCTATTAAGAAAGGAAAAGCTTTATGTTAAATTTTCCAACTGCGAGTTTTGGTTAGAACAGGTACAGTTTCTTGTACACCTAGTCAATCATGAAGGAATTCATGTGGATCCAACAAAAATCGAGGCGATTACCAAATGGAAAACCCCTGAGTCACCAACCGAGATTAGAAGTTTCTTATGATTGGCCGGTTATTATAGAAGATTTAATCAAGATTTTTCTAGAATAGCCATTTCTTTAACTAAGTTAACCTATAAATCCATTAAGTTTGAATGGGGACCAAAACAAGAAGAAGCATTTAGAATTCTTAAGCATAGATTAAGCCATGCACCCATATTAGCGTTACCAGAAGGAACTGAAGATTTTGTAGTATATTGTGACGCTTCTAAGTTAGGATATGGATGTGTGTTGATGCAACGCCAAAAGGTTATAGCTTATGCGTCTAGACAACTTAAGAATCATGAAGAGAATTATTCAACCCATGATCTAGAATTAGGAGCTATAATTTTTGCCCTTAAAATTTGGAGACATTACCTTTATGGTAGTAAGTTTACCATATTCACAGATCATAAAAGTTTAAGGTATGTTTTCGGGCAAAAGAAATTAAATATGAGACAAAGGCGCTGGATGGAGGTGCTTAGTGATTATGATTGTGATATCCAGTATCATGAAGGAAAAGCAAATGTAGTGGCAGATGCTTTAAGCCGAAAGTATCACGAAAAGCCAAAAAGGGTACGTTCTCTTAAATTAAATCTACTAGTAGATTTAAATGATCAGATAAGAGAAGCACAAGAATCAGTAATCAAGGAGGATACTAAAAAATTAAAAGGTATGCTAAAGGAATTAGAACAAGGAACAGATGGAATTTGGAGATTCCATAAGAAGAGAATGTGGATACCTAAATTAGGAAACCTACGTCATCGTATATTAGAAGAAACCCATAAGTCTAAGTATACGATGCACCCAGGAAATGATAAGATGTACCAGGACTTAAGAAAGAATTTCTGGTGGATAGGAATGAAAAAGGACATAGCAGCCTATGTTTCTAAATGTTTAACTTGTTCACAAGTTAAAGTTGAACATCAGAAACCCTCGGGTTTATTACAACAGTTAGAAATGCTAGTATGGAAATGGGAACTAATAATAATGGATTTTGTTACTAAATTACCCAAAACAAAGAAAGGTAATGATACAATCTGGGTGATTGTAGATAGACTAACTAAGTCAGCTAATTTCCTACCAATGAAAGAAACTTTCAGTATGGAACAGTTAGCTAAATTATATGTAAATGAAATAGTTTCATTTACATACGGACAAAGCGAAAGTACAATTCAGACAATGGAGGACATGCTTAGAGCTTGTGTAATTGATTTTGGAGGTAATTGGGACGATCACTTACCTTTAATAGAATTTTCTTATAATAATAGTTATCACACTAGTATCAACGCTGCACCATTCGAAGCACTTTATGGATGAAATTACCGAACCCTAGTCTGTTGGGCAGAAATTGGGGAAAAGCAACTATCTAGACCTGAGATAGTGCAGGAAACAACTGACAAGATTATTCAAGTCAAGGAATGACTGAAAGCAGCACGTGATCGAAAAAAGAGCTATGCTGACAACCGACGCAAACCATTTGGAATTTCAAGTAGGAGATAAAGTATTGTTAAAGGTCTCTCCTTGGAAAGGAGTGGTAAGATTCATCAAACGGGGAAAGCTAAGTCCCAGGTATGTTGGACCTTTTGAGATTATTAGAAGAATAGGACCTGTAGCCTATCAACTACAACTGCCAGAGGAAATGACAAGAATACATAATGTATTTCATGTATCAAATCTCAAAAAGTGTTTAGCTGATGAATCACTAGTAGTACCTCTTAAGGATATAGAGGTAAATGAACAACTCAAGTTTGTAGAAAGGCCTCTACAGATTGAAGACAGGAAAGTCAAGAACCTCAAGCATAAGAGACTAGATCTGGTCAAAGTGAAGTGGGACTCCAAAAGAGGACTTGAGTACACATGGGAGCTTGAATCTGAAATGCAAAGAAAATATCCTCACTTATTCCAGTAGATCTTGAGGACGAGCTCTAAAACAAGGTGTGGAGGATATAATAACCCTATAGAAAACCGACACCCTCATAATTTTTCGACACCCTAATATATTTTAAAATATCCCAATATGTCCCAAAATACACCCCATACGTGAAAACGGACCCCGTATACCTTAAATATTATTAAATTTAATTAAAATTCTGATTTTTGGATTGAGGCGAGCCGCGTAAACACCACCCCAATCCTTACGCGGGCCGCGAGAGGCCCAAGATGTGGTGCAGCCCGGTGTGGCCACGTGGCCCAACACCCGGCAAGTCTAGTCGATGACCCAGCCAAGCTACGCGTTGACCAGGGGTTGACGCGGGCCGCGTAGACCCTTGTCTACATTTACGCGGGCTGCGTAAAAGTTGAAGTGAGGCCCTATATAAGAAGGGCATCGGCCTTCAGTTCCGATCGCTCATTTCCTTTTCTTAAATCTCAATTTCTGAATTGTAGGCATAATCCATGGGTATTATACCCCCCTAAATAGCGAAGTTCTGCTCTGTTGTAAGTATTATAACCCCTGGATACATATTAGATACGCTGCCCGATTGATCTAGGGTTCCGTAACGGCTGCCGTGGTTCTACCCGACGTAGTCGTTGGAATGCCGTCTCGGGGAGGGTATTACTAATGTTAAAATGGGTTATTATACTAACACGTGTGCATTTGTGTAAATTATAGATTGTCACCAGGAAACCCTTACAGAAAATCTAAGACAGCAATGTGAGTTGATCCGCTTTTTGTAAACCTTTTTGTAAATTATTTTTACAAAACCTCACATGATTAATTATATATTAAGCAGTTATTGAGTATTTGTAAGAATACAATTATCATGAGTATGTTGGGGTTTTGTATACAAAATTTGTTACGACCTGGTCAAGGAGTAACATTTCCACAAGTCGGGTCTGACAGTACCATGGATGTTAATTGTTATAACTTGGAAACAAATGTAATTGCGAGATCGCCCTCAATACTGTACAATGGTTTTTATTTAAACTTGATTAATCTGGGATTCATTCACCAGTATTTCCCACTGAAAAATGTTTTTAAAACGCGTTTCAGGTAACAAATTGTGAAAGCCAAATTGAAGCCAGCTGGACAGCAATAAAGTTACCTAAAAATAAAATATATGTTTTTATTAAATAAAATATGATTTATTCCTATGAAACATGTGTACTGTGAACTTGGGTTTATCCCATATGTTTAATATTATGAAAATGTGGTATTTTAATCTGATCCAATATTTCCTAACTACGGCCCTGATGAAAAATTCCGCTGCCAAATTAGACAATACGCGATACCACCAAAACTGGCTCGCGGCCGCCCGTTCCCTGGGATTTGGGATCGGGGGTTGCGACACTAATCCCTTCATTCCAACCCCTTAATGCTTTGCCCCACCGGGCGCTTCGCAACCATCCCAAGAATAAGCCAAACCCGAGGTGGATACGGTGCCGGAGACGCAACCCGAACCCGATAGCGAGACATCCAAACGTGGTAAAAGGTCACATAAAAAGGACGCGAACGCTCCTCGTCGTAAGCATGGTTACGTTGTTTGGACGAAGGACGAGGAATACGCGTTGGTTCGGACGTGAGTCAATGTTTCGGAAGACCCCGAAGTGGGTAAGTGTTATAAAACTACTCGTCGAATTTTTTTTAACGTATCACTTATTTTTTTTATTTTTTGTAGCAAACTTTTAAACCGATCCAGAATTTTGGAATAGAATTCGTGAGCTTTTTTTTAATGCGATGGAAAAATGTGAATATCGTGACAAAGATTCCATCTCTAGCAAATGAACCGATATCAACAACAAATGTCACCAATTCCAAGAAGTTTATCAACAAAACAAAGATAATTGGCCGAGCGGAGGAGGTGACGTCGAAGTTTTAACAAGGGCTATGGATGAGTACGAGAAAACTAGAGGCGTTTTCACATACTATAGATGTTGGGAGCTTCTAAAAAATAGTCCAAAGTGGGCTAGCGTACCAACCATGACGTCTAGTAGTAGACGTAAAGCTAAAACGGTCGAAAACGTCATCCTCGGTTGACCTGGAAACACCAACTTCCGATGCGCGCACCGTCGACTTAAATGTTATTGTGGACGACGACGAGGAAGATGAAGAGTTGTCCTGACCGCACGGTAGAAGAAAAGGAAAAAAACCGGGAAAAAACCGGTAGAGTTGTCTTCCGATAATCTCGAGTTAAAGGGAGATTTCGAGGAGATGAACCGACGTCTCCAAGACATTCGAGACCTCGGTCACAAGCGTTGGGAGACTATGCAAGAAGTTGTCGCCGAAAACAAAAAAATTAACGAGATGCAAGGCGCAAGGCAAACACGGAAAAAGGACATAGAGTTTTTGTCCAAACCGATTGATCACCTCTAAGGCGACGCGATGATCGTTGCGCAAATGCACCGCCCAAAACTTCGAGAAAAATAAGGTATTTAGATTATCATCTTTTTTTTATTTTTTTAGTAATGTTCCTTTTTTATTTCCGGTTTTTTCTTATTATTTTAATTTGTTTTTTTAGTTTAGTCGGTTTTTATTTTTTTATTTATTTTTAGTATTGTAATTTTTTTATTTAATGAAGTATTATTACTTTTTAAATTAAAAAAATAATAATTGTGTAATGATGGGTTGGGGCATTATTGGGCATTATTCCACTACGTCCCTTTTGTAAAAACACCCAATAATGCTCCTTTGCTCACTGGACTGCCATATGTTGGAAAACGCCCAAGGGTAGGGGCGTTATTAACTAAAACACTACATATGCTCTAACAGATTGGATTCAAGTTCCAATTCCCTTAAATTCCATTAAATTTTTGCGAACCAAACGTACCAGGTTGAAGTTTAAGGGGGCGTTTGGTTTTTTTGAATATTACATGATTTATATAAAAACTGTATAAATTATTTCTACTTAATTTGCCAAACAATTGAAATTACAGCAACGCATGATTGATTAGTTCACGTACAATTTTGATTTTGATCTTTTTTTTTCTTCTAACTAGTGGTATATTTCTGTCGCGCGTTGCGGCGGAAACTCGGTTTATTACGCGTGGGAAATTCAGTTGAAATCGATTCGGTGCATTACATTGGCGGAACTGGTTTATTACACGCGAGAAATTCTATTGAAATGGATTAACTTCATAATTGTATTGAGTACATTACGGTGGCGGAAACTGGTTTATTACGCGTGGGGGTTTAGTTGAAATCGATTAGGTTCATTATAGCACTGTGTTGTTATAGTAAAGTCTTCTAATTTATAAAACTACAGAAAATAACACACAAACTAATAACTTTCTTTATAAGAAGTTCATGTTTTGCTGTACAAATTTTGTAGCATCTGACATAAGTACTATTTAATTTAATATAACAATCATATATTAATTTTCTAGCATCTCACCTATTTAAAATCATTCCCTCTGCAGAGTTTTGTTAATTATAGGGAAAAAAAATTACATAATAGCACTAATGAACATGCATGCTCAAATACATCGATGTTCAAAACAGTAATACACCCATCCATCATACTATTGTCCCAAGTCTCAAGACTTCTCTACCACAGCTAGTGAAAACCTTTTCTAAACTTTTACAGTATTGTATATTTTTAATATGTTAAAAAAAAAAGAGAAAGATCAAAAGGGTAACAATCCCGTTCATAACTGAACCTTAACAAAATTCAGAAAGTTATCAGTAAACGATGTTATCACCTCTTTCTATACACTCTCTGTATCGGTCCCCAGCCCTACCAGTCTATCACCACAACACCAGCACCCGCACCCACATTCACACACTTTCTTTCTCTACTTCAGCCATCTTGTTCTTCATCCGCCAAACTCACCAGCGCACCCATAGCGACATCTACAAGATCTGTCTTTTCCGATGGCCGTACTCGGATCGTCTTCTCCGACCGGGGTTAAGATGGTGCCTTCAGTAGATGTTAACAGCCCCTAAGCGGACCGCGTCTGGGTTTTAGATCGGATCACATTTCCGGCAGCTTCCATGAAATCTTAGGGCCAAATCTTGCAAAAACTTCACGCGTTAGAACATGTATGAATTACCAGGTTGCAATGAAACAATACATTTAAATATAGTGATTCGCTTGTTGAAAAACCGACAAAAAATCCAACTTCCTTAGGGTCGTGTTACAAACACTAACAGTAAGAGGCGTGCTAGACTAAACTAACAGCGACTGACTATGAAGATTTAAGAAATTAAAAACGAGCTCGCTTAAAATAAGACCAAAACGTACCAAGCATATTAGATAACAAATGCCAACAATATTTAAATCTATAAACATATACCAAATTTGGGGCATAGCAAGTAGCATCAAGTGTATATGCTGCATCAAAGCTAATATCAGAAACCTACATCTTCATTAAATCAACCTGTAGCATTTTTGGATAAAAAGAAATCACAATGAGGTCTATTGTAGCAAATGTAAAATGACAAAAGAACCTTTGTAAAGCCATACGCACCACAAAATTAGCTAACCAATGCTCCGGGATATCATGAGCCAAATCTCAATCAACTGCCGGCATCGCCTACTTAAACTTAGTAATAATTTAAAAACCAATAATATATTATTACAATCATAATATATAGTTAGAATTCTCCTTGTGTAAAACTAATGGGACCACCGTCGGCGCTTATTGTACGACATCACAGCCGCTTATGTGTCCGAACCGATTTACCATAAGCCTCATTGTCTTCTGTTTCGTGAATCCCAACCAAGCACTCGACGGAAATCGGTATCACCGCCGTTGCTCTGCCACAGCCTGGCCACTTGCCGTCATGCCTGGCGCTCACTCCTTTCACCATATCTCTCTGGCAATCGTATATTTTTTTTTGTTCCCTGAACCACTATTGATGATGCCATAAAAAGATGAATCCAAGTTAGGCATTTTCCCGCTTTAATATTATTTCTTGGTGGCATTTGGATTTTGGAACACATTCATGGTGGCTGAGCTCCCAAAACACATCGTGCTTGCAACAATATGTAGTTTTGTCATGGGCGTACGTTTCAGAGCCTGTGCTCCGGAGCAGAGTCTAGTTATGAACCTTTGTCTTCTTGTTCAGATAGTTATCCCGAAAGAAAATTTCAAGTATAATGGTTACGAATTACAAACAATCTACAACTCATCCAACTGAAAGTATCAACAAACTACAGATCAAAACGCCATAATCTTACCTCACATAAACCTAATTCTAGTAAAACACAGCAAGCACACAATCAAACGTAATAGAAATATACCATACCTCGAAGATCAAGCCAACAATAGCAGTTCAGACATTAAGATGCCCATAGATTTTAAGGCTTTCTTCGTCATCATCTTGTTTCTCCTACATAAAAAGGAGACAGTGAAGAGGAAAAAACATAAACGAAATAAAAAACTCTAATCTGAACCTAGGTTTTGCTAATCACAACTTTAAGACCTAGAAAGATTTTACCTCGCCGTTGCTACATTGACGTTCACCGGAACCCTAAGGTTTCGGCTGTTGATCTGAATCGATGACGGGACCCTAGAACCCACAGCCGTCATTGTCGACTTCATCTACGATAACATTATTGTCGTCATACAATCTTGCTTAACCCTCGTCCACCACCGCCTTCTACCATCGTTTCACGCGTCTAAACCACCACAACCCACCACCGGTCTGAGGGAGACAATGGTCATTCCGCCATCACCACCGTTACTCTCTCTCTCTCTCTCTCTCCCGTTCTATCGCTGGTCTGTCTCTCTAATCTGGACTTTGAACGACTAAAAAGTAAAACTTAGAGCGGTGGAGGGCAAGATGTATAACCACGTGTGAAAAGGTGAAGTTCCGAAAAGATCCTGAGTAGGTTTACTGTTCATTCACTTTTGTTTTTAACATGGCTGGAGATATTTGGACACCCATCGCGCCTATTTTCACACCTTTGGTGCCCTAGACGCCTCGTATAGGTCTATACGAGGCGTCTACGCACTGAATTCAAGGGGGTCTGAGAGAGTGTCAGGCACAAATTTTAAGGATTCTAGACGCCTCGTACAGAGCTATACGAGGCGTCTAGACTTGGGAATTTTTTTTGGCTGAAATGAGGGGTGTTTTGGTGGGTTTTGGTATGGTTTTTGGATAGTTTTTGAAGATGTGTTTTTTGTTGAAAATTTTTTTGTTTTTAAAAAAAGTTGTGTTTTTTTTGTTTTTTACACTATAAAAAAGTTTTTGTTTTTTAAAAATGAACTATTTTAAAAATCGGCTCTTTAAATATATTATATCGATTAAATATTATAATGTTTTTTACATTTTACTTTTTTAAATATTATTCTTCCGATTAAAATTTTATCTCGTTCAAATATTCAAAACATATTTTGTTTCCGTATTATCTCAATTTAAGACAACAATCATTAAGTAACCGAATAATTGAAAACAAACATAAATATGACATAGATAAGATAACTTTGTACATCCATAACAAAAATATATAAGATAAGTTTGTACATCCATAATAAAAATAAAAACAACAACAGGTCTATGCATCCGAATCCGAATCTGGCTGCTGCGGCTGCTGCTGCTGATGTGGTGCTCGAGGTTGTGGGAGCGGTATCGCGGGTAACCCCTCTCTCTCGCGTCTATCCTGCAGCTCCCGAACCACCCAACCTATCAAATCGCTGAGCCTGTCAAGCTCTGCTCGTACCTCCGGATGTAGCGGCGCAGGTCCTGGGGCATGACCTGGAATAGCGTGACGTGGAAACTGAGGCGCCCCGGCAGGTGGCGGTGGCTGTGGCACCGCTGCACCGTCTACATCCTCCGGAGGCTCCTCCACAGGCACTATATCAGCAGGATCTACAGGAGGATAAACGGGCTCGAAATGCTCTGGTAGTGCCTCCTCTGTCCATATGCCCCCAGTCTCGCGGTTTTTAAACCGCGGGCCAACTGGAAACCTCTTGATTACCTTCATCCCCCACAGTGACTGCATGCCCATCCGCGTCGGCATGACTGGAGGCGTCTGTAGATGTGGGTCCTCGTGCAGCACGAGGCCAAATGAACGGGCAATGACGGTTACATACGCCCCTCCATACAAAAATCCGCGCTCCTGCCGGTGATGGGCGGAGGCGTAGTACTGGGCTAGACCGTGTGCTAGCGCGCACGGCCTCCTAGACAACAAACAGTAAAGGAAAAAAAGATCTGTGGTCGTACACCACTCACGGCTGTACCCGCGCGCTGAGATAGAAGTAGCGAGCAAATGGTGCAGATACCTGCAGATAGTGTTAGTGTTAGCGAAATACAGAAATAGAGATAAATAAACAATGCACATAATCACAATAATTGCCGTAATAAACGTACGTACCTGTACAGTGGGTCCGCAACAAACGACACCCTCCCCTTCGACTTATCGTGCTCCCAATGATCTGGCCCCGCAATCACCTGCCAAAACCCTAGAAGAATGGTTTTTTCAACCAGCACTAGCCCCGCTGTGTAAACCTCAGTCTCGATCTCCCCCTGCATGTATAAACCAGAACGCACCGCAAAGTCTGCTAGCGTCATCGAACGCAAAACGCCAGCGAGCCTGAAAGAAATCTCAGGCGGAGGGGGAGCACCTAGGTACGGCAGCGGCACTGGGACCCCAGGAGGGTGAAATGTGAATGACGAAAGGAACTCGACCAGCAGCTCCCTGTAGGTCGGCGTGTGCGCCAAATCGAAAAGTCGATGCCACGGCGAATTGAGTGGTACAAACCGACGCACTCTATCTGTCTCAGCAAGCTGGTCCATCGCATCCTAGTCGATCGATGCATGCGATCCAATGTACATCCTCCGAAGCTTCTGGCAATGGCGGGCGGCATCGGAGCCCGCGGGAAACTCTAGATACGGACAACCCTGCAGCGTATCCAGAGGCGACCGCCGTCTCCGTCGTGGACCCTCCTGAACCGGCTGAATCTGCTGAGCCGGCTGACCCCCCTCAATCTCTATCTCAATATCATCGCCCTCCACAATCAATCTGCAAATAATAAATAATAATAATAATAAGAATAATAATAATAATAAACAATAATAATAATAAATAAAAATAATAATAAATAACAATAACAATAATAATAAATAATAAATAATAATAATAATAAATAAAAATAATAATAAATAACAATAATAATAAATAATAAATAATAATAATAATAATAAACAATAATAATAATAATAAACAATAATAATAATAATAATAATAATAATAAACAATAATAATAATAAATAAAAATAATAATAAATAACAATAACAATAATAATAAATAATAAATAATAATAATAATAATAATAATAACATTAACAATAATAATAACAATAATAATAAAACTAATAATAATAATTAATAAAAAAAAAAAAACACAGAGCCTCGTATAGCCCTCATATAGGGCTATACTCGGCGTACTGTTCTTCCATATTCATCTTCAACCTCATAACTCAAACCCCCAAACCCCACAAAAATCAAATTTTAGGGCAAACCTACGGTCTAAAGGAAAAAACGTGGCAAAAATACTAAACTACGGGGCGAAATACGTACCGGTGATGCTTCAAATCTTCCAAAATCCGGTTGAAATACGTATCCGAGGCGTATAGAGGTATATTCGCCGTATGTGTGTTTGTTTTTTGTATGGGGGTTATAAGCAGCCTCGTCTAGCCCCCCCCCCTGAGTTATACGAGGCACAGACGCCTCGTATAGAGCTATACGAATCGTCCCACCTTTTACCAAAATTACCATTTTGCCCCTGTTAAGCCCCCAGTATAGGCATTATTCAGGGGCAAAATAGTAATTAACCAATACAAAAAGATATTTCTGTAATGGTTAATTACCATTTTGCCCCTGACTAAAGATTATACTGAGGGCTTTACAGGGGCAAAATGGTAATTTAATAAACCTTTATTATAATTAAAAAATAAAACCTGTTAAAAGTTTCCGCCTCGAAAGACGACACGTATAGCTCTATACGCGTCGTCTAGTGTAACAAAATTACCTTTAAGCCCCTGTTAAAGGCCTATATTGGGGACTTTCAGGGGCAAAATTGTAATTAACATAAAATATTTTCAAAATTCAAATTTTAAAAAAAGAATTGGTGCCGACACAGTTGACGACTCGTATAGCTCTATACGAGGCGTCCTAATTCAAAAAATTCAAATTTTGATTTTCAAATATTCAAATTTCAAAATTTCAAAAACCCGCTCATATAGACGTCTCGTATAGATCTATACGAGGCGTCTATGTATTGTAGAATGACCTTTTAGCCCCTGAAATAAGCCTAAATTGGGGGCATACCAGGGGCAAAATGGTCTTTTGGTGAAATCTATACGACACGTATAGCTCTATACGCGTCGTATATGGATAATTTTTTTAAAAAAATGATATTAACCTGTTTTAATTATAGAAAAATGATATAAATTATAAAAAAAATGATATTAACCTGTTTTAATTATAGAAAAATGATACAAATTAAAAAAAAATTATAGAAATTGAAGAAAATTATAGGAATTAATAAAAAAAATACATTCAAATTACAAAAATCATTCTTCCGTATCACTATCGATGTAATTAAGACTGGGGTTTGATCTTGGCGGAGGATTCATTTTCGATGTATACCATTGTAGACGTGGCAAGTACATATCTTCCCATTGTTCCGTATGGGGTGTTCGGTGGTTCAACCATAACCCGTGTGCTGGTGGCATTGGATAATTCCCTTCCAGCTTAACATGTATGAAGTGGTTCTCGTTTACATGTGTAAGCGTTATGAACAACGGTTGTTGATTAGCCGGAGGACTTAGTATCGGGAAGAAAGTGGAACTCGCGCCCATGGTTGTCGTTAACAGGTGCACGCCGATACCGTACGTTTGTGCAATAAGAAGTCCTGCAAAGGGGAAGTCCATCCAGTGATCCCCCCCACAACCGGACACTGAATCCCAAATTAGGCCCTGACGATGCGTGTAAAAATAACCTTCATCCCATGCTTCAAATATTGGGAACCAGATCGATTTGTTCTGATCCATTTCTTGGACAAGGTGCCTTCGAATGAGCCCCCATGAACTCTGTTCCATACCTAAGCCCACAGCCACAGACCGAAACCCACAATGACCGTCCGGCATCACATCTCGTATGCGCGAGACGTACGGATGGAACACTAGCAGAATGTCATCCTGAAACTGTTCGATGATTCCCACGTACTCGTCCCCAATGATTAACGGGAAACCGTGAGCAACTCGTGTCTCTTTCTTCTTAGAACTCTTTGAACGGCTTAGGCTCGCTTTGGGTTTTTGGGACCTTATAACCGACTGTTGAGAGGCCTGTGACGGAACGTACGAGCTGTGGCGAGGTTTATCGTACTTACTTTATCGGGAACCTTCAAAGCACGTGTTTGCATCACCGAATGAGCTTCTCCTCAATTCTTCATCTATACGAGAGGCCTCGTCCAACCTTTGTTGTACCTGCTTTGTTGTTGGTCGGCCACGAGTATTTTGTTGGACAACCGGTGGTTTCTTGGTAGATTTCTTTGGAGTCAACACCGCTTTAATCTTTGACATCAGGCTTTTTTGTTGAGCTGGGGGGTGCGACTGTAATTGTTGTCTAACAATATTTAGCTCTTCGACCACGTCCACGTCATCGTCTATCAATTTACAACTTTGGAAGTTAAGTTTCCGCCAGAAGACGTCCACGTCTTCGAGTTGAATCGGACGCTCTGCACGTTTAAAAACAACATTGTTTAAGTCACATGATTAACGGAAATATATCACACAAGTGTTGTACGTTTAACAATTATTACCTTCAAGAATGTACTTTTCTATCCTACAAGCACAGGGCAACCCACAGCTGTGCCACATTTGGCAACCACATGATGAATGAAAGCGCTCCAAGACATCTACCTTCCTAATTGCCTCGCCCCTTAACAAGTCAAGGGCTGTATGGGATACTTTTCCAAGTAGGTGTTGAAACAACGGGTGTTTGTGGTGGGTCATTCTTTTTTCGATGCTATCTCGAAAAGTCTTCCTTATTGCACCGAACTGTGTCTCAACTATATCATGGACACAACCAACTACACGGTCCAGCGAGCTCCTATCTTCAACGTATCTCTTTAAGTTGGCGTGTTGGCTCTCAACTCTGTTTGTGGTACGATTACCAAAGTTGCGCCTCTTATCAGTCCACGCAAAGATGAACATCTCCTTATAGTCTTTTAGCCAGTTATCGTACACGTATTTGAAGACTCCTAAAACGTAAAAATAATTTAATGAAATTTGCATATGTGAGTCGTATGTTATTATAAAAACTTACTGGAACGTTTGCACTCCACAAGTCGTTGTCGCATGTTGCGCAAGTGGTACTCGTAGATGAGTATGGATGGAGACTCAATCAATGTCCCCCAGAATGACAAAAATTTCTTCCAGTCTTCGTCTGTGAAGGCACCCTTGCAGTGCTTCATAACATTCTGTTGTATGTGCCACCTGCAAAGAAGCCTGGAGGCGTTTGGAAATACTTTAGCACACGCGCCCATAAGGGCTAGGTCTCTATCGGTTAAAATCACACGTGGCTCCATGCATTCATCCAACATTGACTTTACCCTCTCAAGCACCCACACAAAGTTATCACCCCGTTCTTTACTAACAACGGCATGCGCGATAATAAACGATTTGTTGGTAGGCGTCATACCAACAATCTGGATAAAGGGCATATTGTATATGTTTGTCTTGTACGTCGCATCGATCAGCATGACGTGGGGGAATGCACGCCACATGCATCTCGAGTCCCGATGAAGAAAGAAGATCTCTGTTACGATCTCTGTTCCGGGTTCCTCCCGTGTCTCGTAAATAAAGTCGTTGTTTATCAGCTTGTTTTCTAGTGACTGCATGGGAGTCAATCCTTGTCTTTGTTCGGCTCTAATCTTCGCCACAACGTTTTGAACGTCTTTCAGAACATGAAACCTGTCGGGGTCCTGCTTCCTTATCGTTTGAAATATTTTCCGCGACTCCATGTTTTGAGCTGTCAGCTGCTCGATCAGTTTCATTTCGCTTGGAGTAAACCTTCGCACAAACGCGTGGGCCGACAGGTCCTCACAAAGTTCGTGGTTATGTTCAATTTTTCCGTCTTTAATCTCCCAGGTTTCATACGGGTGGTTTCGCACAGCCAGCAGGTAAAACGGGCAACCGGTTTTTTTGCTTCCGGCTTTTCTAAGTGTTGCTGTAGTCTGGTGCTCACCACCACGATCACATTCAAGCCATACCCTCCCGATTCTTCCACCGGTTTTCTTTGATCGACGGGTGACAATAACGAAACCATCCGCGTTTGCTATTTCTTGTATCCGATTCTTTGGTTCATCTAAAGAGTTGAAAACCTGCAACATCGACAATAATAATAAATAATTTTAATAAATATATAAATAAATAAATAATAATAATACAAAAATAGTAATTAATACCTGCTTTTTTAAGTACGGACTGTCCTGGATGGGAGGTGTCTCACCACCATATCTACCATATCCACCATAACCACCGTCTCCTCCGTATCCACTGTATCCACCATCTCCTCTGTAACCATCTTCTCCTCCGTATCCACCGTCTCCTCCGTATCCACCGTCTCCTCCGTATCCACCGTCTCCTCCGTATTCACACCCGTATCTATAATCCGGATACCCTTGTTGCGTCGGATAACTTGGTTGACAAGCATGGTATGAGTCATCTACAGGGGTTGTTTCATCAATAGGGGGATGATTGTTCAAATCTAGAAACGGTTTGTTTTGTTCTCCTTGTATACTAGACACAACCTCCTCTTGCTCATTAGAATCGGGAACGCAAGACTCCTCCAAAATAAAGAACCGTATCATCATTAGTAAATAATAAACTAAAACAAAAACTAATTAAAACATTTAAGTACCTGTACTGTTACCGGATCGCTTTCGGGCACCCAGTTCTCGCTATAATACTGCCCGAAGACATAGTTGCCGTCCCAGTATGATGACATTTAAGTACCTGTAATGAAAGAAGAAGAAGAAGCATAACGATGAATAAGAAGAAGCAGAAAGATGAAGCACATTTAAATGTTGAGGATGCTCGGGTGTGGACAAAGCATAAACACTTTTTCATAAATCTTAGACGCCTCGTATAGTTCTATACCCCTCGTATACCTTTTAGTCACTTGTCAAATGTACAGTAAAGCAGCCACTCAAGACGCCTCGTATAGGGCTATACGAGGCGTCTGAGTACCTCGTATCCATCCCTCGTACAGACCTATACTCCCCGTCTGATGTGACTGATTTGACATTGTGCTTTGGTGCAGAGCTGGTCGGAAAAGTAACCCTATACGCCTCGTATAGGTCTATACGAGGCGTCCTGAAGGGTGTCAAAATAGGCAGTAAGGTGTGTGAATATGTACACCCTTTAACATATAGTAATTTCAGATATGCAAAACTTGTGATTTATGCATGACAATTAGATGTCTAAGCTAATTTTAATATTTATTTTTCTTAAATTTCTTGGTTCATCCTCAAAACTTTAGAAACTACTTTATAAATATACTGATGTAAAATTGTGGTACTTAAAATGATATTTCTTTAATTTTTTTAATAATATTTTTTTCATTAAATCAGCAAGGCAAATTACATAACAAAAGAAAATCCTAATCTACTAAAAACAAATGCTCGCTCTTGAGAGATCGAAAAGTTTCTATAATTTATACTATAATTTATAGCCATACATTTGATTATCCTTTCTGTGAATTATTGATAAATTAAAATGGCTTTTCTCGTGTGCACATCAATTGATGCATGTCAATTTATTTTGGTACATTTCCACATTTCCACATTTCCACTGCACAACGTATGTAGAATATCACGTCTTTTTCCCGAAAGAGGAAGACCTTGAATAACTTTCCAAGTCTACTCTTAAGTCTTAAATAAGCAATGAGTTACTAGTATAATCGATACTCTTCTAGGATTCAATCAATCAAACTATTCAACAAACATGTTAGCCTTCTGTTTACCATTCTTTTTTGTGCTCCTCTTCTCTACCACCAGCTCACAAGCATACACACCCACTGATCACTTCTTCCTCAGCTGCGGTTCATCCGCAGCTACATATTCAAATTCTGACCAGAGATATTGGGACGATGACCAACATTCCAAATTCGTGCCTTCCAACATCACCACCACCTCCTTCTCATCCCACCCCGACAACCTTGATCCTTCTGTCCCCCAAATCCCTTATTCCACTGCTCGAATTTTTAACACTTGTTCATTTACCTACACTTTTCCTGTCTCCTCCCAAGGCCCCAAATTCCTACGCTTACATTTCTATCCTGCCACTTATTCCGGTCTCCACACCGAACAATCTTTCTTCTCGGTATCATCCAACGGATACTCTCTTTTAACCAACTTCAGCGCTTTCCTGGCTGCCTCCTTTATGGCAAAGTCTCATGTTGTCAAAGAATTCCTCATCTATGTAAAAGATACACAAATCTTAAATGTTACTTTTACACCCTCACCCAACGCATACGCCTTCATCAATGGTATTGAAATTGTTTCAATGCCTGAACATTTGTATTTTAATGCCAAGACGCCAACATACGTTAATGAGTTGACAGGACCGGTTATTGATAGCGATACGGCGCTTGAAAATATTTACAGGCTTAACATAGGTGGGGGACAGATAACTGGTAACAACGATACTGGTATGTACCGGTCATGGGATCAAGATAATAAGTATATATATGGAGCTGCATTTGGGTTAACTCCTACTTATCCTAGTCCAATCGTGTATACAATGGAGACGCCCAATTATACCGCACCTGAGTTAGTTTATCAAACCCAGAGGAGTATGGGCAATCAGTCTGACAAGTACAATCTGACTTGGATACTTCCTGTTGATTCTGGGTTTTATTACACGCTCCGCCTCCATTTTTGTAACATTATAACACTATACACAAGACCCAGCCAAGTTATCTTTACGATCTTCATTAATAATCAAACAGCAGAGGGGGAAGTTGATCTATTCGATTGGACAATGGGAAGCGGGTATCCTGTATTCAAGGATTACGTTGTATTTGTCAACAAAAATGATGGCCGCCCAAGTAAGCAAGATTTGTGGCTTGCAATGCATCCTAACCCCATCTCTGAACTATATCATGATGCTTATTTGAATGGTTTGGAAGCATTCAAGCTGAGTGTGAACGGTAATCTTTCAAGCCCAAACCCGGAACTTAGTCCTGATCACCTACAGCCAAGCGTTTTGTCGGCCACAAAAGGGGAGAAGAAGAATCCACCATTTTCCACAATTTTTGGAGTTGTTGGAGGATGTTTAGTCTTGCTACTGTCTATTTTAATTCTTATAGTATTTCGACGACAAAGGCGAGTAAAACACCATAGCACCACAACCAATAAGTCATCATGGGGTCAAACTTCTAGTGATACAACACTGCCATCAGATCGCTGCCGTCGTTTTACACTACAAGAAGTCAAAATGGCTACAGATGAATTCAATGACAATTGTAGCATTGGTAGTGGAGGTTTCGGTAAGGTGTACAAAGGGTACATAGACAACGCTACAACAATCGTAGCAATCAAACGCCTCAACCCATCATCCAGCCAGGGTTTTCATGAATTCCTAACAGAAATAGCGCTATTGTCTAAACTACGTCATGTCCATCTAGTGTCCATGATCGGATACTGTGAAGATGATGGAGAGATGATCCTTGTCTATGATTACATGGCCCACGGGACTCTAAGAGAACATCTCTACAAGACGAGCAATCCACCTCTGCCATGGAAAAGACGTCTTGATATTTGCATTGGCGCAGCCAAAGGCTTGAATTATCTCCACTCTATGGTAAAGCGTGCGATAATTCATCGGGATGTCAAGTCTACAAATATCTTACTTGATGAGAATTGGGTTGCTAAGGTGTCTGATTTCGGTTTGTCAAAGCTAGGTTCAAAAGATCCATCAAAAACACATGTTAGCACGCTGGTGAAGGGAAGTTTTGGGTACATCGATCCTCAATATTGCAGGACCAAACAACTGACGGAGAAGTCTGATGTGTACTCATTTGGAGTTGTTCTTTTTGAGGTGTTATGTGCAAGACCTGCTATCGTTCAACGAGTGAGAGATGAGCAAGTGAATTTGGCAGAATGGGGTAAGAGTTGCCATCGAAAGGGAACCTTAGAAAAAATCATTGATCCAAAACTAAGTGGTGAGATTGCTCCTCGGTATTTGAGGAAGTTCGGAGAGGTGGCGAGTAGTTGCTTGCATGAGATAGGGAGCGAGCGACCTGCAATGGAAGAGGTGGTTTGGGGACTAGAGTTTGCATTGGAACTACAAGAAGCTGCTGAGGAAACTGATGGTCATCATGTGTAAACTGCAAAGTGAACTATTTATTTTCACATAAATACCGTATTATTTCTTACTTATGTAATAACTAAACTTGTCAAATACTCAATAAATTGTTTATTACGATTTCACAAATAAAATAGATGTCTAAATATTATAGCTTACCATTTTTGTTGTAACTACTATCTAGTTATCTAACTAGTTATCCAATATTGTCTTTTATGCTAGAAACTTCAAATTATGTAATACTAATAACTAAACTTGTCAAACACTCAATAAATTGTTTATTACGATTTCACAAAAACAAAATAGATGTCTAAATATTATATCTTACCATTTTTGTTAGTTATCCAATGTCTTTTACAGTAGAAACTTCAAAAAATGAATGAGACGATTAGAAAGAACACATAATATTAAACTCTTTCAAATAATAAGTAAATTACTAATATGATGCTTTGCATAGTCCGTGGAGGTCAGTAAAGAAATCGTATATATACCACAAGTCGTTCGCTTAGTAGTTGTTTTCAATTTTCTAATCTCTCTATAGTATTAAATGAAATTTTTTTTCAAACACGTGTCACTTTCTGGTGTCTTCTCACGTTATTTTTTTTTTCTCACATGTTAATTGATAATAATGATATTAAACAATACGATTTCGATAAAAATAAAGATTTGTTTTCAACTTTGAATTAATAATAACAATAAAGCATTTGTATTTGCCTGTAGAAGATAGATGAAGTTTTTATTTTTTAAATTTCTTTGTAAAACCATAATTAGGATAAACTACGTAAATTTGTATTTTTATTTAAATTAGATTTATTTTTCAATTTCTTCCTACTACTAATTAATAATAAAACGATATAATTTCTACAAGAAATAAGATTTGTTTTTAACTTTGAATTAATAATGATATATTATTTGGGTTTGGCCGTAGAAGAAGAATGATGTTTTTTTAATTTTCTATGTAAAATCATAATTAGGATAAATTACATAAATTTGTATTCTTATTTAAATTAGATTTCTCTTATTTATTTAATATCCTTTCTCAACTATTACTTTCATTTTTTTCCGGTTAGTAATAAACACCTTATATTTCATTGGTTCACCTCCGTGTAACACGTATGTTTCTAACATAATAATAAATGATATAAAAACAAAATAAAATTTTATAATAAGTAAATAACATATCAAAGTTCATTTTTTAAATACATATCTTGACGATTGTATGTGTTAACCGATCAGATTATATTTATTTAACCCGCTCAAATACACATATCGTTTTTTAAGATACAACTTGTTTTATTATTACTTTTTTTTTGAACGGCAACTTGTTTATTACATGTCGTCTGTGTGACTTGAATCCAATACCTCCCTCTTCTAAGGTGTTTAAAAGATTTTTCTTTGGCAATGGACCGCCACCCCATTGGTTCTTTTATTATTACTTAGTATATAAATATAACATAAATTTATGAAACCCGTGTAATACACGAGGTTTTACCATAGTATTAAATATACGAACATAAACAGAATTCTTATCGAACAGTTCATAAACGTTTGATTCCTTATAGGCCCATGAACAAGGAAGGATCGCATGAAGGGTTACGATTAAAGTTAAGGGTACAAAGTGACTTAGCTTTGTCTTAGAGATTTAGCTTTATCTATACATTTTATGGCATTTGCATGCTACCTTCAAAGAAAAAAAAAAAAGATTTATCGATCTATTGCTTTCCATAAATATGGTCATGTGGATGCCTAAAATGTGGAATATAGAATTCAATTATTGTTGTCATGTATTGAACAATAATTTGGCATTATCCTATTAATAATTCTAAGAGATTGCACAAGGTCTTTGAACTAGTAATATTAGTGAATTCTCCTTTCAACTGGTGGTTAAGGTTCATGCCGGCTCGGATGACTTTGAATGTGAGCACGTTGATGCGACAGGTAGGTCTGGAGGCTTAATATCATTCTGGAATCCTAAGATTTTTTCCAGGTCTTCGGTGTTTAAAGATAGAAATCTTCTGGTTGTGACCGGTTTTTTAAAGAATGATGGTAGGAAAGTTACTTGTGTGAATGTCTATTGTCCGCAACGTATTAATGATAAAAGGCAGGTATGGGATAAGATTAAAACGATTGTCTCAGCGGAAGATGGCCTCCGGATAGTGGGGGGAGACTTCAATAGTGTAAGGGATAGTGAGGAGCGACGAAATTCGTTCTTTAATGCTGTTGAGACGAGAGATTTTAACGACTTCATAGAAGAATCGGGTTTGTTTGAGTTCTCTTTGAAAGGTCGGAAATTTACGTATTTGGTGGGGGAAAAAATGAGTAGGATTGACCGAATTTTTGTGGATTGGTCGTTTCTTAATGAGTGGCCAAACGCGGAATATCGTGTTCTTAATCGGCAGGGTTCAGACCACTTTCCTCTTCTGTTAAAAGTTGTTTCAAGGAATTTCGGAGCCAAACCATTCAAGTTCTTTAACTCGTGGCTCCAACGGGAAGGATTCGATGATATTGTTAAAAACACGTTGAGTGATGTAGCGGTTTCTGGGGAGCCGGATATTAAGTTGATGAAAAAATTTAAAGAGCTACGAGCCAAAATCAATGTGTGGAAAGATGATGTCAAACGCAAAGAGATGGAGGAATATGAGTGTTTGTATGCTGAGATTAACGAGTTGGAAAAGGTTTTGGAGGAAAGAGATTTGAATGAAGATGAGAATTGGATTCTCCAGGAAGCGAGTGCGAGACTTAAGCAGTTAGATTATCTCAAGATTAAGGATGTGAAACAAAGATCTAGAGTTTTGTGGGCGAAGGAGGGTGATGAGAACTCTAAGTTCTTTCATGGGGCGATTAATGCTAGAAGAGTTTCTAACAACATTATGGGGTTATCGGTGATGGGTGAGTGGGTGACCAATCCAAAGGAGATCAAAAAAGAAGTGCTTCGGTTTTTTAGTAGTCATTTTGTGGAAGACATGCCGGATAGGCCGAATTTGATTTGTTTTGGATTAAAGAAGATTAGTGAAGATCAGGCGACTTCATTGACATCTCCCTTTGTGGTAAATGAAATCAAAGATGCGGTGTTTAACTGTGGTAGTGATAAAGCCCCGGGTCCGGACGACTTTAATTTCCGATTTATAAAGAGGTATTGGGATTTATTTTCGGCTGATTTTGTTGATATCATGTGCCAGTTTGCAGTTACTGGTAAGATTAATCGTGGAGTCGCGTCTTCTTTTATTACTTTGGTTCCTAAAGTTAAAGACCCGGTGAGTTTAGGAGAATATCGGCCTATAAATTTAATTGGAGTGGTCAGTAAAGTGATATCTAAAGTGTTGGCTAATAGATTAAAGGCGGTGATGGATAGTGTAATTAATGAGACACAATCTGCGTTTGTGGCGGGTAGGTATATCCTTGATAGTCCCTTGGTGTTTAGCGAGGTTCTAACATGGGCGAAAAGGAGTGGAAAGAAGATGTTTATGTTTAAAATAGATTTCGAAAAGGCTTACGACAATGTTAATTGGGCTTTTTTGATTTCAGTTATGAGGCAAATGAATTTCCCCCATGAGTGGTGTATGTGGATCGAAGGTGTGTTAAAGTCGGCTCGGTCTTCAGTTTTGGTTAATGGTTCGCCGACGTTTGAGTTCGATTGTGGGAAAGGTATTCGTCAAGGAGATCCTGTGTCGCCGTTTTTATTTATTATGGTCATGGAAGCTTTATCCGGTATTATCAACAAAGCATGTAGTATTGGTACTTTTCGTGGTGTTGTCTTACCTAGGAATGGCCCGGTGTTATCTCATTTACTATATGCTGATGATGCGATGGTTATGGGGGAGTGGACGGAAAGTAATTTCGTGTGTTTGAGACGCATGCTTAGGATATTCCACATGTGCTCGGGTCTTAAAATTAATATTCAAAAATCTTCTTTATACGGGGTGGGAGTTGATAGTGAAGAGGTGGGGGTTATGGCTCGGAGTTTGGGGTGTCGATCGAGTGATATGCCATTTACTTACCTGGGGATACAGGTGGGGGCCAATATGTCTCGAATTAATAATTGGGAGCCATTGATTAAGGTGTTCAAGACTAGACTATCAAAGTGGAAATCGAATACTCTCTCCATTGGTGGCAGGTTAATCCTCATAAAATCTGTTTTACAAAGCTTACCATCGTATTATTTTTCGCTTTTCAAGGCCCCGGTGGGAGTGGTGAATACCTTGGAAGGCTTGATTCGGAAGTTCTTATGGGGCGGTAATGTTAATGTTAAGAAAGCGCATTGGGTGGGTTGGGACATAGTTACTAAACCTATTAAACATGGTGGTCTAGGTATATGTAAACTAGACGATTGCAATAACGCGCTTTTGGTTAAGTGGCTTTGGAGATTTCGGCATGAAGGGGAAGCTCTTTGGAGAAGGGTGGTAGACGCCATACATGGGTCAAATAGGAGATGGGAGGTGTATCCTAAGAGCTCGATGTATAATGGTACATGGTCTAAATTGATTCACAGTGCGACTCGGTTGAAGGTGGCGGAAGTGAACAGTGTCAGCATGATTCGAGGTCGTCTTGGGAATGGGAGGAGTATAAGGTTCTGGACTGATCCTTGGGTGTCCAGCAGCCCTTTAAAAGTGTTGTATCCTGATTTGTTTCGTTTAGAGCTTGACAAGGGGTGTATGGTTTGGGATCGGCTTAATGGTGATCAATGGGTTTGGAGAAGTCCTCCGTCTACAGTTCTGGAAGTTCAGCAGCTCCAGGATTGTATGCAAATGATTGAAGGTCAGGTTTTGGGCGATGCGAATGATAGTTGGTTTTGGAATTCAGGTTCTCCCGAGGGGTTTTCGGTTAAAGAGGTAAAAAAATGGATCGAAAGTGGGTTTTCTAGTCCTAGTCTTGTGTCTTTTAGTTGGTGTAAATGGGTGCCGATTAAATGTAACATTTTTATGTGGCGTATGTTGATGGATCGTATTCCTACTAAGCAGGCGTTAATTCGTAGGAATATAAACTGTGGGGATGGTATGTGCAGTTTTTGTGAGGACCATGAGGAGAGTGTGGATCACATCTTTACGGCATGTATTGTGGCGTGTGGTGTTTGGAACGGTATTGCTAGGTGGGTTAAACATAATCCGTTCTATTTTTTTCGGTGGCCGATATAGTGCAGGAGTTTTCTAGCCCTTCTTGGACGTCGATCAAGAGGATGAAGATGCATGGTATTATGATTATCACTTGCTGGCGTATATGGAAGGCGAGGAACGAGAAAATATTCAAGAATGAAAGGCGGAACGTGGTTGAAATTATTGCGGATATTAAAGCTTTGAGTTTTCTTTGGTTTTCTAATCGTTGTAAACAGGTTACGGTAGGTTGGAAGGATTGGCAGTCCTTTAGTTTTGATGTGATGTAATTTGGTTTGGGTGTATCCGTCTTGGAGATTTCCCGTTGTTTTGTTGTTTGTTAATGAAATCCGCCTTTCAAAAAAAAAAAAGATATTTAGATGGTATAGAATTAATGAGTGTGTGTTGCTATTTTAATTAATTACTAATTCTAGATATTTCTAAATAATTTGAATTTGTTCGATCTGTATCTAACACTACGTGAAAATGCCTACAGCCACAGATTTCTCCAAACCGGCCTGCTTTATATTTGATTAAATGTGTGCCTAAAGGTCATTTATAAAATTTTAAAACACCATTAACCACATATTTTATTATTAATGTGACTATTGTATAGCAGTCAATTACCTTTAGCCGCATTTTAGAAAGATATGTGACAATTATTAGCGACAACTAGAAAAGAGTGGCCAAATGTGACCTAGGGCCACGATATTTGTTTGATTTTTTTATTTATGTGAACAAAACACATCATTTCGAAACTTTTAGCCATACTTTTAATTAAAAATATGGCAATTACTAGCCACAGTTAAAAGGTGTGACCAAATTTTACTAACTGTCACACTACGTTTTTAATGATGTGGCTAAAAGCGAAAACATTATGACAACCATTAATTTTCGGGTTATAAATACGCAAATAACAAACATTAAGACAATAATAAATAGTGTTTAAGACGTAAATTAACCTAAACAGGCCTTTGGAATGCCTAGGAACGTCTATCAGACTTTACGGTACGCGAATGGTGATTTGTGGGAAAACCGCTGAACGATAAGCGGCAACGAACTAACACCGGACAAAATACTGACAACTCCAACAAATATGAATTTTATACTTATAGTTTAAACATATGAATTCGGTTTTGCGGAATTATCACGCTTTCGAATGTCACAAAAAGCTTACGTGAACGGAAAACGCGACTGAAGGAACCCAGCGACAACGCAACAGAAGCATCAGACACGTGTATTGCCTTCAAAACTGAAAATTTATGATATCTTTATCTTCGAAATCGAATTTTAATATTCGCAGCCGAAAGGGGATCGAAAATCAGATTAGAAACAACAACCGAAGAATTTTACGCAATTTTAACGCAAACGACGAATGAACGCATCAAACGTCGACTACCGACACTATTTTACATATTTATGATCCTAAAATTATATTCTATGACATTACACGAAGTACGGGTACAAAAGTGGGCCATGTAGACGCGATTGGGCCGCTCAAAACACTAGAAATGGGCTTTTGGGCCCAACCCACCAAAACCCTAAGTATAAAAGGCCCTGTTAACCCTTCCCCCCTCATTCTCCCCTATCAACCCAGCCGCACACCCTCTCTCCCTCTCATTTCCAGTGGCTGGAGCTCCGACCAGAGCACGGCGGAGCCGGTGGTGACCGGCGGTGGTGGATTTTGACGGCGATTCAGCGGCGCCCTCCAAGCACGGCAGCCGCGGTTCAAAATCCCTCTCCTGTAAGTTCTAGTCTCTTTCTTCTCAGATCCTTTTAGATCCCCATCTCCCCGGCCGTTTGGTTGTCATTTCAGGTTGTAGTGGTGGTGTGGTGGTTCTAGCATGACGGTCGTGGAAGAGGCTGGGGTGGTTGTCTCAGGTGATGGTGATGCATGAACGTAGTGGTGGTGATGACCACGACGGCAACAGAAACAGCCGCGGCCCGCCGCGTTGTGGCCGGCTGACGACGGCTATAGTGGAGGTGGTTATGGCGATATTTGGTTTTGAGCTGTTTTGGTTCGGAGTCACATCAGTGGGTTTGGGTTAGAAGGAAACGATTGAATGCGTTGGGTTATGTCTCGGGTCAGATTTGTGGCTCGTGTCTTGGTTCGGGTCAGATTTAGCACGGGTCAACTTTAGTCAACTCAGATACGGTTCGGGTCCGGGTCAACAGCGGTTAAGAGTAGCTTCGGTTCAGTTTTGGCATTCGGGTCAAACCCGGTCAACTCAGTCAAACACGATCAACACAAGTCAACGGGTCAACCGGTCAACTAGTCAACACAAGACTTGGTAAATTATTAACGATGTGAACTTTATTATACTTTCTTATAAATATCACTTTATCTTGAAACCGAGCTCGACCCGACCGACTAACGATTATATATTTTCACTTTTGGGGAAATTGGCATTATTAGTTCACCTATTGACCGATTACGTGAAGCTTTGTTCGTATATATATATATATACAAATATTGGATTAGGTTCAAGAGTGAACAACTTCTTGAAAGTGAACTGAGTGAACTAATCTTGGCCCTTGATCGTTTTTTAGATTAAAAGGGTAAGATTGACATTAGCCAAACATGTTTAATTAGAATCTTTTAATTTTCTCATCTCTTAACTCTCTCTTGTCACACCCCAACCGATGGCGGAATCATCGGGGCACGGCACTAGGCGAACGAGATTGCTCAAGAGAATCCATAACAACTATCCATTTCCAATATTTTTAAAAGTTCATCATCCCATACTAACGAACAAATATTCAACAAACAGTTATTACAGATAGCGAGTTCTTATAAACAAAACAAGTCCGACAACCTAGATTTTTATTCGTGGGTTTCTATACTTCCTAACCCATTGCAGCGAATAGACCATCAACCTGTCACATACGTTAAAATAAAAGTCAATACATACAGCAAAGGTGCGTACACAAGTTTGCATAGATAATAGTATAAAAGTGTTTACGCATAACCAGCATGTAAACGTAACAGGCGAAGCATGTAACTATCAACAACGATACCACCTAACCACGTGACTGCGATGTAGAGTATGCGCGACACATGTTCACCGAAGCAAACACGTGAAGTAAAGTAATGTGATCCTTAGTAACCCCTGTTCACAACAGGTGCTGAGTCCAAACTATAGTGCTATCGTTGCTAAAGGTGGTCTAGTGTAACACTGTATAGCATAGTGACAAGCATTCAACAAATCATGTATGGCATGCGGGAGCGGTTAGCGTATGAAAGTTTTTGCGTTGTGTGTTGTGTTTTGATATAGAACATATGTAACACCCAAAAGTGCGTTAAACGAAAATGGGTTCGAGTATACTCACAGAACGTGTACTAATCAAGAAACACGATCCTCAGTGGATTAAAGGGAGCGCCGGATCAGCCTGCGTATGGGAACAGAAGCATAAGTCCTCCAAAGTGCTGAAACGGTCAAAAATCGGAGTGTCGGTGGGAAACAGAAGCTTCATGCGAAGCTGGTGCCTTCGTACGAAGGTAGGTCTTCGTACATGTGCTGCTTCCGTTGTCCAAAATCGAGTGTCTTCACGTCGTCTTCAGAAAATCGAGTGTTCATCCCTCCAACTTTAAGCTATTGATTGAGCTTAGAGTCGGAGAGGACTTTGATTGAGTCACGAATGGGAATTGGGCTGTGTTGTGTAAAACCAGGGCCTTCGTACGAGGCCATATGCCTTCGTACGAAGCTGGCTTCGCACAGAACAGTCCAGTTCACAAATGTGGCTATTTTTGGCATTCGGTGCTGTGTTTTCGCCTAAATCAGATGTGTTTCCGAGTCTAATTCGAGACGGTTCTGACATTACCTCGTCCCACTATTCATTGAACGAAAAAATGTCCTTTTTTGTCCGGTTTGGTGTAAAAATCGAGTTTAAAAGGTTTTAAAGAGTTTTCACCCAGATCCAACACTTGGTGAGTCTGAAATCAGCTGATTTCTAACTTGGGGAGCCGTAGCGAGGCCCAATACACCCGATTAAGTGTAGATTAGAGGTGAAATAAAAAGATATTGATGAAAAAGATGAAGATTTGCTTGAACAGGACTGAGTTTAGAAAAAAAAGAAGAAGATTATTGTTTAAAACAGGAATTTATTGAGAAAAGAAGAGCTTAAATGAAAAAGTTGAAGTTTCAAGTGAAATGATAAGAATTTTAGATGAAAATCAAGTGATTCTTGTGGAAATCGAAGTGGAAAATGTTGTATAATTTAAGAAAACTGTTAAGTCTTACTTGAAAATTGTCGGACAGCAATTCGGCAGAGTTTCGGTATGAAATCAGCAAGTGAGAATGAATGAGGAGGGGCTTGGGTATTTATAGGGGAGCTGGGTTCGCACAACAGCCCTTGGTTCGAACTGGCTACGAAGCTGCCTTGCTTCGAACAAAGGTGCTGTTTTGTGCAACGAATTCATCGTTTCACGTGTAGGATGCTCGTTTAATGCATTTTTTTGCGTTAGATAGTATTGGTACCTTAAGTATTTTTGAATAACCCTAAGTTTCGGGCCGCGTTGGGTTTTAGAGTGATAAATCGAGTTGTGCGAGTAGCGTTGAGTTTGCGTTGCGATAGCGTTTGCGAGTAATCAATACACATAATAAACACATACAGCAAAGCATATAAAACACACATCATAACATTACTACTACTAATAACAGCGTTTGCGATTGAACGTGATAGTCATGATAAGCGTATGCGGAGGCGTATGGTAACCAAACAAACAAACACGACAATTTAAATAGCATAATTCTCTGTAATTCGTGTTGCGCAAGCGTTGCGAATATAAAGAGTTTAAACGTATAGCGGTGCGGTGTGATGAAAATGTATTTAGTTTAACATAACCCTTTGTTTATATCGAATCACGAAATACAGGACGATTACAAATCGAAGTGAAAGCAAACAGGTAATTATCCGAAAAGTCGGGTTGTTACAGCCACCTCTACTTTAGGAAATTTCGTTCCGAAATTAAGGAGCATACTTAACAAAGAGCTGCGGATATTTAGCTTTCATATCACTTTCGAGTTCCCAAGTGAACTCGGCGCCGCGTTTGCCTTCTCAGCGAACCTTCACTATGAGAATGCGTGAGCGTCGAAGTTTCTTGGTCTCTCGATCCATGATTTCTACCGGTTTTTCCATAAAGTGCATGGTCTCGTTTACTTTAGGTATGCACTTCTTGAGGTTTGAGACCTGGAAAGTTCCACCGGTAATTCGAGTCGATAGGCCACTTTGCCAATTCTTTCCAGAATCTTAAAAGGATCCACGTATCGTGCTGAGTTCCACCGGTAATTCGAGTCGATAGGCCACTTTGGCAATTCTTTCCAGAATCTTAAAAGGATCCACGTATCGTGGCACTAGCTTTCCTTTCTTGCCGAATCGGATCACCCCCTTCCAAGGTGAAACCTTTAGGAGTACGTGATCCCCAACTACAAACTCAAGGGGCTTGCGGCGTTTATCAGCATAACTCTTTTGACGACTCCGAGCTTTCAAGAGATTGTCTTATATTTGGTGGACCTTGTCTGTCATTTCTTGTATCAACTCAGGATCGGTGATCTGTGCGTCTCTGATCTCGTGCCATACAATAGGCGATCGAAATTTTCTACCATATAATGCCTCAAAGGGTGCCATTTGAATACTAGCGTGATAACTGTTATCGTACGAGAATTCTACTAAAGGTAAATGCGAATCCCAATTACCACCAAAATCTATAACGCACGAACGAAGCATGTCTTCAAGTGTGCGAATAGTGCGCTCAGTCTAACCGTCGATCTGGGGATGGAATGCGGTACTGAGATTAAGAGTCGTACCGAGGTCAGACTGGAAGGTCTCCCAGAGACGCGAGGTAAAATGACCATCACGGTCAGAGATGATGTCACGAGGCATCCCGTGTCGACAAATAACTTCGTCGGTATAGAATCGTGCTAATCGTTCTACCTTGAAGTCTTCTCGTATTGGTAAAAAGTGGGCGGATTTCGTAAGACGATCAACGATAACCCAAATGCTATCGTGACCAGAAGGAGTGCGAGGGAGTTTCATAATGAAATCCATGGCGATACTCTCCCGTTTCCACATCGGGATTTCGGGTTGTTCGAGTAAGCCAGAGGGTCGTTGGTGCTCGGCCTTAACTTTCGAGCAAGTTAGGCATTTCGAAACATAGAGAGCAATATCTTTTTTCATGCCCGGCCACCAGTACCTGGAATGGAGGTCCTGGTACATTTTGTCGGCACCGGGGTGAATGGAATATCGGGATTTGTGGGCTTCAGTCAGCAATATCTCCTGAAGGTTATTGCGACTAGGAATCCAAATGCGATCGAGATAGTAATAAATACCATTCGATTTGCTTACCAACTGGTTTTCGACACCACGCTTCTTCAATTCCTCTTTCAAGGTATATTCAATGAAGCATGCGTGTTGCGCGTCGCGAATGAGAGCTTCAAGATCGCTTTAGGCCTGGATGTCACGAACACTATACACATAGTTTCGTCGACTGAGGACATCGGCCACGACATTTTCTTTGCTTGGGTCGTAGCGTATCTCACAATCGTAGTCGTTGAGAAGTTCAACACATCTATGTTGGTGCATGTTTAGTTCTTTCTGGTTCAAGATGTGTTGTAGGCTCTTATGGTCGGTGAAGACCGTACACTTGGTACCATAAAGGTAGTGTCGCCAAATCTTCAACGCAAAAACAACTGCACCAAGTTCGAGATTGTGGGTGGTGTATTTCTTCTCGTGGACCTTGAGTTGTCGAGACGCATACATGATAACCTTGTCTCGTTGCATAAGAACACAACCAAGACCTAGGTTAGAGGCATCGCAATAAACAATGAAATCGTCGTTTCCGTAGGGAAGTGTAAGAACAGGAGCGTTGCAAAGCATATACTTGAGGGTCTAAAAGGCTTCGTCCTGTTCGGAACCCCAAGCAAAAGGTTTGTGCTTCTGAGTTAAAGCGGTAAGCGGTACGACGATTTTTGAAAAGTCAGCGATGAATCAACGTTAATAACCAGCCAATCCGAGAATAGAACGGACTTTGGAAGGGTTCTTCAGTGTAATCCAGCTTCTTACTGCTTCTATATCGCGAGGTCGATGTGAATTCCTTGGCTGTTGACGATGTGACCAAGGAATTGATCCTCCTCGAGCCAAAATTAACACTTGGAGAACTTGGCGTAGAGGCGATTCCCTTGGAGAAGCTCGAGAACTAAACGAAGATGTTGCGCATGCTCGGCGCTCGACTTCGAGTAGATAAGGATGTCATTGATAAACACAATAACGAAACGATCAAAGAAAGGTTTACACACACGGTTCATCAAATCCATGAAGATCGCGGGTGTGTTTGTGAGACCAAAAGGCATGACCACAAACTCGTAATGGCCATAACGGGTACGAAAAGCGGTTTTCAGAATGTCTTGCTCTAGGATACGCAGCTGATGATAACCAGAACATAGATCGATCTTAGAGAAACACGTAGCGCCTTGCAGTTGATCAAATAAATTGTCGATTCGGGGTAGAGGGTAACGATTCTTGATAGTGAGCTTATTGAGTTCCCTATAATCGATGCACATTCGGAATGATCCATCATTCTTTTTCACGAAAAGGACAGATGCGCCCCAAGGAGATGTGCTAGGGCGTATGAAGCCTTATCAAGTAACTCCTGGAGTTGGCTAGAAAGTTCACGCATTTCGGACGATGCGAGGCGATAAGGAGCTTTAGCAACAGGGTTAGCTCCAGGGATAAGGTCGATACGAAAGTCGATATCACGAGCAGGGGGTAGACAGGGTAAATCATCAGGGAAGACATTAGGAAAATCACGAACCACAAGTACCTTTTCCATCAGCTTCTTTTCCTCCTTCGCTACTATGAAGTGGGCTAAGAAAGCCAAGTATTCCTTGCGGAGATACTTGCTCGCTTGAATACACGACATAAGCTTCAATTCTTTCGAGGATACTTCGCCATAAACACATAAGTAATCACCGTTTGAGAGGGTGAAATGAATCATCTTTTCGAAACAAACGACTTCGGCATGATTTTCACGAAGAAAATCCATGCCTACTATGACATCGAAACTACCAAATTGCACAGGAATGAGATCAATTGGGAAAACATGATTGTTGAATGTGAGAGTACAATCACAGAGAACAAAGCTGACGGTGATGGTTCTTCCGGTGGTAACCTCTACGTCGAAGGTATTTGGGAGATTAGCGGGTTTACGTTTTAAAAGCTTTTCGAATTCAAATGACATAAAAGAGTTATCGGCTCCAGTATCAAATAAGCAAGAAGCATAAATGTCGTTAATAAGGAACGTACCATTGACAACATTGTTGTCGGTCTGAGCCTGGCGGACGTTGATATGGAAAGTTCTTTCACGGGCTGCTTGTTGTGGCTGCTGTTGTTGCTGCTGCTACTGAGGCTGCTTTAGTTGCTGCTGTTGTGGTGCTGGTTGCTGTTGCGGTTCTTGTTTCACCACACGTAGTGGGCAGACATTAGCAAAATGATTCGGGTTACCACAAGAGTAGTAAACTCGTGCATGAACAGCAGGTGCAGGAGCTTCTTGGTGGACCTGAGGAGCAAGAAGTTGAGCTTGCGGTGCTGGAACAGCTTGAAGAGTTTGCTGGCGGGGGCCTGAGCGGCAGTGTGCAGTAAAGTGCCCATAGATGTTGCAATTAGCACAGAAACGACAGTTTACCCCTGCTAGGGGATGATAGGTACAGGTCGGCACAGAGGGTGAGTACCAGTGTACGCACGTTAGGCAGGCGGTGCGTTGGTAACAGCGACTTGGTGGTTCTGGCTGTTGGGCGGTGCGGGGACTGTGTTGAGCGGTGTTGCGGCGGTAGTCACATAGTTGTTGTTGTTGTTGTTCTTTCGCTTGAGGCTTTGGCGTGAAGACTTTGAACCTTGAGATGCTTCATTGTTGGTAATGGGAGTAGCAGTAGCCTGATTGAGACTCTTGGTTGAAGTTTTGAAAGCTCCAGCCAAGACTCGTTTGTCGTTGATCTCAGCTGCGAGTTGGTAGGTTTCCTCGATAGTAGTAGGTCTAGCTGCTTGAACAAAATCAGCTACACAGTCGGGAAGAACGCAAATATACTTCTTGATGGTCTTATCAGGCGTGTCCACCTGACTGGGACAGATAATGCTCAACTGTTTGAAACGAGCAGTGACGACAGCGTTGTCACCTCCTTCTTACTTGATGTGCCAGAATTCATTCTCCAGCTTCTGGACTTTGTGAGGAGGACAAAACTCCTTCATCATATTCTCCCTGAGCTCCTCCCATGAGAGGCCATAAGCTGCATTGTTATCGCGCCTGTTGCGCTCAGCGGTCCACCAATCCAGCGTCCTGGACTGGAAGACTCCACTAGCATTCACAGTGCGGAGATTCTATGGGCATCCGCTTTGCCTGAAGGTGACCTCGATCGAGTCAAACCACTGAAACATTACGCTGGGTCCATCTTCGCCAGTGAAGTTTGCAGGGCCATAGGCCTTGAATTGTTTGAAGCTGAAGGGAGCTTTTGGTGCGTCACTCTTTGATACAACAGACGATTTGTTGCTAACCTCATTGATTTCACTAACAATCTGAGGTATGACCTTAGCCATTTCCTTGGCCACGAGTGAAGCGATTCGCTTATCAGCTTTGTTCCTCGGAACATGTCGGTGAGTATGGGAACCAAAAGAGGACATTGTCGAGTGTAGGTTCTGCAGCAGACGTTGTCATAGGAATTAGACAAGATTCGATTATATTTGTTTGAAAATTTAGTGTTGCGTACAACATATTTATTATTACTATGTAAAGCTCAGGAACATGTGGGCACATAAACACATGGTCACATAGGTACATATTTCACATAAGCACATATACACTTAAGCACGTATGAACATATAATTCACGTGAGCACATATTTTGCACATATTCACCTACATATTTTGCACATATTCACCTATTCTTCAAGGGCACATAGCGCGTTCGAGAGTTGCGAGCGATAGCGAGTGGCATAGGCGAGGAATTTGGCGTACGAGTGTTCTTAGTTCATTCGCGATTAATTAGCATTTGAGATTACGGAAGCTGTGCGAGTTGTGCGCGTTTTTGTAGGGCAGAGAGCGGAAAGCGAGAAATCGAAACCATAATTCGTAAATTTAAACACATAAAATCGATGACGCGTAAAATCGGCGATTGCAGGCTAGAACACGTAAATGGAGTGCCTTGGGTGTTAGACATCGACTACCTAAAGTGATTCGATTATTCCCAACGAGTTCGAGTACACGCTTTGGCCTAATAGACTGTGCTCTCGCCGAATACGGCGAACGGCACTCATCCTTCCAGATACTACGTGACTCAAGTCCTTGGAATAGTCAAGACTTTGGTGAGATCTTTGAAAATCAAAGTAGGGAGTGGAACAATTTATTAAGATGCGGGTTTCACCACTAACTTAACAACTTCGCTCCTAGCTGTGGTAAAACCATGAGATAGAGATGGAGATGTTTGTAGAGATATGGATATCACTCCTAACTCAACGAAAGATTCTCGTGTTGAGAGTAAAGTACACGTAGAGTGAGTGATCTTATCGAAAGTTCTTGGTTTTCACTCCTAATCTCGACACAATCACTCGGTTGGGTTATGCGAGTGTTTTAAATGTGTGTATTGTGTTAGCCTTAGGAAAGGCATAAATAAGTTTACACGCCTTAAGAAAGGCTAAGTAATGTTGAAACCTTAGGAAAGGTTCCCCTTCGTACGAAGCTATCTTCGTACGAAGGTGCAGGGTTGTAGGTTTGAACGAGAGTACATCATTAGGCGGTTCGTACGAAGCCCCTACTGGGTTCGTACGAAGGGTCTGTTGGTACTTAGACTATAGACTAGGTCAATTCTACATGACTCGACCTAATTCCCCATAGTTATGGCTCTGATACCAATCTGTCACACCCCAACCGATGGCGGAATCATCGGGGCGCGGCGCTAGGCGAACCAGATTGTTCAAGAGAATCCATAACAACTTTCCATTACCATTATTTTTAAAGGTTCATCATCCCATACTAACGAAAAAATATTTTACAAACAGTTATTACAGATAGCGAGTTCTCATAAACAAAACAAGTTCGACAACCTAGATTTTTATTCGTGGGTTTCTAGACTTCCTAACCCATTGCAGCGAACAGACCATCAACCTGTCACATACGTTAAAATAAAAGTCAATACATACTGTAAATGTGAGTACACAAGTTTGCATAGATAATAGTATAAAAACGTTTAGCATAACCAGCATGTAACACGTAACGGGTGAAGCATGTAACTATCAACAATGATACCAGCAAACCACGTGACTGCGATGTAGAGTATGCTCGACACATGTTCACTGAAACAAACACGTGAAATAAAGTAATGTGATCCTTAGCAACCCCTGTTCACAACAGGTGTTGAGTCCAAACTATAGTACTATCGTTGCTAAAGGCGGTCTAGTGTAACACTGTATAGCATAGTGACAAGCATTCAACAAATCACGTATGGCATGCGGGAGCGGTTAGCGTTTGTAAAGTGTTTGCGTTGTGTGTTGTGTTTTGATATAGAACGTATGTAACACCCAAAAGTGCGTTAAACGGAAATAGGTTCGAGTATACTCACATAACGTGTACTAATCAAGAAACACGATCCTTAGTGGATTGAAGGGAGCGCCGGGTCAGCCAGCGTACGGGAACAGAAGCATAAGTCCTCCAAAGTGCTGAAACGGTCGAAAATCAGAGTGTCGGTGGGAAACAAACGCTTCGTACAAAGCTGGTGCCTTTGTACGAAGGTAGGTCTTCGTACATGTGCTGCTTCCGTTGTCCAAAATCAAGTGTCTTCGCGTCGTCTTCGGAAAACCAGTGTTCATCCCTCCAACTTTAAGCTATTGATTGAGCTTAGAGTCGGAGAGGTCTTTGATTGAGTCACGAATGGGAATTGGGCTGTGTTGTGTAAAACCACGGCCTTCGTACGAGGCCATGTGCCTTCGTACAGAACATTCCAGTTCACAAACGTGGCTGTTTTTGGCATTCGGTGCTGTGTTTTCGCCTGAATCGGATGTGTTTCCAAGTCCAATTCGAGACGGTTTTGACCTTACCTCGTCCCACTATTCAGTGAACGAAATACATGTCATTTTTGGTCCGGTTTGGTGTAAAAATCGAGTTTAAAAGGTTTTAAAGAGTTTTCACCCAGATCTAACACTTGGTGAGTGTGAAATCAGCTGATTTCTAACTTGAGGAGCCGTAGCTAGCCCCAATACACCCGGTTAAGTGTAGATTAGAGGTGAAATAAGAAGATTTTGATGAAAAAGATGAAGATTTGCTTGAGCAGGACTGAGTTTAGATGAAAAAGAAGAAGAGTTTTGTGTAAAACAGGAATTTATGAAGAAAATAAGAGCTTAAGTGAAAAAGTTGAAGTTTCAAGTGAAATCATAAGAGTTTTAGATGAAAGTCAAGTGATTCTTGTGGAAATCGAAGTGGAAAACATTTTATAACTTAAGAAAACTATTAGATCTTACTTGAAAATGGTCGGACAACAATTCGGCAGAGTTTCGGTATGAAATCAGCAAGTGAGAATGAATGAGGAGGGCCTTGGGTATTTATAGAGGAGCTGGGTTTGAACAACAACCCTTGGTTCGAACTGGTTGCCTTCGTACGAAGCTGCCTTGCTTCGAACAAAGGTGTTGTTTTGTGCAATGAAATCCTCGTTTCACGTGCAGGATGCTCGTTTAATGTGTTTTGTTGCGTTAGATAGTATTGGTACCTTAAGTATTTTAGTATAACACTGAGTTTCGGGTCGCGTTGTGTTTTAGAGTGATAAATCGAGTTGTGCGAGTAGCGTTGAGTTAGCGTTGCGATAGCGTTTACGAGTAATCAATACACATAATAAACACATACAGCAAAGCATATAAAACACACATCATAACATTACTACTACTACTAACAGCGTTTGCGATTTAGCGTGTTAGTCGTGATAAGCGTATGCGGAGGCGTATGGTAACCAAACAAACAAACACGACAATTTAAATAGCATAATTCTCTGTAATTCGTGTTGCGTAAGATGTTGAGAATATAAAGCGTTTAAACATATAGCGGTGCGGTGTGATGAAAATATATTTAGTTTAACATAACCCTTTGTGTATATTGAATCTCGGATTACAGGACGATTACAAATCGAAGTGAAAGCAAACAGGTAACGACCCGAAGAGTCGGGTTGTTACATCTCTCTCTTTCTCTCACTCACTCACTCACTCACTCACTCTCTCATTTTTAATTATTTCTACATTAGTTTAATTATAAGAGATTGAAAGGACTTTAAATTTTTTTGACCATCATGGATTAAGACATTATCATTCTATATCTTCAGCTCATATATTGAAGTTGATTAATAAATAATGCAGGTGTTCTTATCACTTATATGTTGACGTTGATGATAAAGACAAAACTATTATTTTTTTTTTCAAATGTTTTTTTTTTTGGAAATATTCTGTTTACAAATTATTTAATTTCCAAATATTCATAGCACTCATTTCTTTATCCATAGATTTTGTTTTAATTTTAACTTGAATATTGTTTTTCTTTTATTATCCGTATATATAAATATCATAATATATTGTTTTTAGCTTTTTATAATTTTCAATAAATATTGAAAAAATTCTCTGAGATTGAAATTGTAATTATTTTTTGGCATTAATTTTTTTTTGAATATGTGATGAAGTTATTTATTTTTGCATACATGTGACTTTTTTCGTTTTCATTAATTTCATAATTTTTATATAAATCTACTCGTGTACATGCATGATATACTATATGTTGTTAATATATACATATGTAACTATTTCTAAATATAATACACAGATGTATAAAAGTCTTTACACATGTGTATAAACTAACAGTTGTGTATCTTCTATAAACTGATAGTTAGCGAGATTGTACACATGTGTATAAACTAACATCTGTGTATCTTGTATAAACTGATACTAGCGAGATTTTAGGGATTTTGATTACATTGTTTAATAAATGTAATTTACAAAAGACGCAAATACCCTTCTACCAATTATTTTAAAGGGAAGTTACAACATTATAATTACAATCTTGTCATTATTTAAAAATCTCTAAATGATGTAATTCAATGGCCCAGATTATTTCACACAGTTCACTCTCAACCTAGTGTTCACTCTAGAACCCTACCCTACATATATATATATATATATATATATATAGGCTAATTATAAGGAGAAAACTCACTCTAGTTGACTAAACCCTGAAAACCTATTAGATGGACACCAAAGTGCCACGTCTCAGCTCTTGAAAAGGATGTTGAGGGCATATAAGTAATTTCCTTGCCTGACATACTTTTTGTTAGGATCCATGTTAACCACCACACTCCTCATTAAATGCATGCTCCAGAGATAGGTACTTTGTCACTCTTTTTTTTCACTGTTAACCACCACCTATTTTATTTATATAATAATCACATCAGTGAATTGATACTTTGTCACTTTTTTTTTCCTATTGTGTAATTTGATTTATGTCACTTCAAAGTGTATGTCATATTTGCTAAATCTTTTTGGTAATGAACGGTTGTTAAAGACCCTTAATAATATTTGCATCCATTTTATAGGAACATTTTATACAAAAGCACATCAGTGTTTTGATGTAACAACTGATTGATGTACATTTTTTCACTTGGCGTATGTAAGACCAATTACAAAAATCATTTTTCATACGTTACACAAACCGAGTCATATGTTACAAAAATCATTTTTTCATATTTTATCCTACATAGAAATACACATTAATGCTACAACATAGACATTTTTTTTGTTTCATTTCACATTTGTACATATAAATAAAAAACACATCCCAAAAGTTTTTTTTTTATATAACCAGGTAATAAGATATCTAATCACAGCACCATACATAAAACAAAACATTTCCGCAATGTTACAAAAGAAATCCGTAAACACAAGCTATACAAATTAATGTAATAATAATTTGAGATTAAATACTTATTAGTTTCCCTTTAACACCTTTTTTTTCCAATTTTGTGGCAGATCCCTTTTTTCCCTGCATTTCAATTAAAAAAACATCAACATTCCTCACAATACGAAACGTTTTTGAAAAAAAAAAGATATTCAAGCAACCATCAACAAAAGCACATGATCAAACACACATAGAGCAAAAATGTACAAAAATCTCAGTGAAAAAAAAATGTAACACGGATACAGCAAAAATGTACAAAAATCTGAGGCAAAAATAAAATGTAACATGGTAAAAACAAAACCAAAAAATCCATAACATATAAAATGTAACATAAAAAATGTAACAACACACTTATTTTTACAATAATCTAAAAAAGTGTAACAATGCACTTTATTTTATGTAAATACAGCAAAAATGTACAAAAATCTGAGGCAAAAATAAAATGTAACATGGTAAAAACAAAACCAAAAAATCCATAACATATAAAATGTAACATAAAAAATGTAACAACACAATTATTTTTACAATAATCTAAAAAAGTGTAACAATGCACTTTATTTTATGTAAACGTACATTATTTATGTGACACGGAAAAAATATAACATGCATTTTTTCTTGAACAAATTTTACACAAAAAATTGATAAATCAATAAATTAAAAACATTCATCTTCTTGAACAAAAAAAAAAAAAAAAAACATATCCAGAAAAAAGTTGGAGCATCTGGATGATGATCTTTTGAACTGGATCATCTTTTGGATTCAGATCACTTTTAGATCTGGATGAAGATCTTTAAGAACTGGAAATGAAATAGAAGATAAAGATATAAAGAGAGAGAGAGAGAGAGAGAGAGAGAGAGAGAGAGGGAAAAGTCATAAATAACACATTTTACACATTTCATACCTTAAAATACCTGATTCAACTAAAAACACTTACAAAAAATGTGTAATTTTAGATAAAAAAAAACATAAAGAGAATTTAAAAAAAGTAACAAGATTCATATCTGATTCATCGTCATCTTCGTATCTTATTCATCATCATCATCATCATCATCTTCATATTCATATTCATATTCATATTCATGTGCGATTTTCTTCAAGCTGCCAGATCTATTTAACATCTGGATCTTAACTCACACACCGGATCTGGTAACCACCGCTGCAATGGTTCCAACCCTAATTTTGGTAACATCATTTGTTTTCCAAACCAATACACACAAACCCCCAAACATCACTTTTTTTTTGCAATATTAGACAAACAACCACCTGCATCTCAATAATGGAGAAGTATACAATAAAACCCTACATTTTTGTTTCAAAATGTAAACAACAAAAAAAACACAGATTTCTACAGAAAAACAAAGGTGTTACCTTTTTCTAAGAACACCGACGCATTTGAAACTCCGATGGTGGTGGAAATCTCCGGTGAAGTTGGTGTGGAGGAAGATAATTTACTGATTTTTTTTGGCGGTGGAAATCTCCGATGAAGGTGGTCTGGATGGGATGAAGAGAGAGAGAGAGAGAGAGAGAGAGAGAGGGATTGTTAAAGAATTGTGGAAATGTCAACTGTTTTGGCGGTGCAAAATCTCCGGCGAAGTTTGGTGTGAAGGGGATGAAGAGAGAGAGAGAGAGAGATAGAGATAGAGAGAGAGAGAGATAGAGAGATTTGTGAACTACATTTGGGGCATTTGTTTTTTGAATTTTTGTTTTGAACCAATACTTAATATAGCTAGGAGGCATAGGTTTGAAGTGTAATAATGAATACTAGTCTTCTGATCATACTCAACATCAACATGCAATGCAGAGATAAATTGTAACATTTCTCCCCATTTTACCCTTTAGGTGTACTATCATCTATATATTATACCAAAAAGTAATTGAGATCAGGACATCACACCAAAAAATCATCCTAGCCATCCATCAAGTATCATCAATTGTGGTTATTGGGTTTCTAGGGTTTAGTCAACTCAACCGGGTTTTCGATTTATCCTTGCCCTATATATATATATATATATATATATATATATATAATACTTATATAAAACTTGAAACTTCGACGTTGTTATCGAAATATCGGACATATACTAATATTTGTGTTTCATAATGTTTGCATTGAATTATTGAGTCTTGAAAATGTTGTTTTTTGAAAATATATCAACGATTTATATTCTCTGGATCGTACAAAAACAGAGGAAACTCTGCCCGTTTTTCGTAAAAACCCGTAATACGAAACGTATTTATATACTAAAAACAACACCTTTAGGGGTTCAGGTATTTTATAAAATAAAGATAAACATATATTTATTTTGGCAACACTATATAACTTACAAAAACGAACCTATAACGTTTTGACAAACACGAGTTACTAGTTAACGAACCCCGAGAATCTTATATGAAATAAATATAATTATTTATATTTACTTTAAAATGTTTAGAACTCGAGAACTTTATGAAATAAATATTATTTATATATTTGTTTCAAACAACTAACACTCAGGAATCTTTAACAAAATAAATATAATTATTTATATTTATTTCAAATGTCTAGTATTCGACAATTTTGGAAATTAAACATAATTAGTCATCTTCACTTCCAACAGCTACGACTCGACAAATTTTATAAAATAAATATAATTGGTTATATTTATTCCTAACGTTTAAACCAAAAAAGACAGCTTACCGTACGATCCTAACACCTTATTATCGGAGTCATATCGTTAAGACACAAATAAAGCCGATCTTAACGAGCATACAACTATAAAATTATTTTAATAATCATCCTACGAAACACTACGACGAGTCGTAATATTATCCGTCAACGTATATGACGACTATTCGAAAAAATGCGTGAATCCACTATACGAATTATAACGTATTGTTTTCATATAGATAGTCGTTACATATACGCATTTCTATACACGACAACTAACACGACTTCGTAAAATATTTATAATTATATATCAATATATATTCTAAATCACTTGGAAACCAAGTTGTTTCCAAGAATTAGTATTTACCCCGGCTATAAAAGGAATCAAACAACCATAGATTGGTTATCTCGATTAAAATTAACAACACTTTCATAGAATTGGATGGTCAATGATTTGGTAGAGCTCGGTGACACGTAGTTTAGCTACGTCGTTTATTAGAAACTTATAAGTTATTCCTTCATAGGAATGTCATAGTTTGCATGCTAGAGAGTTACGTTCTTGAAACGACATTACGGAATCATATTAAGATAGCTTTGCACAAGGATATCGAGGTGAGTTCATAACCCCCCCCCACTTTTTACGGTTTTACATTTTTATAAATGTTTTTCGGGGTGGAAAGACGTGTAAGTTTTACAAAAGTAAACAATATTTCGATGTATGAAAACTCAAATTTCTAAACCATGTTGCAAATGAATTTCAAATAACTCAAATAATTTATGAAGGGTTTATGCTAAACATACCGGTTTTACAAAACACATGCGTATTTTCGAAACGTGCATTAGTTTCATTACTAGTGACAGGATTGTCCTAGTTACAACAACGGGAACGGGTTGGTCTGCTATATATATGTACATATTTATATTACAAAATAAATGATATCATTTATAGCCATAATGTATATCGCAGTAAATAGTTGATATAGCCATAGTGTATTCCCACGGTACCACCTGTAATCAATAAAATGAGCATAAAGTTTGAGTTGGATTATGTATTCAGCAATTACTACTGATATGTGGAGTTTGGTATACATTATTTGATAAGCATCACTAGTTGAAAGAATGATCAACAGTGATAGGACCACATTCACTAGTTGAGAGAATGATCAACAGTGATATGACCACAGTCAGTAGTTGAAAGAACGATCAACAGTGATATGACCACAGTCATTAGTTGAAAGAACGATCAACAGTGCTACGACAATAGTAACTAGTTCAAAGAATGATCAACAGTGTTATGACCATAGTCATTAGTTGAAAGAATGATCAACAGTTATATGACCACAGTCACTAGTTGAAAGAACGATCAACAGTGTTACGACCACAGTCACTAGTTGAAAAAATGATCAACAGTGATATGACCACCTTCACGGGAATCGCCTAGTGACAAATACCTTTAAATAATAGTAAGATATAATGTATACATTATTTGATAACCTTCACTATTGGATGAAAGTTAGCCAATGAGTGATATGACCGCCGTCACATCGAAACTGCCACCATGTGACAAATACTGATTGAGTTTTTGGTAGATATAAACAATGTGATCTCCCTTTATACTTTATAATGTAAAATATAACAATGTGTTTTTTTTATAAAATAGAATGAACTCGCCAGTATTTCTTGCTGATAAAATGTTTTTAAACGCGTTTCAGTTAACTTACTGTGAATGTAATAGAAGCCAGCTATGGGGCACTGAAGTCTTAAATAAAGTGGTTATAATTACCTGAATAAAAGAATAAAATTATATTTGATCAATTATGGTTTATCCCTATAAAAACATTTGAATGGAATATGTGTTTTAGCCCATTTGTTTAAATATTAAAAGTTTGGTGTTTTACAAACTCTGAAATTATTTCCTAACTACGATCCTGATGATTTTTTTTTTCTGTTGTGTATTTAATAAACATCGGTACCACTTGACTGGTTCACGGCTCCCGCTCTTAGGGTGGGGTCGGGGGTTGTGACAAAATGTAGTATCAGAGCCACTGGTTTAAGTTATGTAGGTGTTCTTTTAGTATCTAAATTTAAACATTATATTAGAAAATTAATGTAATAACTTATGTCTTATTCTGTGTAAATAAATCTAAATATTTATATTATGATTTTATGTTATTTTAACAAATTTTGAGTTCACAATATGAGTGACCAATATGATTAAATGTACCCATAGGGTAACTAGGCAGATGTAATATATCTCTAATAAAATATAACACGTGTGTTATATTTTAACTAGGCAGATACTTCTATATTTAAAATTACACTTTATGGTCTATCATTTTTGTAATACTATTTCTCGTATATATAAATATTTTTATATATGTTTAAAAGATTATTATACTAATATATATCTCTGTTCAAATATATAAAAATATTTTATATATAAATACAAATATTTTTTTTTTACCTGGCACGTTAAATTTTCTTAAACGTTCTAGTTATTGTTTCATTTTCAAGCTAGGATTAAAATGAGTGCCCCCCCATAAAAATAATTGACTCAAATGTATGTTTAATACATTTATACTTTATATAGCTTTATTTAAAAATCAAATTACAATTTTAATTTTTTAAACGAATTATTATTATTATTATTATTATTATTATTATTATAGTTAAACTGCAGTTCCTAATAGAACTTTGAATATTATTGTTTTGATCTACATATATAATCTACAGTAATGGTATAAGAGTATTGAATACACTATTCAATAAATTAATATGTAATTCATATTTACACATTATTCGCCTGTATTGTTTTACATATACTATTTATAACTCGTAGGACTTATTAGGTTTTGATTAAGTAATTCTTTTTATGATATAAGAATTTTAAGGTACATATATCTTTTATAACCTGTTTTAAATATATTGTACAAAACATTTTAACCAGTTTTATTAAAAAAAATAATATTTGGTACAAATAATATGTTTTATGATATAAGTTAAAAATTTACTCGACTTAAACATATATATTTTTGCCAAAGTTTTTGACAAAACATATAGTTATATTAATTTTTGTTAAAATATAATATTTTAAGCAAACTTAAACAATAACCTTTTTATTGTTTGATACAATACTAAAACAGAATTGTCATAGTGTACAACTGTAACAATATATTATGTTTTATACAATATTATGTACATAATATATTTTTGTTATATTATATATACATATAAGCACATGTACATTTGCATACACGTGGAAAGTATGTAAATATATAAAATATTTTATATTTTATAATCTGTTTTAATAAAACAACTAATATTTCATACATAAAATATAAACATATATAAAAGAAAACATTTGGTACTATATAACTACATGTTTTAAAATATATGTACGTAACACATATATATCAACAGGAAATAGCTTAGAAATTATTATTATTGATTAATAATTTAACTCGTCTCTTTAAAACTATATTTGAATTATATATATTACGTAAGTTTTGATATTAACTAGAGATTTGAAATTTTATGTTTCTAAACAATAAATATACACATATATGCATATATATAATAGAATTTCTTGATGGTATACACAATACAATAATCAAATATCTTCTGTAAGATAAATATAAGAGAAATTATCACTGGTGATTCGTATGAAAAATGAAGTCATTATAAAGATGAGTCATGAAACGTGTTATGTTTTGAAAATAACATATGGTCTCAATAAAATATTCCTTGCGACAGAATCTAATGTTATATAAGCATGAACAGAGTTAACTGTAAGCATACTCATCACATCGAACCTAGCCATAGAGTCAATGGAAACAATGATATTTTTGTCAAAACTCCATTTTCCAAACAAAAGAATGTTACAACCATAATAATATCTATGCTTAAACAAAAAAGTTAAGATATTGATATTTACTGGTAACACCCAGGATAGTATTTAGACTTGAACCTAAGAAAAATGCCTTAGTATAAGCTTCGAGATAAGCTAATTACTTGCGTAGATAAAGTGTGATAGGTGTTGGAATGCCGTGAGGATGATGACTAGAACATTGCAAACATGATAAATAAGCAATAACACTTGGCCACTGTTATTTCTTGTTTATTAGTACTACTCAGTTTTAGAATACGAACCATCATGAAAATACAAATTTCCTTGTTTTGTGATGCAAGCCATAATAAATAATGCACTTTTAAAATCATGATTTGAGAAAATTCTATTTATGGGAATATACAATGATAATTACCTCTCCGGCAAGACTGGGTACGGTGTAGTAGACTCTCCAGCTTGTCCGGGTAAGATGGGGGTACCTCTTCGATGAGACCGGGTAAGATGGGGTATATGTTATGTTAAATTTATGGAATTCCCTAAATAGTACTATGACCTGATATCTGACCTGTTTTTGGAAATATAAATCTGTTAAATACATTGACCTTATGAATGGTGTGTATATTATAATATATGAAATATATGATTATATAGATATGTATATCTATAAGGAAATCCAAAAGCCATAACATCATAGCCTAAATCTCGAGGACGAGATTTAAAACAAGGTGGGAAGGATGTAACATTTCAAAAAAAAATATTTATATATCAAAATAAAGTATATAAAACTTATATTATTAAACGGGTAGATTATGGATAAGTCGACTGTTAGAAATATGAGGTATCTAGACGAACATAGGAACCGTTTAATAATTATAATAATAAAAATACATTATAATTAACCTTACTCCGTTTTTAATTAAACTTAGGTCAAAATGTAGATAAAAATATACTCGTTCTAATGACATATTCATCGTTTTATAAAACGTCATATTTTGGAAGTTATAAGCGATAAATGAATGAAGCAGCTGAATTAATTATAATAATAAAATAAAACTTACAATTGAATTAGAATGTGTGTACGTGGAAAGAATTCGCGTGGACTCCAAGTTCACTTCAAAGCTATAAATAGATGTAGTTGTAAAACATTTCAATCTGCTCATTTTTCCCTACACTCTCGCCTACTCTCTGTTATAATATACTTCCATTTTTTTCTTTAGTATTACACCTATAATAATCCAAAGCTCTGCCCCGTTTTAAGTGTTTTAACCCCTAATCATTGATTCGATACCCTGTCCGATCGATCTTGAACCCAACAATGGATGCCAAGGCACTGCCTGATAAAGGCTATGCTTTGTAAACTACGTTGGGGTTCTGATCTCGTGATGTATTGATAAAGTTGAATTAGGTCATTATACTAACACGAGTACAGTGTATATTTTATTAAGTGCTCAAGAGTTATACCCAAGATTATACTAGGAGGCTTTTCAGTTAAACCCTACAATTACAAAGTGAATCATTCTCGCTTTTTATCAAACTGCTTTACAAAACCTTAAATGTTTTTCAGTTATATTTACAGTGATCGAGTCTTTGTATTCTACAAATTACTGCCAGTATGCGGGAATGCTTTCAAAACCCTATTTTCTTTACAAGTAGATATAAATTATAATCACAAATACTTATAATTTTATAAATAAAAATTATACATATAACTAGCACAAATAAGGTTAATGTATAGATATTTAAATGTGCTACTTAAATTAAAAACCCTGTATATTAACTTATGTATCTATAAAAACTTTGATTTATGTATCTATAAAATACATAGGGATAGACGTTATGTATATTATAACATGTTATAAGTTAACGAAACTTAAATATATAACAATATATATTAACTTAATAAAACACATGCATATTAAGTATGTGCACTCTATAGTGTTATAAAATTTTATATATATCAAAACACCATAAATATTATAACCCTATATTTAATTGGGGTTATAATAAAATACAATGCATCGACTATATATATGCACATATGTATATTACAAAATAAGTGATATCATTTATAACCATAATGTATATCACAGTAACTAGTTGATATAGCCATAGTGTATTCCCACGGTACCACCTGTAATCAATAAAATGAGCATAACGTTCGAGTTGGATTATGTATTCAGCAATTACTACTGATATGTGGGGTTTGGTATACATTATTTGATAAGCATCACTAGTTGAAAGAATGATCAACAGTGATAGGACCACAGTCACTAGTTGAGAGAATGATCAACAGTGATATGACCACAGTCAGTAGTTAAAAGAACGATCAACAGTGATATGACCATAGTTCACTAGTTGAAAGAATGATCAACAGTGATACGACCACAGTAAGTAGTTGAAAGAATGATCAACAGTGTTATTGTGACAACTCGGAATTCCAAGGTCCTTTTACGTATGTGCTACTTCTAGTCACGTTCTATCATACGTTGTAATTGTGTTTTAACTATGTGAAACTCTAATAAAATATGATTGGTTGTAAGAAACTTTTATATGATTGAGTAATGGTATTTTGAACCTAGTAGCTAAATCATGCACTTTCTGCTTGGGCCGAACCCTCAGTTTCATCCTTGGTTGCTCACGGCCCAATAGTCACGAGCCCGAAATGAAGCCAATGAATGGACCGGTTCGTCTATGCGCATACCACCCTTAACCTTGTGAAAGGCCTCCATAATCTAACTCAATCAAAAGATTAGCAAACCCTAACACTCCTCTCCTCCTCCTTCCTTGGCGTCAACTACGATACCCCTCTCGAAGCCCTCTCTCTTCCTGTTCAAGCATCATCTCTCCCTCTCGTTCTTGTGTGCAATCTTAACACTCCCGGTTAGTATGATTCATCCCTGGATTGATTTATATTCTTTGTCAATCTTGATTTCGTGTTTACATGTTTAGTGATATTGGTTCATATAAAGCCGAACATGATTTAGGGTTGTGGTATGATTGATCATTGATATATGTTACACAATGAGGATGGGTGACAAACAAGGATTGTATGGTGACTACTTGTAATATAATTATAGGATTTTGAATCTGAAATCATTAGGGTGTTAAATGATTAATTCATGGTTATATGATGATGTTGATTCGAGGATTTGTTGCTTTGATTGATCCGAATGGGTATGATGATGATGGTGATTATGTGATAATATGAAACTGCCATGATTAGGGTTTGTAGAAAATCTTGGAGGGTTGTTTTGATTCTATTAAATTGGAATGCATAACTGTTGGAATTGATGATTGGTAAACAAAAACGTGTAACTGATTTTCCATGAATTACGGCTGAATATATCCCACTCGCACACCTAGAGCTGGTCGCACAACTGACCAACCACACACATTCCCTATCGCACAAACCCACCCTAGTCGCATACCTCAAGACTTGGGTGAACTGTTGGGCCGAACCATGATGGGCCTTCATTGTTGGAATCGCACAAGGTTAAGTCAGTCGCACAAGTTCAGGCCAGTCGCACACCCTGGTGTTGGGCTGTAGCAATTGGGTTGAACTTCAGTGTTGGATCGTACAACCCGAATGGGCTTTACACGGATTGCACAATAAGGCCCAATCGCACATGCTGAGTGTTTGGGCTGCAATATTTGGGCCAAACAAAGTATTGATCGCACAAGATTGAGTCGCACACTCGGGACTCAATCGCACATCCTCATTGGGCCTCGAATTGATTTGGGCCGCACGATTACTGGATACATGTACAACCTGTTTATGTGTAGTTGTGTTGTATGTTAACTGATGAGTTTTTTGTGGTCCAAAGGTGCATTGTATATGTTATGTAGTGGTTTTCTTGTGTGACTACGTGAACAACTTGAATGCAAACTGATTATGTGTACATGAACATCATAGGCTTTGATTGATTAAGTGTTTCACACCCCGATTTCCACGTGTCACCGGTGGGCCCGGTGGGGAGTATCGTGACGTGGTTGGCAACATAATAGTCAAACAACACAATATTTAATATGCACAGCGGAAGCAAATTGAAAAAAAAATATATTTCAACCGAATTTAATATTGTAATATCAAGTATCACAACAGTCAATTGTTTATCCACAGACGGATCAAAAATAAAATGGAAACAATAGTTCAACAGACTTTAGGCATCTTAAGCTTGCGAGACTTCTATCGATGCTAAGGAGAAATCCAGCCTATTACGCTTAGTACTTGCATTTAATCTTTTTGGGAAAATATGTCAGTTTACACTGGTAAATACAATCAACTGACTCATTTTGAAAATGATTAAAAATTGATTTGGATGCACGTGGCATAAACATTTTATAACTTGGGATAATTATTTAAATATATAATCTTGTAAAAGAATTACATGTTCCTTATGCGTTCAGTAGCCCGGAGCGTGCCGGGTTAAAGATCAATAGACACACCACATCAACTATTTATGCACTGACGAGTGTACGCCTACACTCCGCGCTTAGGTCGTGGCCATTTCGTAAAATGATGCCAAGGATATCCGGGACATGGTCATTAACCCCCCAAAGGCTTTAAGCAAACAAAACATATTTAAACGGGCCGATTAAATTATTCAATTAACCACCATATGATGGAAGATTTAATGCCCAACCAAGCGGTATTTTTTTATACCGTAACCCAAGCCCGTATAGGCAAAATAAGTTAAAAGTATTTACCTGAGTAAAGTAATAATCACCATAAGCAAATGCAAGTAGCTTTTACTGGTACTCCTAATCTGGAACGAAGGTTTATAATAACCTATTAGAATCCTAACGGGTCTTTAATTAAGCTTAAGCTTAGACCGGCTAGTTTCAAAGATACGGTTCGTACGCATGATTAAGCGAAGACCGGAATAGAATGTGATTTAGACCCAAAAAGTTTGAAGACTTTCTTAATATGGGTATATTATACACATTCTGGATTTTGAGATAAAACCGATAAGGTTTGACCCGTTTCGGCTAATTTATGTAAACTAGTTACATAAACCGAACCGAACGCGTAATAAGCATAACGGGTGAACGTAAGAGCCATATACAGGTTTCCTAAGTTAATATGCCTCAAATATGTTGTGACATCAGTAAGATATCTTTTATTATGCCCGAAACGAATTTAAACACAAACTATGCCCCGTAGGGGTAGTTTGGTCATTTACAAGGTTATAAAAGAGTTTAAGTATTAACCTGAGTTACAGGTCTGATGTAATCAGCAAAAACACTTAGTTTACTAAGTTATAACAGTAGGGTAAAGTATATATGTGAAATTTATCAATTATAACCAAACTATGCACCGTAGGGGCATTTTGGTAATTTCACATAAGCTGAAAAGCTCCAAACTGAAGTCTGAGTTCAACAACTTTTGCTTACTGTTAAAATATTATAATTTACCTCAAATATCAGTAGGTATCAACCTTAGTATGTTTAAAATAGTTTTAGTACATACTATGCGTTAAAAACGCTTAAAAAGGCGATTAGAAGCCGTTTCCGGGTTCTATATAGAAAGCTGATATTTTTATTGTTCCAGAAGGCTTAAAATAATTTATTTATCATTTAAAATCAGTAGCAAAAGGTTTGTATTCAATTAGATATGTAAAACTCATTTTATAGCCCGTAAGGGCAAAACCAACAATAACCGGATTAAGCCTATGACTATAAGTTATGCTCAGCCTAAAATTAATTAAAAATCTTCAAAAATCCCAAAATAATATATTACATCAGTGGGTAATAAGTTTGATACCAAAAAGTAGGTTTAAATAGGCTATACGCTAATTATGTCGTTTAGTCGCTAAAGAAGCTTCTAATTACGCTAATGAGCATAACTCTCAATCTACACCTCAAACTGATGTCAAATTTTGGGTGCAAGTTTATATATTAGTAACTAAGGTTTCTACTCTTTTACATTTCCAAAAATCATGTTTTATGGTGAAAAGGGCATAATGGTCAACATATGAGCAATTAACGGAATCATGCATATTAATTGGTTAACTAATGAACCAAGGTGTATAATCACAGAGGGTTATACTAGCATGTAACCTGGTCCTAAGGAAGCTCTTTGGCATTTCTAAAACATACCAAAATGGGTCAGAACTGAAGTCAAAGCTTTGCGACTTTCGGTTCCGAACCGGGTCTAAACAGAAAATTGTCGGGTTGAACATGTTTAGACATGTTCTTACACTAATTACCAAGTTATATTAATGATCAAACAGGTTGTATGTGTTCTACATTGCTAATTATGCATAAATTAGAAATTAAGCATTCTGTTGACTTTTTAATAACAAGTTTGACCCGACATTAGACCTAGTTAGAGTGGTAATCAGAGGGTGCCCTTTTAAGGTTTATTGCCCACATAATTACCAACTTATAACTACTTTCAATTCGACTAATCACTGAACCATCAATGATTAATCGTTAAGTCAACCGTTAATTACGACGGTTTGACTTTTAAACTAAAACTAAGCAAAAACTTAACTAAGGAAGGTTAAGCAAACTTACTGGAGTCCTATGCACGATTTGTGAAGCTTAGAGAGAAGTATTGAGCTCCAGAAATGTTCTAAAGTGCAGATGGAAGATGTGAGAAAAATGGTTGCAACTTAGTGGCTTTATATAGTGATCAAAACTGAATGGATTGTTGACAAATAAGTCTATCCATGTTCCCTGATCACTAACACATGTCCCTAGTGTCTAGGAGCCATTTAGTCGTCCAAATATGTGGAAAATCGACTATAGATCAGTTATTGCGTTTAAACAGCAAACAGCCAACTTTTCAGTCGCTGGCACCCCCTTACGGACCGTAAGGGAGTTGGCTTACGGTCCGTAAGCCTGTGATCAGAAGCCAAAAACTTTTGTTCTTTCAAATTTCGAAAGGGCAACTGATGTGTAACGATTTTGGCCATGTTTTATCAGTTTGGGGCCTCATGTTTTGGGTCTTGAATAGTTATATACCCTACCACTTTGATATGTTTTCTTGAATCCTTTGAAAGTGCCGAAAATGAAGGTTTATCGTAGAAATTTCCATAGGATCCTATCTTGCACTTTTGAATTCAATTACTGCCATCAATTTGCTGGATTGAAGGTATATTAGATGTTCATAATATATAATTGGGTCTTGGGATTTACAAATGAGGTCGTTCAAAGGTGAAAATTAACATGACGACACTTTTAAATCCTGCCAAAACATCTTTATTAAATCCGGGTTTATAACGCTTTTTGTCTTACATGACACGTGTCGTTATTTCATTGAACACGAATTTTCGAGGTGTTACATCCTCACCCCCTTAAAAGAAATCTCGACCTCGAGATTTACTGAAACAAATGAGGGTATTTTTCTTTCATTGTGGATTCAACCTCCCACGTGTATTCGGGACCTCTATGGGCATCCCATTTTACCTTTACAATAGGTACATGCTTCCTTCGAAGCTTCTTAACCTGTCGATCTTCAATCGATAATGGTTTTTCCACAAATTTCAAGCTCTCATCTATATGCACATCTATATGTGGTATGACCAGTGATTCATCAGCGATACACTTTTTCAGATTGCAGATGTGAAATACATTGTGAATTCCACTGAGCTCTTCTGGTAAGTTTAACTTATAGGCAACCGATCCGACACGTTCGATGACTTCGAACGGTCCTATGTATCTCGGGCTTAATTTGCCTTTCTTACCAAATCGCATCACTCCCTTCCAGGGTGATACTTTAAGCAACACCTTGTCACCTACTTCGAAGTTAAAAGGTTTACGCTTCAAATCAGCGTAGCTTTTCTGCCTATCGCGGGCAGCTTTGAGACGGTCACGAATCTGGACAATCTTGTCCATCGTTTCAAAGACTATCTCTGGTCCTGATAATTGGACATCTCCAACTTCCGCCCAACAAACGGGCGTTCTACACTTTCTACCGTATAAATCCACAAAAGGCGCAGCCTTAATGCTGGTATGGTAGCTATTGTTGTAGGAGAATTCGATTAACGGTAGGTGGTTATCCCAACTACCACCCAAGTCAATCACACATGCACGAAGCATGTCTTCCAACGTTTGGATTGTACGCTCGCTCTGTCCATCCGTCTGAGGATGGTAAGCCGTACTAAAATTCAAACGCGTGCCCAGAGATTGTTGGAAACTTTTCCAAAAATGTGACGTGTACCTAGTATCTCTGTCAGAGATAATAGACACAGGCACTCCATGTAGAGCTACAATCTTATCAACGTATAATTGGGCTAACATGTCAGAGCTATAGGTCTCCTTAATGGGTAGGAAATGTGCTGACTTAGTCAGTCTATCAACGATCACCCATATAGTATCATTGTCTTTCCTTGTCTTCGGTAACTTGGTGATGAAATCCATCGTCACCATTTCCCACTTCCACGTGGGAAGTTCAGGTTGTTGTAACAAACCTGACGACTTTTGATGTTCAGCTTTTACTTGCGCACATGTCAAGCATTTAGCTACATAGGTGGCTATAGACTTTTTCAAGCCTATCCACCAAAATTTGCCTTCAGATCCTGGTACATCTTATCTGCTCCAGGATGAACGGAATATTTAGAACTATGGGCTTCCTGGAGGATAACATCTCGAAGTCCCCCATAAATTGGAACCCATATTCGTCCATTCAATCTCAGAATTTTGTCTTTGCTAAGAGTTAACTGCTCCTCAGTTACCCCTAGCTTTTCATTTGGGTAGTTAGCTTCCAACACAGCTTCCTTCTGTGCAGCTAACAACCTTTCATTCAAACTGTTCTTTATTTCAATGCTCTTGGCATTGATTCGGATGGGTTTCACCCTTTCCTTTCTACTCAAGGCATCGGCGACTACATTCGCCTTGCCGGGATGGTATCTGATTTCACAATCATAATCATTCAACGTCTCCATCCATCGGCGCTGCCTCATGTTTAAATCCTTCTGATTAAACATGTGCTGGAGGCTCTTGTGATCCGAATAGATCACACATTTGATTCCATATAAATAGTGCCTCCATAGCTTCAGTGCAAATACAACGGCACCCAACTCCAAGTCATGGGTGGTGTAATTCTTTTCATGCACTTTTAACTGATGTGAAGCATAGGCACTAACCTTGCCTTTCTGCATAAGCACACACCCCATGCCAGTGTGGGATGCATCGCAGTAGACTACGAATTCTTCGGTACCTTCAGGCAATGTCAGCACAGGAGCGTTGCTCAACTTTTGCTTCAGGATATCAAAGGATTCTTGTTGCTTAGGACCCCAATCAAACTTTACTTTCTTCCTAGTCAAGGAAGTTAGGGGCGTAACAATCCTTGAAAAATTTTCAATGAAACGCCTATAATATCCTGCTAAGCCCAGAAAGCTACGAATCTCTGTAGGCGTCTTTGGCTCCTGCCAGTTCATAACTGCTTCAACCTTAGCAGGATCCACTTGGATACCACGCTCACTAACCACGTGTCCAAGGAATTGGACTTCTCGAAGCCAAAATTCACACTTGGAAAATTTGGCGTAGAGTTTCTCGTGATGTAGAAGTTTAAGAATACAGCGAAGGTGTTTCTCATGGTCAGCTTGGTTCTTCAAGTAAATGAGAATGTCATCGATGAAAACAATGACGAATTTATCTAAGTACGGCTTGCAAACGCGATTCATGAGATCCATGAATGCGGCCGGTGCATTAGTGAGCCCAAAAGGCATCACTAGGAACTCGTAATGACCATAACGAGTCCTAAATGCAGTTTTGTGTACATCTTCATCTCTAACCTTCAGTTGGTGGTAGCCTGACCTTAAGTCAATCTTCGAGAAATAACTTGCCCCTTGCAATTGATCGAACAAATCGTCGATCTTGGGTAGAGGATACCTATTCTTTATAGTGACCTTGTTAAGCTCACGGTAATCGATGCACAGACGCATCGATCCATCCTTCTTTTTGACAAACAGGACTGGCGCTCCCCAAGGAGAGGAACTAGGTTTAATGAAACCTTTAGCTAGCAATTCGTCTAGTTGTGCTCTTAATTCCTTCGTCTCTGTTGGTGCCAGCCTGTAGGGCGCTCTAGCAACAGGTGCTGCTCCGGGGATGATGTCAATTCTGAATTCCACTTGCCTATCTGGTGGTAAGCCAGGTAGTTCTTCAGGAAAAACTTCAGGGTATTCAGAAATGACGGGGATGTCTTCCATCTTAGGTTTTGGCTCATCAATGGTAACTTGTGCCATGTAGATGACACAACCCTTCTTCAAACATCACGAGGCCTTGAGCATAGTCACTTGCTCAGGCAGTCCATACCGGGTATCTCCCTGAATGGTAATTGATTCGCCAGATGGAGTCTTGATCATCACTTGTTTTCTATTGCAGACAATCTGGGCCTGGTTAAGAGATAACCAGTCCATGCCTAAAACGATGTCAAAACCGGCTAACTTCAAAGGAAGTAGGGACAAAGGAAAAGAGTGGTTCTTAATGGATATAGAACATCCATCTAATATGGTTGAGGCGGTTTCTGTCACACCCCGACCGCGTAAAACAACAAATCGCGGCGGAAACATCGGGGCGTGTCGCAACAGAATTAATTGTTTCAAATCCATGGCAATTGAAGTTTCGTTTTATTGATTTAAAAGTGTTACAATGTCTTAACAAACAAGGAAATACAACATAATTAAACATAATCTATCATTGTTATTGAGTCACTAAGGCCTTGTCCAGTCCTATGTGAGCATGCATCTTATCAATCGATATCATTCAACAATACCTGAAACATATGTGAAAACGAGGTCAGCAAAGAAATGATGGCGAGTACATAGGTTTTATGAAAATAAGATTCATGACTTCTGTTTAAGAAAATGTTTAGTCATGAACCTTGTAATTTGCTTTGTCTTTGTAAATCATTTGAAAAATAATAAGTTCAGGTGATATGTATAAATAGGAGAATAATGCATGATTAAATGAATAACCATGTAAAATGAGTTTGTATAAGATAAGTTGTTTGTAAATAAATGTCTTGTGAAAAGTATGTTACTTGTATAAAATGTTCTATGTCTCAAACTGAAATGATTCAAATAACGCTACAATATGTAATACCATACAAACACTTATATATAGGAAGTACCAGCGGCGTATCCACCATGCTTGTATCATATTCCACACGCATTGTTACTTAATCACTTAATCAAACCAAACCACCAAAGTAATGTTTATGCCCAATGTAAATCATGTAATATGTATAACCAAAACCCAATCGTATATCGCTTTGAAGCCAATCGTTTACCCAATCGTTAAAACATCGTGTGAAAACCAATCGTTTACCCAATCGTTAAATTCGTTTTAGGTCGTGAAACTACTTAAATGGTCGTCTCGCTAATAACATTCAAACCTCCTTGACTCGCATTAATAAACCCTTACCAAAGGATAGATTAACAATTCGCATTAATAAACCCTTACCAAAGGATAGATTAACAACTCGCATTAATAAACCCTTACCAAAGAGTAAATTAACAATTACAGATTCAGTCGCTACCCACAACACCCACACATAACTACGGGTGTAGTAAATAACGGGACTTGTCAGATCCTATGGTACCATAACCTAATACTGGTCGGCTTGATCATTGCTAATGAATGTCATTTGTTATGTAACCCAACCAACAAGTTTGTTCACTTTATTGAAATCGTTATTAGTTTTGTATAAATCGTCTTAATCGTTTTTGAAATCATCGTTATAACATCGAAAATCGTTTTGATATCATCGTTAAAACCTTGAAAACATTTAGCACATATGAGTCACCCCAAAACAATTGAAAGAAGTAAAATAGGGGAATAATGTACTCGCCTGAGAATGCTTAGAGGTCTTGAACAACAACCAAACAAAGCTAGAGGGAGTACGGAATCAGTCGGCAAATCTATAAATAAACCGGACTTTAATCGGGAGATCGGATAGGATGAGGCTTGGTAAACCAAATGAGTGTTGGAACTCATATGATATGGTTTAACAAGGCCTACATACTACAATGAAACCAAACCTAAGTGCTTTCGACCCATCGCGACCCATTAAGGTAGCTTATGCTACTTTAACGCGTCGTGTGCGTGAAACGCGTTCGGACCGCCTAACTAGTCCTATGACAAGTAGAATATGCCTAAACATGTTACATAATCAGTTATGTGACAAAGGTTTAGGTTACATATGCTTAATTACCAATTATACATGAAAAGGGTATTCTGGTAATTTACCTAAGGCATATAAACTACCCATCATACAACTACTCAAACGATGTGACCATAGGGTATAACCTCGGAAGGTTATTCCCTACCTACTATGGTCACCTAATGTATTTGGTCGGATCCTAATGATCGACCAAATGGGTCGGGTTCGAGGTATAAGCGATTTATTAGATCGCTTACCCTACGACCCTAGACAACGTGGTAATCAGTAGGCATAGTCCCAAGGGACTATAACCAACGTGATTACACTCACGTTGTGAAGTTCAAACGAACTTCGCATTGACCATAACTGGTCAATGTAAAGTTTGACTTTCAGACTCGAAAGACTCGAAAAGCAATAAAAGAACGAAAGAATACTTACGAAGGGTCCCCGAATGCTAATTTCGACCCGAGAATCTCAGGTATGAAACAATGGTTTCAACTTAGAGTTTCTAAGATCAAAATTCTAGTGATTATGAAGCATGGGGGGTGGGGTATTTATAGTAAAAGGTCCACCGTTAAGATCGTTTCTTGGAAACCGTGCTTTGATCTTGGCCTTACACCTCAAGATAATGGTTTTACAAAACCATGTGAGCCCATGGTATTTCCCAAAACCATGTGCACATCAAAACAACCCCTAGTATTGCCCAAAACCATGTGCAAAGGTGGTATAGACCAGATTCAATGTTTCTTCACAGAAAGTTTCAAAAATGGCAGATTTGGTCCCTGTAGTGTAATAAGGCCTTTTCCGACGCGTTTAAGGACCGTTAACCCCATTTCAAAGCTCTAAAATGAAGTTAAAGTAAAGGGAACTTAAAATTTTCTCAAAAATATCTCGGATGTCGGTTCGTTTAGCCGTACAGTTGCGTTGTTCGGCTAATTACGACGGAATGCGCATAAGCGCGAAAAACGATCCAAATGACGCGACGAATGGATTTTTCTTAAGCCAAACTCTAAAGCATAATATAGTCATGCTTACATAAATTTTTGGATGTCCGGATGTATTCAGAACGTAAGTTATGCGCGAAAGTGCAAACTTGTGCACTTTTTGACACTTTTAGTCCCTGAATGACCCAAAAGTTTATTTTAGCACACTGAACACCTCAAAGCTTATTTCTAAGCTATGTAAAGGATATTTATGGTATGTTTAACTTATGGTCATGTTCCGGAATGTCTGTTACAGTTCAAATTGGCATACTTTCGCAGTTTGTCAACTTTAGTCCCTGTAAGCGATTTAACTTGATTTTGCCATACCAAAGCCTTCAAAACTTATTTCTAAGTTATGTAAAGGTTATTTAAGGTATGTTAAGCCTATGTCACTATTCCGGAGTGTTTGTTGCATTAAAATGGTTATATTTACGCATCGGTGCGCGTATAACCTTCCAGAAAGCGATTTAGAGTTTGAAATTGAACAAGAATTGATATGTGCAAATGATAAACATATTTTTACAAATCCCAAGTATGAAATATAATATTTCATTGGTTTGGTATTTGTTTGATGGCCGTGGAGGCACAGGTGTTACAGTCTCCCCTACTTTAGGAAATTTCGTCCCGAAATTTATTTAGAGGAAACTTGTGAGAGTTTAAAACAGGAAGTTGAAAAGATCGAACAACATTGGTTAGGGTTCTGAACTTCTAGTAACCTTAATAACATTATGCTTGCAATGTAAGAGGGATACTTATATACAAGTATATGAAGCGTCATTGGTGCGTCCACCGTACCTCCATTACATCATTCTCATTTTGTTATTGTTGTCACTATCGGTTCTTACACATAATAAATCCTACTGGGTTTCTATGCACTAAATTTCATAATTATGTACGCGTCCATAATTAGACAATTCCTTGCACAGTTCACACATTCTATTTTATAATGTGTAGGGTAAAACCAAATGAACAAACCTGTGATGAGTGTGATTGGACCACCCTAGGGTCCTTTCAGCTGTATCATCACATGCCATTCTTAACCAGGTCTTGAATCAATCTTTAACTAGACCACTCAAGGGTCTCTCATCGAATCATGGAATGGTACTATATAACCCAAGGGTCTTAACTACCACGTAGAAGCCCATAAGGATTTAAGGTAGTACCTTTTGAATATCCTACTATGAATCCCTCATATGAAGATATGAAAGATTCTATGAGGATTTGAAAATTGTATCACACAAAAACATAGAGGAGAACACATAAACATATATCACATAATCGCATAATCGTATACTCGCATAATTGTTTAAATTGACCTTTAAATTTGTTATCTTTGGACACGGGTATTTAATGCATACAAGGAATCAATTCTCAATTGCATCAATTTGTATGGATCCACATGAATACCCTATTTGTTGACTATATGGCCCAAAAACTGAACTTCTTTAAGCCAAAATTTCCTCTTGGAGGATTTAGCGAAAAGTTTGTTCCTTCTTTAAGGGTTCCAGTGTCAATGAAGGTGTTGATCGTGATCGGCTCGGGACATGAATAGATCAAGATGTCATTTATAACAATGACGAACTGATCCAAATAAGGCTTGCAGACTCTATTTATTAAGTCCTTGAAGATGGCTGGAGCATTTGTCAACCCAAAAGGCATGACTGTAAACTCGTAATGGCCATACTTCGTGCAGAAAACCGTTTTGGGAATATCTTCTTCGAGAATACAAAGTTGATGATACCCAAAACGCAAATCGATCTCGGAAAATATGAAACGCTATGCAGTTGATCGGAGAAATCGTTGATTTAAGGTAGGGGATATCGATTCTTGATGGTAAGCTTACTAGGCTTACGTTAATCGATATACATTCGAAAAGATCCATTTTTCTTTTCACAAGGAGAACAGGAATTTCTCCAAGGTGAAAAGTTCGGACGGATGAATCCTTTATCAGACAACTCTTGAAGCTGTTTTGATAATTCTTGCATCTCGAACGGTGCAAGACGAAAAGATACTTTCGCAATTGGCTTGGCATTGGGTACAAGGTCGAAAATGAAACTCGACTTGACGAACTGGAGGCAAACCAGGCAGTTCATCAGGAAACACCTCTGGATAATCCCGAACAATCGGAAGATCCTGAATACTCTTGCTCTTGCCTTTCTCCTCGGTGACATGTGCTAGAAAAGCAACATATCCTTTTCGTAAATAACTTTGGGCTTTTGATTTAAAAGAAATAAGTGTTTAAGGTTCTTGGGGAGGTCACAAGTGATCATAAAAAAGAAATGACAGAACCACACGAGTAGTTTGTCTTTGTGTTGACATCATAAGGTTGGATCAAACATTCATACAATTGCATTATTGTTGTTGTTGTTGCCTTTGTTGTATATCTCGTGGACTTGGGTTACAACACCGGGAAGTACAGCAGCCACTTGCTGAGAGACCAGGGTTGCGAGTTCTTCAATAGTAAAAGTTCGAGCATCGGTTCGAGCATCGCGTCGAGGAGGCATTGTCCAACAAGGAAAACAAGGGAGTCGAGTGAGGTTTGAAAATTTGGAAAAACAAAAGAGGTATCGACAAAACACAAGGAAGGAGATCATTTGTTTGTTACCTCGAACAAACAAACGACACGAAGTGACTAATCAAAGTAAATAGATCAAAAATAATGTATCGCGAAGACATGCTCGCCTATAAGTGAACACTCATCCCAAGAATTCCCAGGTAAGCACAACTGGTCTCGCGTCTGATGAGATATATACGAAGTGCTTGCCTAGACAGAAAACCCAGAATACAGGCATTCACCCTTCCAGTTTGCACGTGTTCACATTATTTAAAACCCAAAACCTTGACGAGATTTTGAAAACTCAAAGGGGTTCAAAACCTTATAACAGAGGGTTCAAAACCTAGTAATAAATCATCCTAGAACAGATGATTAGTTTTCAAAGCAGATTCGAAAATTGTGTTCTTGTTGTGGTTATCACCTAAGGATAGGTGACAGTTTTGTTTTTTAGAAATCTAAACGCAAATTTCTTCGCGTTAGGGTCCTAAGAAGGTTATAGACTAGGTCAAAGCATTACTAATAACCTAATTCCCTATAACCATTGGCTCTGATACCATCTTTCTGTCACACCCCGACCGCGTAAAACAACAAATCGCGGCGGAAACATCGGGGCGTGTCGCAACAGAATTAATTGTTTCAAATCCATGGCAATTGAAGTTTCGTTTTATTGATTTAAAAGTGTTACAATGTCTTAACAAACAAGGAAATACAACATAATTAAACATAATCTATCATTGTTATTGAGTCACTAAGGCCTTGTCCAGTCCTATGTGAGCATGCATCTTATCAATCGATATCATTCAACAATACCTGAAACATATGTGAAAACGAGGTCAGCAAAGAAATGATGGCGAGTACATAGGTTTTATGAAAATAAGATTCATGACTTCTGTTTAAGAAAATGTTTAGTCATGAACCTTGTAATTTGCTTTGTCTTTGTAAATCATTTGAAAAATAATAAGTTCAGGTGATATGTATAAATAGGAGAATAATGCATGATTAAATGAATAACCATGTAAAATGAGTTTGTATAAGATAAGTTGTTTGTAAATAAATGTCTTGTGAAAAGTATGTTACTTGTATAAAATGTTCTATGTCTCAAACTGAAATGATTCAAATAACGCTACAATATGTAATACCATACAAACACTTATATATAGGAAGTACCAGCGGCGTATCCACCATGCTTGTATCATATTCCACACGCATTGTTACTTAATCACTTAATCAAACCAAACCACCAAAGTAATGTTTATGCCCAATGTAAATCATGTAATATGTATAACCAAAACCCAATCCTATATCGCTTTGAAGCCAATCGTTTACCCAATCGTTAAAACATCGTGTGAAAACCAATCGTTTACCCAATCGTTAAATTCGTTTTAGGTCGTGAAACTACTTAAATGGTCGTCTCGCTAATAACATTCAAACCTCCTTGACTCGCATTAATAAACCCTTACCAAAGGATAGATTAACAATTCGCATTAATAAACCCTTACCAAAGGATAGATTAACAACTCGCATTAATAAACCCTTACCAAAGAGTAAATTAACAATTACAGATTCAGTCGCTACCCACAACACCCACACATAACTACGGGTGTAGTAAATAACGGGACTTGTCAGATCCTATGGTACCATAACCTAATACTGGTCGGCTTGATCATTGCTAATGAATGTCATTTGTTATGTAACCCAACCAACAAGTTTGTTCACTTTATTGAAATCGTTATTAGTTTTGTATAAATCGTCTTAATCGTTTTTGAAACCATCGTTATAACATCGAAAATCGTTTTGATATCATCGTTAAAACCTTGAAAACATTTAGCACATATGAGTCACCCCAAAACAATTGAAAGAAGTAAAATAGGGGAATAATGTACTCGCCTGAGAATGCTTAGAGGTCTTGAACAACAACCAAACAAAGCTAGAGGGAGTACGGAATCAGTCGGCAAATCTATAAATAAACCGGACTTTAATCGGGAGATCGGATAGGATGAGGCTTGGTAAACCAAATGAGTGTTGGAACTCATATGATATGGTTTAACAAGGCCTACATACTACAATGAAACCAAACCTAAGTGCTTTCGACCCATCGCGACCCATTAAGGTAGCTTATGCTACTTTAACGCGTCGTGTGCGTGAAACGCGTTCGGACCGCCTAACTAGTCCTATGACAAGTAGAATATGCCTAAACATGTTACATAATCAGTTATGTGACAAAGGTTTAGGTTACATATGCTTAATTACCAATTATACATGAAAAGGGTATTCTGGTAATTTACCTAAGGCATATAAACTACCCATCATACAACTACTCAAACGATGTGACCATAGGGTATAACCTCGGAAGGTTATTCCCTACCTACTATGGTCACCTAATGTATTTGGTCGGATCCTAATGATCGACCAAATGGGTCGGGTTCGAGGTATAAGCGATTTATTAGATCGCTTACCCTACGACCCTAGACAACGTGGTAATCAGTAGGCATAGTCCCAAGGGACTATAACCAACGTGATTACACTCACGTTGCGAAGTTCAAACGAACTTCGCATTGACCATAACTGGTCAATGTAGAAAGTCAAACAAAGTTTGACTTTCAGACTCGAAAGACTCGAAAAGCAATAAAAGAACGAAAGAATACTTACGAAGGGTCCCCGAATGGTAATTTCGATCCGAGAATCTCAGGTATGAAACAATGGTTTCAACTTAGAGTTTCTAAGATCAAAATTCTAGTGATTATGAAGCATGGGGGGTGGGGTATTTATAGTAAAAGGTCCACCGTTAAGATCGTTTCTTGGAAACCGTGCTTTGATCTTGGCCTTACACCTCAAGATAATGGTTTTACAAAACCATGTGAGCCCATGGTATTTCCCAAAACCATGTGCACATCAAAACAACCCCTAGTATTGCCCAAAACCATGTGCAAAGGTGGTATAGACCAGATTCAATGTTTCTTCACAGAAAGTTTCAAAAATGGCAGATTTGGTCCCTGTAGTGTAATAAGGCCTTTTCCGACGCGTTTAAGGACCGTTAACCCCATTTCAAAGCTCTAATATGAAGTTAAAGTAAAGGGAACTTAAAATGTTCTCAAAAATATCTCGGATGTCGGTTCGTTTAGCCGTACAGTTGCGTTGTTCGGCTAATTACGACGGAATGCGCATAAGCGCGAAAAACGATCCAAATGACGCGACGAATGGATTTTTCTTAAGCCAAACTCTAAAGCATAATATAGTCATGCTTACATAAATTTTTGGATGTCCGGATGTATTCAGAACGTAAGTTATGCGCGAAAGTGCAAACTTGTGCACTTTTTGACACTTTTAGTCCCTGAATGACCCAAAAGTTTATTTTAGCACACCGAACACCTCAAAGCTTATTTCTAAGCTATGTAAAGGATATTTATAGTATGTTTAGCTTATGGTCATGTTCCGGAATGTTTGTTACAGTTCAAATTGGCATACTTTCGCAGTTTGTCAACTTTAGTCCCTGTAAGCGATTTAACTTGATTTTGCCATACCAAAGCCTTCAAAACTTATTTCTAAGTTATGTAAAGGTTATTTAAGGTATGTTAAGCCTATGTCACTATTCCGGAGTGTTTGTTGCATTAAACTGGTTATATTTACGCATCGGTGCGCGTATAACCTTCCAGAAAGCGATTTAGAGTTTGAAATTGAACAAGAATTGATATGTGCAAATGATATACATATTTTTACAAATCCCAAGTATGAAATATAATATTTCATTGGTTTGGTATTTGTTTGATGGCCGTGGAGGCACAGGTGTTACAGTTTCTATGGTGCCATCTGCTAACTCCACCTCATACTTTAAACTTAAGGTTTTAACAGGTAAATTCAGCAGTTTGCAAAACTTATTATCTACAAAAGACTTATCAGCGCCTGAATCAAAAAGTACTCTTGCATATACGTCATTTATAAGGAATGTACCTGTTATCACATTGTCATCCAGTACTGCTTCCTTTGCATCCATTCTGAAGACTCTAGCATTGGTCTTCTTTCCATCATCAGCCTTCTTGGCGTATTTGGGGCAGTTGGTTTTTATGTGCCCTTTCTCATTGCAACTGTAGCAAGTTGCATCCTTCATCTTTTTGCAATCCAAGGTCTTGTGGTCCTTGGACTTGCATATACCACAAGCAAAAGATCTCGACTGAGTCTGTGAGTTTGATTCCAACCTGCACTTCCCGAAGTGCTGTTTCTTGCAGATCTTGCACTTGGGCTTTTCACCAGACTGATGCCCATCCTTTTTTGCCTCTGACCCTTTCCGGTGGTCATTGCTTCCTCGCTACTTCTTGTTTGACCTACGTGAGTTATCATCTTCACGTTTTCTCTTCTCAGCATATTTATTCCTCAGCGATCTTTATCTGACCGCATCCAGAGTGAGGGACAAAGATATGTCAGCTACCGATCTGAAAGTAGCTGGCCGAGAGGCCTTCACGCTTGCCTTTATCTCGGGGGCTAAACCCCCAATAAAACGAGCTATTCTTTTTGGTTCCGGGGTCACCAGATACGGAACCAACCGGGACATTGTGTTGAAGCTCGTGAGGTAAGCTTGGCAGTCAAGGTTTGTCATAACCAACGATAGAAAATCAGACTCTATCTTCTCAACCTCGTGCTGAGGGCAGTAATTTTCCCTGATGAGGGCAGCAAATTGTTCCCATGACATGTTGTACAATGGGATCTTCCCAGTGGCTTGAATCAGTGATCTCCACCAGGCTAAGGCTTCGCCTTTAAACGATTGCGACACAAACTTGACAATATCCCTCTCAGCGCAACCGCTGATATCCACTACCGTGTCCATCTCATCTAACCACATCATGCAGTCAATGGCTCCTTTTTCCCCAGTGAAATCCCTGGGTTTACATGAAACAAAGTATTTATAGGAGCAACCCTTGTTACGGGGTTCTTGATTTAGTACAATCTGCTAAGATGGATCACTGTGGTGGTTTGAGGAGAGTCTATCATCATTTTTCTTGGGTTCTTCCTTCTTGGAAGGTGGCTTAGATAGGGTCCTACTTTGAGTCCCACTATACTCTTCATACTGCCGCTCCAAGGCCTTTGTAACTGCGTCGTCTACTAACGCTTTCAGTTCAGCACCCGTTAAATTAATTCGGGCGTTATCATTATTCTCCACTGGGTGACTATTAATTTCATCCGAGTCAGCCATTTTAATTGAACTGTTACATAAAACAATGACAACAGTTTATTTGGGAGTTTATTATGGAATTGCCCCTTAGGGTAATTCATTAACCATGGTAAACAGAGACCATATTTGGTTAATTTATTAATCATATTTAATTAGGATTTCTATTATAATTTATCCTAATTATAAACAATAACAATATATATTAGCACATAAGGCCTAGTCACAAGGACAATTTTAAATTATAAGCCATGATTTCAGAGAATCAAGGCATGAAGGTTTGAATCATAGTTCATTACCTTTTTCTGACAGGGAGTCATAGCTACCACTGTCTTTTGGCTCATATGGAAATGAGCAGGGCCCGTAGGCACCATATTACCACGTTTGGTCAAAATATGATCATCTTAATTGATGATTTAACCCATGATTCAGAGATCATTAAGTTGGGTTAGGAATCTTTTGAAGAATCCTTATATAAGAATGACATGTGTGATTTTAACGAATCACATCTGCCAGGAGCGTTAACATGTTTTCAGATGTTAACTGGGATTTGAATCTTTTTAACAGGTTTCACCATCTTGGCCAGGTCTTAAAATGACATGCCGGTTAGGTTATACCTCTAAGATCCTTAGTTAATATTTAAAGTAGGCAGATTATTTTTTTTTAAAAGGAATAATTTAAATTTATTTATTTCATGTATAATTTATTTATGCATATAATAGCAACACTGAAATTTATAAACTTACATTCCATTAATTTATTAATAGATTACACGTCGCCCTAAACGTGACTTTTTAATAAACAAACTTACCCACGCAGGGGTTTAAACAAGGACTTACCCACGCAGGGGCTTAACAACAAACATACCCACGCAGGGGTCAAAATAAACAACATAATAGTCCACGCAGGGACTTAAACAATAACATACCCTCGTAGGGGTTAACAGAAAGATAGACCCACGCAGGGGTCAAAACAAACAAGCATACCTACGCAGGGGTTTATACAGCAAGACTGGCCCACACAGGGGCTCAACAACAAATGGAAGGATTCAGTGGTCCTTCTTGCTCTTCCCCTTTATTAGGCTTATCAATCCTTGGAAGAAAGTTTTTCGCTCCCTACGGTCTCTGTGAAAGTCTCGCTCCACCTGGTCCAACCTCTGAAGAATTTCTTCCCTTTCAGGTGGGGAAAACCGTGGTGGTTGCGATTGTTGCCTGATGATAGGTCTTGCAGGTATTTGGTACCCATGAGTTGGGTACCCTACTCCCCATGGGTCTCCACACGGTCCTTCCGGATGATGGGTGTTATAGTTGGCCGCTACCAAGTATGGGTCGGCCTCGGCGTAGTTGTAGTTGGTGTGCACCGGCTGCTCAAACGGGTTATACGCCATGGAACCCGTGTATGCCAGAATCGGGTTATCAAAACCCATTGGTGGTGGTTGCGGTGCAACTGGGTGTGAAGGCCCACCCATTTGTGGTTCCTCCTGAAGTGGCGGGTAATGACTGCCACTTGATTGACGTGGGGAGCTAAAATGGAAATCCCCCACTCGCGCAGACATACCTGCGCCTATCCTCCTACGCCTCAGTGGTTGTGGAGGTGCCTGATTAACTGGTGGTGGTGGAGGCGGTGGCATAACTGCCACAAATCGTGAATCCACAGAGGGATCCCGCTGCTGCTGCTGGTGAGGCGGTGAATGGCGAGGAGGTGTAAAATACCACTCGCACCGGTTAAACCGTGCTTGAAAGCTGTCTGGACCACCATAGGGTGATCCGTGGAAAGAAGATCCGTCCGAGATTTCTATGGGATGGTTCGGTGTACCGCTGGCAGGTTCGACGGGATCCGTGTCCTCGTCCATATCCTCCGCGTGATCGCCAGAGAAATGATCATCTGGCCCCAGTGGATTAAAACCCACGGGTTCTTGTATGTAATTGGCCGGGTTAAACCGGCCCCTGAAGACAGGTGTAGGGTCTCCAAAAGAGTTGTGCAATAAGGATCGCTGTAAAGGTATGTAGGAAGGTTGAGGGTTATCGGGCTCATTTTCCGATTGTGGCCCAAAAGAGTTATGAAAAAGGAGGTGTCGAACTGTGCGAAACTGATCGTCTGGCAGGCTCGAAAAGGTTTCTCCTGTTTTCGCGAGGATCGGCACTCGTGGTGGCCGAAGGAGCTCGCATATGCGAAGGCCCGACCTCGTTGTCATTGGGGGCGGTGATTGGCCCCTTGCCTCGCCCTCTACGTCGGAAGAATCTTGGCGGTATTTTAAATCCTGTCAATACAACATGAGATAACAACAAGAATATATATAAAATAAAGGACAACACAAAACAAAATAGAATTTGTCCTATGTTATATGTCTAGACTCGAAAGTTTAGAAATGTGCAATTGTCTCATTGAGATTAAACACAAAAGGCTGGTGTTTAATTCACTCAATGTTGGCTCTGGTACCAACCTGTCACACCCCGATTTCAACGTGTCACCGGTGGTCCTGGTGGGGAGTATCGTGACGTGGTTGGCAACATAATAGTCAAACAACACAATATTTAATATGCACAGCGGAAGCAAATTGAAAAAAAATATATTTCAACCGAATTTAATATTGTAATATCAAGTATCACAACAGTCGATTGTTTATCCACAGACGGATCGAAAAAAAAAATGGAAACTTCTATCGATGCTAAGGAGAAATCCAGCCTATTACGCTTAGTACCTGCATTTAATCTTTTTGGGAAAATACGCCAGTTTACACTGGTAAATACAATCAACTGACTCATTTTGAAAATGATTAAAAATTGATTTGGATGCACGTGGCATAAACATTTTATAACTTGGGATAATTATTTAAATTTATAATCTTGTAAAAGAATTACATGTTCCTTATGCGTTCAGTAGCCCGGAGCATGCCGGGTTAAAGATCAATAGACACACCACATCAACTATTTATGCACTGACGAGTGTACGCCTACACTCCGCGCTTAGGTCGTGGCCATTTCGTAAAATGATGCCAAGGATATCCGGGACATGGTCATTAACCCCCCAAAGGTTTTAAGCAAACAAAACATATTTAAACGGGCCGATTAAATTATTCAATTAACCACCATATGATGGAAGATTTAATGCCCGACCAAGCGGTATTTTTTTATACCGTAACCCAAGCCCGTATAGGGAAAATAAGTTAAAAGTATTTACCTGAGCAAAGTAATAATCACAATAAGCAAATGCAAGTAGCTTTTACTGGTACTGCTAATCTGGAACGAAGGTTTATAATAACCTATTAGAATCCTAACGGGTCTTTAATTAAGCTTAAGCTTAGACCGGCTAGTTTCAAAGATACGGTTCGTACGCATGATTAAGCGAAGACCGGAATAGAATGTGATTTAGACCCAACAAGTTTGAAGACTTGCTTAATATGGGTATATTATACACATTCTGGATTTTGAGATAAAACCGACAAGGTTTGACCCGTTTCGGCTAATTTATGCAAACTAGTTACATAAACCGAACCGAACGCGTAATAAGCGTAACGGGTGAACGTAAGAGCCATATACAGGTTTCCTAAGTTAATATGCCTCAAATTTGTTGTGACATCAGTAAGATATCTTTTATTATGCCCGAAACGAATTTAAACACAAACTATGCCCCGTAGGGGTAGTTTGGTCATTTACAAGGTTATAAAAGAGTTTAAGTATTAACCTGAGTTACAGGTCTGATGTAATCAGCAAAAACACTTAGTTTACTAAGTTATAACAGTAGGGTAAAGTATATATGTGAAATTTATCAATAATAACCAAACTATGCACCGTAGGGGCATTTTGATAATTTCACATAAGCCGAAAAGCTCAAAACTGAAGTCTGAGTTCAACAACTTTTGCTTACTGTTAAAATATTATAATTTACCTCAAATATCAGTGGGTATCAACCTTAGTATGTTTAAAATAGTTTTAGTACATACTATGCGTTAAAAACGCTTAAAAAGGCGATTAGAAGCCGTTTCCGGGTTCTATACAGAAAGCTGATATTTTTATTATTCCAGAAGGCTTAAAATAATTTATTTATCATTTAAAATCAGTAGCAAAAGGTTTGGAGTCAATTAGATATGTAAAACTCATTTTATAGTCCGTAAGGGCAAAACCGACAATTACCGGATTAAGCCTATGACTATAAGTTATGCTCAGCCTAAAATTAATTAAAAATCTTCAAAAATTCGAAAATAATATATTACATCAGTGGGTAATAAGTTTGATACCAAAAAGTAGGTTTAAATAGGCTATACGCTAATTATGTCGTTTACTCGCTAAAGAAGCTTCTAATTACGCTAATGAGCATAACTCTCAATCTACACCTCAAACTGATGTCAAATTTTGGGTGCAAGTTTATATATTAGTAACTAAGGTTTCTACTCTTTTACATTTCTAAAAATCACGTTTTATGGTGAAAAGGGCATAATGGTCAACATATGAGCAACTAACGGAATCATGCATATTAATTGGTTAACTAATGAACCAAGGTGTATAATCACAGAGGGTTATACTAGCATGTAACCTGGTCTTAAGGAAGCTCTTTGGCATTTCTAAAACATACCAAAACGGCTCAGAACTGAAGTCAAAGCAAAAGTCAAAGCTTTGCGACTTTCGGTTCCGAACCGGGTCTAAACAGAAAATTGTCGGGTTGAACATGTTTAGACATGTTCTTACACTAATTACCAAGTTATATTAATGATCAAACAGGTTGTATGTGTTCTACATTGCTAATTATGAATAAATTAGAAATTAAGCATTCTGTTGACTTTTTAATAACAAGTTTGACCCGACATTAGACCTAGTTAGAGTGGTAATCAGAGGGTGCCATTTTAAGGGTTTATTGCCCACATAATTACCAACTTATAACTACTTTCAATTCGACTAATCACTGAACCATCAATGATTAATCATTAAGTCAACCGTTAATTACGACGGTTTGACTTTTAAGCTAAAACTAAGCAAAAACTTAACTAAGGAAGGTTAAGCAAACTTACTGGAGTCCTATGCACGATTTGTGAAGCTTAGAGAGAAGTCTTGAGCTCCAGAAATGTTCCAAAGTGCAGATAGAAGATGTGAGAAAAATGGTTGCAACTTAGTGGCTTTATATAGTGATCAAAACTCAATTGATTGTTGACAAATAAGTCTATCCATGTTCCCTGATCACTAACACATGTCCCTAGTGTCTAGGAGCCATTTAGGGGTCGTCCAAATATGAGGAAAATCGACTATAGATCAGTTATTGCGTTTAAACAGCAAACAACCAACTTTTCAGTCGCTGGCACCCCCTTACGGACTGTAAGGGGGTTGGCTTACGGTCCGTAAGCCTGTGATCAGAAGCCAAAAACTTTTGTTCTTTCAAATTTCGAAAGGGCAACTGATGTGTAACGATTTTGGCCATGTTTTATCAGTTTGGGGCCTCATGTTTTGGGTCTTGAACAGTTATATACCCTACCACTTTGATATGTTTTCTTGAATCCTTTGAAAGTGCCGAAAATGAAGGTTTATCGTAGAAATTTCCATAGGATCCTATCTTGCACTTTTGAATTCAATTACTGCCATCAATTTGTTGGATTGAAGGTATATTAGATGTTCATAATATATAATTGGGTCTTGGGATTTATAAATGAGGTCGTTCAGAGGTGAAAATTAACATGACGACACTTTTAAATCCTGCCAAAACATCTTTATTAAATCCGGGTTTATAACGCTTTTTGTCTTACATGACACGTGTCGTTATTTCATTGAACACAAATTTTCGAGGTGTTACAAGTGTGTTGGGATTGAACCCTACCAGAGGAACATATAATGAAAGCCAAAACCAGGTCACAACAGTGGATTCGAAATAAGCAGTTGTTTACACTAAGTCTTCTCCCTTGAAAGTGATTACAACTGTTGAAGGCCTTATATCCACTGCCCGCATACAACTGCTGTTGTTCTGCCTAACTACTGATGAAGCCTAGAAGACTGCTGGAAACTAAGCACTGCTGGTACAAACTGCTGATGACAAAGCACTGCCCAATCAAGGACTGATCAACCTTGAGGAAAGCACTGATGATTAGAGAGAGCAGTAGTTTAGTATTTCATCTGTTTCATGTATAGTCAGTTGTTTAGAATAGCAGTGTTTGTATAAGACAGTAGATATAGGTTGTTAGGCTGTTAGACGTCGCTTTCATGGTGACGTTAGCTGAGATGCCTCAGCGGTTTGGTTTGTCTATAAATGGAGCAGTACTCTGTACTGTTACATTTGATTTGTCTTGAGTGAGTTCTTCTCCTCAATTCAATCCTTTCATCTTGTGCAATCCAACCTTGGGGTATCAGGCTGAGGGGGAGCTTAGATTGTAAGCATGCTTTGTAATCTTTTGATTGACTTTGTAATCTTTCAACTAATGCAAATCATGTGTTTATCAAAACTATTTTCTCCTTTGATTGTGTTTACAAAGTTTGTTATTCATTTCCGCTGCACTTTACATTGTTTCATATTCATTCATTATTCAAATTACACAAACAAACACAATCATGAGAGCCTCCGATCCTAACAATTGGTATCAGAGCTTGGACAGTCAAATTCGATCTAACAATCAATTTGACATAACAGTTCGGCTCATTATTAATTGATACTAAGGTTGGGTGCATTTAGTTGAAAAACAGAGTACCGAGTAAACCATGTTCAAAGTGGTTATTCAAAAACTCTGTAAATCAACCAAGATGTCATATGACACACAAATCTCACACAACAAGTGATTTCATGCAGAAGACACTCATGGTTTCTATATCTGAAAACATATCTATTAAAACTATGGGATTGTCTCTTATTTTCAAAATTGATTTCAACTATTGTTGTGAATTTTGTGCTGTTTCATCATGTTTAATACTAAAGTATGATCCTCAGATGAACAAAACCTATGTTCTTAAAACATTAGTGTTTTTGATAAACATGAAAGAGGGAAGTAAAACTTTAGTTATAAGATCTAGTGTGTTGAAAAACAGGTTGAGGATCCTTAAATGGACAAAATCAACTATGTTAAAATACATTCAGAAAATCAGGGATCAACATAGTCCATATCATATGTAGTGTGAGATTGGTTGAAAAACTTGTGCAAACATGACCAATTCTCTCAAAACATTACGACAAAATGATATTGGATTAAGGTTTTTCTCAAAGATCTTCCAGTAAGTAACTATTTACTTATAAATGGGAAGGGTGAAAGGGGAAGAAGAAAATTAACAAAAGCTCAGAAGTGTGTTTATCTCAAAACTTTTGAAGTCAAAAGGAAGAGTATAAACATAAAACACTTTAGAGTCAAAGGTTGGGGTAATTGTGGTCATTAAGCAACTATGTGAAATTTTTGATTTAAGAAAATTCAGGGAACAATTGTATTCCCAGTAAATGTACTTAAAAGAGGACTAGACAAATTTTCAGAATCTTCACATGGTAACAAAGTCTACAACTGAGTCGTCAAAAACTCATGTGAACATGTGTCCTCAAATCTGTTGTCAATCATCAACAAGTAAATGGTACCAAACAGTGGACAAACTGCAGTTAAAATTCATACCACTGTCTTCAAAACAGTGGTTGTCTTCAACCACTGACCATTCTCATAAACTTGAGCATGAGATGATTATGTGCTTTATTATTGTTTTACCAGGTTCCTTTGGTGCTGTTTTTAGAAAATCCTTTATTTTTTTAAGAAGGATTTTCTCGAATAAAGCAGGATATACTGTTTTCTATTTTTTTTTTGGTATGATATATTTTGAACTTTTACTGGTTTTTGATAGTAAAAGTTTCAATCTCCTGTCAGGATAGATAACCTTTATTTTTGTTGGTTAATTTATCCTCAAGCAGATCAAAAGGAAATGGTATATTTGTCATGGTCATGTCAAACTCAAGTTTGCTCCTAATCTTTGAAAATGATTGATTGTCAACAGATCTTAAAATACCTGGGTACTCATGTTTTAATTCAAATATGATTACAAAGATGAGTTACTTTGGTAAAGAGTTCACATTATCTGGGGTGCTAAACCACTGTCAAGGAGTTGTAAAGGCTTCAAAATACGTAATTGACATGTGGTAAAACCCTGAATGAAAATCCTCAAAACCGTTGCTGACATACTGATCTTTCAAATCACTACCAATATATTACCCCTAACCACTGTTTTGTTCAAACATCTGTTTCCTAATTACTATCCACTGCTGAAAGTCATCCACTGATCCATCATTTCTCCTGGCAAACACTGATGCTCAAAATCAGTGTCTTATCCACTGATGTACTATCTACTGATAGTAAAAATCATCCACTGATGTCACATTATTACCGTTGTAACCACTGATGTTTGCTTCATCAGTGGTTTTCAAAACAACTGTCCTATGCTATTCATCCATTTCATCAGAGCTTGACACGTGGTCTGTTTTTAGCCTTCAGATCAAAATAACCGCTGCCACATCAGTGATCACTTTTTCCCTAAATAAAACCCTGATTAAAACCCCCAAACAGGGTTTTACACTGTCGAATTGAATTCCAAAGTTCTCTTCTCAAAGCAGTTTCCAACCTTTCTTCCCAAATCACTCACCGATTCTTCTTCATCAAAATGACGAAGTCAAAATCAAAATCAAAATCTAAACCAAAATCACCATCATCTTCAAAAGAGGTCGCTCAAACGGCCGAAGAAACCATTGAAATCCCATACAAATCACCGCACAACTACTTGGGTCTCCTCACAAAACCCTCAAACAACCGCACCTTCGATTCTGTCATCGACACACTATCTGAATCAAAGTACAAAACTTTGTTGACAGCAGATGCTCCCATTTACCTGCAAACCCAGAGAGAGTTCTGGAAAAATGCTACTCTTGAGAAACAAGACGATAAAGTAGTAGCCATCAACTCCTCGATACAGGGTAAAGCGATCCAAATCACTCCACAAACAATCTCAGAAGTCTTTAAACTCGATGATCAGAAAGGTAAAACTTCTTTTGACAAAACCGAGTTGAAAACTGACTTTTTGAAAAGAGGGTATGCAGAACAATCAAAGGTAGATACCCTACAAAAAGGTTATTTTCCGTCTGCACCCAGATTTCTATTTCACACACTTTTGTCGTGTGTTTCAAATAAAACAACAGCGTTTAACGAAATACCATTGAAGATTCAATGCCTGGGCTATGCTATTTTAAATAATAAAGATTACAACTATTCCCAGGAAATCTTCAATGACTTGGTAAAGAATGTTGATAGCAAAACATTTTTACTCTTTCCAAGGTTTCTAAGTTACTATTTTAAACAAAAAATTTAAAAAGAAAATGAAAATGTGCCAAAACAAGGTGTTTATTTTCAAATAAAAAGTTTAACACCTGAAACATTCACTAGAATGTTGGCACCAATAAAAACAAAAGCAGAGGTGTCCGAGCAGAATTTAGCAGTTACTACTGCTCCTCAGACATCTGCTGCTGAGCCCACTGCTCCAGGTGATCATAGCAGCACTACCCCTGCTTTGAAACCCACACCTGCCACTACCAAAAAGAAAACATCCAGAAAGCCCCCCAAACCCAAAACAAAGGCAACTCTGGAAGATGAGATCCCAGAGCTAATGCCTGTGACAACACAAATGTCACCACAAACCACTGCTACTACTTCCTCACAGCAGTTGGTAGAAAGATCTCCACCATTGCCTAAAACTCCTCCTGCATCCTCACAAAAGGATCAGGTTGTAAGCACAGGGACCCCACAATATGAAGCTCTGGATTCAATCGGATCCATCTTCCTCAGTCCTGATCCCAAGGACATGTCTCTTTCAACTCCCATACCCTCACCAATAATATTACCACAATCCATGCTACCTTTGTTGCATGTAGTTGATATAGCTCAGACAAAAACCAGTTCCTCTCAATCACCCATCAAAGAGAGTACACTCCAACAAGTGACTGGGTCTGATGCTTATACTTCTGGTATCCCAGCAACAATTGAGGAGGTTACACCCCCTGAGTTACAAGTAACTCTCGGTGGTAGTTCAAGTGGAGCAGCAACTACAACTGATGGATCAACAGATCTTCAGTTGGACAGTTGTTTCATTAATAAGACTCCCTTGAAGGCAATTTCTTCAATAGAACCTCTGATAACCACCAGAGAGTTTGTTATGCCCACTGGTACCTTTACAAGGTTAACAAGTGCTGAAGGAAGAAGTCCCCAGTACCAAGAACAAGGGGCATCAATGAGTGATTTTTGGGACTCAGTTCCTAAGTCACACATTGATACAACCACTACTAGTGGGGATTCAGATGATCCCATTAAAGTGGGTGATGATTCAAAATATCAGGAATTGACGGGCAGAGTTGAAAAACTTGAAACCTCGGTTGCTGAAATAAAGGATATGGTGTAGGAGATTCTGAAAGCTCAAAAAGCACAATCCACTACTGTTCCACCTCAAGCACCTGCTCCACCACAAGCATTTGCTGCAAATGAGCTCTGGAATATCTTTCAACCCTTACTTGAACACCAAAAACAGATGGCTGATCAGCAGCATGAAATACATGTAAAACTGCTGACAAATATGGTGGAGTCAAGATTTAAAGATACTCAAGCAGACATCAAAGCTATCAAGGCTCATCTCCAAAGCACTCCTGGAAAGGTTCCATCTACTATCCTTTTCATGGATAAAAACCCCTTGCAGATAATGCCAAAAAGGGGGAAAATGTAAAAAAGATGAAGAAAAAGGGAATTGAAGATGGTCTGTATGTTGAACCAGAACAAGGAAAACAACCATCTAAAATCTCAAAAGATTCAACATCTGAAACTTCCATCCAAACAGCTGATACAGCAGTGGTTACAAAAACTGCTGTCAGTAGCCAAACAGCTGCCATCTCATCAACACACACTACCACAACCATTGCTCTACCACCATCATCATCTACAATTATTTCACCACCATTTCCTCCTGCCATAAAGCAGAAGACAGCAGATGTTACAACATCTGCTGTAATGACAACAGTGATTGAGACACCAGTTGTTTCAACCACTGTCAGTCAATCACAATCACAAACCACTGCCACTCATATCACCACCACTGATCCACCCAAGACATCATCTTCCTCTCCTACAATAAAGAGGAGAAGGATCTTCATACCCTATGACTCACCACCATCATCAAAAACTACTTCACCACCTTCAACCCCTGCACAAAAGCAGAAGACATCTACTGACACATCAATAGTTGTAATGACAACAAAGGTTGAAACACCAGTTGTTTCAACAACTGTTAGTCAGCCATCCACCATTGCTTTCACCAGTCTCTCATCACAACCAACAAAGCTCTAAACCAGAAAAAGAAAACTTACTCAGCCAGATGAGGACAAATATGATCCCACTGCTGCAAAATATCCATTGGAACTAGATGCTATAAAAAATGAGATGAGGCAATTCTACACTGATAATGATCCTTCAAACAGAAGATTTCCTTCACTCGCTGGCTACATGGTTCCGGAAAACATGGATGAATATCTTGAGCTCAAAGCAAGACAGGCTAAGATAAGAGCCAAGGTTGAATGTGAAGGTCAAGGTGATGAAGCCATTGCTGAAAGATTGGAACTTCTGCTCACAAAAGTCAAACAAATAAAAGATTTTGCACAAGAGCTGAGCAAAGAAAAGGCAGAACAACGAAAAGAGATAAGAAGAAAACTTCTTGCATACATCATGCAAGAAAAATTTTATCCTACTGAAGAAAACCAATTTGAAGAATGGCCAATAGTGGCTTTAAAGCATGAAGCTGATAGGATTGATAGAATCAAGAATGATCCTAAAAAGAAGAAAAATGCTCCAAATTGGAGCAAATACAAAAAGTTCATCACTGACCTAACAGCTGAGTACAAAAGAAAGAAACAGGAGTTGGTGGATGCAAAAGTGGACACTGCCAATGCCATATCAAAATGGTCAAAGCAGCAAACTGATGAAGCCTATGAAAGGCTGAAGAAAAGGAAGATAACTGTATCAGGCACTTCAAAGAAGCATGAATAAATGATGAAGCTTGAACAGCAGATTGAAAACCTCAAAACACTGTTCAGGTCAACAGGAAATCCCAATCTTGTGTCAAACCAAGAAGAAGGAGAAAAGCTGACAAGTGAAGAGGTAAAGGAAAAGGAAGTTGAGTACTTCACAGAATCCATCATGAAAATGGGTCTAAAAGAAGATAGCTCAGAAAAACTTCAAAACCTTTTTAAGAAGGTGTTAACTAAGCCTGCATCATCAAATACTTCAGAAGTTTCAGACATTGAGCCAGATCAACAAAAGAGACAGGAGCAGATAGAAAAGGAGACTGCAGAAGACATAGCTGCAGCAAACAATGTTATTGAAATGGCCTTCAAACGAATGTCTGAAAGTCTGCAAGTATTCATAAGGCCAACATCTCCCAACTCATCAATGAATAAATCTCTCCCAAGAAACCCATTGGGTTTAAAAGTACTAAAGTGGATGTCTGATCAAAAGACCCACGTATTGACTCTAGTCAGATCCAATGGCGAAGTGAAGTACATATCAAGGAAAGAAGCACTAGGCCTTAGTGTTGAAGATTTGCAGGATCTCCTTGAACTTACACTGTGCCGGGATGAAGATGACACAAGTTCCGAAGAATTTGAAGAAGAATTTAAAAGAAAAGCAAGGGAACTTCTGATGAGGAATAAAGATCCAGAATAATGAAAGGTTTTGGCATTATCTGTTCCAGGGGGAGATTGTTGGGATTGAACCCTACCAGAGGAACAGATAATGAAAGCCAAAACCAGTTCACAACAGTGGATTCGAAATAAGCAGTTGTTTACACTAAGTCTTCTCCCTTGAAAGTGATTACAACTGTTGAAGGCCTTATATCCACTGCCCGCATACAATTGCTGCTGTTCTGCCTAACTACTGATGAAGCCTAGAAGACTGCTGGAAACTAAGCACTGCTGGTACAAACTGCTGATGACAAAGCACTGCCCAATCAAGGACTGATCAACCTTGAGGAAAACACTGATGATTAGAGAGAGCAGTAGTTTAGTATATCATATGTTTCATGTATAGTCAGTTGTTTAGAATAGCAGTGTTTGTATAAGACAGTAGATACAGGTTGTTAGGCTGTTAGACGTCGCTTTCATGGTGACGTCAGCTGAGATGCCTCAGCGGTTTGGTTTGTCTATAAATGGAGCAGTACTCTGTACTGTTACATTTGATTTGTCTTGAGTGAGTTCTTCTCCTCAATTCAATCCTTTCATCTTGTGCAATCCAACCTTGGGGTATCAGGCTGAGGGGGAGCTTAGATTGTAAGCATGCTTTGTAATCTTTTGATTGACTTTGTAATCTTTCAACTAATGCAAATCATGTGTTTATCAAAACTGTTTTCTCCTTTGATTGTGTTTACAAAGTTTGTTATTCATTTCCGCTGCACTTTACATTGTTTCATATTCATTCATTATTCAAATTACACAAACAAACACAAACCCCAAACTTTCAGTGGAACTGAAGGTCCTGTGGGACTACTTTGTTGCTTCGAGAAAGCTGAATCTATCTTTGCCATGTGTAACTGTCCAGCTGGGGACAGGGTGAAATTTGCTTCAGGCACCCTAGAGGTTGGTGCCTTGACTTGGTGGAATGCTCAGGTGCAGATGCAGGGCATTGAGATGGCAAACGCGATAACTTAGGATGATTTCAAGGAGTTGATACAAGAAGAGTACTGCCCTCGCGATGAAATTCAAAAGCTGGAAAACGAGTACTATAACTTGAAAATGGTGGGGTCTGAGATCGAGGCTTATACGAAACGGTCTCACAAGCTAGCGAACATGTGTCCTAACCTATTCCGACCACCTCACCGCAGAACTGAACTCTACATCAAAGGATTGGCATCACAAGTCAAGGGTTTAGTCACTGCAGCAAATCTTGACAACCCGCCATGGATCATCAGATTGGCTCATAAGATCACTGATCAGGAAGTGGAGCGTGGCTTGCTACCGCCACGTGTTACTGCCACTACTGCTACTACTACCCCCACCATTGACAACAAGCATAAATGGAATGCCGCAGACAAGGCGACTAATTCGAATCAATCACAAAAGAAGCCTGACAAAAACAACAGCAGTCGTAGTTTCAGTCAGTCATCTTCGGTCAACCAGAATCAGAACAACAGTCAAACTTCGGGCTCTTATGTGGGAAAACAGCCGAAGTGCAACAAGTATGGTTTCCACCACAATGGTTCGTGTAATCGAACATGTCAAAGGTGTGACAAAGTGGATCACATGGCGAAAGATTGTAGAGCTCCGCATCCAAAGCAGCAGCAACAGCCCCAACAGCAACAACAGAGGCAACAACCACAACATACTCGAGGAAATCAAAGGGGATGTTACCAATGTGGCAACGAAGGGCACAACAAGAAGGATTACCCACAATTGAATCAGAATGGCAACAACAACAACAATGGGAGCAATAATCGCTAGAACAACAACAACACGGGGAACAACAATAATGGGAATAACGGTGAGAATGGCGCTCATGGGAGAGTGTTTACTATTGGAGCAGGTGATGCAAAGAATGATGGAAACGTCATGACCGGTACGTTCTCTGTCAACGGTATTTTTGCTTCTGTATTATTCGACTCTGGTGCCGAGTGGAGTTATGTGTCTTTGGGGTTCAGTCGTCAATTAGGATTAACTCCAACACCCCTCAAGACCAAACACGTGCTAGAATTGGCTGATGGGAAGTCAATTGAAGCCTCACATGTACACTTAGGGTGTAAACTTGATCTCTTGGGTCAAGTGTTCGACATTGACCTTCTTCCCGTCACTCTTGGTAGCTTCGATATAGTTGTTGGTATGGACTGGTTGTCCAAGCACCAGGCCTATATACTTTGTAAGGAGAAAATTGTATGTGTACCTCTCCCTAGTGGGGAACCACTGTCTGTTCAGGGTCATCGAAGTGGTGCAGCTGTCAGCATTATTTCGACCATGAAAGCCCAGAAGTGTTTGCGGAAGAGCTATCCTGCTATTCTTGCGCTTGTTGCTGATACTCAGCCTGAAGAGAAGAGAATTGAGGATCTACCAATTGTTCGTGAGTTTCCTGAAGTTTTTCCCGAGGAACTTCTAGGTTTACCTCCACACCGTCAAGTGGAGTTCCAAATTGATCTTACACCAGGAGTAGCTCTGATTGCTCGTGCACCTTATCGCCTTGCACCAGGGGAATTACAAGAACTATCTAATCAACTCAAAGAACTGTTGGATAGAGGATTTATCCGACCCAGCTCTTCGCCGTGGGGAGCCCCAGTTTTGTTTGTGAAGAAGGACGGATCTTTTCGCATGTGTATTGACTACCGTGAACTCATCAAGGTGACAGTCAAGAATCGCTATCCCTTACCTCGCATTGATGATCTGTTTGACCAGTTGCAAGGGTCAAGCTTCTACTAAAAAATTGATCTTAGGTCGGGCTATCATCAGATGAGAGTCCGAGAAGAGAATGTTCCCAAAACAGCCTTTAGAACGCGGTATGGCCATTACAAGTTTCTGGTCATGCCATTCGGGTTAACCAACGTACCAGCCGGTATTCATGGATCTCATGAACCGCGTATGTAAACCATATCTTGACGATTTTGTCATCGTGTTTATCGATGACATTCTGATCTATTCTAAGAGCAAGGAGGACCACGAACGACACTTGCGTCTTATCTTGGAGCTCCTGAGGAAGGAGCAGCTTTACGCGAACTTCTGGATTCGAGAAGTACACTTCCTTGGCCACATAGTCAATGAGCTGGGAATACATGTGGATCCCGCTAAAATCGACGCTATCAGGAATTGGGCAGTACCAAAGAATCCTTCAGAGGTGCGGAAATTTCTTGGTATCGTAGGGTACTATCGAAGGTTTATCGAATGATTTTCAAAGATCGCTCAACCTCTCACCGCTCTAACACAGAAACGTGTCGTGTATTCCTAGGGAACGAAACAGGAAGACGCCTTCCAGCTTCTAAAGCAAAAACTCTATAGTGCACCGATTTTATCTTTACCTGAGGGTACCGAAGATTTCGTAGTGTACTGTGACGCCTCTAATCAGGGTCTCGGTTGTGTGCTGATGCAACGCGAGAAGGTGAAAGCTTACGCCTCTCGACAATTGAAGGTTCACGAGAAGAATTACACGACTCACGACTTAGAGTTGGGAGCCGTGGTTTTTGCACTAAAAATTTGGAGGCATTACTTGTACGGTACTAAATGCACTATTTATACCAACCACAAGAGCCTTCAGCATATCTTTGACCAGAAAGAGTTGAACATGCGACAGCGTCGCTGGGTGGAACTCTTAAACGATTATAACTATGCAATCAAATACAATCCAGGCAGAGCTAACGTTGTAGCTGACGCCCTTAGTCGCAAGGAGACGAAACCTAAACGTGTTCGAGCTTTGCAGCTCACCATCCACTCTATTCTACCTGATCAGATTCGTTCTACCCAGACTGAAGCTGTGAAAAATGAAAACCATAAAGCCGAAGCCATGCGAGGCTTGGAGAAGAAACTGGTTGAAAGGTCTGATGGTATTCGCTATTTCATGGAGTGAATATGGATCCCTTCATACAGAAACCTTAGAGAACTGGTGATGGACGAAGCACATAAGTCTCGCTACTCTGTTCACCCAGGTTCTGATAAGATGTATCAGGATCTAAAAGTCATGTATTGGTGGCCGAAAATGAAAGCCCACATAGCGATGTATGTGAGCAAGTGCTTGACTTATGCAAAGGTCAAGATAGAGTACCAAAAACCCTCTGGTTTGCTCCAGCAACCAGAAATACCTATGTGGAAATGGGAACAAATAGCCATGGATTTTGTCACTAGGCTACCTAGAACTCAAAACGGGAACGATACCATTTGGGTGATCGTCGATCGTCTCACGAAATCAACGCACTTCCTCGCAATCAAGGAAACTGACAAGTTTTCACAGCTGGCTGGCATTTACTTAAATGAGGTAGTTTCCAGAAATGGAGTGCCAACCTCCATTATCTCTGATCACGATCCGCGTTTCATATCCGATTTGTGGCAAGCGATGCACAAATCATTTGGCTCACGTCTTGACATGCGCACTGCTTATCACCCTCAAACGGATAGTTGTTGGTGCATGCGTCTGTCGACTTCGTCTTGTATCGAGTCTTGTACGTAGAATGTTAGAACAGTGCACGTAGTTAAAGAGTTAAAGGTATTTCGCTTGAATGGAAGGGATTTCGCTTGAAAGGAACTTGTGCAGTTTCAAGCGAACTCAACATGAGCTGTTTCGCTTGAACTGACTTCTTGTCTCCTTCAAGCGAACTCCAATGCCTATAAATACCACTCAAGCGAATTCATTTGTAAGGTTCTTGTTTCCGGTAGCGAAGCTCTGCCGAAGTGTTCTCAGGGTTGTAATCGATCTTAAATCAATATACGAACAGTTTAAAGGGTGAATCTTGCTGAATTGAACTTGATACTTGTGTTTCCGCCACTCGTATTGAGATAAACTCTTCTGATCGACTCATTCGGGTTTGAAAACGATCCTACAAGTGGTATCACAAGGAGGAAGAGTTCATACTAATTCAGTCACAAATTCTGTTTTTCTACACTTTCTTTCAAAATCAGACAAGTTTCCACGGTTAAAAACATCTGATTTTCACACATGATGTGCGTAATACTGTTTTGACAAACCCTAGAAAGTTTCAGAACAAAATTCAACCATTTGATTGACAAATTGAACAAAAATCAGACCAAAAATATGACATCATGCTGAGTTCGCTTGAATAGTTCTGGTTGAGTTCGCTTGAGAAATCACTTTGGGGTTGTTTTCGCTTGAATAATTCCTGTTGGTTTCGCTTGAGTGTGCATTTTTGGTTTGTTTTCGCTTGAAATAGATATTCGCTTGAAATATTAGAGTGTTCGCTTGAAAAGGGTTTCGCTTGAGAAAGTCTGTGAGTTCGCTTGAATTTGTTTCGTAGTCCGCTTGAACAGTGATCTCGCTTGAATTGGGATTCAGTTTGAAATTTGTGATTTCGCTTGAGATTGACTGTTTTGTGAACTTTTGAAAAACGAAACATGGAGAACGAGTTTTATAACGCTTTTGCTGGTCCAATGAACATTACTCAGAGTACATTACTTGAGAATGAAACGGGGACATCACAGAAACCACCTAAGCTTTTGGATATTGATGATTATAATGGTTGGTCCGAACATTTTGGTAATTGGGTTGAAGCTTATCATTTGGATGCTTGGGAACACACTGAAGTTCCATATGAAAGGCCCACAAAGAATGGTAATCCGATAATGACAATCAGAGAAATAAGTGCTGAGGAGAAAAAGAAGTATAGAGATGAGAAATTGATGGTGAGTCTGTTACAGCAAGCGATCAAAGAGGACATTCTGATTTTGCTTCAACATGATGGAAGTGCTTATTCAATCTGGAATGAATTGGAAGCAAAATTTATAGGAAGTGATGATATGCTCAAGAACAAGATGTCACTCATGAAGAAAGAATTTGATCTATTCCGTGGTTTGAAATCCGAAAACACCAAGCAGATTATTGAAAGATATTGTAACTTGGTGAGAAATATGACGAAGCTAGGCATCAAAAAGGATACTGATGAGCTGATTGAGAAAGTTGCAGATGCTTTACCACATGATATTTGGGGAACATATCTGATGATGTTGAGAAACAATCGGAAAGAATATAAAAAGTTAACACTGGGTGAGTTCATCAAACATCTGGAAGCTCAAGAGATGGAGCAGAAAAAGATCGCCAGGAAGAAGAATTACAATGGAGAACAAGACATCGGCTTGTATTTCAAGAGTGGTGTTAGTGAAAAGACATATTTTTCTCCAAAGGTTGGAACTGCTTTCAGTGTAAAAGATTCTTCAGAAAGCTCATCTCAAGGATCAAGCAGCAAAACTGGATTCTCTTCATTTCCAACTTATGATCAACAGTTTTCTACAACAAAGAGTGGCAAAGTTCTTCAATGCAACATTGCCTTAAAACTTGAGAATGATCAGAATTATACTGAGGAAGTTGCAAAGAGTCATATGTCTTTGTTAGTGACAATGCTTGAATCTTATGGAGGCTTAGTTGCAGGAAGGATCGGGAATCCAATGCTCACTAAAGAGGATTACGATCAAATTGATGCCGAGGAAATGGAATTGATGGACATTAATTGGTGCATGGCTAGTGTGTTGAGACGGGCTGAAAAGTTCAAACAAATTACAGGCAGAGATGATTTTCGCGAGGCACATGTGTCAACTTTAGGTTTTGATAAGTCTAAAGTTACTTGTTTTCGTTGCAGGGAAAAGGGGCATTTCAAGAGAGAGTGCACAAATCGTGAAGCTAGTGGAGCTCAAAACCCTTTCGGAAACAACGATTACTACAAGAAGGCGATTTATCATCAAGTCTCACAACAGCCATATCAACAACAACAGGCACCACATCAAGCACAAACTGCACATGGAAGGAATGTGATTGAAGATTCTAAGAGAGCGTGTTTGGTTAATCAGGGCAAGGATGGTGGTTTTAGATGGGATAAATACATTCCAACAGAAAGTAAAGTGTGTTTGGCAGATCAATATGATGAAAAATTGCCAGAAGGGTTCAGTTGGGATAATTTTTGCCCATATAAAGAATTTATGGAAAAAGAGATGTTAAATGCTAAAGCTTTTGTTGCTAATGTTAGAGATGAATATTGGGCAGATAAATACAGAAAAATGAGAGAAGCTGAAGAGGAGAAATGGAGAAAAATTGAAGAAGAGGAAGAGGAAGAAGAAAGGATAAAAGCTGAAGCTGAGAAAGAGAAAAACAGAAGAGCTGAGATGTTTCAAGTGAGAAGAACAGTCAAAGAAGTTCCAGAATTTGAGATCAAAGCTGATACTGAAGTAGTCAAAGTTCCTGAAAAGTGTTTGAATTGTGATTCTTTGATCATGCAAAACAACGAGCTGCTACACACTATAAAAAGATTGAAAGAATCTTATGATACTTTGAACAGAGAGATTAACAAGTACACTGAGTCGAACAGTGAACAAGCCGTTGTATTGAATACACTCAAAGGAGCTTACATGAGACAGCTTGATGATGTCAATTACTACATAGAGAAGTGTGCTGAGCTAGAATTGAAGTTGGCAACACAAAGAATAGAAACTGAAAGAGTCAACAATTTACTAAAAAGTTACTCATGTTCTACTTTTATTGTTGACAGGATTTATCCACTTGTGGAAAGAATGAAGACTTTTGAAGAAGAGAAGATTTCGGAAGAAAAAAAGTCCGAGACAAAAGAAGAGGATGAAGTAGAAATTTCTGGTAAGAAATCAAGTGTTGTCTACAATAGATGTCCGCCCCCGGTCGAAAATGGATATTCGCCTCAAAATCCAAATTCCGAAAGAGTCAAAAAGGCAATTAACTTACAGTGGGAGTCAGGGTCGTCGGATAATTTGCCAGAAAATATTGATGTTATGTTCATATCGTCTGACACTGATCATGAGTCCGAGTTGATTAAACGTGTGGTCGATCAGGTGTTAGATAAAGATGACATAGAGGAGTCAAAAACGGAGTCCAAATCTGAGTCAAAGTCTGAATCCGACAAGTCAAAGTCAACAATCAAAAGGGACAAACGGGTTTATGACAAAGAGTTTTTGAAAGATTCTGACAAATTATATTCTGATGAGATTTTTCCAATAAGAGGTGTTAAAACTGACATGATTAAAAAGGTTTTCAAACTAACAGAAATTAATATTTCTGAAATAAAAGATGTAAATCTTAATGATAAACCTAAAAAATACACCTCAAGAGTTCAACAAAGAGAAAACAAGAAAAATGGTTACAGTTCTGGTTCAGATTTTCAAAAGAAACCAAACCATTATGGTAACTTCAAAAAGAATAGACTAGGTTTTATTTCACCGAAAAATTATAAAAATGAGAAAACTTATAAACCAAAAACTGTTTTTGTTTCAGGAACAAGTGCTGAGAAAGAACAAAAAAGTTCATTTTGGAAGCAGACAAATCAAGAATTCCTTGCAAAGAAGCAAGATGAGATGAAGAAAAGTGTTATTCAGAAGACTACAGAGACAAGAACCTGTTTTTAGTGTAAAACAGTCGGTCACATTGCCAGAAATTGTCCAAAGACAATACAGACAAAACAGGAAGTCTCCGGTAAAGTTGTTGAGAAAACTGAACTTATAACCAGAAAATTTACAGGCTTTGAAAATTCAACCTTTGAGATTGGTGAATGTTCAAAGAATGTGTTAAAAAGAAAAGAAAATCTGAAAAATCAAAAATGGGTTGTTAAGGGTTCAGGAAACAGTTCTAGTGATGAATCGGATTCCATAAAATCAGAGGAGCCACGTGTTAAAGAAAAGGTTGAGAAATCAGTTCCGAATGTGGATGATGTGAATTTTCCACCATTGCGGGCTGAAAATTTTAAGAAGAAAGTTGGAAACGTTGAAATTTCAAATCAATTTTATTCTGACAAGAAGAAATTTGATATTGATAAGGTTTTCAACAGAAATGTGAAACACATTTTTGGAAAAAGGGTCGATGGTAAGGCCAAAGGAGTTAAAGAATTCTATGCTTCCAAAATGAATGTTCACAAGTCTGTTGAAAGTAAAGATGAAGAAGAGGTGGTTACACCCAAGGATGGTCAGGCCTGGGTGTCTATATTTTTCAAAGAATAAAAACCTGACTTGCCGGAGATCCCAAGTTTGTAATCGTGGATCAGGAATCGGCATTCTTCTTGATAATCATTTTTGTGAATGAATTTTATAATGACTAAATTTTGGCAAGACATACTGCAGGAATTGGCGGAACTCCCAGGTTGGTAAGTGAGGAGTAGGAATCGGCATTCTGAGAATTCAACCTACATGTGGTAGTGGTTGGTAAACCATGTGGTTGAAAAAGAGTTTGTGATAAAAGTGTTAATATCAAGGTCATTAGGTTGAACTTGATTGGATTGATCTTACAAGTGGTAAATCAGGGACATTAAGTTGTATCTGATTTCCTACAAGTAGTTGAGAAACAATGTGATGAATCAAACCCCTAACCTTCAAATGGTAAAATCAATCAACAAAACTAATTTTCCGGAAAAACCATTTGATTAAAACAAACTTAAGTGTTTTGAAATCAATGGGAAAATAGTTTGTTGTAAGGGGGAGTTCTGATTGTTTATGCCAAGTGGATGGCGAATTGAAGAGATTCAATATCAGTTGTCAGTTTGTTTGTAGAGGTAGTATATCAAAATTTGTTTTCAAATTTCCTAAAATGTGTTTGCATTTTAGGGGGAGTAAGAAATTTCAGAAAATACAAAAACATTTGAAAATTTGAAAAATCCAAAAACATGAAAAAATGAAAATGAGTTTTGTTGTCAAAAAGAGGAAATGATAGTAGATCAGTGTGGACTGTCACGACATGCTAAAGAAATGGAAAGTTAAAATGTGATAAACGATCTCACTAAAGATGTGACGGTAGGCTCAGCTAGACTAGTAGATTTGCGAGAACGATACAAACTTAAATGAAAAAGCCTAGTTCTAGTGGGAAACATGGTTGAAAGCATAGTACTTAGTTTTGTCCTTCTTGATTGTGTGCCTACTCAGTAATCGCTGATTGTCTAAAGACATAAAACTGGTCGAGTTTGTGAACTTTCACAACTTTGCTAAAAAGTCGCTGTGATTGTGCATTTTATTTTGCAAAGATTTAAACTTGTCTTATTTTTTTATTTTGTTTAAGCATTGGACATCCTCTGCGTATACGTGAGTATCGACCTAGATGTTATTGCCTAAACGTTCTGCTTTATTTTCTTTGGTGTTTCGTTTAAGCTTTGGACCTCCTCTGCGTATACGGAAGTATCGACCTGGTGGTTAAAGCCTAAACAACTTCAACTTGTTTTATTTTCTTATTTTGTTTAAACATTAGACTTTCTTCGCGTATACGGAAATATCGACCTGATTGTTAATGTTTAAACATTCTGCTTTGTTTTCGCACAAATCACAGTTGATAAAAGTTTAAAGGCATTACTTGAGTTAGTGTATTGCATGATAAGGGGATATGCTGAGATTGTGGGGTCCATAAGAATTTAGTGTAAATTAATATACCTTAACGTATCGGTAAGCATTTCGAAAGTTTTTAGATTGAGTTTATGTGGACAACAATATCGTCAATCTATGTGAATCGTTTAGAACTTAAAATGTTTAAAGCTTAACGGTGTTGGTGTTTTGTCTCATAAACTGATATGATCCTCTTACACAAACTCACAAAAATAGTGTCTGTAAATATTTCTTTATTGCATTTCATTACATTCAAAAATCCAAAAAGAATTTAAGTGTGTTTTAGCATAAATTTTGAAAAATTCAAAAAGATTTTCGACAACTGATGTTGGATAGCTGATTTTCAAAATTCCGAGTGCTAAACAAGATGAACAAATTGTTTGGGAGAAAATGTTTGAGATGTTTTTGAAATGAAATGAGAAACAGAGGTTTTAATTGAAAAATCATTTATTGATTAAATAATTCATGCAAATGGTAAATGAGATTTGAAAATTTTATCCACAAGAGGTTATCAGAAAACTTATTTTTTGGTAGAGATTTGTGCAGGATTAGACAGATTCTGATACCTGAGATAGATGTATACCAGACTGCGATCCCAGCTTAATGAGAGGGGGAGTCTGAGGACATCAAGAAAGAGCTCAGAGATAGGTTGCGATTCTGAAAGAAAGAGAAAGAGATTGATCGTGGATGCTTACATTGGAGAATATTTGGAGAGAGCAAGCAGACTGATAAAGACTGAAGGTTTGACAACCGAAGACTCGACACTAAAGACTCGTCAACATTCGAGGGGTTGTCTGTTGGTGCATGCGTCTGTCGACTTCGTCTTGTATCGAGTCTTGTACGTAGAATGTTAGAACAGTGCACGTAGTTAAAGAGTTAAAGGTATTTCGCTTGAATGGAAGGGATTTCGCTTGAAAGGAACTTGTGCAGTTTCAAGCGAACTCAACATGAGCTGTTTCGCTTGAACTGACTTCTTGTCTCCTTCAAGCGAACTCCAATGCCTATAAATACCACTCAAGCGAATTCATTTGTAAGGTTCTTGTTTCTGGTAGCGAAGCTCTGCCGAAGTGTTCTCAGGCTTGTAATCGATCTTAAATCAATATACGAACAGTTTAAAGGGTGAATCTTGTTGAATTGAACTTGATACTTGTGTTTCCGCCACTCGTATTGAGATAAACTCTTCTGATCGACTCATTCGGGTCTGAAAACGATCCTACAATAGTCAGAGTGAGCGAACCATCCAGACCTTAGAAGACATGCTACGGGCATGTGTTATCGATTTTGGTAAAGGTTGGGAAAGACACCTGCCCTTGGTAGAGTTTTCTTACAATAACAGTTACCACTCTTGTATCCAGGCAGCTCCGTTCGAGGCTTTATATGGATGGAAATGTCGATCTCCTCTCTGTTGGGCTGAAGTGGGTAACAGCCAAATCACGGGTCCAGAACGTGTGCTCAAAACCTCTGAGAAGATTGTCCAGATCCGTAACCGAATGGCGGCAGCACATGATCGCCAGAAAAGCTACGCTGATAAGCGTAGGAAACCCTTGGAGTTCGCTGTAGGTGATCGTGTTATGTTGAAAGTCTCACCCTGGAAGGGTGTGGTACGCTTTGGAAAGTGCGGCAAACTCAATGCACGATACGTAGGGCCATTCAAGATTTTGGAGCGAATCAGTAAAGTGGCTTACAAACTCGAATTACCTGATGAGTTAGGTAATGTTCACGACGTCTTTCATGTCTCAAACCTAAAGAGGTGTTCGTCCGATGAAACACTTGTCGTACCGTTGCAAGAACTGAAAATCGATGATAAGTTGCAGTTCATCGAAGAACCTATTGAAATCATGGATCGGGAAGTTAAGGTTCGTAAGCACAGTCTAATCCCAATCGTGAGAGTTCGTTGGAACTCAAGACGTGGACCGGAGTTCACATGGGAACGCGAGGATCAGATGAAGCTCAAGTGTCCTCAACTATTCAAAACTACTGGGTCAAATCCTGAAGCAACTGGTGAATTTCGGGACGAAATTCCCTTTCAAGTTGGGGATGATGTGGCGCCCGAGGAAACTCCACAGTCATCCTGACTTACTTATCTTGATATCACCTCACTCCTCTGAGACTGCTTATCGAATTTCGAGACGAAATTTCTTTCAAGTTGGGGATGATGTGACAACTCGGAATTCCAAGGTCCTTTTACGTATGTGCTACTTCTAGTCACATTCTGTCATACGTTGTAATTGTGTTTTAACTATGTGAAACTCTAATAAAAGATGATTGGTTGTGAGAAAATTTTATATGACTGAGTAATGGTATTTTGAATCTAGTCGCTAAATCATGCACTTTCTGCTTGGGCCGAACCCTCAGTTGCATCCTTGGTTGCTCACGGCCCAATAGTCACGAGCCCGAAACGAAGCCAATGAATGGCCCGGCTCGTCTATGCACATACCACCCTTAACCTTGTGAAAGGCCTCCATAATCTAACTCAATTAAAAGATTAGCAAACCCTAACACTCCTCTCCTCCTCCTTCCTTGGCGTCAACTACGATACCCCTCTCGAAGCCCTCTCTCTTCCTGTTCATGCATCATCTCTCCCTCTCGTTCTTGTGCGCAATCTTAACACTCCTGGTTAGTATGATTCATCCCTGGATTGATTTATATTCCTTGTCAATCTTGATTTCGTGTTTACATGTTTAGTGATATTGGTTCATATAAAGCCGAACATGAATTAGGGTTGTGGTATGACTGATCATTGATATATGTTACACGATGAGGATGCGTGGTGAACAAGTATTGTTTGGTGACTAGTTGTAATATAATGATAGGATTATGAATTTGAAATCATTAGGGTGTTAAATGATTAATTCATGGTTGTATGATGATGTTGATTTGATGATTTGTTATTTTGATTGATCCGAATGGGTATGATGATGATGGTGATTATGTGATAATATAAAACTGCCATTTAAATTGGAATGCATAACTGTTGGAATTGATGATTGGTAAACAAAAACATGTAACTAATTTTCCATGAATTACGGCTGAACATGTCCCACTCGCACATCTAGAGTTGGTCGCACAACTGACCAGCCGCACTCATTCCCAATCGCACAAACCCACCCTAGTTGCACACCTCAAGACTTGGGTGAACTGTTGGGCCGAACCATGATGGGCCTGCATTGTTGGAATCGCACAAGGTTAAGTCAGTCACATAAGTTAAGGCCAGTCGCACACCCTGGTGTTGGGCTGTGGCAATTGGGCTGAACTTCAGTTTTGGATCTCACAGCCCGAATGGGCTTTACACGGATCGCACAATAAGGCCCAATTGCACATGCTGAGTGTTTGGGCTGCAATATTTGGGCCGAACATAGTATTGATCGCACAAGATTGAGTCGCACACTCGAGACTCAATCGCACATCCTCATTGGGCCTCGAATTGATTTGGGCCTCACGGTTACTGGATACGTGTACAACCTATTGATGTGTAGTTGTGTTGTATGTTAACTGATGAGTTGTTTGTGGCCCAAAGGTGCATTGCATATGTTATGTAGTGATTTTCTTGTGTGACTACATGAATAACTTGAATGCAAACTAATTATGTGTACTTGAACATCATAGGCTTTGATTGATTAAGTGTGAACAAGTAATTAGTCTTACCGAGCAAACTAAGGTGAGTTCACTACTCTCATTTCAAGCATGCGTCCGGTAGGGACAAATCAAACAGGCAAACAAACAAACAGACTTTCATAACCCATATCCTTGTAGCGGATATGAGGCTGTTTTTCATAAACCCGTATCCTTGTAGGTGATATGAGGCAGTTTTTTTCATAAACCCATATCCTTGTAAGGGGATATGAGGCAGTTTTCAATAAATGTTGATGTTGGATAATAAACTCACTTTCTATCACTTAAGTCCCATCATACTACCGAACTAGTTGCTTGTAGGGCAACGGGGTTATTAGTTGATAGCGCTATTAGGTTTGGCACCCTCACGACGTACCTGGATAGGACGGGCGTGAACTAATAACTTTAAAATTATGACCAATGTTTGATAGAGCATTGGGGAATGGCAAAAAGGAGCCGTCTGTGGTATCGAGTTATTATCAACATAACGTAAATCAATACTTGGTAACAATCGGTTAAACAAACTGTGAACTCGCCAGCTTTTTGCTGATACACTTTTCTGCATGCTTGCAGGCCCTTAGGTACATTGACATGGAACTTGTTGTCTGGGAAGCTAAAGTGGTCATGAGTCGTGGCAACTGGATGCACTTCTGAAGTTGAATTGTTTCAAAGCATTTATGTTGAACTTATTAAACAATTTATTATGCTTCTGCTGAACATGTTTGATTTTTTTTTAAAACCAATTTAGAATGACTCTATTTTCGTTTAATGGAAAGTTCTACTTTTACTAATCGTTCAATGTGATTAGTGGCTAGATCCTGGTACGTCACATGCCTCGTGGGGGTTTCCGCTTGTCGTATTTTTTGGGGTGTGACAGTTATGACCACAGTCACTAGTTGAAAGAATGATCAAGAGTGATATGACCATAGTCACTAGTTGAAAGAACGATCAACAACGTTGCGACCACCGTCACTAGTTGAAAGAATGATCAACAGTGATATGACCACCGTCACGGGAATCGCCTAGTGACAAATACCTTTGAATAACAGTATGATATATTGTATACATTACTTGATAACTTTCACTATTGGATGAAAGTTAGCCAATGAGTGATATGACCACCGTCGTATCGGAACTGCCACCATGTGACAAATACTGCTTGAGTTTTTGGTAGATATAAACAATATAATCTCCCTTGATACTGTAAAATATAACAATGTATTTTTTTTTATAAAATAGAATGAACTCGCTAGTATTTCTTGCTAATAAAATGTTTTCAAACGCGTTTCAGGTAACTTACTGTGAATGTAATAAAAGCCCGCTATGGAGCACTGAATGCCTAAATAAAGTGGCTATAATTACCTGAATAAAAGAATAAAATTATATTTTATAAATTAGGGTTTATCCCTATAAAAACATTTGAATGGAATATGGGTTTTAGCCAATTTGTTTAAATATTAAAAGTTTGGTGTTTTACAAACTCTGAAATTATTTCCTAACTACGATCCTGATGAAAATTTTGTCACACCCCGACCGCGTAAAACAACAAATCGCGGCGGAATCATCGGGGAGTGTTGTAACAGAATCATTGTTTCAAAACACACGGAAATTTGAAGTTTCGTTTTATTAAACATTAAATATTTACATAATCTAAATAAACAATTTAAACATAGTCTATCATTGTTATTAAGTCACTAAGGCCTCGTCCAGTCCTATGTGAGCATGCATCCTAGCAATCAACATCATTCAACAACACCTGAAACATATGTGAAAACAAAGTCAGCAAAGAAATGCTGGCGAGTACATAGGTTTTTGAGAGTGTCGGATTCATGGCTAGTTTACATGTTGCAATACTTAATTAAAAACCTTGTTTTGAAAAGTATTGTATTGCGACATAATTAGCCAACTCAAATCAAGTTGGTTATAATTTATAAAATCTCGTAGCCATGATTCTTAACCCAAAACATTTATTTAATTAAATCAAATTGTAAAACATCTCGTAAAAACTTGTTAATAATTCTCGATAATAAAATTTGTTAATAAAACTCGTTAATAAATCTCGTTAATAAAACTCGTATGGTTTATATCATTTCGAAAACCTCGTTTGTGTGACATCGTTTCAAAATCGTTTACCCAAGTGAACTAAATAACGCCACGGTATGTAATACGATGAAAACACTTATATATAGGAAGTACCAGCGGTGTATCCACCATGCTTTCATCACATTACACTCGTCCTGTTATCTAAACACTAACAAAAAACAAATCGTTTACCCAAATCGTTTAATTCGTTAAAAATCGCTTTAGTCGTTACATCATTCTCGTTTTAAATTGTGAAAACTACTTTTGATTGTCTCACTGATAACATCCAAACCTTCGCAACTCGCTTATCGCTTCTCGCATTAATAAACCACCAAAGGGTAAATTAACAATCACAGATTCAGTCGATACCCACCTAACCCACACATCACCATGGGTACAGTCTGATAACGGGATTTGTCAGATCCTATGGTACCATAACCTAATACTGGTTGGTTCGGCAAAAACTAATGGATATTATTCGTTATGTAAATACAACCAACAAGTTTGTTTACTTTATCAAAATCATTATAAATTTTGTATAAACCATATCATTTATTTTTGAAACCATCGTTAAAATATCGAAAATTGTTTAGCACATATGAATCACCCCAAAACAATTGAAAACAGTAAAATAGGGGAACTATGTACTCACCTGAGAATGCTTAGAGGTCTTGAACAACAACCAAGCAAAGCTAGAGGGAGCACGGAATTATTCGGCAACCTAATAACTATATAAATAAACCGGACCTAAGTCGGAAGATCGGATAGGATGAGGTTTTGTAAACAAATGAGTATTGGAACTCATATGACATGGTTTAACAAAGTCTACATTCTAAATCAAAACCTAACCTAAGTGCTTTCGACCCATTGTGACCCATTAAGGTAGCTTACGCTACTTTAACGTGTCGTTCGCGCAAAAGCGCGTTCGAGACGTCTAACTAGTCCTATGACAAGTATTATATGCCTAAACATGATTAAATATGTTGCATAATCAATTAAGTGACAAAAGTTTGTGTTACATATGCTTAATTATCAATTATGCATGAAAAGGGCATTTTGGTCATTTACCTAAGGCATATAAACTACCTATCATACAACTAATTAAACCTAAGTGACCATAAGGTATAACCTCGGAAGGTTATTCCCTATGCAACTATGGTCACTAAATATGTTTAGTCGGATCCTAATGATCGACCAAACGGGTCGAGTTTGAAAGTCGCTTCGGGTGTTTAGTCCGCTTGACTTACGACTCTACACAAGCACTAAACTAAAAGTGACGAGTTAAACATGTTAAAACATGTTTAACGAATTTAGAAAACAGATTTGGTATAAAAACAAACGGTTTTGATACCCAAAAGTAGTTTTGTTACAAAATAAGTGGGAATGCGCATTTTGGCCGAAACTACGACTCGTCACTGAGCCTAGATAACGTGGTAATCAGTAGGTATAGTCACTAGGGACTATAACCATCGTGATTACGCTCAAGTTATGAAGTTCAAACGAACTTCGCATTGACCATAAACCGGTCAATGTAGAAAGTCAAACGCAGTTTGACTTTTAAGCTAAAAACGCATAAAAAGAACGAAGGAATACTTACAAAAGGTCCCCGCAAGTTTGATTTCCCAAGTATTTCTCATGTATGAAGTGGTTAACACTTCAACATAGAGAAAATCTCAGAAAATCAAGTGGGGTTTGAGCTAAAGATGTGGGGGTATTTATAGATATGGCACAACCGTTAGGATCGTTTATCAGGAAATGAGCTTCAATCATGGCCGTACACCTCATGCCCATAGATTTGCAATACAAGGGGTGCCTCAAAACTAGCCAACGGTATTGAAAAAGTTACAGAATAGACCCCCAAGTTCGACCTCATTGCTGAAAAATGCAGAAAATCAACTTTCTGTCCAGATCAGGTGCTGGCGCTATGCCACGGGGAAGACAGTTGGTGCTCGTGTAGCGCCACCAAGTTCCAGATTCAGCAAAGTTTCAAAAATGACAGTTTTGGTCCCTGCACATGTTTAAGGCCTTTTTTGATGCGTTTAATCCCCGTTAACCTCATTTCAAGGCTCTAAAATGAAGTTAAAGTATAGGGAACTCAAAACATGCTCAAAAACATCACAGATGTCTGTTCGTTTGGTCGTACGGTTGTGTTATTCGGTTAATTACGACGGAAGTCGTAACGAACGCAAAAACAATCCAAATTACGCGACGAATGGAATTTTATCAAGCCAATCACTAAAATAAAATATTTTAATGATTCCATAAATTTTTGGATGTCCGGATATATTCAGAACGTAAGATATGCGCGAAAATGCAAACTTGTGCACTTTTTGACGCTTTTAGTCCCTGAATGATCAATAAAGTTTATTTTAGCACACCGAACCCCTCAAAGCCTATTTCTAAGCTATGTAAAGGATATTTAGGGTATGTTTAACTTATGATCAAGTTACGGAATGTTCGTTACAGTACGAATCGGCATACTTTCACAGTTTGTCGAAACTAGTCCCTGTAAGCGAATAAACTTGATTTCGGCATACCAAACCATCCAAAACTTATTTCTAAGTTATGTAAAGGTTATTTAAGGTATATTAAGCCTATTTTACTATCCCGGAGTGTTTGTTGTGTTAAACTGATCAGTTCGCGTATAACTTTCTAGAAAGCGAGTTAGAGCTCGAAATCGAACAAGAATTGATATGTGCAAACAATACACATATTTATACAAATCCCAAGTATGAAACACAACATTTCATTGATTTGGTATTTGTTCGATGGCCGTGGAGGCACAGATGTCACAGTCTCCCCTACTTCAGGAAATTTCGTCCCGAAATTTATTTAGAGGAAACTTGTGAGAGCATGAAACATGAAGTCGAAAAGATAAAACAACAATGGTTAGAGTTCTGAACTTGCAGTAACTTTAAATAACATCATGCTTGCAATGTAAGAGGGACACTTATATACAAGTATATGAAGCGCCGTTGGTGCGTCCACCGTACCTCCATTACATTGTTCACGTTTCGTTATTGTTGTCACTATCGGTTCTTACACATGATAAATCTTACTGTGGTTTCCGTGCACTGAATTTTTATAGTTATGTACGCGTCCATAATTACATAATTCCTTGCATAGTCCACACAGTGCATTTGATAATGTGTAGGGGAAAACCAAATGAATGAACCTGTGATGAGTGTGACTGGACCACCATAGGGTCCTTTCAGCTATATCATCACATGCCATTCTTAACCAGATTCTAAATCAATCTTTAACTAGACCACTCAAGGGTCTCTTTTCGAATCATGGAATGGTACTATATAACCCAATGGTCTTAACTACCACGTAGAAGCCCATTAAGGATCTAAGGTAGTACCTTTTGAATATCCTACTATGAATCCCTCATATGAAGATATGGAAGATTCTATGAGGATTTGGATAACGAAAATCGGATCACACAAAAAAATAAAGGAGAACACATAAACACATAATCGCATAATTGTTTAATTTGACCTTTAATTTGTTATCTTTGGACACGAGGATTTAAAGCACACCAGGAATCTAATCCGTGGATTTCATTTGGCATTTTAAACATTTTCAAGAATCTAACTATGAAGATAGGAAGATCTTAATAGGAATTCGGTTTTGTCCTTATTGAATCGTAATGTACGTATTAAAGCATACAATAAATTCAATTAAGGACTCCGATTTGAGCGATACTCATCCACAAGGATCCTTAAAAGAGGGCAACCCATCACCTTTCGTTTCGAGTTTAAGCTCGAGTTGAAGTGGTAGCTCATATTTCAATAAGCCTTCGTTTACACAAGATCATTGTGCTTGAAGGACACGAGATTGAATATCAGATAGAGCCTGAACAGAATGAACCTTGACTCGCTCCTTTCGACTAAGCACATCGGCTATGATATTCGCCTTACCAGGAAGGTAGCGAATCACGCAATCGTAATCGTTCAAGAGCTCAACCCATTGTCGTTGCCTCATGTTCAGCTCCTTTTGATTAATAATGTGCTGGAGACTTTTGTGGTCTTGTGAAAACCACACACTTCGTTCCATAGAGGTAGTGTCTCCAGATTTTGAGAGCAAATACCACAACACCTAACTCAAGATCATAAGTTGTGTAGTTCTTTTCGTGAACTTTCAACTGTCTTGACGTATATGCTATGACTTTACCTCATTGCATAAGAACATAACCAAGGCCTAGATTCGACGCGTCATAAAAGACAACGAAATCATCGTTTCCATTGGGCAAGGACAAAACAGGAGCATCACATAGCTTTCCGTTTCAGCGTTTGGAACGCTTCTTCTTGCTTAGATCCCCACTCCAAAGGCTTATTCTTCTTAGTCAAAGCAGTGAGTGGCACCGCGATCTTCGAGAAGTTCAAAATAAAACGACGATAATAACCAGCGAGACCAAGAAAAGAACGAATTTTTGTAGGTGTCATTGGTGTATTCCAATCCTTAATTGCAGCAAACTTGGATGGATCCACATGAATACCCTTCTCGTTGACTATATGACCCAAAAATTGAACTTCTTTATGCCAGAATTCACACTTAGCAAAAAGTTGTTCCCTCCTCAGGAGTTCCAGTGTCAAACGAAGGTGTTGCTCGTGATCGGCTCGAGACTTCGAATAAACAAGAATTTCATCTATGAACACAATGATGAATTTGTCTAAATAAGGTTTACAGACCCTATTAATTAAATCCATGAAAATGGCTGGAACATTTGTCATACCAAAAGGCATGACGGTGAACTCGTAGTGTCCATATCTCGTGCGGAATGCAGTTTTGGGAATATCTTCTTCGAGAACACGAAGTTGATGATACTCAGAACGCAGATCGATCTTGGAAAAACAGGTAGCACCTTGCAGTTGATCAAAGAGATCATCGATTCGAGGTAGGGGATATCGATTCTTGATGGTAAGCTTATTAAGCTCACGATAATCGACACACTTTCGAAAAGACTCATCTTTCTTCTTCACAAAGAGGGCAGGAGCTCCCTAGGGCGAAAAGCTCAGTCGGATGAATCCTTTACCAGATAACTCTTGAAGTTGAGGTGCTAGATATGCCAAGGTGACATATGAAGCAGGATTTGAAGGTTGTATAATATGAGCAGAATGCTTTTCGAAAATTATGCATGGGGTTCTTTTCAAAAATATGTTTAATGTTGTTGAAATCTTACATAATACTTTTGAAATCATAAAGTAGGCGTATTAGGTAAGTATATTTATAAAATGTTTTAAAATCATGCGAGGTAAATTTTGAAATTATGCATAAGGATTTTGAAAATACGGATAAAGCCTTTGAAATTATGCATTTGATACATTAAGTAATTATACTGTGTTAAAAATTGTTTTCATACTACATGAAATATTTTGAAATTATGAGGGTCGTTTTGAAAACCTATACTATGTATGTTGTTATGAAAAATCAGAATGAAATGATATGAGATTGAAGAAAGGTATCCTTAGTTATCTAACCAAGGAATTAAAGTGATTACTCGAATTGTCACTTTGTTTCTTAGAATGAAACGAGCACTTAGAATTTTCGAGGAAATCATGAGCAATCATATGAACGAGAGAACTACAAATACGGTTCTTTGGTGTAGGTATCGTAGGGGTATGCCATACACACATGCAACTATATTTGTACATCAGAATTGCAAATAAAGATTTATTTATAAACAAAATCGATTGTTTCCGAGTTCAAAGGAAAACACTAGAAACATAAACATTAGATTCGGATTATTCAAAGAAGCAGCTTCTTCCAATCGGCCAAATGCTCATCCATGGGTCGGATTTGCATTAAAAATCTTTGGGTATCTGTCCCTGACATAACCCGTCTTGCCATAGGTGTAGCAAGTACCAGGAGGAAAATGAGCCTGTGCTGGATCTGCTTGAAATTGAACGGGGTTCTGAAAAGCTTAGTTTAGCACAGTGACTGAACGACAGTCTCGTGCCAAATGACCAATGAGTCCACAGTTGAAACATTTCCGACATTTGACACTGGCATAGTGGTCGAAGTTACACTGATTGCACAAAGGAGCAGTTCCTAGGTACGGCTTCTTGGCTGGTGGTGCTGCCACCTGGCTAGGTTTTGCTTGATTTGGTGTAACGGTTACGGGATCCTTTGGAGCTTTACGCTTCTTTGACTTTTTCGAAGGCTCGGCTTCTGCTTTTTTCGATGCTTCTTGGGTGGCTTCATTATTGAGACGAGACATGGCGATACCTAAATCCACAGTCTTCAGGATTACTTCGACTATTCACTGGGAAAATTTGGCAGTTTGCTCGGACATTTGAGTGTCGTTGCGATGAAGAGACATTCTAGAGGAAATGAAAGACATAGGAGAAAACAAGTGAAATGTTATCAGATAATTAAAATAGAACAACAACGCATAGAAATTGCGATCATTTGTTTGTTACCTAAGGCAAACAAATGTGACGGTGATTAATCAAAGTAAACGGATCATATTAATGTATCACTGAAGACATGCTCGCCTATAAGTGAACACTCACCCCAAGAGTTCCCAGGTAAGAGTGACTGGTCCGATACTGCGAATTTGTACGAACACTCAAGCCTTAGACATAAAACTCAGGGTACAGGCATTCACCCTTCCAGTTTGCACGTGTTCACATTATAAGACCCAAACTTCGACGGGATTTTGAAAACTTAGAGGGTTCAAAACCTAGTAATCAATCATCCTAGAACGGATGATTGGTTTTCGAAGTGGATTCAAAATTTTTGTTCTTGTTGTGGTTGTCATCTAAGGATAGGTGACAGTATTGTTTTAAGATCTAAACACAAGGATCTTGTGTTAAGGTCCTAGGAAGGTTATAGACTAGGTCAAAGCATTACTAATAACCTAATTTCCTATAACCATGAGCTCTGATACCAACTTTTCTGTCACACCCCGATCGCGTAAAACAACAAATCGCTGCAGAATCGTCGGGGAGTGTTGTAACAGAATCATTGTTTCAAAACACACGGAAATTTGAAGTTTCGTTTTATTAAACATTAAATATTTACATTGTATGGAAATCTAAATAAACAATTTAAACATAGTCTATCATTGTTATTAAGTCACTAAGGCCTCTTCCAGTCCAATGTGAGCATGCATCCTAGCAATTAACATCATTCAACAACACCTAAAACATATGTGAAAACAAAGTCAGCAAAGAAATGTTGGCGAGTACATAGGTTTTTGGGAGTGTCGGATTCATGGCTAGTTTACATGTTGCAATACTTAATTAAAAACCTTGTTTTGAAAAGTATTGTATTGCGACATAATTAACCAACTCAAATCAAGTTGGTTATAATTTATAAAATCTCGTAGCCATGATTCTTAACCAAAGACATTTATTTAATTAAATCAAATTGTAAAACATCTAGTAAAAACTTGTTAATAATTCTCGATAATAAAATTCGTTAATAAATCTCGTTAATAAAACTCGTATGGTTTATATCATTTCGAAAACCTCGTTTGTGTGACATCGTTTCAAAATCGTTTACCCAAGTGAACTAAATAACGCCACGGTATGTAATACGATGAAAACACTTATATACAGGAAGTACCAGCGGCGTATCCACCATGCTTTCATCACATTACACCCGTCCTGTTATCTAAACACTAACCAAAAACCAATCGTTTACCCAAATCGTTTAATTCGTTAAAAATCGCTTTAGTCGTTTACATCATTCTCGTTTTAAATTGTGAAAACTACTTTTGATTGTCTCGCTAATAACATCCAAACCTTCGCAACTCGCCTATCGCTTCTCGCATTAATAAACCACCAAAGGGTAAATTAACAATCACAAATTCAGTCGTTACCCACCTAACCTACACATAACCATGGGTGCAGTCTGATAACGGGATTTGTCAGATCCTATGGTACCATAACCTAATACTGGTCGGCTCGGCCAAAACTAATGGATATTATTCGTTATGTAAATACAACCAACAAGTTTGTTTACTTTATCAAAATCGTTATAAATTTTGTATAAACCATATCATTTATTTTTGAAACCATCGTTAAAATATCGAAAATTGTTTAGCACATATGAATCACCCCAAAACAATTGAAAACAGTAAAATAGGGGAACTATGTACTCACCTGAGAATGCTTAGAGGTCTTGAGCAACAACCAAGCAAAGCTAGAGGGGGCACGGAATCATTCGGCAACCTAATAACTATATAAATAAACCGGACCTAAGTCGGAAGATTAGATAGGATGAGGTTTTGTAAACAAAATGAGTATTGGAACTCATATGACATGGTTTAACAAAGTCTACATTCTAAATCGAAACCTAATCTAAGTGCTTTCGACCCATTGTGACCCATTAAGGTAGCTTACGCTACTTTAACGTGTCGTTCACGCAAAAGCGCGTTCGAGACGTCTAACTAGTCCTATGACAAGTATTATATGCCTAAACATGATTAAATATGTTGCATAATCAATTAAGTGACAAAAGTTTGTGTTACATATGCTTAATTATCAATTATGCATGAAAAGGGCATTTTGGTCATTTACCTAAGGCATATAAACTACCTATCATACAACTAATTAAACCTAAGTGACCATAAGGTATAACCTCGGAAGGTTATTCCCTATGCAACTATGGTCACTAAATATGTTTAGTCGGATCCTAATGATCGACCAAACGGGTCGAGTTCGAAAGTCTAAGCGGGTGTTTCGTCCGCTTCACTTACGACTCTACACAAGCACTAAACTAAAAGTGACAAGTTAAACATGTTAAAACATGTTTAACGAATTTAGAAAACAGATTTGGTATCAAAACAAATGGTTTTGATACCCAAAAGTAGTTTGGTTACAAAATACGGGGGAATGCGCATTTTGGCCGAAACTATATAACGTGGTAATATGTAGGTATAGTCATTAGGGACTATAACCATCGTGATTACGCTCATGTTATGAAGTTCAAACAAACTTCGCATTGACCATAAACTGGTCAATGTAGAATATAGTTTGGTAACAAAATACGCGGGAATGCGCATTTTGGCCGAAACTACGACTCATCACTAAGCCTAGATAACGTGGTAATCAGTAGGTATAGTCACTAGGGACTATAACCATCGTGATTACGCTCATGTTATGAAGTTCAAACAAACTTCGCATTGACCATAAACTGGTCAATGTAGAAAGTCAAACGCAGTTTGACTTTTAAGCTAAAAACGCATAAAAAGAACGAAGGAATACTTACAAAAGGTCCCCGCAAGTTTAATTTCCCAAGTATTTCTCAGGTATGAAGTGGTTAACACTTTAACTTAGAGAAAATCTCAGAAAATCAAGTGGGTTATGAGCTAAAGAGGTGGGGGTATTTATAGATATGGCACAACCGTTAGGATCGTTTATCGGGAAATGAGCTTCAATCATGGCCGTACACCTCATGCCCATAGATTTGCAATAAAAGGGGTGCCTCAAAACTAGCCAATGGTATTGAAAAAGTTACAAAATAGACCCCCCAAGTTCGACCTCATTGCTGAAAAATGCAGAAAATTAATTTTCTGTCCAGATCAGGTGCTGGCGCTACGCCATGAGGAAGACAGTTGGTGCTCGCGTAGCGCCACCAAGTGCCAGATTCAGCAAAGTTTCAAAAATGACAGTTTTGGTCCCTGCACATGTTTAAGGCCTTTTTCGATGCGTTTAAACCCCGTTAACCTCATTTCAAGGCTCTAAAATAAAGTTAAAGTATAGGGAACTCAAAACATGCTCAAAAACATCTCGGATGTCGGCTCTTTTGGTTGTACGGTTGTGTTATTCGGTTAATTACGACGGAAGTCGTAACGAACGCAAAAACGATCCAAATTACGCGACGAATGGAATTTTATCAAGTCAATCACTAAAATAAAATATTTTAATGATTCCATAAAATTTTGGATGTCCGGATATATTCAGAACGTAAGATATGCGCGAAAATGCAAACTTGTGCACTTTTTGACGCTTTTAGTCCCTGAATGATCAATAAAGTTTATTTTAGCACACCGAACCCCTCAAAGCCTATTTCTAAGCTATGTAAAGGATATTTAGGGTATGTTTAACTTATGATAAAGTTCTGGAATGTTCGTTACAGTACGAATCGGCATACTTTTACAGTTTGTCGAAACTAGTCCCTGTAAGCGAATAAACTTGATTTCGGCACACCAAACCATCCAAAACTTATTTCTAAGTTATGTAAAGGTTATTTAAGGTATGTTAAGCCAATTTTACTATCGCGGAGTGTTTGTTGCGTTAAACTGATCAGTTCGCGTATAACTTTCCAGAAAACGATTTAGAGCTCGAAATCGAACAAGAATTGATATATGCAAACAATACACATATTTATACAAATCCCAAGTATGAAACACAACATTTCATTGATTTGGTATTTGTTAGATGGCCGTGGAGGCAAAGATGTCACAACTTTTTTTCCGCTGCGTATTTGATAAACACTATTACCGCTTGACTAGTTCACGGCTCCCGCTCCCAAGGTGGGGTCAGGGGTTGTGACAAATGAAGATAAAACACACATTCAAGTGATTCAAAATATTCTAGAATACCATTTGTTTGACTTTTGCTACAATCATTAGGGCATTCTTTTACAGTATATTCAAGCACATTAACAATGGTTGGAAACAAATCAACCAAACGCATAAGTGTTTTGTAATGGGAATTCCACCGTGTATCTCCTGGTCGTGTAAGAGAACACTCTTGATTTAACCCACTTCCAGTTAAAATTAACCCACAATTAATGTCTTTTGCTACTCTTTTGCTCTCAATTTCTCTAAGAATATCCTTTCTTTTACAAGAAGTACAAACCACATTCATCAAAGTGGTTTTCTTTTCAAAAAAAAAAAAAAACTCGTAACACCCAATTGTTTTCTAGCAACCATTACAACCACTAATTGAAGTTGATGTGAGAAACATTACACATAATACGCCGATTTGTTTTCTTCTAAAATCTTTTCCTTCAACCCATTAAACTCACCACGAATGTTGCTTGCCCCATCATAACCTTGACCTGTTAACTAACTCAAACTCAAGTTATGTTTTGCAAAAAATGTGTCAATAGAAGACTTCAAAACTAAAGAAGATGTTTCTATCACATGTACAAGTGCCACAAACCTTGTCACACCCCAACCGATGGCAGAATCATTGGGGCACGGCACTGAGCGAAACAGATTGTTCAAGAGAAATTCCATATGTTAGGATCAGAGGCTCTTGAGATTGTGTTTGTTTGTATATTTTGAACAATTTGTGAATATGAAACATGTAAAGTGCAGCGGAAATGAAAACAAACTTTGTAAACACAATCAAAGGAGAGAATAGTTTGATAAACAATTGCTTCACATAGAGTCAAAGGATTTACAAATCAAAGCAAAAGATTACAGATATGCTTACAAACTAAACTCCCCCTCGGCCTGATGCCCCAAGGTTGGTTGCACACAAGATGAAAGGATTAGACATGAGGAGAAGAACCCGCTCAGTCAATCAAATGTAACAGTACAGGGTACTGTTGCACTTATAGGCGATCCAAACCACTGAGGTATCTCAGCTGACGTCAACATGAAAGCGACGTCTAACAGCCTAACAACCTGTATCTACTGTCCTTACACAAACACTGCTAACCTAACCACTGACTATACATAAAACAGATATTTCACTAAACAGCTGCTTTCTCTTTATGTCAGTGCTTTCCTCAAGGTTGATCAGTCCTTGACTGGGCAGTGCTTTATCATCAGTAGATAGGACCAGCAGTGTTGGAAACTTCAGGGTTTTCATCAGCAGTTGAAAGGGCAGCAACAGTTGTATATGGACAGTGGATAGAGACCATCAGTTGTTATAAATCACTTTCAAGGGGAGAGCAAAGTGTAAACTGCTGCTTATTATGAATCCACTGTTGTGACCTGGTTTTGGCTCTACATTATCTGTTCCTCTGGTAGGGTTCAATCCCAACAATCTCCCCCTGGAACAGATAATGCCAAAACCTGTCATTATTCTGGATCTTTATTCCTCATCAAAAGTTCCTTTGCTTCTCTTTTAAAATCTGCTTCAAAGTCTCTCGAACTTATATCATCTTCATCCCGGCACAGTGTAAGTTCAAGGAGATCCTGCAAATCTTGAACACTAAGGCCTAGTGCTTCTTTCCTTGATATGTACTTCACATCTCCATTGGATCTGACTATAGTCAATATGTGGGTCTTTTGGTCAGACATCCACTTTAGTACTTTCGAACCCAATGGATTTTTCGGGAGAGGGTTATTTAAAGATGAGTTGGGGGATGATGGCCTTGAAAACACCTGCAGACTTTCAGACATTCTTTTGAAAGCTTCTTCAATGACTTTGTCTGCTGCAGCTATATCTTCTGCAGTTTCTTGTTCAATAAGTTCTTGTCTTTCAACTTCTGTCTTATCTTTTGCAGTGTTTGGAGACGCAGGTTTGTTTAATACCTTCTTAAAAAGGTTTTGAAGCTTTGATGAGCTGTCTTCATTCAGACCCATTTTCAAGATGGCGCCCTTGAGATACTCTGCTTCCTTTTCTATTACCTCTTCTTCAGTCAGCTGTTTGCCTTCAACTTGGTTTGACTCAAGAGTAGAACTGTCTGCTGATTTTAACATTGTCATGAGGTTTTCAATTTTCTGTTCAAGCTTCATCATGTGTTCTCGCTTCTTTGTGGTGCTTGAAACAGTTATCTTTCTTTTCTTTAGCCTTTCATAGGCTTCATCGGTCTGCTGCTTTGACCATTTTGATATGGCTTCAGCAGTATCCATTTTCGCATCCACCAGCTCCTTTTTCTTTCTCTTATATTCAGCAGTTAAGTCAGCAATGAGCTTTTCATATTTACTCCAGTTAGGAGCATTCCTCTTCTTCGTAGGATCATTCTTAATCTTTTCAATCCTTTCTGCCTCACGCTTAAGAGCTACTACTGGCCATTCTTTGAACTGTTGTTCTTCAGCAGGATAGAATTTCTCTTTCATGATGTAGGCTAGATATTGTTTTCTTAACTCTTTCTTTTGATCAGCCTTTTCTTTGTTTAGGTCTTGTGCAAACCCTTCTATCTGCTTTACTTTTGTGAAGTAGAACTCCAGTCTTTTAGCAATGCCATCTTCGCTTAACCGTTCCTTTTCACTCTCAACTTTAGCTCTTAGTCTTTCTTGCCTTGCCTTGAGTTTGAGGTAATCATCCATATCATCTGGTGGCATGTAGCCTATGAGTGAGGAGAATCTTCTTTTTGAAGGATCTTCTTCTGTATAGAATTGCCTCATCTCATTTTTGATAGATTCAAGTTCCAGAGGATGTTGTGCAGCATTAGGATCATGTATACCCTCATCGGCAGGGATTGGCTTTCTTTTTCTGTTGAAGAGCTTTGGTTGTGATGTAGGAAAGGTGAGAGCAGTGGTGGATGATTGACTAACAGCTGTTGAAACAACTGGTGTCTCAACATCTGTTGTCATTACAACTGCTGATATGTCAGCAGTTGTCTTCTGCTTTTGAGCAGGGGATGGAAGTGGTGAGGTAGTTTTTGATGGTGGTGATGTTGGTGGTGTCTCATCATCAGGAATGAAAACCCTCCTCCTTTTTAATGTAGGAGATGCTGATGATGTTTTGGGTGGATTAGTGGTTTAAATGATGGGGAGTGTCTGACAAACAACTGTTGAACCAGCTTGTGCTTCAACCGCTGCTGTCATTACAACAGATGTTGTAACATCTGTTGTCTTCTGTTTTATGACAGGAGGCAGTGGTGATGGTGTGATTGTAGATGATGGTGGTGTAGATGATGGTGGTGGGGCAGTAGTTGTAGTAGTGTGTGGTAGAGTGGTGTGTGTTGATGACATAGCAGCTGTTTGGCTACAGATAGCAGTTTTTGTAACTACTGTTGTATCAGCTGTTTGGCTAACAGGTTTTGAGACCTGCTTTTCTTTTTCTTTTTCTTTTTCAGGTTCAATATTGAGGCCATGTTCTATTCCCTTCTTCTTCATTTGCTTCATTTTCTCCCCCTTTTTGGCATTATCTGCAAGGGGGTCATCAAGGAATAGTAAAGTTGAAGGAGCCTTGCCAGTGGCAGTTTGGATACTGGCCTTAATAGCCTTGATATCTGCTTGAGTGTCCTTGAACCTTGATTCCATCATGTTGGACAGCATTTGTACTTGAATAGCATGCTTTTGATCAGCCATTTGTTGCTGTTTTTCAAGCATGGGTTGGAAAATATTCCAGAGCTCATTTGCAGCAGGTGCTTGTTGTGGAGCATATGCTTGAGTTGGAACAGATGATTGTGCTTTCTGAGCCTTTAAAATCTCTTGCACCATCTCCTTTATTTCAGAAACTGATTCTTCAAGTTTTTCCACTCTGCCCGTCAATTCCTGATATTTTGAATCATCACCCATTTTACTGGGATCATCTGAATCCCCACCAGCAGTGGTTATATCAATGTGTGACTTAGGAACAGAGTCCCAAAAATCACCCATTGATGCCCCTTGTTCTTGGTACTGGGGACTTCTTTCTTCAGCATTCGATAAACCTTTGATGGTCCCAGTGGTTAGATCCAACTCACTGGTGGTTACCGAAGTTGCCATGGAAGAAATTGCCTTCAAGGGAGTCTTACTTATGAAACAACTGTCCAACTGAGGATCTGTTGATCCACCAGTTGTAGTTGCTGCTCCACTTGAACTACCACCAAGAGTTACTTGTAACTCAGGGGGTGTAACCTCCTCAATTGTTGCTGGGATAGCAGGAGTAGTAGCATCAGACCCAGTCACCTGTGGGGGTCTACTCTCAGTGACAGGTGATAGAGAGGAACTGGTTTGTGTCTGAGCTATAGCAGCTGCATGCAACAAAGGTAGCATGGATTGTGGCATTATTATTGGTGAGGGGATGGGAGTTGAAAGAGACATGTCCTTGGGATCAGGACTGAGGAAGATGGATCCAAGTGGATTCAGAGCTTCATATTGTGGTGTCCCTGTGCTTACAACCTGATCCTTTTGTGAGGATGCAGGAGGAGTTTTAGGCATGGGTTGAGATCTTTCTTCCAACTGCTGTGAGGAAGTAGCAGCAGTGGTTTGTGGTGACTTTTGTGTTGTCACAGGCATTTCCTCTGGGATCTCATCTTCCAGAGTTGCCTTTGTTTTGGGTATGGTGGGTTTTCTGGATGTTTTTCTTTTGGTCTTTTTGGTGATGTTAGGTGTGGGTTTCAAAGCAGTGGTTGTGCTGCTATGATCACCTGGAGCAGTGGGCTCAGCAGCTGATACCTGAGGAGCAGTTGTAACCGCTAAAATCTGCTCAGGTACCCCTGCTTTTGTTTTTATTGGTGCCATCATCCTTGAAAATGTTTCTTTTGTTAAGCTTTTTATTTGACAATGAACACCTTATTTTGGCAAATTTTCATTTTCCTTTACAAATTTTTGTTTAAAGTAATAACTCAAAAATCTTGGAAAAAGTAAAAATGCTTTGTTGTCAACATTTTTCACTAAGTCATTGAAGATTTCCTGGGAATAGTTGTAATCTTTGTTATTCAAAATGGCATACCCCAGGCATTGAATCTTCAATGGTATTTCATTAAATGATGTTGTTTTATTTGAAACACACATCAAAAGTGTGTGAAATAAAAATCTTGGAGCAGAAGGAAAATAACCTTTTTGTAAGGTATCAACCTTTGATTGTTCTGCATACCCCCTTTTTACGAAATCAGTTTTCATCTCGGCTTTCTCAAAAGAGAGTTTACCTTCCTGATCGTTGAGATTAAAGACTTCGGAGATCGACTGTGGGGTTATTTGAACTGCTTTACCCTGTATTGAGGAGTTAATGGCTATGACTTTTCCGTCTTGTTTTTCAAGAGACGCCTTTTTCCAAAACTCTCTCTGGGTTTGCAGATAGATGGGAGCATTTGCTGTCAACAAAGTTTTGTACTTTGATGCAGATAATGTATCAATGATGGTGTCAAAGGTGTGATTATCAGTAGGTTTTGTGAGTAGACCCAGATAGTTGTGAGATTGTTTGAATGGTATTTCGATGGGTTCTTCGGCTGTTTGAGCGACCTCTTTGGAAGGTGATGGTGATTTAGGTTTTGATTTTGATTTTGTCATTTTTGCGGAGAAGAACGAAGGAGGATTTTGGAGATTTTGAGAAGAAGGGTTGGAAACTGCTATGAGAAGAGAATTTTGGAATTCAATTCGACAGTGTAAACTGTTTGGGGTTTAGGGCAGGGTTTTATTTAAAAAAAAATGATCGCTGATGTGGCAGCGGTTATTAAGATCTGAGGGCTAAAAACTGACCACGTGTCAAACACTGATGAAACGGATGAAGTATGGAGAACAGTTGTTTTAAGAGCCACTGACGTATCAAGCATCAGTGGTTACAACGGTAAAAATTATGGGCAGTGGATGATTTTTACTATCAGTGGATAGCATATCAGTGGATAAGACACTGATTTTGAGCATCAGTGCTTTTCAAGAAAATGAGGGATCAGTGGTTAACTTTCAGCAGTGGACAGTGTTTAGAGATCAGATGTTGAAACAAAACAGTGGTTAGGGTAAATGATACCAATCTTGAAGGACAGGTGTTTCAGCAACAGTTTTGAAGATTTTCATTCAAGGTTTTGCCACATGTCAATTTTTGAAAGACAGTGGTTTAGTACCCCAGATAATGTAAATTTTTGCTAAGGCAACTCATTTTCGTTTAATATTCAATTTTAACATGAGTACCCTAGTAATTCAAGCACAGTTTGCAACCAATTTTTGATGAAAATTTAGGAGCAAACCTGAGTATGACATGATCATGACATATGTACCATTTCCTTTTGACCCATTTATGAGGACACAAATACCACCAAAAATAAGGTATTACATCCTGACAGGAGCTGAAACTATTGCCAACAAAAACAAGCAAAAGTTCCAAATATATTATTCCAAAAAAAATGAGTAATATATCCTGGTTATTTGAGAAAATCCTTTGAACAATAAAAAATAGTTAAAGGATTTTCTGAGAAGAGTATCAAAAAGGATCTGGTAAATTTTCAATAGAAAACATAATCATAACATTCTCAAGTTTTATGAAAATGGTCAGTGGTTTGACATCAGTGGTAGAAATTTTGACAACATTTTGACCACTGTTTGGTACCATTTTCTTTGTCAGTTGATTGCAAACCTGAGGACACATGGATAAATTTTTGAACATTTGTCTAGTCCTCTTTGGAGCTCATTCACTGGAATCAAAACCTTTTTCTGAACAGATGAATGCACATAGTTGCTTAATGACCATTATTACCCTAAACTTTGACTCATAAGTGTTTTATGTTTATACTCTTTTCTTTTGACTTCAAAAGTTTTGAGATAAACACACTTATGAGTTTTTGTGAATTTTCTCAATGTATTTTAACAAAGTTGATTTTGTCCTTTTGAGGAACTCAACCTGTTTTCAACACACAAGATTTGAATGACTAAAGTTTTAATTCCCTCTTTTTGAGTTAACAAGACATCAATGTTTTTATGAACATATGTTTTGTTAATCTGAGGTTCAGACTTTAGTATTTATGGAAAACATCACAAATTACCCATCAACAATTGAAATTAATTTAGAAAATAAGAAGTAAACTCATAGTTTAACAGATATTTATTTCAGATCTAGAAACCATGAGTGTTTTGTGCATAAATTCACTTGTTGTGTGAAATTTTGTGTGTCATATGACATCTTGGTTGATTTACAGAGTTTTTGAATAACCATTTTGAATATGATTTACACAATACTCTGTTTTTCAACTAAATACAACCAACCTTAGTATCAATGAATTTTGAGCCGAACTGTTATGTCAAATTGATTGTTAAATCGAATTTTGACTGTCCAGGCTCTGATACCAATTGTTAGGATCGGAGGCTCTTGAGATTGTGTTTGTTTGTATATTTTGAACAATTTGTGAATATGAAACATGTAAAGTGCAGCGGAAATGAAAACAAACTTTGTAAACACAATCAAAGGAGAGAATAGTTTGATAAACAATTGCTTCACATAGAGTCAAAGGATTTACAAATCAAAGCAAAAGATTACAGATATGCTTACAAACTAAACTCCCCCTCAGCCTGATGCCCCAAGGTTGGTTGCACACAAGATGAAAGGATTAGACATGAGGAGAAGAACCCGCTCAGTCAATCAAATGTAACAGTACAAGGTAATGTTGCACTTATAGGCAATCCAAACCACTGAGGTATCTCAGCTGACGTCAACATGAAAGCGACGTCTAACAGCCTAACAACCTGTATCTACTGTCCTTACACAAACACTGCTAACCTAACCACTGACTATACATAAAACAGATATTTCACTAAACAGCTGCTTTCTCTTTATGTCAGTGCTTTCCTCAAGGTTGATCAGTCCTTGACTGGGCAGTGCTTTATCATCAGTAGATAGGACCAGCAGTGTTGGAAACTTCAGGGTTTTCATCAGCAGTTGAAAGGGCAGCAACAGTTGTATATGGACAGTGGATAGAGACCATCAGTTGTTATAAATCACTTTCAAGGGGAGAGCAAAGTGTAAACTGCTGCTTATTATGAATCCACTGTTGTGACCTGGTTTTGGCTCTACATTATCTGTTCCTCTGGTAGGGTTCAATCCCAACACCATAACAACTACATTACCAGATAGTTAACATTATGTCCCATACCATAACCCATCAAGCAAATTAAGTTATTACAGACAGCGATATCTCAAAAACAAGTAACATGTTCCGACAACTCAGATTCAAATAAAAATAAATTGTTTGTTTGTTTCTAGACTCTCTCTTACTTGGTTCCACAAAGCAAGCAAAGCACAACATCTTAAACACCTATCACATACGTTAAAACAGAGGTCAATACACATAGTGTAAAGGTGAGCATACAAGTTTAATAGTATAGTAGAGTTCGAAGTAGTTTACGCATAACCAGCAGGTACAACGTATAATGTGAAGCATGTAAGTTATCGATATAGATCCTATCAATACCAATGACTGCGAGTAGCGAGTGCGCATCACATGTTCAGCACTGCGAACACGTGAAGTATTGTCCTTAATAACCCCTGAGTGAACAGGTGCTGAGTCCAAACTATAGTACTATCGTTGCTAAGGCAGGTAGACAACAATCAATGTGTAAACATAACAAACAGGCATTCATCGAGTCACGTATAACATGCAATAGCGGTCAGCGTATAAATAGTGTTTGTGTCGTGTGTTCGATGTGATTTAGAATAAGTAACATATGTAACACCCAAAAGTGATTAAAGCAAAAAGGGATCGAGTATACTCACAGCGATGGTAGTTAATGGATTGAAGGGAGTGCTAGGTTGATCAGCCTGAACAGTTAATGATAGCATAAGCGAAGAGCGGTGCGTAAAACAGTTAGATTAATCAACTGTCGAATGGTGGCCCAGTTGGATGGCAATCCGATCGGATGGCCAATCGATCGGATGTCAATCCGTTCGGATGGTCATCCGATCGGATGACCATTCGATTGGATTGACATCGTTTGGTGAAGATGTGTTTGTGTAAGATGGTTTAACCTTTGAAGTTTTCATTGTAGCATTTTGAAAATTGAGAAGTATCTCTACCCTTCAGGTCGGTCGATCGAACGGCGATCCGATTGGCGAGGCTTCTCAGTTGAGAACAAGTTCACAGCAGGACGGTCACTCGATCGGCTAGCAATCCAACCAGATGGCAATCCATGGCATTGAACATGTTGCGGATTGTTTAAGTACCAAAGATCTAAATGTCACATGATCGGATGGTCGTTCGATCGGATGGCAATCCGATCGGACGGAAATCCGTTCGACGTTCAGAACCTTGGAAGTTTGAAATGAAAAGTTGAAGTGTGGGACCAAGTGCAATCCGATCGGATGGCCGGTCGATCGGATGGCAATCCGATCAGACGGCAATCCGTCCCAACGGTCTGATCGTCTTGGCACTTGATTATTTGTAGTTTTGAACAAGACGGTATGATAACGTGCTAAACAAATGAAACCCCATCTTGACCCAAGTGATCCGATCGAACAGGAAACACCCAAGTCCGATCAGTTCACAGTTCGAGATGGCGGTTCATGCTTAACCCAAAATCGGTTGCCTCTTTGATAGAAACTAGATTTTGAACCAACACATCACAAAGAAGGAGTAGAAGATCAGAACGAGCTCCGATTCTATCAATTTTGAGTGCATGGAGTGTAAAAGAGTTGAAAGAAAGTGGGAAAACCATCTTTCAATCCTTTTAACCATGAATATGTGTAGATCTATGCGAAAACATTATTTAATCTTGTGGAAATCCTTCAGATTTGAGTTGTTCTTGGTGGAATGAAGCAAAACTTTGAAGTTAATAAGAACTCTATGATGACATCACCCTAGAACACCTCAAATCCGGTGATTTCACGGTTAAAAGTTAAGATTCAAAGGTGAAACAGATGAAGGAGTGCGTGTAGATCATAGAAGTACAAGATTTATGTTGAAAACTTACATGAATCGCGAGAAATCGAGAGAAATAAGGGCTTGAGTGCGGCTGGGTCGAACAAGGAGCTGTCACATCACAATTGATGTGACAGAGGGGTATTTATAGGGTTTCCCAAAAAGGAAAGGGCACTAGTGTCGAGTGAGGTCACCGATCAGATGGCTATCCGATCGGATGGATGTCCGATCGGATGGCACTCCGACCGGACGGCCAGTCGGTCGGGTGGCCACTCGATCCAAGTGTCCAGCGTGCTGAGTTTTGTCATTTTGATTTGCGTGTAGCGCGTTGCGATGCGATTCGAGTGAGCGATGCGATAGTATTACCCATTAATCCTAACTACTATATCTAACATACAATCACTATAAATAACTTGCGTTTAGCGTTTGCGATTTCGATTGCGATTATCCACCTCTACATAAACATAACATGCACAAATAACACATAATAGGCACACACACGTAAAACAATATCCAGAACGCATAATTCGAGTTGCGATTGCGATTGCGATAAGTCGATTAGCGATTGATATGCGATTAAAACCTTTATTATTAACAAGTACTCAACATAATACAACTAAAGCAAATAAAATAAAGATTTGATTACAGTCAAAGAAGTCAAATCAATAATCAAGCAAGGAGTGACAGATCGCAATTTGCAATCTTTTCTCCCTTTGACTTCAATCTTGACTTTGACTTTGACTTTCCAAAAAGCGGGTTGTTACAAACCTCTCCTTAATAACTCCATGTTTATCAACATATCGCAAAACAATAGCCATTTGCTCCTTCCTAGATACATCAACTAATAATGTAAACACATCATCGCCAATTTCATTAAAGATACGTTTAAGCACTTCTTCTTCAAAACAATGAGCAACATCCTTTTGAGTACTTGAACTCAAATATTTATTATTTCCCAGAGATTTTGGTAACTTCCTAAGTTCCTCATTTTGACTTAGGATTAAATCCATTAATTCCAAAAAGATACCTTCAAAACTTGATGTTTCACTCTCATCATGACCTCGCAATGGTAATTCACATTTCATACAAAACCTACAAGCATCAATCGTAGCAGTCAACCGAATTCGATTTTCTTTTATAATAATGCCATCTTATTTATGTAAGGAAACATGAATAGACTGACTTTGACGTACTAGATCTTCACATTTTTAAGGGTTTATTATGAAAACTATTAACTTCACCAACGTGTTTATTAAATCTTGGTTCTTTCCAATTGGTATAGCATGTTGTCATAAATACACCCCTCCCACCTTCATTAGCCATCCCAATCCCAACATAATCTCTACATAAATAACAACATACACAAAAAGTTTTGTCTGCTTTTATACTATATTCTAACCAACAGGGATGATCATTAAACCAAGTAGGTTGGAAACGTCATTTTTTCCCCAATCTTTGTTTGTGGAAATTTATGTTCACGTGGTTGGCATGGGCCGTTTTGCGAATATTTTCTTCTTATTTCATCTCTTTGATTTGGATGATAATCTATAATTCTTATCCTATCAGCGGGATCCCAAGGAAGATTATCAACCTCAACTAATTTAGGCATAGAAGGAGTTGAGATAGGTCTAGGACTCGGGCTATTACCGGATGGAATTTCACTTGAAGATGGTTCTTTTCTTTTTAGGAAATTGTTAACTGTTCCTAGATAAAAAAAAAAACAAATATAAATTAACAAAACAAATAACCCTAAGTCTCTATGAGTATCTAAGACAATAAGAGGGTAAAAAATAAGTACCTTCTTTAAGGTTATGTGAAGACATCACCAAATTAGGTCAAGCAACTTTGATCATCAACATAGGTTTAACAATTCTCACTTATGAAACTTAAAACCCTAGAAAACATAAATTTATTTTTAGTAAACATAAATTAAAATTTAAAAAACCCTAAAAACCAAAGGGTAAACACGAATATCAAACAAATATAAAATCTTACGATGGAGATGAGAGCAAACTTGAATCACAAACTTCGAACGTCAAATTTTTATATAAAAAAACTCTCTCGGTCGATGAATGAGAATAATGGTGGGAGAATCCTTTAGCATCGATAGACGTGTCAGTGTGTGTGGTTTTTTTGTTTATGATGTTGCGGCAATGCAACTGATGTTGGGTCTAGAGAAATCAAATAACTTACATTGAATTGGGTGGGCCTTAAACAAATATTAAATAGTGTTATGTTACATTGAAGTAAATGGACGGTCCAATAATAGTGATGGGTAGTGGGCACTTCAAAATAAATGGATATATTACCCTAGGTAGAGGATCCTGTACATTAATCTAATATTGTGAGAAGGGTGAGAAATAATGTGGTGATGACAAGTGTCCTATATCTTAATTAATTCAAAAGGGTGAATTAGTAATTTTCTGTTCTTATCAATTAATTGATTTCAAGATAACTGCCCACAAAACTGTCGATGAGATATTACTGGGATTTCGAATTTTGTATTTTTTGTAAGATCCATTAAGATTTTGGTGTTTATCATTCACCGATACACATCATTCATCAATTATAAAATGAGGTCGCAGGAAATTGACAGAGACACGATCAATTGTTTACCCTCTTCGATTGTGGTGTTTTATTTCAATTTCAATCGATTGCGCTGATGCAGGTACATGTGTATCATAGGAATTGATTCTGTTAAGAGTTATCATGTTTCGATCAGTAGGGATATATGTTTTTACGTTCATAATCATACGACAAGCGGGTTTTTTTAATTTGCGGTGTTACAGTTTTTTGTTGTACAGATTTCAATATATTTTGATTGTTTGTTTGTGTAGTGTCTTATACACAGAACTGTTTAGGGTAAGTTGTTGTTTTAGTGTTATATCATGAACAGAGTTATATCTTGATATTGGATGTATAGTGTCATATGCATGATCAATAGTGTTATATGCTGAACAGACATGTTAAATTCCATTCATAGTGTTTTATCCCCAATATAATGTTAATTAAACCTGGTCGATAGTGTTTAACCCACTAGATACTTTGCTATCACAACTATAATGTTATATGCATCTACAATAGTGTGATATGATGGGTAGATATTGCAAAGCTGTTTTATAGTGTCTTATATTAAACTTGTTATTGGTGATGACATTTATAGTATCGTATCCAAATTCTATAGTGTTATTAGCAGAGTAGATAATGTAATTTTGATTCATAGTGTTTTATGATTATCCAGTGTTTTAGTACAACAGATTATTGTTAATTAAACTTTATAGTGTCTTATAATAAACAACTAGTGTTAAATGGACATATAGTATTTTATTAAACACAGAAATATGTTGTTGTCACTGTTGTTAACTTTTTCATTTAGTTTTTTTACATTAGTTTCTTAGTTGTATACAATGGTGTTATATTATACCTTTTTATATTGCTTTATGACAGTTTATAGGGTTTTATAAATGACTGATGTATCGTTTTTTTTATTGTAGATATTCATACATACCAGTCGGTCGGTGATGTTCATGTGTCCCCAAAGTCTGGAAGGAGGACATTTATACCAGATTTCGACGATTCCATTAAACCTAAGATGCACATGACGTTTGATTCGCTCAATAATGCCTTTATTTTTTTACCAAAGATATGCTATGGCCGGAGGTTTCACAGCTAGGAAGGGTAGTTAATACGAGCCTCGGAAGGGTGTCATACATAATAAATACTTCCTATGCTCAAAAGAGGGTACTAAACCCTTTAAGACGATTGACTCGACTCAGGAAGCCAGTAGTTCTAATTATAACTCGAAGAATAAGATTACACGCAGGGTTCCTTCTATAAGGACTGGCTGTGAAGCGTGTATTCGGGTTAAGTTAAACCCGGATAAACTTTACGAGGTTTATCAGTTCGAGGAGTCACATAATCACGCATTTGTTGCTGAAGATGACAGGTACTTGCTTCCTGCAAACAGATGAATCAATTATGTCCAGGAAGAAGCCATAAATGCTTTGAGTGCCATAAACGTTCATCTAGTTAGAGCATTTAACATTATGAGGACTCTTTATGGAGGGTTTAACAAGGTAGGTGCCACGAAAGTTGATTTTAAAAACTTCAAGAGAGACTTAAATAGGTATATAGCTGAGTACGGCGCTGACATTGTTATTAAACGCCTAAGAAGGAAGAAAGAATTTATGGCCAATTTTTCTATGGAATACCTAACAACTGACAATGGTGTTCTACGGGCGTTGTTCTGAGCCGATGGAGATGCAAAGAGAAATTTTCATATGTTTGTATTCGACTTCCATAGAAATTTCATATGAATTTAATTCCAACCCGACCCCGAGTGTCACAGTTGTTGGTCTTTTGATGCTACTTATCGTCGCAACAAGTTTGCACCCTACCTTTAGTTTTAGATTCATTATATCAAGAACATATTTTTTTGATATTGGATGTATAGTGTCATATGCATGCAATAGTGTTATATGCTGCATGCAATAGTGTTATATGCTGAATAGAAATGGTAAATTTATATCATAGTGTTTTATCCCCATGATAATGTTAATTAAATCGGGTCGATAGTGTTTTAACCCACCAGTTCTTTTGTTATCACACATATAGTGTTATATGCATGTACAATAGTGTTATATGGTAACTAGTTATTTTGTTATCACACCTATAGTGTTTTATTTATAATTTGTTTGTTTTTAAATAATGTAGGGTGTCTTATGTTTTGACTATTATATATGTTTTTTGTAGGTACAATATGATGTTCGTACCTTTTACCGGCGTTGACAATCACTATCGTAATGTTAACTTGGGTGCTGCTATAATAGGTAATGAAACTGCCGAAACATATAGCTGGTTGCTTAACGCATTTCGGCAGGCATTTGTGCACGCACCATCTGTGATTGTAACTGATCAAGACGCAGCGATGAGGAAAGCTATTCAAGACACTTGGCCTGGAAGTAGGCACAGGCTTTGCAAGTGGCATATAATGGACAAACTTACTACCAAGGTTTATTAAATACCAAAATCAGGCGTACATGATATTTTTTTTCCTTATGTTTACGACGTTTATTGTTTGAATGGATTCTTTTGTTGGATTTTTGTAGTTTTTTTACATCTGAATATGTGGTTTAAGTTTTTTTGATCTATTCCCGATTGGTTTTTATATTATAAAAGTAGGAAATATTGTTTATCGATGCGGTTTTGCATTTATATAATGTTTTATCATGTTTGTTGTATTTTTAATTTTTTAATGTTGTTCCTTGTTTATTAGGTTGGCGCCACCCTACGCAATAACACCGATTTTAAGAAGAGGTTGTGTGGCATTTTTTAAACCGATGCACTACTCCCTGACTAGTTTGAAACCGAATGGGGTGTTATATTGGCTGATTTTGATTTGTTGAATCATGAATGGTTAGAATCAATTTACGAGATTAGGGATACGTGGATCTCTGCGTACTATCGTGATGAACACATGTCTGGGCTGATGCGTACTTCCTCACGTTCGGAAAGTGAGAACCATTTCTTTTGGCAGTTTTGCAACCCGAACTGTACGCTTGTTGAATTCTTGTGGCATTTTGACTCTGCAATCGAAGCCCAAAGACACGAGCACAAGAAGAACGACCACGATACCAGGCACACGAACCCCGATATTTTTGCAAGAGAATTTGTTTTAGAAGAACAGGCGGCAAACATATACACATGAACAATTTTCTTCGATGTGCAACTTGAAATTCATACAGCTATTCACAAGTGTGGTATTGGAAGATGGGATCAAAGACAGGATAATTTTGTGAACTTCTCTGTGAAGGACTTTTCTCAACCGTGTACTACATTTTTTCAGGTAACCAGATAATGTAACAATTGTTTATTTATAATCTTACTTGTACATGGTGTTGTATCTTATAGTTATAACTGAGTATATATTTTTGTTCTCATTTTTTTTTGGTTTTTTTATGTATTAGGTTATGATGCGGCAGCAAGATATGACTATGAGTTGTTCATGCAATAGGTATGAACAGTTTGGGCTTTTGTGCATGCACATTTTTTGCGTTCTGCGGTTTCTTGATATCAGGCAGTTCTTTAAAAGGTACATATGCCGAAGGTGGACCAGGGAAGCTGTTCCCAATAGTGCTCCTGGAGCGATATTAGATATTACTGAAAGTGATGATCGGTATCAGCAAGTTAATGGTGTTGTACGAGAGATAACAAGGTCAGCCGAGTCTCTTATTAATAGGTTGGTTGATAACTTCAATGTGTTGTGCGCTTTCAGGGGTCATGTTGTCCAGTATCAATCGACGGCTGATGAGGCAGTGGTAAACGCACCCCCAAGGAGTCATCGCGACAGGTTTGCTGAAATAACTGGCAACACCCAAGAATCATATGTAACTGTTCGCATGGTGGTTGGAACTAGATTTAAAGGTATGGGCAAGCCTAAAGGAATGAAGACTAAGCGTAAAATTGCCATTAGCCAATCTGGGAAAAAAAGGGACGTGAATGTAGCAATTGCAAACATAAGGGGCATAATATACGTACATGCACGTACCCCACAAGGGAAAAGAACGATGACACATCAGAAGGTGAGGAAGGGGCAGGCGAAGGAGATGACGAAGAGGAGCAAGAAGTTCAAGAGCAGGAGTAGTAGATTACCAAATTATGCGTACTCGAGCTATTTTTGTTTGTTTAATGACGTTTATTGTTTTCTTAGATTCGTTGTGTTGGATTTTATAGCTTTTGAACTTGTTATTTCTTTCATGTTTGCCACGATTGTGAAACATAATGGTTTTTACGTTGTTTTTTTTAAATTCATTTATCACATTCTAATTATAGTGTTTTATATTGACTTGTAGTGTTATATTATAGTTTTGAATTCTCATAAGATGAATCAAATGTGACAATGCTGGTAAACTGTCTTAAATGTAGTGTTAGACATGGTGATCTTGTGCTACACAGTTAGATTAAAGACTTACAATTTACCAGCATTCTACTTGTAGTGTTTTATACTGAATTATAGTGTTATATTTATAGTTTGGAGTTTGTTAAGATGAAAACAAATTTGAAAATGTTGTTAAACTGCTTTAAATGTATTGTTTGTTATAATATAGTGTTTTATATTGACTTGTAGTGTTATATTATAGTTTCGAATCTCATAAGATGAATCAAATGTGACAATACTGGTAAATTGTCTTAAATGTAGTGTTAGGCATGGTGATCTGGTGCTATACAGTTAGATCAAAGACTTACATGTTGTTACATCATACTTGTGGTGTTTTATACTAAATTATAGTGTTATATTATAGTTTGGTATTTGTTAAGATGAAAACAAATCTGAGAATGTTGTTACACTGTTTTAAATGTAGTGTCTGTTATAATGACGTGTATGTTTATTGGTAATGTGTTTCATGGTGGACAAATAAATTGATGAAAAAAATAGAAAATAAACCATTGCCATCACTTTGTACAATAAACCTACCAAATAACTACATACGAATATAAGTTTTTCCCTTGTTTCGGTTTCCCTGACAAAATGAATCAGTAGTGTATCTAAATAAAACAACTTCAAAATAAAACGTGTCTGAAAACATATCAGTTTTAACGAAACTACATGATATTCCTCACTCAATCGGCGCTCGATCCTTTCCTTTGCAGTTTTAGCATTTTCCATTCTTTCATCTTCACTCAAATTTGCGTATCGGTGTATTTCTTTCTCCAACGTAGATCGGAATGAGTTTACGTCACTTAAAAAGATTTTTTATAAGTACTTTATTCGCAAGTCACATAGTTCTTTCGATTGATCTTGCATCACCTCCCCCATGATGTCTCGCTCTGGTGATAGCCCACAGTTCCATTCGTACACACTTGTGCCTAGTGAACAGAAATACAAATCAAATTAGCGTAGATGCTCTTTTCAACTATAATTACGATAATACCTTTAAAAGTCTCCATATGATACATCACGAATATACCACAATCAACGCCGTTATACAGTGTTTGCCACGGGAACTTCAGACTAATCGGTGATGTTGCTTGCAGTTTTTTAGCGATAGCAGGCGAGTGGTTTTCGACATACGAGCATAATGCATTGATTTGTAAAATTTCCGACGTCAAATGGGGTTTTTTTAAAAGTTATAGATGTTGTATGTCAGCTATTATTTTACTGTTAGTGTTCTTACAACTTTTCCTACATAGTCGCTGTATCGTATGTCGATAGGGACATCACCCTCGATATTGACGATCACCAATATCTGGTATTGTGCAAGATGGAAGAACACTAGAATGTATTGTTTGTTATACAACACCGGCACGAATACCATTTGGAAGCTTTTGATGTCCTTGGTATCTGTCTGGCCTGATATTGCTTCCATTCCGTCACAGAACTTTAAGATTCTGTGTTCTTCGGTCCCTTCAAAATTAGTTGCCACCTGCTTTATAATAATCACAGATTTAAGCAAGTAGTCGATATTTTAACGATATTCACAAAGGTGGTTTTTATTGTTACATAGTGTTATAGTATTGTTGGTGCATTACGTCTGTCGACTTCGTCTTGTATCGAGTCTTGTATCGAGTCTTGTACTAGAATGTATAGATCAGGGCACGGAAAACGAGGAAATGTGTTTTTAGGTAATTTCGTTTGAAATGACACAGGATCATTTCAAACGAAATCAAGCTGGTTAATTCCGCTTGAAAGTGGTGATTCCGCTTGAAAGTGGTGATTCCGCTTAAAAGTGATTCCGCTTGAGCATGTTCAAGCGAAATCACCATGCCTATATATACCCTTGATCTGATTTCGTTTGTAAGGCTTCTTGGTTCTGATGCCGATGTGCTGTCGAAGTGTCTCTAGCCTGTAAATTGTTATTTGATCAATAAACAAGACAGATTAATGATGTTCTCGTGTTATACAAGCTAAACGAAGACTGAATCAATGAATTTCACCTCTGGTTTAGTCTAAGAACTCTTCTGATCGACTCGTTTGGGTCAGAAAACGATCCTACATGTGGTATCAGAGCTCAGGAGGAAGTGTTCTTACCATTTAGCTTGTTTTCGCTGGAAAATTCTGATTTCTACGCCTTCTTTTCAAAATTAATCAAGTTTTCACGGTTAAAATGGACTGATCTTTTGATATTGTGTGTAAAATACAGTTTTAACAAACCCTTGAAATAATCAGACTAAAAGTGACAAAAATAGGCCAGAAGGGTAATCTCGTTTGAACGAGCACCTTAATTTCGTTTGAAAAATTCAGGTAATTTCACATGAAATTACTTATTCCATTTGAAAACACCTGATTTCGTTTGAAAAGTTGAGGTAATTTCACACGAAATTACTGATTCCGTTTGAAAACTAATTTCGTTTGAAACATTCCAAGCGAAATCAGTGATTTCGCACCAAATCGGTATTCCGTGTGAAGGTAATTCCGTGTGAAGTGTGATTTCGTTTGAGAGTGTTATTTCATTCCAAAGGGTTATTCCATTTAAAAGAGTAATTTCGTTTGAAAATGTCTAACTTGTGAAACTTGTTACCGAAACATGGATTCTGAAGAAGATATAGCATTGTATTATTTTGTGTCTCAACAAGAGAGTTATATTGAGATTGAAGAAAAACCAGTTTTCAAAAAATCAATTTCAAAAGAACCAGTTGCTATAAAAAGGGATTCAAAAATTGTGTTAGATAAAACTGAAAAGGGTTTAGAAGTTGATTCAGAAAAATCTGAAAATATTTCAGAAAATGTTTCAGAGAAAGCTCCAGTTTTTGACAATTCATCTGATGAAGAGTGTGATGATGATAGTAGAGAAATTGAAAAACTGGAATTTTAAAAAAGATTATTTTCGTCTGAAATGTTTAATGAATCCTTTGCAGAACAAATTGAAAAGCTCAAGAATAAACTTGCTGCGAAAAAGATGAATCAAAAGGCAGCAAATGTTGAAGAAATTGTTGAAACCGAGAAGACTCAGGTTATCAATGCTCACCAAGAAAAATCTACACAAGATGAGTCAACTAAGTTGTCACAGAATGATGAAATCAAAGAATCAAGTACTTCAACAAATGAAACTTCAAATTCTGAATCAGTAAGCTCAAAAGCCAAGCCTGAGGAAGAAGTTCAGGGGGCAAAGGAACAGGTTAAAGAAATTCCAGCTTTCAAGGATGAAAAGAAAGCTGATGAAGAAAAGACGTATGATACAGAAAAGATGCCTAGGAAATGTTCAAAATGTGACATATCTGGAGCAGAAAATGTTTAACTCTTAAAAGAAGTGGAGAGTTTGACATTGGAAAATACAAATTTAAAAGAAAAAGAAAAAGTTTTTGAAAAAAAAATAAAATCTTCAGAAAATGAAGATTTTTGGATAAAATTGGAAAATAAAATTTAAAAGAAAAAGAATCAAAATTTCAAGAACAAATGAAAGTTTTAGAAAACGAAAAATCTGTTCTTGAAAATGTAGGATCATTTTCAGACCCGAACGAGTCGATCAGAAGAGTTTATCTCTATACGAAAGGCGGAAACAGACGTATTTAGTTCAATTCAGCTAAAATATCACTTTGAACTGTCCGTATATTGATTTTAGATCAAATACAAGTCTGTGGACACTTCGGCTGCACTTCGTTACACTGACCGGAACCATTCCAAATGAATCAGTACTCAAGGTATTTATAGGTGGAGTAATTTCATTTGAGACTGTCTTAAACAAAATCAGTAATCTCGTTTGAAACACATTCAAACGAAATCAACTTCTTAATTTCGTTTGAGATGGTCTTGTACCATTTCAAGCGAAATCACCTATGTACACTTCCTCGTTTTACATGCCTTGATCTATCTATCACAACAAGACTCGATACAAGACGAAGTCGACAGACGCATGCACCAATAGACTCCCCCTCGAATGTTGACGAGTCTTTAGTGTCGAGTCTTCGGTTGTCAAACCTTCAGTCTTTATCAGTCTGCACATTTTCTTTAAAATTCTCCATTGTAAGCATCCTCAATCAATCTCTTTCTCATAATCTTCAGGATCTGAATCTGAATCTACTATCTTCAGACTCCCTCTATCAGACTCCCCCTTTCGCTAAGCTGGGATCGCTGTCTGGAATTCATTAATCAAGACCAATTCCTAACTCCTGCACAAATCTCTACCCAAAAATAAGTTTCGCAAATTTAAAATTTTGATAAACTTATATCATTTGCAGTTTATTATCAGAATGGTGTATCTTATTAAAATATCTGATGATCATTTGCAGGAATATCATTTTTCTTTTTCAAATCACACTCTCACATTTTGAATCAAATTCCGAAACCTTCTGTTCGTCATGTTTAGCACTTGGAATTTTGAAAATCAGCTCTCCAACATCAGTTGTCGAAAATCTTTTTGTATTTTTCAAAAGTTTATGCTAAAACACACTGAAAATCTTTTTGAAATTTTTTAATGTAAATGAAATGCAGTAAAGAAATATTTACAGACAATATTTTTGTGAGCTTGTGTAAGAGGATCATATCAGTTTTTGAGACAAATCACCAACACCATTAAGCTTTAAACATTTTAAGTTTTAAACGATTCACTTAGATTGTCAGTATACTGATCCACTTAAATTCTCACACAAAGTTCAACTGTTTCGAGATATGAGATTAATGTTTTAAGCACTTAGACTTAAACGAGTGTCCCACCTCAGAATATACTCCCGTATCCAGATCCCAATATTCAGTCTTACAGGTGAGTATACCACAGATGATATCTGTAAGGGGTTAATTGCGAGGGCCGTGAGAGCTCAGGTCAGAACTTCCGTTTAGCAGAGAGATGACGGCTTCGACTTTTGGTGTGTCCCCTTTAGAGGATCTTTTATTTCAACAGCACATGATTAGTATTTTTCAATGTTTTATCATTTTTTATGCTGAGGGTGGTGCTATATTTCAAGCAAGCGGTAAAGTATTCTCCGGGGACTAGGCCATTGCTTTCACATTATCAGAAGTCCCGGGATAATACCCCAGATATCACTGAGTATAAAGACCTAGTATCTCAGAAAGAGGGACCTTTCAAACAAGATTTCGGGGGTTACTCATATATCCGAGAGATGTTCCCCATGATATAAGCAAGTTTGAATTTATGTTTATATCTCGTCACAATCTACTAAATGTGCAAAAACCTACTGGCACATCATCAGTAAGACCATTTATCACCTTTTAACTTTCCATTTCTTTAGAATATTGTGATAGTCCACTGATGTACTATCATTTCCTCTTCTTTGACACACAACTCATTTTTTATTTTATCATGTTTTTGGCTTTTTCAAATTTTCAAATGTTTTTGTATTTTCTGAAATTCTTACTCCCCCTAAAATTCAAACACATTTAAAAGAAATTTGAAAACAAACTGTACAAGTAAATTGACAACATGATATCGAATCACTTCAAATCGCCATCCACTTTGCATAAACAATCAGAACTCCCCCTTACAACAAACTATTTTCCCATTGTGATTTCAAAACACTTAAGTTTGTTTTAATCAAATGGTTTTTCCGGAAAATTAGTTTTGTTGATTTTATAAAAACCACTCGTAGGTTAGGGGATTCGTCATCTTGTTCTCTTAACCACTTGCAAGAAAGATAAATCAAGTACAAGTTAATGTCCCTGATTAATCTTAAACATTAAGTACCACCTGTAAGAATGGTCCAATCAAGTTCAACCTAATGACCTCGATTTTAACACTTGTATCACAAACTCTTTTTCAACCACATGGCTTACCAACCAATACCACATGTAGGTTGAATTCTCAAGATGCCGATTCCTATTCCACACTTACAAACCTGGGAGTTCCGGCAAGTCACACTTATACAAAAACGAATTTCATAAACAATGAATGATGCCGATTCATGCTCCGCGATTACCAACTTGGGAGCTCCGCAAGTCAGGTTTTTATTCTTTGAAAAATATTGACACCCAGGCCTGACCATCCTTGGGTGTAACCACTTCTTTTTCAACCTCACTTTCAACAGACTTGTGAATACTCTTTTTGGAAGCATAAAATTATTTAACACCTTTAGCCTTACCATTTACCATTTTTCTAAAAATATGTTTCACATTTCCGTTGAAAGCCTTTTCAACATCAAATTTATTCTTTTCAGAATAAAATTGAATTGAAATTTCCACTTTTCCAACTTTCTTTTTAAAATTTTCAGCTCTTAGTAATGGAAAATTTTCATCATTCACAATCGGAACAGATTTCTCATTTTTCTCAACAACCTGTTGCTCCTCTGTCTTTGTGGAGACAGATTCATCACCAGAATTATCACTTGAATTTTTAACAACCCATTTTTGGTTATTAAGTTTCTCTTTTCTTTCGAAAACACTTTTTGAACATTCACCAACCTCAAAAGTTGAATTCTCAAAAACTTTAAATCTGTTTGTTGGTGGTTCGGTTTTCTCAATGTTGGTGCATGCGTCTGTCGACTTCGTCTTGTATCGAGTCTTATGTTTAGGATGTTAAATCAGTGCATGTATTTTGAGATATGAAGATTTCGCTTGAAGGGGAGTGATTTCGCTTGAAAGGGTCTTGTGTTGTTTCAAGCGAAATCACCTAGAGTAATTTCGCTTGAATTGTACCTCGACACATTCAAGCAGAATCTGACCTCTATATATAGGGTCTTCCAAGCGAAATCATGATAACTATTTCGGTTTGTACAACGAAGTGCTGCCGAAGTGCTGTCTTGCTGTAAAACTTTATAGAATCAATCATACGACAGTTTTAAGTGATAATCATGCTGAATTGATCTCAGAATGTCTGTTTCCGCCTTTCATTCTGAGTAAAACTCTTCTGATCGACTCATTCGGGTCTGAAAACGATCCTACAAGTGGTATCAGAGCTCAGGAAGAAGAGTTCTTACCAATTCAGCTAAAATTCTGATTTCTACGCCTTCGTTTTCAAAATTCAAAACTTTTTACGGTTTAAATTGGCTAAAATTCTCATAGAGTGTTCGCATCATTGTTTTAACAAAGCCTTGAAAGTTTCAGGCCGAAAATCAATCTAAAACTGATAAATTTCATAATTCCGCTTGAAAACATATGCGAGATATTTTTTGGTTGATTCCGCTTCAAAAGGTTTATTCCGCTTGAACGATTCAAGCGAAATCAGATATTTCACTTGAAAGGAGTGTTTTTGCTTGAGAGCTGGTATTTCGCTTGAATAGGTATTCAGCTTCAGAAAAGATTTTGCTTGAAAGAAGTGTAGATTCAAGCGAAATAGGGTATTTCACTTGAACTAGGTGATCTCGCTTGAACAGGGATTTTAGCTTGACTTAGTGATTCTGCTTGAACCAACTGTTTGACAAATTTTTGGAAATCCGAAACACGGACGAGGAATTCTATAACGCATTCGCTACTCCGATTACCCCGATCACTCTTGCACAGAACACAATGTTGGAAAACGAAACGGGGACGATGCAAAAACCGCCTAAACTCATGAACATCGAGGAGTATAAGGGTTGGGAAGGACGGTTTGAGAATTGGGTGCAAGCAAACTATCTGGATGCTTGGGAATGTGTTGAAACGAAATACATTAGACCGACAAATGATGATGAAGAGGTTATAGCAATTAAAGACCTAAGTGCCGATGCTAGAAAGAAATACAAAGATGAGAAAATGATGCTAAGTCTTTTACAACAAGCTGTGAAGGAAGATATTTTGGTTTTATTGCAACATAATGGAACTTCTAATTCAATCTGGAAAGCATTAAGATCGAAGTTTCATGGAAGTCAAGAGATGGTTAAGAACAAGAAATCGGTTTTGAAGAAAGAGTTTGATCTGTTTCGTGGATTGAAGAATGAGAACACAAAACAAATCATAGAAAGATATTGCAATATGCTAGCAAACATGAAGAGATTGAGCATTGAAAAAGATAATGAGGAGTTGATTGAGAAGCTAGCTGATGCATTGCCATATGAGACTTGGGGTACATATCTTATGATGCTAAGGAATAAGAAAGGGTTTAGCAGTCTGACATTGAGCAAATTCATTGAAAAGATTGAGGCTCAGGAGATGGAACAGAGAAAGGTTATAAGAATGAAAGATTTTGATGGTGAACAAGACATCGGGTTGTACTACAAAGGTGGTGTTAGTGATAAAAACACCAACTTGTCACCAAAGACTCAAACAGCTTTCAATGCAAAGAGTTCATCTGAAAGTTCTTCCAAAGGATCAAACAGCAACACAAGTTTCTCTTCATATCCATCATTTGATCTGAACATTTCAACAACAAAGAATGGCAAGAAACTACAATGCAATATTGTACTGAATCTGGAGAATGATGAGGATTATTCAGCAGAAATTGCTAAGAGTCATATGTCTTTGTTGGGAACTATTTTGGAATCTTATGGTAATTTTGTTGCAGGTCGGATCGGGAATCCAATGCTTACAAAAGAGGATTATGATCAGATTGATGTTGAAGAGATGGAACTGATGGACATAAAGTGGTGTTTGGCAAGTGTGTTGAGATGAGCTGAGAAATTTAAGCAGATCACTGGAAGAGATGATTTACGTGAAGCTAATGTTTCTACTTTAGGTTTTGATAAATCTAAAGTCACTTGTTTTCGTTGCAGGGAAAAAGGACACTTCAAGAGGGAGTGCAAAAACCGCGAGGCAAATGGAGCTCAAAATCCGTTCAACAACAACAATGATTACTATCGAAAGGCGATCTATCATCAAGTTGCTCAACACCAACAAGAATCGCAAGTGGCTCATGGAAGAAAAGTGATTGAAGAATATTCAAAGAGAGCTTGTATGGTGAATCAGGATGATCAAAAGCCAACAAAAAGTTTCAGTTGGTACAAATATATCTCACCTGACAACAAAGCATGCCTAATAAACCAAGATGATGAAAAATTGCCTGAAGGTTTTAGCTGGTCAAATTTCAATTGGGATGATTATGATCCAAACAAAGATTCCAGTCACAAAGCGTATGTTGCTCGAGTTGAAGAAGATAGTGATGATGATCGTGAGTATTGGTCAAGAAAAATGGCAAATCATTTGAAAATGATGGCCAAAAGTGATAGTGAAGATGAAAAAGTCAAAAAGAAAAAGAAAAAGATCAAAACACCGGTCAGCAGTGATGATGAAGTTGTTCCAGTGATAAAGAAAAAGGTGAAAGATATTCCAAAGTTCATAGTTGATGAAAAAGTTGACGCTAAAAAGATTCCTGTGAAATGTGACACTTGTGAAGCTATAAAGAAGCAGAACAGCACATTGATTTATAATTTGAACAGTTTGAAGGAATCTTATGATGTCCTGAACAAAGCTATGAATCAATATAATCAAACAGGTGAAGAACAAGCAACAGCAATGAAGACACTTCAAGGAGCTTTCATGATAAAACAAAAAGTTGTGAACAACTACATCGAGAAGTGTGCTGTGCTAGAACAAAAACTTGAGACACAAAGAATTGAAACTAAAAGAGTTAATTGTTTGTTGAAAAGTTACTCATGTACTTCTTATGTTATTGACATAATCTATCCAACAGTAGAAGGCATGAAGGCGTTTGAGGAAGAGGAAACTACTGAGACAAAGAATTCTGAAGAACAGAAAGTTTCTGTAGAAAATGCCCCTGAAAAGAAGAAATACAAGAAGAAGGATACTAAAATGAATGATTCTGGTAAGAAACAAGGTTTCAATTATAACAAGTGTCCACCCCCGCTTGAAAATGGATATTCTCTGAGAAATCCAAATTCAGAAAGAGTCAAAAAGGCAACAAATTTACAGTGGGAATCGGAATCTACAATTAACTTGCCAGAAAATATTGATGTCACATTTACATCATCTGACACTGATCATGAGTCCGAGTTAATAAAGAAAGTGGTCGATCAGGTGTTGGATAAAGATGAAACTGAGGAGTCAAAGTTGGAATCAAACTCAGAGTCAAAGTCAGAGTCAGAGTCAAAGTCTGGTTCTGAAAGTTCGAGTTTGACAGTCAACAGTTCAATGTCATCAGTTAAAAGGATTTACAACAAAGAATTCCTGTTATCAAAATCTAATTTGAATGACGAAACGTTTAAAGCTGCATATACTTTGAATGATTCCGATAAATTATATTTTGATGAAGAATTTCCAATAAGAGGTGTTAAACCAGAAATGATCAAAAAGGTTTTCAAACTAACCGAAATTAATATTTCTGAAATAAAAGATGTAAATCTTAATGATAAACCTAAAAAGTACACCTCAAGAGTTAAACAAAGAGAAAATAAGAAAAAGGGTTACAGTTCTGGTTCTGGTTATCGAAAGAAACCAAACCATAACGGTAATTTCAAAAAGAAAGGATTGGGATTTATTCCATCAGAAAAACAGAAAAATGAAAAATATATTCGTGATTTTAAATCAAAAATGATATTTGTTTCAGGAACATCTTCTGAAGAAGAACAAAAGAGTCCATTCTGGAAGCAATCTAACAAAGAGTTCCTTGCGAAGAAGCAAGAAGAGATGAAGTTTGCTGATCAGAAGAAAGAAACGAGAACCTGTTTCCAATGCAACACTGTTGGACATATTGCCAAGGATTGTTTCAAGGAAATAAAATCAAAACAGGGAGTTTCTCGTAAATTGAAAGAGAAAGTGATTGAATTTGAACCACCAATTGAGAGAACTAAACTTTTCAAAAATTCAACTTTTGAGATTGGTGAATGTTCAAACAGGTTTTACAAGAAAAGAGGAAATCTTGACAACCAAAAATGGGTTATTAAGAAATCAGAGGAAAGTTCTAGCAATGATTCTGATTCTTCAAAATCAGAGGAGCTATCTTCTGAAGATGAATCTGATTCCACAAAGTCAGAGGAGCCACAGGTTGAGGTAAAAGGTGAAAAATCAGTGCCGACTGTGGATGATGTGAATTTTCCACCACTTCAGGCTGAAAATTTTAAAAAGAAAGTTGGAAAAGTTGATATTTCAAATCAATTCTTTTCTGAAAAGAAAGAATTTGATATTGAAAAGGCCTTTAATTCCAAAATTCATAACATTTTTGGAAAAATGGTTGACAGGAAGGTCAAGGGAGTCAAGGAGTTTTACGAGAAGAAAACAAAGAAGCAAGGTAAAGTATCATCCCTGGTTTGTGACTGGGATGGTACTTACTACGAACGGTAAAATCCTAGACTTGCCGGAGCTCCCAAGTTGGTAATCGAGGAGCATAAATCGGCATCATTCTTATATTGTTTGTCTGAAAAATTGAAAAATTGGTCACAAGTATGACTTGCCGGAACTCCCAGGTTGGTAAGTGAGGGGTAGGAATCGGCATTCTGAGAATTCAACCTACATGTGGTATTGGTTGGTAAGCCATGAGGTTGAAAAAGAGGTTGTGATTTTATAAGTTGGTTAATCAAGGTCATTAAGTTGAACTTGATTGGACTATTTTTACAAGTGGTTGAAAGACAATGTGATGAACCCCTAACCTACTAGTGGTTTAATCTACAAGTGGTTTAATAAATCAACAAAACTTATTTTCCCGAAAAACCATTTGATTAAAACAAACTTGAGTGTTTTGAAATCAATGGGAAAATGTTTTGTTGTGACGGGGAGTTCTGATTGTTTTTGCCAAGTGGATGGCGAATTGAAGTGATTCGATATCGGTTGTCAATTTTCGTGTATAGTTTGTTTTCAAATTTCTTTAAATGTGTTTATATTTTAGGGGGAGTAAGATTTTTAGAAAATCCAAAAACATTTGAAAATTTGAAAAAGTAAAAAACATGATAAAATGAAAAATGAGTTTTTGTGTCAAAGAAGAGGAAATGATAGCACATCAGTGGACTATCACAACATGCTAAAGAAATAGAAAGTCAAAATGTGATAAGCGATCTCACTGATGATATGCCAGTAGGTTTTTGCACATTTAGTAGATTGTGACGAGATATAAACCTAAATTTCAAACTTGCTTATATCGTGGGGAACATCTCTCGAATATATGGGTAACCCCCGAAATCTTGTTTGAATAGTCCGTCTTTCTGAGATACTAGGTCTTTATGCTCAGTGATATCTGGGTATTATCCCGGGACTTCTGATAATGCGGAAGCAATGGCCTAGTCCCCGGAGAATACTTTACTGCTTGCTTGAAATATAGCGCCGCCCTCAGCATATAATGATAGACAATAAAATTGCTAATCAATGTTGTTGTAACAAAAGATCCTCTAAAGGGGACACACCAAAAGTCGAGCCGTCATCTCTCTGCTGAACGGAAGTTCTGACCTGAGCTCTCACGGTCATCGCAATTTAACCCCTTACAGATATCATCTGTGGTATACTCACATGTAAGACTGAATAATGTGATCTGGATACGGGAGTATATTCTGAGGTGGGACACATGATTGAGTTTAAGTACTTAAGACATTAATCTCGTATCTCGAAGCAGTTGAACTTTGTGTGAAAATTTAAGTGGATTAGTATACTGACAATCTAAGTGAATCGTTTAGAACTTAAAATGTTTAAAGCTTAACGGTGTTGGTGATTTGTCTCAAAAACTGATATGATCCTCTTACACAAACCCACAAAAATATTGTCTGTAAATATTTCTTTACTGCATTTCATTTCATTCCATTCAAAACTCCAAAAAGATTTTAGTGTGTTTTAGCATATTTTTTGAAAAATACAAAAAGATTTTCGATAACTGGTATTGGAAAACTGATTTTCAAAATTCCGAGTGCTAAACATGATGACAACTGGTTTGGGAGAGAGTTGAGTATTTAGTGAGAGGGAGTGTATGTTTAAATGAGAAAATATTTTGTAATAAAATGATATTCCTGCTAATAGTTCAACAGAAACTATAAATGTTGAATCATTTTAAGAATTGTTCTACTAGTGATCATCAGAAAATTTACTTTTGGGTAGAGAATGTGCAGGATAAGAGCTAGGTGATCTTGAGATAGATGATAGAGAGCCAGGTTCCGATACCTGAGGACTCTGTGATAAAAGATTGAAAGCCAGATTTTAATCCAGAGCGAGAAGAGCTAGGAATTGATTCTAAACCTGTGAAAATTGTGAGCCAGGTTATGATTATGGAATTGCTGATGCTGATGAACTTAAGGAATCAAGAGATCTGATCAAGAGAATTAAAAAGCTCAAGAGCGAGTCTCAGATCCTGGAGATTATCAGTATTCAAGGGAAGGATTCTATTGGTGCTGAAGAAAGATCCAGAGATCTTGGAGATCAAGAGAAGATAGAAGATTGAGGATGCTTTACAGTGTTAGATTTTTCAAAGAGTTCGAAAGGACTGATAAAGACTGAAGATGCGAAGACTCAACACTGAAGACTCGTCAACATTCGAGGGGGAGTCTGTTGGTGCATGCGTCTGTCGACTTCGTCTTGTATCGAGCCTTATGTTTAGGATGTTAAATCAGTGCATGTATTTTGAGATATGAAGATTTCGCTTGAAAGGGAGTGATTTCGCTTGAAAGGGTCTTGTGTTGTTTCAAGCGAAATCACCTAGAGTAATTTCGCTTGAATTGTACCTCGACAAATTCAAGCGGAATCTGACCTCTATATATAGGGTCTTCCAAGCGAAATCATGATAACTATTCTGGTTTGTACAACGAAGTGCTGCCGAAGTGTCATCTTGCTGTAAAACTTTATAGAATCAATCATACGACAGTTTTAAGTGATAATCTTGTTGAATTGATCTCAGAATGTCTGTTTCCGCCTTTCATTCTAAGTAAAACTCTTCTGATCAACTCATTCGGGTCTGAAAACGATCCTACACTCAACAAGTTTTTCTTTTAGTTTACCAGAGACTTCTTGTTTAGTTTGCATTGCCTTTGGACAATTCTTGGCAATGTGACCAACCGTTTTACATTGAAAACAAGTTCTCATCTCTATCTTCTTTTGAGCAATGCTTTTCTTCATTTCTTCTTGCTTTTTGGCAAGGAATTCTTTGTTCGCCTCCTTCCAGAATGAACTCTTTTGTTCTTTCTCAGAACTTGTTCCTGAAACAAAAACAGTTTTTGGTTTACAAGTTTTCTCATTTTCATAATTTTTCAGTGGTATAAAACCTAGTCCATTCTTTTTGAAATTACCGTTATGGTTTGGTTTCTTTTGAAAACCAGAACCAGAACTGTAACCTTTTTTCTTGTTTAAACGTTGTTGAACTCTTGAGGTGTAATGATGTAGGTGTCACACCCCGACCACGTAGAACATACCAAACGTGGCGGAAACATCGGGGAGTGTTGTAACAGAATTAATGTTTCACAACCATGGAAATTTAAGTTTCGTTTTATTCAATATAAGTGTTACAATGTCTAAACAAACATGGAAATACAACATAATTAACTAGTCTTGCATCTTTTATTGTCACTAAAGCCCAAGTCTGCCTATGTGTATCTTGATCATCTTATGCAACAGTTCCTGAAAAACACATGTGAAAATATGGTACGTCAGCATAAAAATGCCGGTGAGATACATAGGTTTTGTGAAAATAGGTTTCATGACTTATGTTTGAGAAAATGTTTAGTCATGAACCTTGTTATTTGCTTTGTTTTGTAAATCATTTGAAAAACGATAAGATCAGATGATATGTATAAATAAATGTCAGGTTTAATGAATAACCATGTAAAAATGAGTTTGTATAAGATAAGTTGTTTGTAAAACAATGTCTTGTGAAAAGTATGTTATTTGTATAAAATGTTCTATGTCTCAAACTGAAATGATTCAAATAACGCTATGATATGTAATACCATACAAACACTTATATATAGGAAGTACCAGCGGCGTATCCACCATGCTTGTATCATATTACACATGCATCGTTACTTAATCACTTAATCAAACCAAACCAAACAATGTAAAATGTTCATGTCAAGATGTAAATCATGTCAAAATGTCTATGTCAAATATCCATGTCAAATGTCTATGTCAAAATGTCATGTATGGCTAGTGAAATGTCTCAACTAAACCATATGCACAAAAGCAAAGTATTGAAGTAAAACTGTGTTTAAATCAATATTATGTCTTGTGTAAATGCATGATCAATGTCAATCATGTAATGTGTAAATGCATGATCAATGTCAATCATGTTAAAATGTCTATGTCGAAATGTCTATGTCAAATGTCTATGTCAAAATGTCATGTATGGCTAGTGAAATGTCTCAACTAAACCATATGCACAAAAGCAAAGTATTGAAGTAAAACTTGGTTTAAATCAATATTATGTCTTGTGTAAATGCATACTATACTGATAATGAACATTTATGCGGTATTGTGAAAATTCATACATCCAAGCCTTGAGACAGACGGATAACCCTTTCAGTCAAGGTTATCAAAAGAAAATGTATTCGGATTCGGTCATTCCTTCCATCCAAACAAACCCGAGATTACAGGAATGGGATTTGTCAAGTCCTATGGTACCACTACTTACTCCCGAGCGGCGTAGCAAATGTTAATGAACGTAATAAAGACCCGTTTGTGCAAACCAAATGTCATAGTAGTTGTATACATGTCATATGAAAACAATGTACTAAGTATGCTAAGTTAACATACAAAGTAGAAAAGTCTTGTAAAATCAATGTGCTAGCATGCTATCAGTCAACATACATAGCAGAAATGTAATGTAAATCAATGTGCTAGCATGCTATCAGTCAACATACGTAGCAGAAAGGTAATGTAAATCAATGTGCTTAGCATGTTATCAGTCAACATACATAGCAGAAAAGTAATGAAATCAAGTACTATAATGTACTAGCAAACATAGTCGGTATATGATATGAAAACAGGAAAGCATGAAAGTAACAAGTAGGCACATGTGTTCCACCCCAAAACAGTTTGGAAAACAGTAAAAGAGGGGTCTATGTACTCACTTGAGAATGCTCAGTAGTCCTTGAGTAACAACCAAACAATGCTAGAGATCACGGAAATCAAACGGCACCTAATATAGGTAACTATGTTAATTAACCGGACCCAAATCGGAAGATTGGGTAGTATTAGGGTTTGTAAACCAAATGAGTGTAGGAACTCATATGATATGGTTTAACAAAGCCTACATACTAAATGAAACTTAACCTAAGTCTTATCGACCCATTACGACCCGTTTAGGAAGCTTATGCTACTTTAACGCGTCGTTCGCGTAAAACGCGTTCGGAACGCCTAACTAGTCCTATGACAAGTGTTATATGCCTAAACATGTTACATAATCAGTTATGTGGCAAAAGTTTAGGTTACATATGCTTAATTACCAATTATACATGAAAAGGGTATTCTGGTAATTTACCTAAGGCATATAAACTACCTATCATACAACTACTTAAACGATGTGACCATAGGGTATAACCTCGGAAGGTTATTCCCTACACTATGGTCACCTAATGTATTTGGTCGGATCCTAATGATCGACCAAATGGGTCGAGTTCGAAGGTATAGGCGATTTATCAGATCGCCTACCCTACGACTCTAGACAACGTGGTAATCAGTGGGCATAGTCCCAAGGGACTATGACCAACGTGATTACACTCACGTTGCGAAGTTCAAACGAACTTCGCATTGACCATTACTGGTCAACGCTGAAAGTCAAACAAAGTTTGACTTTCTGACTCGAAAAGCAGTAAAATAAGGAAAAGAACGAAAGAATACTTACCCAGGGTCCCCGAATGCTAATCCCGACTTAAGAACTCAGGTATGAAACAATGGTTTCAACTTAGAGCTCTCAAATCAGAATTCTTGTGAGTTTTAAAGCAATGGGGGGTGGGGTATTTATAGTATTCGGTCCACCGTTGAGATCGTTTCATGGAAAACGTGCCATGATCCGATCCGTACAAGTGTTGAAAGGTTATGGAGGCCACATATGCTCCTTATCTTCATGACTAAGCAAGTAGGAACATGTGGTGGTGGTTTAAACAGCTGAAAACAGGCTGTTTAAACATTGTATCTGGTCAGGATAACCCCTGCGCATCGTAGGGCAAAAGTCCCTGCGCATCGTAGGGGTTAAGTTTGGCAGAAAGTCAGTTTTGGTCCCTGAACTGTATTTAGGCCATTTTTGACATGTTTAAGGCCCGTTAACCCCATTTCAAAGCTCTAAAATGAAGTTAAAGTATAGGGAACTTAAAACATGCTCAAAAATATCTCGGATGTCGGTTCGTTTGGCCGTACGAACGCGATGTTCGGTTAATTACGACGGAATGCGCATAAGCGCGAAAAACGAACCAAATGACGCGACGAATGGATTTTTCTTAAGGCGAACACTAAAATATAATATAGTCATGCTCACATAAATTTTTGGGTGTCCGGATGCATTCAGAACGTAAGTTATGCGCGAAAATGCAAACTTGTGCACTTTTTGACACTTTTAGTCCCTGAATGACCCAAAAGTTTATTTTAGCACACCGAACCCCTCAAAGCCTATTTCTAAGCTATATAAAGGATATTTAAGGTGTGTTTAACTTATGGTCATGTTCCGGATTGTCTGTTACAGTTCAAATTGGCATACTTTCGCAGTTTGTCAACTTTAGTCCCTGTAAGCGATTTAACTTGATTTTGCCATACCAAAGCCTTCAAAACTTATTTCTAAGTTATGTAAAGGTTATTTAAGGTATGTTAAGCCAATGTCACTATTCCGGAGTGTTTGTTGCTTTAAACTGGTTATATTTACGCATCGGTGCGCGTATAACCTTCCAGAAAGCGATTTAGAGTTTGAAATTGAACAAGAATTGATATGTGCAAATGATACACATATTTTTACAAATCCCAAGTATGAAATATAATATTTCATTGGTTTGGTATTTGTTTGATGGCCGTGGAGGCACAGGTGTTACAGTCTCCCCTACTTTAGGAAATTTCGTCCCGAAATTTATTTAGAGGAAACTTGTGAGAGTTTAAAACATGAAGTTGAAAAGATCAAACAACATTGGTTAGGGTTCTTGAACTTCTAGTAACCTTAATAACATTATGTTTGCAATGTAAGAGGGACACTTATATACAAGTATATGAAGCGTCATTGGTGCGTCCACCGTACCTCCATTACATCATTCTCATTTCGTTATTGTTGTCACTATCGGTTCTTACACATAATAAATCTTACTGTGGTTACCGTGCACCGAATCTCATAATTATGTACGCGTCCATAATCAGACAATTCCTTGCACAGTTTACACAGTCTATTTTATAATGTGTAGGGGAAAACCAAATGAACAATCCTGTGATGAGTGTGACTAGACTGCCATAGAGTCCTGTAGACTAAATCAATAAATGATCTAAATAGACTATCAAGGAGTCTGTCCAGCTACATCACTAGATGTCATTCTTTAACCAAATTGTGAATCAATCCTTTAGACTAGACCACTAAAAAGGGTCTGGAGTGGTACTATATAATCCAAGGGTCTTAACTATTACATAGAAGCCCATTAAGGATTGAAGGTAGTACCTTTGAATATCCTGCTACGAATCTCTCATATGAAGATATGAAAGATCCTGCGAGGATTTGGATAACGAATATCCAGAGTATTAAAACACAAAAAATACATGAAAGAGAACATAAGATGAATAGACACATAGTCACATAACCACAAAATTGCTAACTAGAAGTTTGTTCTTCTAACAGAGTACATGTATTTAAAGCACACTAGGAATCCATCTTGTGGATTTCATTTGGTACTTTAAACATTTCCGAGAATCTAACTATAAAGATAGAAAGATTCAAAAAGAAAATTCGATTTCGATTACTAGAACTCGAAATGTTCGAATTAGGGTACATAAAGAATCCAATTAAGGACTCTGATTTGAATCATGATCATCCACAAGGGTCTAATTATAGAGATAAAAAGATCCCATATGGATTGTAGAAGTTGAAGATGCTTTGAATTCTTGCACGGGATGTGCTTAAGTCAAAACATGAAGTAAAATGCTTATGAGGTTGAGATGCTAGATATGTCAAGGCTACATATGAAGCAGAATTTGAAGGTTAAATAAATGTACAAGGAAGATATTTTTGAAAACTGTGCATGGGGTTCTTTTAAGAAAAATATGTTTAGTGTTTTTGAACCTTATATATAATACTTTTGATATCATAAAGTAGGTGTACTAGGTAGGTATATTTATAAAAATATTTTAAAATCATGCGAGATGAATTTTTGAAATTATGTATAAGGTTTTTGGAAAGACATGAATGATGCTTTTCGAAATCATGCACTTGATGAGAAAATGTACTGTGTTAATATTGTCTTCAGACTATATGAAATATTTTGAAATTGAAAGGTTGGTTTTGATAACATGGCCAATGTTTTTGAAATAACATAGACAATGCATCTAGAAGAATTGTTTTCAAACTATATGAAATGTTTTGAGATCATGAAGATTTGTTTTGAAATACTTGTACTGTGTATGTTGAAAAATTAAAACGTAATGGGTAGGAGACTTGAAAATATCCTTAGTTATCTAACCAAGGATTCAAAGGTACTGATGTGCAAAAAAAAACATGATTACTCATAGTTTCACTATATTTCATGTACTTCGTTTCTTAGAATGAAACGAGTACTTAGAATGTTCGAATGAATCATGAGCGATCATTTGAAAGAGAGAATCACAAGAGTAGTTTGTAAGGAACATAGTTCCTTAATGCAGGTATCATAGGAAAAGTCATACCCACATGTAATTATACTTGTATATTAGAATTGTGAACAACAACTTTTATTTATGAACAAGACATATTGTTTCACAATACCAGAAAACAAAAGAAACAAAGACATAAGACAGCAACATCCTTTGTTCAGTCGAATGCTCATCCAAGGGTTGGATTTGCATTAGCAAGCTTCGGGCAATCCCTTAGGAAATGGCCCATCTCGCCACAGTTGTAACAAGACCCTCGTGAGAAACGAGCTTGAGCAGGATTGTCGCCAGCTTGATTTGGTACAGCTGCAGTTGGGCAAACCCTTGCTGTATGATCTATAAGTCCACAAATCTGGCATTTGCGGCACCTCATACTAGGGTGATGATGGAGGCTACATTGGTTGCACAAGGGTGCAGTTCCATTGTATGGCTTCCTAGCAGGGGATTGAGTTGGTTGGTTGGGGATGATTTGACCATTGTGAGCGACCATGGCGAAGTTCTGAGAAGCCTTTCGCTTCTTTGACTTCTTAGGCGATCGTTCATCCATGGTCTTTGATTCCTCGATTGGTTTCTTGGCTGGTGGTGCTGTCACCTGACTAGGTCCTGCCTGTCTTGGTGACTCTTGAGTGGCTTCATCCTGGAGACGATACATGGCAGTAGCTAATTCAACAGTCTTCAGGACTACTTCGCCTATTCGCTGAGCGAATTTAGCAGTCTGCTTGGATATCTGGGCGTCATCGTGATGAAGAGACATTCTAGAAGAAAGTGAAAGACATAGGAAGAAACGAGTGAAAGGTTTATTGGATAATCAATACCGAATGGTAACGAATGAAAATTGTGATCATTTGTTTGTTACCTAAGGCAAACAAATGAGATGGTGACTAATCAAAGTAAATGGGTCAAAAATAATGTATCGCAAAGACATGCTCGCCTATAAGTGAACACTCATCCCAGGAATTCCCAGGTAAGCACAACTGGTCTCGCGTCTGATGAGATGTATACGAAGTGCCTGCCTAGACAGAAAACCCAGAATACAGGCATTCACCCTTCCAGTTCGCACGTGTTCACATTATTTAAAACCCAAAACCTTGACGAGATTTTGAAAACTCAAAGGGGTTCAAAACCGTATAATAGAGAGTTCAAAACCTTACAATAGAGGGTTCAAAACCTACTAATCAATCATCCTAGAACAGATGATTAGTTTTCAAAGCGGTTTTGAATTTATGTTCTTGTTGTGGTCGTCACCTAAGGATAGGTGACGGTATTGTTTTATGACTAAACGCAAGTAAACTCGCGTTAGGGTCCTAGAAAGTTATAGACTAGGTCAAAGCATTACTAATTACTAATAACCTAATTCCCTATAACCATTGGCTCTGATACCATCTTTTCTGTCACACCCCGACCACGTAGAACATACCAAACGTGGCGGAAACATCGGGGAGTGTTGTAACAGAATTAATGTTTCACAACCATGGAAATTTAAGTTTCGTTTTATTCAATATAAGTGTTACAATGTCTAAACAAACATGGAAATACAACATAATTAACTAGTCTTGCATCTTTTATTGTCACTAAAGCCCAAGTCTGCCTATGTGTATCTTGATCATCTTATGCAACAGTTCCTGAAAAACACATGTGAAAATATGGTACGTCAGCATAAAAATGCCGGTGAGATACATAGGTTTTGTGAAAATAGGTTTCATGACTTATGTTTGAGAAAATGTTTAGTCATGAACCTTGTTATTTGCTTTGTTTTGTAAATCATTTGAAAAACGATAAGATCAGATGATATGTATAAATAAATGTCAGGTTTAATGAATAACCATGTAAAAATGAGTTTGTATAAGATAAGTTGTTTGTAAAACAATGTCTTGTGAAAAGTATGTTATTTGTATAAAATGTTCTATGTCTCAAACTGAAATGATTCAAATAACGCTATGATATGTAATACCATACAAACACTTATATATAGGAAGTACCAGCGGCGTATCCACCATGCTTGTATCATATTACACATGCATCGTTACTTAATCACTTAATCAAACCAAACCAAACAATGTAAAATGTTCATGTCAAGATGTAAATCATGTCAAAATGTCTATGTCAAATATCCATGTCAAATGTCTATGTCAAAATGTCATGTATGGCTAGTGAAATGTCTCAACTAAACCATATGCACAAAAGCAAAGTATTGAAGTAAAACTGTGTTTAAATCAATATTATGTCTTGTGTAAATGCATGATCAATGTCAATCATGTAATGTGTAAATGCATGATCAATGTCAATCATGTTAAAATGTCTATGTCGAAATGTCTATGTCAAATGTCTATGTCAAAATGTCATGTATGGCTAGTGAAATGTCTCAACTAAACCATATGCACAAAAGCAAAGTATTGAAGTAAAACTTGGTTTAAATCAATATTATGTCTTGTGTAAATGCATACTATACTGATAATGAACATTTATGCGGTATTGTGAAAATTCATACATCCAAGCCTTGAGACAGACGGATAACCCTTTCAGTCAAGGTTATCAAAAGAAAATGTATTCGGATTCGGTCATTCCTTCCATCCAAACAAACCCGAGATTACAGGAATGGGATTTGTCAAGTCCTATGGTACCACTACTTACTCCCGAGCGGCGTAGCAAATGTTAATGAACGTAATAAAGACCCGTTTGTGCAAACCAAATGTCATAGTAGTTGTATACATGTCATATGAAAACAATGTACTAAGTATGCTAAGTTAACATACAAAGTAGAAAAGTCTTGTAAAATCAATGTGCTAGCATGCTATCAGTCAACATACATAGCAGAAATGTAATGTAAATCAATGTGCTAGCATGCTATCAGTCAACATACGTAGCAGAAAGGTAATGTAAATCAATGTGCTTAGCATGTTATCAGTCAACATACATAGCAGAAAAGTAATGAAATCAAGTACTATAATGTACTAGCAAACATAGTCGGTATATGATATGAAAACAGGAAAGCATGAAAGTAACAAGTAGGCACATGTGTTCCACCCCAAAACAGTTTGGAAAACAGTAAAAGAGGGGTCTATGTACTCACTTGAGAATGCTCAGTAGTCCTTGAGTAACAACCAAACAATGCTAGAGATCACGGAAATCAAACGGCACCTAATATAGGTAACTATGTTAATTAACCGGACCCAAATCGGAAGATTGGGTAGTATTAGGGTTTGTAAACCAAATGAGTGTAGGAACTCATATGATATGGTTTAACAAAGCCTACATACTAAATGAAACTTAACCTAAGTCTTATCGACCCATTACGACCCGTTTAGGAAGCTTATGCTACTTTAACGCGTCGTTCGCGTAAAACGCGTTCGGAACGCCTAACTAGTCCTATGACAAGTGTTATATGCCTAAACATGTTACATAATCAGTTATGTGGCAAAAGTTTAGGTTACATATGCTTAATTACCAATTATACATGAAAAGGGTATTCTGGTAATTTACCTAAGGCATATAAACTACCTATCATACAACTACTTAAACGATGTGACCATAGGGTATAACCTCGGAAGGTTATTCCCTACACTATGGTCACCTAATGTATTTGGTCGGATCCTAATGATCGACCAAATGGGTCGAGTTCGAAGGTATAGGCGATTTATCAGATCGCCTACCCTACGACTCTAGACAACGTGGTAATCAGTGGGCATAGTCCCAAGGGACTATGACCAACGTGATTACACTCACGTTGCGAAGTTCAAACGAACTTCGCATTGACCATTACTGGTCAACGCTGAAAGTCAAACAAAGTTTGACTTTCTGACTCGAAAAGCAGTAAAATAAGGAAAAGAACGAAAGAATACTTACCCAGGGTCCCCGAATGCTAATCCCGACTTAAGAACTCAGGTATGAAACAATGGTTTCAACTTAGAGCTCTCAAATCAGAATTCTTGTGAGTTTTAAAGCAATGGGGGGTGGGGTATTTATAGTATTCGGTCCACCGTTGAGATCGTTTCATGGAAAACGTGCCATGATCCGATCCGTACAAGTGTTGAAAGGTTATGGAGGCCACATATGCTCCTTATCTTCATGACTAAGCAAGTAGGAACATGTGGTGGTGGTTTAAACAGCTGAAAACAGGCTGTTTAAACATTGTATCTGGTCAGGATAACCCCTGCGCATCGTAGGGCAAAAGTCCCTGCGCATCGTAGGGGTTAAGTTTGGCAGAAAGTCAGTTTTGGTCCCTGAACTGTATTTAGGCCATTTTTGACATGTTTAAGGCCCGTTAACCCCATTTCAAAGCTCTAAAATGAAGTTAAAGTATAGGGAACTTAAAACATGCTCAAAAATATCTCGGATGTCGGTTCGTTTGGCCGTACGAACGCGATGTTCGGTTAATTACGACGGAATGCGCATAAGCGCGAAAAACGAACCAAATGACGCGACGAATGGATTTTTCTTAAGGCGAACACTAAAATATAATATAGTCATGCTCACATAAATTTTTGGGTGTCCGGATGCATTCAGAACGTAAGTTATGCGCGAAAATGCAAACTTGTGCACTTTTTGACACTTTTAGTCCCTGAATGACCCAAAAGTTTATTTTAGCACACCGAACCCCTCAAAGCCTATTTCTAAGCTATATAAAGGATATTTAAGGTGTGTTTAACTTATGGTCATGTTCCGGATTGTCTGTTACAGTTCAAATTGGCATACTTTCGCAGTTTGTCAACTTTAGTCCCTGTAAGCGATTTAACTTGATTTTGCCATACCAAAGCCTTCAAAACTTATTTCTAAGTTATGTAAAGGTTATTTAAGGTATGTTAAGCCAATGTCACTATTCCGGAGTGTTTGTTGCTTTAAACTGGTTATATTTACGCATCGGTGCGCGTATAACCTTCCAGAAAGCGATTTAGAGTTTGAAATTGAACAAGAATTGATATGTGCAAATGATACACATATTTTTACAAATCCCAAGTATGAAATATAATATTTCATTGGTTTGGTATTTGTTTGATGGCCGTGGAGGCACAGGTGTTACAGTAGGATCGAATCGCGACCTGAATGAGTCGTTCGGAAGAGCTCAAATCCGTTTTAGAGGCGGAAACAGATAAACGGATGTAAAAATAACTTGAATATCACTTTAAACGTCTTGTGTATTGATTTAATGTCGATTACAATCACAAGGAATACAGGCAGCACCTCGGTATCGATTCCTATTCTCTAGTCTGTTCCCTTCAAATGAAATACATGACACGTGTATATAGTACATGCTTGTTAGCTTGAAATGACACACACATGTTCAAGCTATCAGACATGTTCAAGCTATCAGACAAGTTCAAGCTATCACACATGTTCAAGCTATCACACATGTTCAAGCTATCACAATGCAACCCAGACTCGATATAAGATGAAGACGACAAATGTATGCATCAACAGACTCCCCCTCAGATGTTGACGAGTCTTAAGTGTCGAGTCTTCTCAATCTTCAGTCTTTATCAGTCTTTATCTCTTTAACATTCTTCAACTAATCTTTCAGGATCAAACTCCTAGCTCTTGCATCTTCAGACTCTCTTTCTCTAACAGACTCCCCCTCAACTTGTACTGGGATCGTAGTCTGGCTTTCACAGGTTCAGGTATCATAACCTGATTCAGCTGCATATTCTCTACCCAAAATATAAGTTTCATAAAAGATAAGATATAACAAATTTAGAAACTCTGCTAACCTCTTGAAGACACAACCCTGAATACATCATTTTCAAGTATCAAACAAAATGATTTATCATGTCAAATTCTGATGAACCACTTGAATATATATCATTTTCATTACAAACATCTTCAAACACACTTTCCCAAACCTGTTCGTCATGTTCAGCACTCGGAATTTTGAAAATCAGCTTTTCTACATCAGTCGTCTAAAATCTTTTTGAATTTTTCAAAATTTATGCTAAAACACACCGAAAATATTTTTGGAATTTTGAAATAAACGAAATGAAATGCAGTAAATAAATATTTACATACAATATTTTTGTGAGTTTGTGTAAGAGGATCATATCAGTTTATGAGACAAAACACTAGCACCGTTAAGCTTTAAACATTTTCAGCGCTAAACGATTTACATTGATTGACGATATTGTGGTCCACTTAAACTCAATCTAAAAACTTTTGAAATGCTTACCGATACGTTAAGGTATATTAATTTTGCACTAAATTCTTATGGACCCCACGATCTCAGCATATCCCCTCATCATGCAATACACTGACCCAAGTAATGCCTTTAAACTTTTATCAACTGTGATTTGTGCGAAAACAAAACAGAATGTTTAAACATTAACAATCAGGTCGATCTTTTGATATGCAGAGAAAGTCCAATGTTTAAACAAAATAAGAAAAATAAAACAAGATGAAGTTGTTTAGGCTTTAACCACCAGATCGATACTCACGTATACGCAGAGGTGATCCAAAGCTTAAACGAAACACCAAAGAAAATAAAGCAGAACGTTTAGGCAATAACATCCAGTTCGATACTCACGTATACGCAGAGAATGTCCAATGCTTAAACAAAATAAAGAAATAAAACAAGTTTAAATCTTTGCAAAATGAAATACATAATCACAGTGACTTTTTAGCAAAGTTGTGAAAGTTCACAAACTTAACCAGTTTTATGTCTTTCGACAATCAGCGATTACCGAGTAGGCACACAATCAAGAAGGACAAAACTAAGTACTATGCTTTTGACCATGTTTCCCACTAGAACTAGGCTTTTTCATTTTAGGTTTGTATCGTTATCGTAAATCTACTAGTCTAGCTGAGCCTATCGTCACATCATTAGTGAGACCACTTATCACATTTTATCTTTCCATTTCTTTAGCATGCTGTGATCGTCCACTGATGTACTATCATTTTCTCTTTTATACAACAAAACTCGTTTTAGAATTTTATCATGTTTTTTACTTTTTCAAATTTTCTGAAAATTTTTACTCCCCTAAAATGCAAACACATTTTAGGAAATTTGAAAACAAATTTTGTTACTCTACCTGTACAAAAAAGTGACAACTGATATCAAATCACTTCAAATCGCCATCCACTTGGCATAAACAATCAGAACTCCCCCTCACAACAAACTATTTTCCCATTGTGATTTCAAAACACTTAAGTTTGTTTTAATCAAATGGTTTTTTCGGAAAATAAGTTTTGTTGATTTTAAGAAACCATTTGTAGGTTAGGGGTTCATCACATTGTTCTCCAAAATACCACTTGTAAGTATGGTCCAATCAAGTTCAACTTAATGACCTTGATTAACCATTAGAAGATGAAAACCTCTTTCAACCACTTACAGGTTCATTTCACCAACCATAACCACTTGTAAATCAAAATATAACAATTTAAATATACCACCTGTACTTAACCAACTGTACCACTTGTAGGATCATTTGCTAAGAAAGATGCCGATTCTTGCTCCACTCTTACCAACCTGGGAGCTCCGGCAAGTCAGGATGTTCAGGTAGAAACTGCTGTCACCCAAGTCTGACCAGTCTTGGGTGATTCTAGCTCATCATCACTCCATCCTGCTTTTCTTCGATAAAATTCTTTTGCACCTTTCACCTTCCTGTCAACCATCTTTCCAAAAATATGTTTAACATTTCCATTAAACACCTTTTCAACATCAAATTCTTTGTTATCAGCAAAGAATTGACCTGAAATTTCTACTTTTCCCACTTTCTTCATCAAATTTTCCTTTAACAATGAAGGAAAATTCTCATCGTTCACCTCTGGAACGGAATTCACAACCTTTTTCTCAACCAAAGACTCCTCTGATTTTATGGAATCAGATTCATTGTCAGAATTACTCTGAGAACTTTTAACAACCCATTTTTGTTTGCTTAAATCGACACTTCTTTTGTAAAAACGTTTTGAACTTTCTCCTTCTTCGGAAGTTGAATTTTCAAACATTTTATCCTTTTTCAAAGATAGTTCTTTCTTATCAACAAATTTTCTTCTTGAATCAAAGTTAGAAGAAACTCCCTGTTCTTTGTAGTTGGACTTGGTACAATTCCAAGCTATGTGTCCAACTTCTTGGCATTTAAAACAAGTTCTTCTATCAACTCTTTGAGCAAACTTTCTCACATTCTTCTTCACTTCAGCAAGAAACTCTTGATTCGATTGTTTCCAAAACGGTTTCTTTTGTTCTTCTTCTGAACTTCCTCCTGAAACAAATTTTGTATTTGGTTTATAAGTTTTCTGATTTTTATAATTTTCTGATGAAATAAAACCAAGACCTTTCTTTTTGAGATTGCCATTATGGTTTGATTTCTTTTGGAAATTATAACCATAACCGTAACCATTTTTCTTGTTCAATCTCTGTTGAACTCTTGAAGTGTATTTTTTAGGTTTTTCAGCAAGATTTAAATCTTTTATTTCAGAAATATTAATTTCTGTTAATTTGAAAACCTGTTTGATCATTTCAGTTTTGACACTTCTTATTGGAAATTCCTCATCAGAAAATAATTTGTCCGAATCACTCAAAGTATATGCCACTTTGATAGGTTCATCATTCAAATTATTTTTCGACAATAGAAATTCTTTGTTGTAAACCCTTTTAACCGGTGAACTCGGACTCTTCTCAGACGAACTCGAACTATCTAACTTAGACTCCGGTTTTGACTCCTCATCCATATCCAACACCTGATCGACAACTTTCTTTAATAACTCAGACTCATGATCAGTATCAGTCGTTGTGAATGTAACATCAATATTATCTGGTAATTCATCAATGATTTCAGACTTTAACTTGATGTTGACTGCCTTTTTAGACGCTCCTCGTTAGTATTCCTTGGAGAATAAGTTTCATGGATCGGGGGCGGACATCTGTTATACTTGACACTTGGTTTCTTACCAGTATCAGTATCTTCAGTCTTTTTATCCATGAACGCTTCCAGACCTGCAACAGTAGGATAAACACGATCAATCAAATAATCACATGTTGTATAGCTTAGCAGTAAGCGTTTAATCCTTTCACTTTCGATCTTTTCAAGCTCCAACTCCTTCTTCAGATTAGCACAGTCTTCGATGTAATCATTTATGACGCTCTGCTTTGTCATTAATGTTGCGCTCATTTTTTCCATTGCTTTTTCAATTTCTGTATTTGTCTTTTTCAGACGATCAACTGTGTTGTTGAGCACATCATATGACTCCTTCACATACTTCACATCAGACAGTAAATCTTCTTTAATCTTCTCTAATTCAACAATCTTCTTATCTTTCTCCTCACAAACTTTGCAAGATTCTTTACAATTCAGACAAGGTTTAATGATTTCGACTATCTTATCAACCTCGACAACTTTCTCAACTTCTACGATCTTTTCTACTTCAACAATTTTCTCTACAATCTTTTCAACCACTGATTCTTCAGATTCTATTTCAGCTTTCTGTCCCTCAGTTTCCTTTGTTGAACTTTCTTCAACTTCTGCTTTCTCAGTTTCTACTTTTGCTTCCAACTCATGTTCTTCAATTTTCTGAATAAACTGTGCCAGATTCATGTTTTCATGTTTTCTCATATGTTTTACAATCAACAGATAAGTTCCCCATTTTTGCTGTGGTAATGCATCAGCAAGTTTATCAATCCATTCATCATTGTCTTCCCATTTCCACGACTAAATGACAATATCTATCAATGGTCATCTTTGTTGTTTCATGGTCAAAAGCTACAAACATGTCAAATGACTTCTTCAACAACTCCTTTTCCATGTTTCAAAGTCAAACCTTCACAAACACAAACTTTCTTGTTTTAAAAATACTGTTCTCCAATGAGCTGAATCACCTCGTAACAACACCGGCAGATTACCTGAATGAAAACAAAAACAACTAATCAGTTTAAACGAACTGAGAAAATATGAATGCGTGTAACAGTTGAATCGATCTAGAACTCGTGTCGAAAATTCTCGGACTCGTTCCAATGTTGTTCGAGTGAAGACACTGAATGAATGGACTTGATCGGAATGAAATGGATTCAAATGGGCTTTCACAAATTTGGCCGATGACTTGAAAAATTCAATTCACTTCTGTTGGGCCGCACATTAAGACTTGATCATATATTGATTGGGCCTCAAATATATACTATCCGAAATGATTGGGCTGAGACTTTTGCTTTAACTGTTGATTCGGCTGGTTCTTTTAATTCTCGTGGTCGACAACACCTTACATGCACACATTAAATGCCTGACAAACTTAGATTTCAAAACTTTTTGATTGGGCCTCACTTTTACTGACTGTTACTCGATTGGAACAAACCTTTTAGAACAAGACAATTTTCAACTTGCCGACAACTACTAGTTATGAAATGTAATGTGATTGGGCCGAGAAAATTAAAGTCACATGGGCCAAGTATTAATCACAGAGGCCGAGTAAACAATGGGCTGACAACAAATTTCAATACAACACTCAATGAATTATCATTGGACCTCACAATATTTGTAACATGGTTGATGTCACATGCAGATTTTAATGTCTGATTATCTTTCAAATCAATGTGGCTGACAACTATTTAAATGTTCAACACAAACTGATTGGACCGTGAACTTTAACTCTAGGAATGATGAAAGCACATGCAAATTCTATTCAACCGATACAACCTGACATTCACATTATCTCTTTTCCCAACATAAAGACAACCTCGTTTAATGTTTCACATAACTCGATGCACTTTCAAGCGGTTCACACAACTAATTTCAAGCGGTCAAGAAGTGTTATTTCAAGCGGTCAAGCGGTGTGATTTCAAGCGATCAAACGGTGTGATTTCAAACGATCAAGGAGTGTAATTTCAAGCGGTCAGTCGTTTTCAAGCTGACTACCAGATGACATCAGCATATCGAACAAAAATTTCAAACGAACACATGATTTTAACCAGTTTTAAGTCAATTTAAGTTCTGAAACTTTCCAGGATTTGTTAAAACATGATTACGCACATTATGTGAGAATTTGAGCCGATTTTAACCGTGAAAAATTATCAATTTTGTGAAAGAAGGTGTAGAAAACAGATATTGTGATGAAAACAGGCTGTTTTGGCAAGAACTCCTCGTCCTGAGCTCTGATACCACTTGTAGGATCGAATCGCAACCTGAATGAGTCGTTCGGAAGAGCTCAAATCCGTTTCAGAGGCGGAAACAGAGAAACGGATGTAAAAACAGCTTGAATATCACTTTAAACGTCTTGTGTATTGATTTAATGTCGATTACAATCACAAGGAATACCGGCAGCACCTCGGTATCGATTCCTATTCTCTAGTCTGTTCCCTTCAAATGAAATACATGACACATATATATAGTACATGCTTGTTAGCTTGAAATGACACACACATGTTCAAGCTATCAGACATGTTCAAGCTATCAGACAAGTTCAAGCTATCACACATGTTCAAGCTATCACACATGTTCAAGCTATCACACATGTTCAAGCTATCACAATGCAACCCAGACTCGATATAAGACGAAGACGACAGATGTATGCATCAACAAATGATTTGGTTTTTCATAAAGATTTACATCTTTTATTTCAGAAATATTAATTTCTGTTAGTTTGAAAACCTTTTTAATCATTTCAGGTTTAACACTTCTTATTGGAAAAATCTCATCAGAATATAATTTGTCAGAATCTTTCAAAGTATATGCTACTTTGATAGGTTCGTCATTCAAATTAGATTTTGATAACAAAAATTCTTTATTATACACCCGTTTTCCCTGTTTGACTCTTGACTTTGACGGTTTGGACTCAGATTTTGACTCTGGTTTGGACTCAGACTTTGACTCTGGTTTGGACTCCTCCATTTCATCCTTATCTTACACCTGATCGACCACTTTCTTTATTAACTCGGACTCATGATCAGTGTCAGACGACGTGAACGTGACATCTATACTTTCTGGCAAATTATCTGTAGACTCAGACTCCCATTGTAAGTTTGTTGCCTTTTCGACTCTTTCAGAATTCGGATTTCGAGGAGAATATCCATTTTCGACCGGGGGTGGACATTTGTTATAGACAACACTTGGTTTCTTACCAGAAATCTTCACTTCATCATCTTCTTTTGTTTCTGAAATCTTTTCTTCAGAAGCCTTTTCTTCTTTAAACGTCTTCAAACCTTCAACTATTGGGTAAATCCTGTCAACCACAAAAGTAGAACATGAGTAACTTTTTAACAATCTATTTACTCTCTCAGTCTCAATTCTCTGTGTTTCTAGCTTCAATTCAAGCTCAGCACACTTCTCAGTGAAATAATTGATATCATTAAGCTGTCTCATGTATGCTCCTTTGAGTGTGTTCATTGCTACAGCTTGTTCATTGTTCGACTCGGTGTACTTATTCATTTCTCTGTTCAAAACATCATATGATTCTTTTAGCCTTGTTATATTGTGTAGCAGCTCATTGTTTTGCTTTATCAGAGAATCACAATTTATACACTTCTCAGGAACTTTGACTGCATTAGCATCTGTTTTGATTTCAAATTCTGGAACTTCTTTGACTATTTTCACTTGAATTTCCCAACTCTTTTCTTTTTCTCTGCTTCAGCTTGTCTCTTTTCTTCTTCTTCTTCTTCTTCTTCTTCTTCTTCTTCTGCATATTTCTTCCTTTTCTCAGTTGCAGCTTGTTCAATTTTTCTTTATTTTTCTGCCCAATATTCATCAGTATAATCATTAATAACATGAGCAACATAACTTTTAGCTTTTAACATCTCTTTGTCTGTGCAATAATTATCCCAGCTAAATCCTTCTGGCAATTTTTCATCATCTTGGTTTATCAGACATGCTTTAGTGTCAGCTGGAATATATTTGTTCCAACTGAAACCTTCTGATGATTTCTGATCTTCTTTATTCACCAAACATGTGACAACCCTCACTAAACCAGGTATCCGTACGACTTAATTAATAATTAATTACTGCTTAATTACTGTGCTTACTTGAAATTGTGGATAAACTGCTACTTGAATACTGATACATGTACTTACTTGCATCATACTTTACTTACTGTCACTCCATGTTTTGCTTACAGCACCTTTGTGACAACCTTGATGCACCAAAAGCACAGTAGCACAATGAACGGATAACCTATTAAACGTGCTGTCATAACTAGCACCAGGCAGGTACTGCCTCTAAGGCCTGTAAGAGCCTGAGATAGTTTGCTACACTAGTGGTGAGTGTAGGAATATAAGGGTTGTAAAACTGCGTCACTAGGAATGAGATTACAGTGACCGGATGTGCCTAAAACGTACTCTAGGTACAAAATTCAGCACTTTAAATAATAATTCAGCATCTAGCTAACTAATAAAGTGCCAAAACATGAGAAAAATATTACTAGACACTTTCCAAAGTGTCGGGAATAAGTTGTGTCACTAAAAGTAATAATAACGACACTTTAAAGCTTTGTTAAGCACTTTAACGGATCACTATCCAACCGAACAACCGGACTATACCCGGAACATAAAAATATTGCCATCAACACTGCTTTTCTTTTCTGAGCCAGTTAGGGTCCCTGAATACCCTAACACCCGTCATAATGCATGACACACTAGTAACCGGGTTAATCCCTAAACTAACTAAATTAATCTAACTAATACTTAATGTTTAGTTGGAAACCAACCGGATTACCCCCCCCCCCTAACCAAACCGTCCCCAAGAGGGACACCTCTTGTCCTCCATATGATTATTTTAATCACCTTGGTCCCATATCAAGAAGACACATAAACCTTTGGTTAATGATCTTGATAATTGTCTATAAGAACAAGACTTAGTCCATTATAATCATTTCACCACTAAACAAAATCACTCCTCTCTCTCCCTCTCTTTGGCTCTCGGCCGAACACACACACCCACACCCATCTATTTTCGAGTTTTGATCTTGCCATTCCAAGCTTGCACAAGGGTTAAGGATCTCATACAAAGGAGCTCGGTGCATTCGGAACGCGAAGGACCTCTTCTCATTGCTTTTATCCACTCATTTTTCGACTAGAATCTTCCCTAGCCTCGAGCTAGTAGTAAGTTGCTTGAAGCACACTCTCGATCTATTTTAAAGTGGTTAAAACGGTATATGATGGTTAAAACTCATGAACATGCAAAATGATATGAAAAAGTCTACTAAAAATGCTAAAAATGATGGTTAAAAGCTTGATTGTTGTGTAAATCATGTAGGATTTGTTTTGTGTAATTATTTAGTGCCGATCTATGTTGTGGTAGCTCGGATCATTGTTTAACCCGGATTGGTCATGATCATGGATCATGACATAGAGCTTGTTTAAGTGTAACAAGGGTTAAGTAATGAAACTCTACCACACGAGAAACTTGAACTTGTGTAAAAACGATTTTACTTACGAAATAGTGTTTAAAACTAGTAAATCTACGGATCTACAAGCGGTATTTTCAAAGGACCACGTGTCAAGAGAAAACATACTTTTAAAGACGGATCTTACATAACCAAAAGTGCTTTTGTAAACACACAAGTGTGTAGACACTTGTGTAACACAAAGTTTTGACGAAAGAACTATTTTTGGTAAATGTTGACAAGAAGTTGTGGAAATTTATTTTCTTTAAAAACGAGACTTTTACGAAACCGGGTTGATTTATACGAAAGATCCACTAAAAATGGAAAGATACTACATATTTTGGAAAAACCACAAGTTCATGTATTTTTGCGATTTACATCTATTTTGACTAGTTTGATGGTTTGAATAATGTTTATTGATTGAATGAGAAAATTGTTGGTTTGATTTGTAAAAGAAAATGATACGCTTGAAAGCGTGGCCACCTCCAGTTACAGAGGAAACTCTAGCGAAATTTTTCCAAAAACCTAACACTTAGAAATATTTTCACTACAAGTGTTAGAAATACATTTTTAACGTGTTTTCGAATTATAGATTTCGCCATGACTTTATTACAAGATTTCTAATTATCGGAGGTGGGATTTTCACAAAATAAAAGCTTGCTAAGATATATATTTAGTATATATTTAGTAACAACACTTGTGAATTTTTATGATTATTTTGTGAACTATACAAATATTATTTTTAGGGTAAAAATAATATTACCAAATGATAACGATTCCAAATAATACGAACGCACATGTATAAATCCCCCATCCTTGGGAAGGAGAATAATTACCAAGTATTTACAAAAATGTAAACACGAAATAGTTGTCTAACTATTTCCCAAAAACTTAAACCTTAAGCTAAGGCACGACCGTCCGTCTAATAGAGTTAGTACGTGTAGGTCGTCGCGCAGCTGCTTGATCAGGAGATATACTTGGTAGAGACGCACCACTGTGAGTTCATGTCCCCCTTTTCTCTAACTGTTTTCAGTTTTCTAAACTGCGGGGGTGAAATACATGTTACTATGATTACGAATAATTCTTACATGGTATGGTTAGCGTAAGGAGGGTTATTATTATTCAGATCATGTGAGTGGGTAGGCAGAAACTTGAGGCCGTTAATCCTCAAGGTAGGACCGAGGGGCAGGAGCGGTAGATCTATTTGGGTGTAGCGAGCCCAACCCCAGGCCCAACACAGAACGGACCTCGGGGTGACTTTGTACCCAACGCATAAATCTGCTAGGTTTGAGTCTTCCTACTTGCACTTCACACATATCAATGGCCTTGCAAACCATTGGTGATCTCTTTTTCCTTATTTGCTACATACCAGGATTTTTATACATACACAGGTTTATTTACTCACTTACACATGAACTCGCTCAACATTATTGTTGATTTTTTTCAACTTACATGTATTTCAGGGAATTAAAGATCTGGCGCGGTATGTTATGTTTTCCCGCTGCATATGGGTTCCGAGGTCATCCCGGTTTAGGAAGTGTGACTTTTTCCTGGACGAGTCACAAATCTTAAACTGCGTTTTATTCATGTTGATGTTTATGTCTTTCAAAACAATGTTTTATGTTATGGTGTTGTAGTCCCTAAGACAATGTTATGTTACTTCGGTTTTAAAACTTAAATCTATGGATGATCTTGCATGGTTTTTATTTCATATAGCTTGTTATGATTAAGCTATGGTATTAAGAAGTCACACCAAATTAACCACGCTTCCGCAAAGCCAGGGTGTGACAGCTTGGTATCAGAGCTCTGATCATAGCGAACTAGGATTCCTTCTCGAGTCTAGACTATGATCACTAGGGCTCTCACGAAAACATTTTTACTGCATACCACTCAAGTCCAGATCCAAAACTTTTACAAACAAATGTTGAGCACATTTATTTATTATTTATAGGCTCAGTCTGAGAGGCTGAGGCTCGGCCTGGAGGACCGAGGCTCGGTCTAGGAGACCGAGGTAGTTGCCTAGTAGGACTAGGGAGAGCAGTCAGAGAGGCTGGGAGAATAGGCTAGTGGGACTAGGAAGAGCAGTCTGAGAGGACTGGGAGAATTTGGACTAGGAAGAGCAGTCTGAGAGGCTGGGGGGCTAGTGGGACTAGGAGAATTATTTGATTGCTTACTTGGTGACTAATGTGCTTATCTGATTGTATGATTGATTATTTGTACATATTTGTGTTTGTGTTACAGACACCATGGACTCGCCAGGCACAGGTGATTCAGACACCACAGGCCCTAGACCCATAGTATCAGACGACTTAGAGTCTTCGGAGCACGAGGTCCACACATCAGATGTTACCAGCATAGACGAGGACGACTTTCAGCCATTTGCGCTGCCTGACGCTGTCGATGAGCCCGCTGATGGTCCTTTTGCTGGGTACCTACCACTCGTAGAGATCCCTGCTCCCATACCTTTGGCCGTTTATCCTGCTTACGATATGCTCCTCGACGCCGACGTTGAAGACGACGTCGATCTGTTTGATGATGAGCCCCTGGAGGACGATGTTGAGGGCGAGGCCCTTCTAGCTGACGGTGGTCTTTTGTTACTCGCAGATGCTCCAGCTGAGGAGTCACCTGCACACTCACCCGCTCCAGACTCCTTCGAGTCTGTGGCCTCCGCACCGTCACACACTCGGAGCGCACAACACTTTTCTCACGGTTCAGATCCTGACAGGGCATCATCTGCTGTCTCTGTTCCTAGATTTGTTTTCGATCACGACCTCGATGAGGATTCAGACCCTGTTTTTCCCCTTGGATACGACCCGGACCAGGAGATAGAGTTCATCCACTTGGATCAGCCTATGGTTGACCCAGTACACCCAGTTGACCCTGCATTCGCTGATCATGCAGATTTTGATATGGAGTTCGTTGATCCCGAGCCTGCCATGGCCCTTGAGCCAGTAGCTGCTCCTGACCCAGTGCTTGAGCATGACCCTGCTCATGCTGGCATACCTATTGATCCTGTGATTGCTGACCCACCCATTGATGATCACCCTGCTAATGCACCACTACTGGAGGGTGACCATGTTATCGCTGCTGATCATGTTGATCCCCCACTTATCGCTGATATACCTGCTGACCCACTTGTTGCACCCCATCTTGACCCTATGCCTGTACAGTTTGATCGAGCACTTTTTTGAGGCACAGATTGACCCACGAGATGAGCACGCCCAGTGTGGGTGGATTCCTGCGGATGATGAGCTTCCACCTATTCCTCCTCATACCACCGATGCACGTCACGTTGATTTCTCTTTTTCGTTTGCACAGTACACACCTCCAGCTCGACCTGGAGAGGGTTCCTCGGCTCGTCCCTTTGGACATGTGCCGACATATATTCCAGTTATGCCACAGTCTTCATCTGCTATTCCCCCTGTACCACCATTCTTTGTGCCACCTTTTGATCCAGCCAGCGAGCCGTTTCTCTGGACGTCACCTTCTGTTATGCCATCGACCGACCCCTACCATCCTTTCCATATGGGGTATACTATTGAGGACGTTCTGATGTCGTTTGTTGTCCAGCAGGAGGCACTCACACGGCGTATTCAGGAGCTTGAGAGAGCTCAGCCACCGCCGTGCCAGTGTCAGGGTCAGACCCACCCTGCTTCTTCGCAGCACCCTCGACCATTGTTACCTGACTATGCTGCACGCCTTTTAGCCCTTGAGCAGCAGGTTGCTTCTTGGTTGCGTACCCAGAGAGCCATGGAGGAGGACTGGCTCCATTTGCGACGTTTGTTCTACACCCATTTTCCCCCTCCTCCACCACCATCAGTTTAGGGCATCTTTAGTACAGCATGGGTAGACGTAGGTGAGAAGACGGCGATTGCTCTGACCACACAACATTTTTGGAGACTGCATTCTGATTCTGACTTTTGTTGATCATGTATATGGGATATATTGACACTGATTTGATATTCTTTTGGACTGGGGTGATGTAGCCCTTAGTCGATGATGATGTATGACACTATTATGTACTTGTACACTCTACCATGTGGTCTCGAGTTTGGCAATACAATCGCTGTATTCTCATCATATGTGATGTTTTGATTGATTATTTATGTTTTATAACATGGGATGTTGTGTGATTGATATGATTATAACATGAGATGTTATGTACTATTACTATCATTATATACGTACGCTTTATTTTGGCCTGACCGACGTGAACCCATCTTTTAGAAGATGCCGCCGAGACGTCAAACGCCGATGCCTACCAATGAGGCAGAACTCCAACAAGTCATCGCTGCTGCCATCGCGTAATACGCCGCCTCGCAAGGAGGACTCAGCGGAAGCAGCTCAAACAACATTGGCAACAACAATCCACCTCATGGGTGCACCTACAAGCAGTTTCTAGACTGCAAGCCTGTCAACTTTGATGGCACCGGAGGTGCTGTCGCTTTTGTTCGTTGGGCCGAGAAGACTGAATCTGTTCTCCGCATGAGCAAATGTACACCGGACCAGCAAGTCACCTACATTTCGGGGCTATTTTTGGATGGAGCCCTATCTTGGTGGAATTTGCAAGTGCAGACACTTGGTGAAGCTGCTGCCTACGCACTAACATGGACCGAACTGAAGGAACTGATGCGCAAGAAGTATTGTTCTCGCGCTGAAATCCAAAGATTGGAAACTGAGTTCTGGCATTTGAAGATGGAAGGTCCGAAGATCGCGGAATATGTTCAGAGGTTCCACGACCTGTCGCATGTGGTACCCTATATGGTCACTCCAGAATTCAAGCGGATTGAACGCTTCATTTGGGGATTAGCTCCTCAAATCATAAGCATGGTGACCTCCTCCAAGCCTGCAACAATTACTGAGGCAATCGATTTGAGCGTAGCTCTCACTGAGGAGGCTATCCGCCTGAACAAGTTTGGTGAGATCGAGACAAAGAAGAAAGAGACTCACGTCGAGTCATCCGGAGGTAACAAACGAAAGTTCTCGAACTTCAAACAAGGCACTAGTGGTGTTGTTAAGAAAGGAGAGCCAAATGCGCCAGCTCAGGTTACAGCTGGTGGTGGAAAGAAAGGAAAGGGATATATGGGCACCCAGCCCAAGTGCAACACCTGCCAGCGTCACCATTCTGGCCGATGTGGTTTGAAGGTATGTGAAGCGTGTGGGAAACCTGGCCACTTGAAGGATTCTTGTTGGGCCACTATTGGTCAGGGAGGCCAAGGAGGATTTGGAAACAGAAACAATAACCGGGGTGGAATTGGAAATCGCCCACAAGGAAACAATGGAGGTAATGGGAATCGAGGCAACAATGTGAATCAAGCGGGCGCTGTAAATCATAACCAAGGGAATAACCAAGCTGGAAATGGAGGTGGAAACGGGAAAAGACTTGGATGCTTTAACTGTGGTGATATCGGGCACTTTAAGAGGAACTGCCCAGAGTTGAACCAAGCCCGTGGAAGAGTGTTCCATATCGAAGCGAGGGAAGCACGTCAGGACCCCGATGTCGTTACTGGTACGTTCCCTGTAAACCAACGCTATGCATCCGTTTTATTTGATACTGGTGCCGACTATAGCTTCGTATCATTAGAATTTAAGAATATGCTTGGTTTAGCCGCTAGTAAGTTAGATATTCCCTATTCAATCGAATTGGCTAATGGGAAGTTAGTAGAAGCCAATGAAGCGATCAGAGGTTGTGCAATCGAGTTGGGAGAACGTGAGTTTACTTTGGATCTACTACCAGTCCAGCTGGGGAGCTTTGACGTAGTAGTAGGAATGGATTGGTTATCAAGCAACAAGGCAGAAATCGTTTGTCACGAAAAGGTCGTTCGTATCCCGACCGAAGATGGAGAAACGATTGTGGTTCATGGCGAAAAGCGCGATACGCCGTTAAGGATTATCAGCTGCCTCAAAGCGCGAAAGTGTCTACAGAAGGGATGTGCTGCTTTCCTGGCACACATTGTAGACAAGAAAGCTGCAGAACCGAAGATCGAAGACATCCCTATCGTGAGGGAGTATCCGGAAGTTTTCCCGGAGGACTTGCCTGGACTGCCGCCTCAGAGGCAAGTGGAGTTTCACATCGATTTAGTCCCAGGCGCCGCGCCTGTGGCTAAGGCACCCTATAGACTTGCCCCGTCTGAGATGCAAGAATTGTCGACTCAACTTCAAGAGTTGTTAGACAAGGTATTTATCTGACCAAGCTTCTCGCCTTGGGGAGCTCCGGTCCTGTTTGTCAAAAAGAAGGACGGTAGTTTTCGAATGTGCGTAGACTACCGGGAGCTGAACAAGCTGACGATCAAGAATAGATATCCTCTGCCAAGAATTGATGATCTGTTTGATCAACTGCAAGGTTCAAGCTTTTACTCAAAGATCGATTTGCGATCTGGATACCATCAGTTAAGGATACAAGAGAAGAGTATCCCCAAGACAGCCTTCAGAACTCGTTATGGACACTACGAGTTCCTTGTTATGCCGTTTGGGTTGACAAACGCACCTGCAGTCTTTATGGATTTGATGAATAGAGTTTGCAAGCCGTACTTGGACAAGTTCGTGATTGTGTTTATCGACGACATCTTGATTTATTCAAGGACAAAGGCTGAGCACGAACAACATCTAAGAGCTATTTTGGAGCTGCTGAAGAAAGAACAGCTGTATGCCAAATTCTCTAAGTGCGAATTTTGGCTACGTGAAGTCCAATTTCTTGGACATGTGGTAAATGGAGATGGAATCCATGTGGATCCAACCAAGATCGAAGCGATCAAGAATTGGGAAACGCCAAAGACGCCAACCGAGATTCGACAATTCTTGGGTTTGGCTGGCTACTATCGAAGGTTCATTGAGGATTTTTCGTAGATCGCTCAACCATTGACGCTCCTCACCCAGAAAGATAAGAAGTTTGATTGGGGAATCAAACAGGAAGAAGCGTTTCAGCTGTTGAAGGATAAGCTCTGCAATGCGCCAATCCTAGCACTACCGGAAGGTACTGACGATTTCGTGGTATACTGTGACGCCTCGCGTCAAGGATTGGGTTGCGTGTTGATGCAACGCCAGAAGGTTATTGCTTACGCATCACGTCAGTTGAAGGTACATGAGAAGAACTATACCACGCACGATTTGGAGCTAGGCGCAGTGATATTTGCTTTAAAGAGCTGGAGACACTACCTATATGGTACGAAATGTACAATTTTTACAAATCATAAGAGCCTACAACACATATTCAACCAGAAGGAGTTGAATATGAGACAAAGACGATGGGTTGAGTTGTTAAATGATTACGATTGCGAGATAAAGTATCATCCAGGGAAGGCGAATGTGGTTGCCGACGCCCTAAGTCGAAAAGAGAGGATCAAGCCCATAAGGGTTAGGGCTTTAGAAATGATTATCCAAACCGATCTTTCCTTGCGCATTCATGCCGCGCAGAAAGAAGCTCTCAAGGAAATAAATCTTGAAGAAGAATATCTCCGTGGGATGGAGAAGCTATTGGTGCCAAACAAGGAAGGAACGTTATGTTTTGAGAAAAAGATTTGGGTTCCTCTGTTTGGTGGTTTAAGGAAAGTTATTTTTGCTGAAGCTCACAAATCGCGGTACTCTATCCATCCAGGAATAAGTTGTGTCACTAAAAGTAATAATAACGACACTTTAAAGCTTTGTTAAGCACTTTAACGGATCACTATCCAACCGAACAACCGGACTATACCCGGAACATAAAAATATTGCCATCAACACTGCTTTTCTTTTCTGAGCCAGTTAGGGTCCCTGAATACCCTAACACCCGTCATAATGCATGACACACTAGTAACCGGGTTAATCCCTAAACTAACTAAATTAATCTAACTAATACTTAATGTTTAGTTGGAAACCAACCGGATTACCCCCCCCCCCTAACCAAACCATCCCCAAGAGGGACACCTCTTGTCCTCCATATGATTATTTTAATCACCTTGGTCCCATATCAAGAAGACACATAAACCTTTGGGTAATGATCTTGATAACTGTCTATAAGAACAAGACTTAGTCCATTATAATCATTTCACCACTAAACAAAATCACTCCTCTCTCTCCCTCTCTTTGGCTCTCGGCCGAACACACACACCCACACCCATCCATTTTCGAGTTTTGATCTTGCCATTCCAAGCTTGCACAAGGGTTAAGGATCTCATACAAAGGAGCTCGGTGCATTCGGAACGCGAATGACCTCTTCTCATTGCTTTTATCCACTCATTTTTCGACTAGAATCTTCCCTAGCCTCGAGCTAGTAGTAAGTTGCTTGAAGCACACTCTCGATCTATTTTAAAGTGGTTAAAACGGTATATGATGGTTAAAACTCATGAACATGCAAAATGATATGAAAAAGTCTACTACAAATGCTAAAAATGATGGTTAAAAGCTTGATTGTTGTGTAAATCATGTAGGATTTGTTTTGTGTAATTATTTAGTGCCGATCTATGTTGTGGTAGCTCGGATCATTGTTTAACCCGGATTGGTCATGATCATGGATCATGACATAGAGCTTGTTTAAGTGTAACAAGGGTTAAGTAATGAAACTCTACCACACGAGAAACTTGAACTTCTGTAAAAACGATTTTACTTACGAAATAGTGTTTAAAACTAGTAGATCTACGAATCTACAAGCGGTATTTTCAAAGGACCACGTGTCAAGAGAAAACATACTTTTAAAGACGGATCTTACATAACCAAAAGTGCTTTTGTAAACACACAAGTGTGTAGACACTTGTGTAACACAAAGTTTTGACGAAAGAACTATTTTTGGTAAATGTTGACAAGAAGTTGTGGAAATTTATTTTCTTTAAAAACGAGACCTTTACGAAACCGGGTTGATTTATACGAAAGATCCACTAAAAATGGAAAGATACTACATATTTTGGAAAAACCACAAGTTCATGTATTTTTGCGATTTACATCTATTTTGACTAGTTTGATGGTTTGAATAATGATTATTGATTGAATGAGAAAATTGTTGGTTTGATTTGTAAAAGAAAATGATACGCTTGAAAGCGTGGCCACCTCCAGTTACAGAGGAAACTCTGGCGAAATTTTTCCAAAAACCTAACACTTAGAAATATTTTCACTACAAGTGTTAGAAATACATTTTTAACGTGTTTTCGAATTATAGATTTCGCCATGACTTTATTACAAGATTTCTAATTATCGGAGGTGGGATGTTCACAAAATAAAAGCTTGCTAAGATATATATTTAGTAACAACACTTGTGAATTTTTATGATTATTTTGTGAACTATACAAATATTATTTTTAGGGTAAAAATAATATTACCAAATGATAACAATTCCAAATAATACGAACGCACATGTATAAATCCCCCATCCTTGGGAAGGAGAATAATTACCAAGTATTTACAAAAATGTAAACACGAAATAGTTGTCTAACTATTTCCCAAAAACTTAAACCTTAAGCTAAGGCACGACCGTCCGTCTAATAGAGTTAGTACGTGTAGGTCGTCGCGCAGCTGCTTGATCAGGAGATATACTTGGTAGAGACGCACCACTGTGAGTTCATGTCCCCCTTTTCTCTAACTGTTTTCAGTTTTCTAAACTGCGGGGGTGAAATACATGTTACTATGATTACGAATAATTCTTACATGGTATGGTTAGCGTAAGGAGGGTTATTATTATTCAGATCATGTGAATGGGTAGGCAGAAACTTGAGGCCATTAATCCTCAAGGTAGGACCGAGGGGCAGGAGCGGTAGATCTATTTGGGTGTAGCGAGCCCAACCCCAGGCCCAACACAGAACGGACCTCGGGGTGACTTTGTACCCAACGCATAAATCTGCTAGGTTTGAGTCTTCCTACTTGCACTTCACACATATCAATGGCCTTGCAAACCATTGGTGATCTCTTTTTCCTTATTTGCTACATATCAGGATTTTTATACATACACAGGTTTATTTACTCACTTACACATGAACTCGCTCAACATTATTGTTGATTTTTTTCAACTTACATGTATTTCAGGGAATTAAAGATCTGGCGCGGTATGTTATGTTTTTCCGCTGCATATGGGTTCCGAGGTCATCCCGGTTTAGGAAATGTGACTTTTTCCTGGACGAGTCACAAATCTTAAACTGCATTTTATTCATGTTGATGTTTATGTCTTTCAAAACAATGTTTTATGTTATGGTGTTGTAGTCCCTAAGACAATGTTATGTTACTTCGGTTTTAAAACTTAAATCTATGGATGATCTTGCATGGTTTTTATTTCATATAGCTTGTTATGATTAAGCTATGGTATTAAGAAGTCACACCAAATTAACCACGCTTCCGCAAAGCCAGGGTGTGACAAAACATGCTCTCTTTGAATCTTCAATCACTTTCCTACCATGTGCCACTTGAGGTTCTTGTTGTTGTGGAGCAACTTGATGATAGATGGATTTCCTATAGTAATCATTGTTGTTGAAAGGATTTTGAGCTCCACTTGCTTCGCGATTAGTGCACTCCCTCTTGAAGTGTCCTTTTTCCCTGCAACGAAAACAAGTAACTTTAGATTTATCAAAACCTAAATTAGAAACAAATGCATCACGGAAGTCATCTCTTCCTGTGATCTGTTTGAATTTCTCAGCTCGTCTTAACACACTAGCCAAACACCATTTTATATCCATCAATTCCATTTCCTCAGCATCTATTTGATCGTAAACCTCTCTTGTCAACATAGGATTCCTGATTCGTCCTGCCACTAAACTTCCATATGACTCCAAAACAGTTCCCAATAAAGACATGTGACTATTTGCGACTTCTTCAGAATAACCCTGATCATTTTCAAGATTCAATACAATGTTGCATTGTAGCTTCTTGCTATTCTTGGTTGTGGAAGAATGCGGATCAAATGTTGAAAATGAAGTAAATCCTGTTTTGCTGCTTGAACCCTGAGATGAACTTTCAGAAGAACTTTTTGCATTGAAAGCAGTTTCCACTTTTGGAGAAAATTTTGTTTTGTCACTGTCACCACCTTTGAAGTACAACCCAATGTCTTGTTCTCCATCATAGTTCTTCATTCTAGCAATTTTTCTTTGCTCCATCTCTTGAGCTTCAAGATGTTTAATAAACTCGCTCGGTGTGATATTGTTAGTTTTACTCAGAATAAAAGGCGGAAACAGACATTCTGAGGTCAATTCAGCAAGATTATCACTTTAAATTGTCCGTATATTGATTTTAGATCAAATACAAGTCTGTGGACACTTCGGCAGCACTTCGTTGCTCTGACCGGAACCTGTTCCAAATGAATCAGTATTCAAGGTATTTATAGGTGGAGTAATTTCGTTTGAGGCTGTCTCAAACGAAATCAGTAATCTCGTTTGAAACACATTCAAACGAAATCAACTTCTTAATTTCGTTTGAAATGGTCTTGTACCATTTCAAGCAAAATCACCTATGTACACTTCCTTGTTTTACGTGCCTTGATCTATCAATCACAACAAGACTCGATACAAGACGAAGTCGACAGACGCATGCACCAATAGAAAAGAATAAAATTGAAGATGAAAAGGCAATCAAGTCTCATCTTGAGAAAATCTCTCAGCTTGAAAAAGAAGCTGAGAGGGCAAGAAATAAAATTGATGAGCTTGAAGAGAAATTGAAAGGTTTTGTGACCTCGTCAGAATTTCTGAATCATCCTTGTCCAAAACCGATCAATTCAGTCCCAATAAGTGACAATGTCACAAATTTTGACAAAGTCAAAATTGAAGATTGTGATGATGGATCTGATGACATTGTTGGTGCATGTTATATGACAACAGCTTTGGATTGGTCTTTGGATATTAAACAGAAGATTGGATCATGAAGACTTAAAGAAAAACGAGTTCTATGAAGCCCAATCAGTCCAAGTTTGTACTAAGTCTTTTAGGCCCAAGTTTATGTGACAAATGTAATATGGGCAAAGCCCAATTCGAGATCTTGGCTGTGTGTATATAAACAGCCTTAGTCTTGAGTTTTAGGGTTAGACACTTTAGACAACTTGAGAGCCTTTTGGAGATTGTGAGAGAGCATTCAAGTTTGAGAGGTTAAGAACAAAACAGAAATCGGCTGTTAGGTTCTTGTAGATCTTAGTGATTGTAAAACGCTTCTAAGGGTTTGATAATCAGAGAAGATCAGTTTGAAAGTTTGCGTGTTTGTGTGTTCGAGTTCGTGTACTTCTACATAATCTTGTTTCTGTGTTCGAAGATCAATCAAGGGGATTCCGCACCCTTGATTGATAAACAGTCTTGTTACGATCCAACGGGATTCAGGGACCTACAATTGGTATCAGAGCTTTTGCTCTTGTGCGTGGTTCAAGACTGATCGATTGGATTCAAGTTATTTTTCGGTTGAAGAACTTTTGGTGTCTCATTCATAATTTTCGTGAAGAACAGCAAGAACAAGGAAGAACAATTCAAAATTCTGAGTTTTGATCTGTTTTGGTAGTTGGTTGTTTGGTAATTTCGAGTTAAAGTTCTGGGTTTTTGCGAAGAACACTTGAAGAACAGTTTAAATTCGTGTATTTTAATATGTTTTTGATTATTGTTTTGACTGTTTTCGTGTTTGTAGGAAGACTTTGCTTGGATTTCGTGTATGGAAAGAAGTGCTGATTAAGACCTTGCTTGTGCGATCTGGATTGTCAGCTGCTGCTGTTGTCAGCTGCTGCTGTTTCGGGATTGGGTGGCTGGGTGGCCCAATCAGCTCTTGTGCGATCATTTGATATTCAAAATTTCAAATTTTGAATCTTGTGCGACCCTGTTTTAAGCTTGTACGTTAGGAGATCTTGTGCGTTTGGAAACCTTGTACGTTTGGAGATCTTGTACGTTTAGAGATCTTGTACGTTTGAGGATCTTGTGCGTTTGGAACTCTTGTGCGACCCGAAGTCAGCTTGTGCGAACCAGAAACTTGTGCGATCAGGCCCAGGCCCGTTAAAGTGACTGTTTGGCCCAAAGTTAGTGGATTGTGTGATCCAGAAGACCTTGTGCGTTTCAAAGGGTCTTGTGCGATTCACTAGTGGTGGAATTTTGAAAGGCAAGCGTAGGAATTTTTTCAGTGTTTCGAGTTTAGAGAACTATATATAGCTCATCTGAAGAAGCCGTTTGCACCATTGAACTCGTGGGATTTTTAGGACAAAAAAAAATCCCAAATTCAGTTTTCGACATTATATATCTTTGGATTCGTCTTTTCGAGACGATTCTAACGGTGTAATTTGGTAACCCCTGTTTTCGGAAAAACTTTGTACGGTTTTATCAGTCTGTTACGTCAAAATGTCGAACATGACAAAATTGAATGAACTCTTAAGGATGGAGCATGAGGTTGGCACCACCAACAAACCACCTAAGATGATGAAGGTGGAGAACTACTTGACATGGAAGGATAGGTTTCAATCCTTCATTGAATATCAGGACACACGAATGTGGATCTGTATCGCTGATGGGTACACAAACCCTACACATGACTTTGAGGGCAGACCTCGTGTCACAGCCTATGTGAACATGCAAGAAAATGATAAAAAGATGTATGAGGCTGAAAAGAGAGCCTTGGCTGCAATCAAGATGTCTCTACCTGATAGCATCAAGCATACCTTTAAGAAGTACACTACTTCAAAAGAAATGTGGGATGCACTAGAGAAGAGATATGAGGGAAATCCTGATGTCAAGAAGAACAAAGTTGATCTACTGAAGAAGCAGTTTGCTGTGTTCAAGTACATGAAAAATGAGTCACTTGAGGACGTCATCACTCGATACTATCATCTGATGTCAGAACTGGATAATTATGATATAGATTGCTATACTGACATTGAGAAAAATGACAAGCTGCTTGATGCTCTACCTGCAAAATGGGATATCTACACTCTCATGATTAAGGGAGAAGCTGATTATGACACAAAGGAATTGGAAGAAGTAGTTGGAAAGCTTAGAGCTTATGAGCTTAGTATGAAGAAAAAGGACACTGGTTATGATCAGGTTCAAGATCCAGGGATATACAATGGGCTTACATCTTCTGCATCTCATGATGCTTCTAGCGACTCTGCAACTGCATTTCTTTCGTGTGATAAGGAGCAGGTAACAGTGAATGAGGATGGTGATGTGTGTTTTGTAGCTGCTGCAGGAGGATCAACAGGAGTCAAGAGAACATCAACTTCAAAGCAAAGTAGTAGTGCAAAGTCAATGCCTATGAGTGTGAAGTCTGCTGAAGAACATCTTGCTCTACTTGCTTCTTTTGTTGCGTCTTATGAGAACTACATTCAAGGGAAAATATCTGATCCTGCCACTTTAGATGAAGATTATGATCAGATTGACCCTGATGATCTAGAAGAGATGGATCTACAATGGCAGATGGCCATGATTTCGAGATGTGTGAAGAGGTTCATGAACAGAACTGGAAGGAAGTTTGTAGGAAAGAGCGTAGGTTTTGACAAGACCAAAGTCAGGTGTTTTAACTGTCAGAGTTATGGTCATTTCGCTAGGGAATGTCAAAAACAAAAGCATGAGAATACGAATCAAAGTTTAAACAATCGGAATGCATCAAACAACTCTAACTCAAGGGCGTTGATATCTACTGCAAGAGAAGGCTCATATGACTGGAGCATTCACTTAGAAAATGATGAGAATGTCACTCAAGCATTCATGGCAGAGATCACTCCAGTCAATGATGGTGAAGCTACAGTAGATGAGGCTAAAGTTGAGAAGAAGAGTGAAGCTGAGGAAGATAAGGCTGATCAGACAACAGATGCTGAAGAGGAAAAGCCAGAGTCTGAGCATGAAATGGAAGCTGATGAGAAAGATGAAATCATCAAAAGAATGGAAGCTCAACTTGCTGCTCTCATGGCCAACTCAGACAAATCAACAGGAGAGGTAAGTAACTCTGCCACTTCTATTTGCTTAAAGTGTCGTGAACTACAGGGTGAAGTTGAAAAATTGTCAACTCAAAACAAAAGTCTTGTGAGCGAAATGTCTAACGTAAAAGAGTCAAATTTCTTTGCTAAAAGAAACAAGTCATCATATTTGAAAAAGATAAAAGGCTATGAAGCTGAAATTGAAGCTTTGACCTGCAAATTAAATGAAAAACTTCAAGTCATAGACTTAGCTCATGACATGATGGCTGAGAAAACAAAAGAGATTTCTGATAAAAACAAAGAGTTGTCAGATGCACAACTTAAAATTGTTGAACTTGAAAAGAAGTTAGGTCAATTCAGAGATTCTACTTTTGTTATGAAACATATGATGGGTGGGTTAAAGAAGAGTAATGACAAGACAAGTGTGGGATTCCAGGGCTTTAATGAAGTCTCACCTCCTCTTAGTCATGACTATTCTTTCCTACCTGGTGAGGATGAGCTTACAGACTGTCTGTCAACATCACCAAGTAGTTTCACATCCACTCAAGGTGATGTGTTTGAAGATAATGATGCTAAGAAGGAAAATAACAGCAAATCTGTTTTGCAAAAGAAAAATACACCTTCTAAAAACAATAATCAAACTTTTGTCAAAAAGGTTAATTTTGTTCAAGGAAGTGATATGAAAACCGAAACAGCTGTTATCGAAAAGGAATCAAATGTAGAGTTTGCTAAAAACAAAAACATAGACAAATCTGAAATTAAGCAAACTGAACAAAGTCCTTCCAAGGCATCATCATCAAAACCAGAATCTAGTTCAAAGGCTTCAACTAAGAAGTCTTCGAAAAAGAGATCGTGCTTCAAATGTCACACAAAGGGACATGTAGCTAGCTGCTGTCCTAACAAAAAGGTTGAAGCACAAGTTAGTGAGAAACAAAGAGGAAAATCACCTGAGAAGCAAGGTGATAATGAGGAGAAAGTCTCAAATTCTCCAAAGAAATCTGCTCCAAAGCAACAACCGGGTGTTGCTGGTGGTGTAGATAAGGCTGAAAAAGGAACTCCACAAGTTCCTCGTTTTCAAAGAAATCAACCAAGATTTCAGCCTGAATCTACATCAGGCAGATATGAAAGACCTAGAAGTAACTCACCAAGAATGAAAAATCAAAATTCAAATAATTTCAGAAGTCAAGGTCAATATCAAAATCGACACCAAAATAATGGTGGTCGAACTTTTTATAACAATGGCTTTAGAAATTACAATCAAGGTTCTTGGAATCAAAATCAAAATTTTCAAAGGTCACATAGTCCAAACACATATAGGAACACTCAGAACCAGAGACCTTATGGAAATCATACCCCATTTCCATCAACAGGTCCGAGATCCAAGACTCCAATTAGGGGCGATGGATCTTGGATGGATGTTCAAGTAGTAGGTGAATTTGGACGACCCAAGACCATTAAGGCTTGGGTCCCCCAATCTAACTAATCTTTTGGTTGGTGGGTGCAGGAGCTGCTAAGGAGGATTATCAACTTATGGTATGTTGATAGTGGCTGCTCCAGGCACATGACGGGGGATGCGAGATTATTTTCTGATTTTGAAGGATACGATGGTGGGCATGTAAATTTTGCTGGTGCTAAAGGTGGAAGAATTACTGGACGAGGAAAAGTGACGAATGGGAAGATCACATTGGACAAAGTGAACTATGTTGAGCAGCTTAAACACAATCTGATGAGCGTGTCACAAGTCTGCGACAAGGGTCACTCGGTCCATTTTACCAAGTCGGAGGCATTGGTGTTGAAACCGGGTTTGGTCATTCCGGACGATTGGATAGTAATGCGTGCTCCAAGGAAAAATGACACTTATGTCATGGACATGGGTGCCAAGGATCCAACTGCTGGGGTGGCGTGTTTGCTGTCAAAAGCATCTGAAGCTGAATCAATGTTGTGGCACAGACGCATGGCTCACATTCACTACCGCAAAATGAATTACATTATTAAAAATGAGCTAGTGAAAGGGGTTCCATTGCTGAGGTTTCAAGTGGAAGATAAATGTCTTCCATGTCAAAAGGGAAAACAACATAAGAAACCTCATAAGTCTAAAACAGTAAATTCCATTAATGCCCCTTATGATTTACTTCACATGGATTTATTCGGTCCAGTGAACGTGAGGAGCATAGGTGGAAAGTACTATTGTCTTGTTGTCACTGATGATTACTCACGTTATTCATGGGTTTTCTTTTTAGGTACAAAAGATGAGACAACAGAGATGTTGATAGATCTTTTTACAAAATTGGAAAACGTTCATGATGCAAGGATCAAGAGGATAAGGAGTGATAAGGAGTGATAATGGCACGGAGTTCAAGAATCGGATTCTGGATCTCTACTGTCTTCGAAAGGGAATTGAACATCAATATTCTGCTTCGTACACTCCTCAGCAAAATGGAGTCGCTGAGAGGAAAAACAGGACGTTGATTGAAGCCGCTAGGACGATGCTTTCAGATTCAAAGCTACCAGTTCTCTTCTGGGGAGAAGCTGTGAACACAACTTGCTACATCCTAAACAAAGTTTTGACCTTTAAACGTTTTAACAAAACTTGTCATGAGTTAATGTTTAATGAAAAACCAAACTTAACAGGATTTGAACCATTTGGATTACCCTGCACCATTGTGCGAAACAAAGATAAACAAAAATTCGGTGAGGTGGCAGATGAAGGCTACTTTCTAGGCTACGTGCCTGGCACACCGAATAAAAGGCTTTTTAATCTAAAAACTGGTAAAATTGAGGTTGTGTTCAATGTAGAAATTACTTCTTACAAACCTCAACAATCAACGAGTGGTCCTGCTATATTATATGATTATGATAGTGTGTTTAAATCATTTAATATTCCTGAGGTTTCTGATGCAGATGCCTCTCAGCTGATTCAAACAGTGATTGGTGAAGACGATGAAGGTGAATTTATGCCTAGATCGAATGTAGATATGTCAGATGCTCCAGGAACTTCCCAAAGTGCTGCTGATCTTGATTCAAGCGATAGTGACTCTGAACCCATTCAGGGGGAGGATTTCATTAATCCGTTTGCAAATCAAAATATTCAGGGGGAGGTTGGATCAAACCTGGGTGATAATCTAGAAGTCGATGCTGTTGCTACTACACGAGCAAATAGAGATCATCCGGTTGATATGATACTGGGAGATCCTACTGTAGGTGTTCAGACGAGAAGAAGCATAGCAGAAAATTCTGGGTTATTTGTTTCGATTGAGAAGACTGGGATAGTGAATGAATGCTTGTACAGTTGCTTTATTTCCCAAGAAGAGCCGAAGAACATTCATATGGCTCTTAAAGACAATTCATGGGTTGAAGCTATGCAAGAAGAATTGGCCCAGTTTGCGAAGTTGAAGGTTTGGGAATTGGTGGACCTTCCAAAATGTGAGAGAGAGATTGGCACTAAATGGGTATTTAGGTGCAAGAAAGAAGAAAGAGGTATTGTCACACGCAACAAAGCTCGGTTGGTTGTCAAAGGTTTTAATCAGCAAGAGGGGATTGATTACAATGAGGTGTTTGCACCAGTGGCGAGGTTGGAGGTAATTCGTTTGTTTCTGGCTTTTGCTTCATTCAAGGGCTTCAAAGTTTACCAACTAGACGTGAAGAGTGCATTTCTTTACGGGAAAGTCCAAGAAGTGGTGTATGTCTCACAACCAGATGGGTTCGTTGATCCAGACTATCCAGATCGAGTGTACAAACTTGATAAGGCTTTGTATGGGTTACATCAAGCTCCTAGGGCGTGGTATGAGACACTGTCTACATATCTGCTCAAGAATGGTTTTGAAAGAGGTCAGATTGACAGTACACTATTCATAAAGAGGAAGAAAGAAGATTTTCTGCTGGTACAGGTGTACGTGGATGACATCATTTTTGGGTCATCTGATGTGAACATGTGTAAAGAGTTTGAACAGGTGATGAAGAGCAAGTTTGAAATGAGCGCTATGGGTGAGCTGTCTTACTTTCTGGGATTACAAGTTGAACAGAAGGAGGATGGGATGTTTATTCATCAAACGAAGTATGTGTATGACATTTTGGATCGGTTCAAAATGAATGATTGCTCTACTTTCAACACACCCATTTGCGAAAACCACAATCTAGGCCCAGATCATGAAAGCACTGAAGATGTTGATCCAACTCAATACAGGGCGATGATTGGTTCTCTAATGTACTTGACTGCTTCAAGACCTGACATCATGTTTGCCGTATGCTTGTGTGCCAGATATCAGGCGAATCCAAAAGAGTCACACATGAAAGCAGTGAAGCGTATTCTTCGTTACTTGAAGGGGAAACCTAAACTTGGGTTGTGGTATCCAGCTGATAGTGATTTGAGGTTCGTTGCTTACACTGATTCAGACTTTGGAGGATGCAAATCAAACAGGAAGTCTACAACAGGTGGTTGTTAGTTCTTAGGAGGCAGGATCGTGTCTTGGCAATGCAAGAAGCAATCCTGTGTGTCTACCTCTACGTGTGAAGCTGAATATATTGCTGCGGGTAGCTGTTGCTCTCAGGTTCTCTGGATCCAACAGCAGATGCGCGATTACGGTTTGGATTTCACTCGTACTCCTATTATGATAGATAATAATACCACTATATCAATCACAAACAATCCCGTAAAGCACAGTAGAACTAAACACATTGACATACGTCATCACTTTATATGGGATTGTGCTGAAAAACGATTAATTGAATTGCACCGAGTCGACACAGAAGATAACCTTGCTGATCTTTACACAAAAGCTTTTGATCGAGCTCGCTTTGAACACTTAGTCGAACTCAATGGGATGAGGAATCCTGAATAACTGGTTTTTCATAAGAATTTTTGTAAATAGTTTACTGCTTTCTTAAAAATCAAAAACACAAAAACAATAGAAAAGCAAAAATGAGTTTCCTGGCGAGCAAAAGAGAAAATGATAGTACATCAGTGGTCTGTCTAAACCTCTTTAAACCTTAAATGAAATATGCTAAGCAGCTCTATATAAGATGTATCGGTAGGCTCACAATCATTTTAAAGTGTGCAGGGTGATATAAACTTAAATCGACTGAAAACCAGGTGGGAACCATTCATTGGCATATGGTCTTAGTACCGAAATTTCGTTTGAGAGATTGCCGAGGTTCTGAGATATTCGGTCTTTATGCTGCTTATCATCTGGGTATCATGGTTGTATCTTTTACCGGAAAATAACGGGGACGCAAGTCTAGATCTTCCATGATATCATACATACGTGTACATATTGCATTCGACCTCAATAAGTGATCAACAATCACATGTCCCCAAAATAAGTGATAATATATCACATTTATCCAGGAGTCAAGTTCGTCTCTCTGCTGTACGAAAGTACTGACCTGTTCACGGACTTGCTCCTGTGCCCTCATGCATCTGAAAATCAAGTTCCTCATCAATAAGTGATTCTATCACATAGGGCTTGTTTTCAATCAAAATAAGTGAGTTTCTCACATCATATACGGTCAAACAGATGATAATCGGTATACTCACCGGTAAGATGAACCCTCGTGCATACCTTGATACGGGAATGTGTCGTGATGTGGATGAACACCGGTCGGTAAGTATAAATCATACCTTAACGTATCCCCTCGCCATCATTACATATGATAAGTTGAGCTTATGTGGACAACAATACCGATAATCGTTATAGGATGCTTATCTAAATGTTAACTAAAAGAACAACAAGAGTGTTTTGACATGACCGTACACTGATATGATTCTCTTACCCTCAAAACTCGCAAAAAGAATGTCTGTAAATATTTATTTACTGCTTTCAGTCTTTACATTTGAAAATATAAAAATCCAAAAATAGTGTCTTTTTCTGTTAAAAATTCTTAATGTACGGAAAACTGTTATTCTTGGAGGAGTTGTTACCGAAAGGGGGAGACTGTGTTAGAAAGTGGGTTCAAAATTTTTTAAATCATGCAGGTTATAAGGTGTTTGTTAAAATTTGTGCGTGTTGGTGCTTAATTGGAAAATGCTTAATCTGATACAGTTTAACTATCTCTAGTATAATAATAATTCTTTAACTATGTTGAAAAATTCTTATGGTTTCTCGAGATGTTTGTTTTATAGTATACAGATTGAAGCAGTTTGTTGATGAGAAGTTGCTGTGAAGAGAGGAGGAGTTTGTTGCTGCTTGGTAGAATCCTCCTTCTACAATGCAGAGTGGATGCTGTGAAGACTTACATTGAATGCTGAATCAAAACTTGGAAGATTTGGTGATTGGATGCATCAGCTTAGGGGGAGTCTGTTGCTGACAAAGATGTTGCTGACAAAGACAGAATTCATGTTGAAGCTGACGCTATCCAAAGACCAAAGACTGTGAGATTCTGAAGACTAAAGTTTCCTTTGCAAGCTATTGTCAAGGGGGAGTTTGTTGGTGCATGTTATATGACAACAGCTTTGGATTGGTCTTTGGATATTAAACAGAAGATTGGATCATGAAGACTTAAAGAAAAACGAGTTCTATGAAGCCCAATCAGTCCAAGTTTGTACTAAGTCTTTTAGGCCCAAGTTTATGTGACAAATGTAATATGGGCAAAGCCCAATTCGAGATCTTGGCTGTGTGTATATAAACAGCCTTAGTCTTGAGTTTTAGGGTTAGACACTTTAGACAACTTGAGAGCCTTTTGGAGATTGTGAGAGAGCATTCAAGTTTGAGAGGTTAAGAACAAAACAGAAATCGGCTGTTAGGTTCTTGTAGATCTTAGTGATTGTAAAACGCTTCTAAGGGTTTGATAATCACAGAAGATCAGTTTGAAAGTTTGCGTGTTTGTGTGTTCGAGTTCTTGTTCTTCTACATAATCTTGTTTCTGTGTTCGAAGATCAATCAAGGGGATTCCGCACCCTTGATTGATAAACAGTCTTGTTATGATCCAACGGGATTCAGGGACCTACAGACATCGAAGAGAAAAAGAAAATATTTTTGAAATTAAAAGAAAATTTTCAAGAAACTGTTCTGCAATCAACTGAAAAGGGAGAATGCTCTACGCAAAAACCTTTGAAGAAGAAAGTGGAACAGAAACAAAATGTGAAAAATTCAAAAAATATTCATAGTGAAAATAAAAGATCATCAGTTCAATCATCCAATCATGATAAAAAATCACAAAAAGTTGAAAATCAAAACTCAAAAACTGTTGGTAATAAGTGGTGCAGGTTTGACCACAGTGCTCAAATGCAAAATTCAGCTTTCAAGAGGAGTGATGATTACCACAAGGCCAAACATTGCCATGATCTAAGTGTTTGGTATGAGAGTGGTGAATGGTACACTAACAGAATGTGCTACAACTGTGGTTGTAGAGGACACATTGCTGTTAACTGCCAGAGTCGGAGCTTTAAGACGAGGAGATGTTATAATTGTCAAATTAAAGGCCACATTGCAAGAGATTGCCCAATGAGATCAAAAGGAAGATTGAGGGCTGAATCTCAGAAAATGGCAAAGAAACCAGTCAAAGTCGAAGAAAAGCCCAAAGAACAGAAAGTTCTAGAAAAGAAAGTAAAGCTTTCACAAGGGCAGAAAGACAGACTGAGGAAGAAGAGAAAGAAAGCACGAGAATATCTTGAAAGGATTTTGTCCTCGGATACAAAAGGAAAATCAGATAGCAGTTCTGATAAATCATCTTGCTCGCCAAAGAATGACAAATCAAGCAAAACGAATTCTTCAGATACAAATCTGAGGACGAAAGGGATATTAAAGAAAGAAAATGTGGTTAATCAAATGATTAACAAACCAAAGAAAGTGAAATTTTCACTTTCTAGCGATGAGTTTGTTTCTTTGGAAACAAAGGAGCCACGTTTTGGTGATGAATCTGACTCATCAAAGTCAGACAAGCCATGGTCAGGCAATGAATCTGGTTCGTCAAAACCAGAGGAGCCATCTGTTGAGGTAAAAGGTGATAATTCCGTTAAGACAATGGATGAGGCAAATGTTCCATCATTGTCAAACGGAAAATTAAAACAAAAAATTGAAAAGAAACAGAGTGAAGATCACTCGAAAACACCCAAGGTTTGTCAGGCTTGGGTGGATCTATTTAAATGAAAAACCTGACTTGCCGGAGCTCCCAGGTTGGTAAGAATGGAGCAGGAATCGGCATCTTTCTTGAGAAATTCACGTTTGTGATATTTCGATTTACTTGTGGTTAATCAGGGATATTAAGTTGCACTTGATTTCCTACAAGTGATTGTGTTGAAAAAATCGGGAAATGTTAAATCCTACAAGTGATTGTGTTGAGAAAATCGGGAAATGTTAAATTCTACATGTGATTAAAGAAAACAAGGTGATGAATGATCCCCATGTTTGAGAAATGACTCACAAAACTAATTTTCCGGAAAAACTATTTTGATTAAAACAAACTTAAGTGTTTTGAAATCACTATGGGAAAATGTTTTGTTGTTAGGGGGAGTTCTGATTGTTTAAGCCAAGTGAATGGAGAATTGAAGTAATTCTCATCATGTTGTCAATTTACCGTGTACAGTTTGTTTTCAAATTTTCCCAGAAAATCAAAATTGAGACATATTTTGATTTTAGGGGGAGTAAAAAAAAATTAGAAAATTTGAAAAAGCCAAAAACATGATAAAATGAAAAAAGAGTTTTGTTGTGAAAAAGAGGAAATGATAGTACATCAGTGGACGATCATAGCATGCTAAAGAAATGGAAAGTTAAAATGTGATAAATGGTCTCACTGATGATGTGCCAGTAGGTTTTTACACATTTAGTAGATTGTGACGAGATATAAACCTAAATTTCAAACTTACTTATCTCGTGGGGAACATCTCTCGGATATATGGGTAACCCCCGAAATCTTGTTTGAAAGGTCCCTCTTTCTGAGATACTAGGTCTTTATGCTTAGTGATATCTGGGGTATTATACCGGGACTTCTGATTTTGCGAAAGCAATGGCCTAGTCCCCGGAGAATACTTTACGTTTGCTTGAAATAAAAGCCTCCCCTCAGCATAAAAAATGATGAAACATTGCAAAATGCTAATCATGTGCTGTTGAAGAAAAGATCCTCTAAAGGGGACACACCAAAAGTCGAAGCCGTCATCTCTCTGATTTTGCGGAAGCAATAGCCTGAGCTCTCACGGCCCTCGCATTTAACCCCTTACAGATATCATCTAGGTATACTCACCAGTAAGACTGAATATTGGGATCTGGATACGGGAGTATATTCTGAGGTGGGACACGCGAATAAGTTTAAGTGCTTAAAACACTAATCTCGTATCTCGAAACAGTTGAACTTTGTGTGAAAATTTAAGTGGATCAGTATACTGACAATCTAAGTGAATTGTTTAAAACTTAAAATGTTTAAAGCTTAACGGTGTTGGTGATTTGTCTCATAAACTGATATGATCCTTTTACACAAACTCACAAAAATATTATTTGTAAATAGTTCTTTACTGCATTTCTTTCATTACAAAAATCCAAAAAGATTTTAAGTGTGTTTTAGCATAAATTTTGAAAAATATAAAAAGATTTTCGACAACTGATGTTGAAGAGCTGAATTTCAAAATTTCAAGTGCTAAACAGGATGAACAGGGTTGGGAGTGTGTGTTTAAATGAAGAAATTTATTTTGAGAAAGAAAGTTTGATTAGTTAATCAAGATCATTAATTTGAACTTGATGTAACTATTGTAAAAACTTATGTGTTTGTAAGAAAGTTAGTGCAGGAAATGTTGAACAAAGCAAAGTTTCGATTCCTGATGTTGAATTCCAGGCTTTTGTTACTATGCTACAAGATAAAGAATTCCAGACTGTGATCCCAGCTGAGTGAAAGGGGGAGTCTGAAGACAAAGAAGCCAAGTTTCTGATCCTGTTGCTATGGAAAGCCAGGAGAAGTTCCTGAAGTTGAGAAGACCGGTAAAGACTGAAGATGAGGAAATGTGTTTTTAGGTAATTCCGTTTGAAATGACACAGGATCATTTCAAACGAAATCAAGCTGGTTAATTATGCTTGAAAGTGGTGATTCCGCTTGAAAGTGGTGATTCCGCTTGAGCATGTTCAAGAGAAATCACCATGCCTATATATACCCTTGATCTGATTTCGTTTGTAAGGCTTCTTGGTTCCGACACCGAAGTGCTGTCGAAGTGTCTCTGGCCTGTAAACTGTTATTTGATCAATAAACAAGACGGATTAATGATGTTCTAGTGTTATATAAGCTAAACGAAGACTGAATCAATGAATTCCGCCTCTGGTTTAGTCTAAGAACTCTTCTGATCGACTCGTTTGGGTCAGAAAACGATCCTACAAGTATTATAATTTGGAATAGTGGTAGAAAGTCATATTAATTTGTTTCAACGGATACATATGATGGATGACTGCAGCCTATAGTGTTATAAAGAGTTGTGATTTGTTTTAAAGTGTTGTATAGTTTTACATAGTGTTATATAGTGTACTAAATTGTTTTCGTGTTATAGTGCTATATAGTGTCCTATATTGTTATATAGTGTTATAAAGTGTTATAAGGTTATACCTAGTATGTTATTTTTTGTTATATATTGTTTTATAAGCCTATGATGTTATAAACTGAGATTAAGTTGGTAAAGGGTACATAAGATTGGTGATAGCAGCATACAGTGTTATAAAGATTTGATATTTGTTTTAAAGTGTTATATAGTCTTAAATAGAGATATGTTATGTCCTAAATTGTTCTAGTGTATTATATAGTGTATTATTGTTATATAATATGTGTTATAATGTTATAAAGGGTAATGCAACAGTTTTACCTGATTTTTTTTGTTGAATGAAAACAGTTTTTCATTTTTTTTTACAGTTTTACTGTGTTATATAGGGAATGAAAACAGTTTTACAGTTTCACAGGATATATGTAGTAGGTTTAAAGTGTGATAAGTGCCTTACCAACATCCCGGCATTGCAAAACAGCCTCGCGGGGGTACCCGGTGCCCTTAACCGCTCCTCGTAGTTAAGGACGACACCCCATGCTGTTATAACATATGCATCCGAGCATAATTCCGGGTAAGATCGTGTCAAATGAGCCTCTCATGATCGAAACACCCGGTGGGCAATCGAATATAGGCTCCCTACGTAATAACACGAAATATAATCAATAATTTGCAACCAGGTTCGTTTGATTATTTTATTTTGGAGTGTTGTCGATACTTACCATTTGTTTCCTGTTGCGCTGCGTATACAGCTAGCCAATGCAGCTTCCAAATGATCCCTTTTTATTGTTAAGGAAACCACACACTGCACGTACGGTGACCTCAGCGCATCCGGAAGATTTGTGTTTCTCTTCGGCCTCCGGAGTTTATATTTCAATAAAACGTTTCCTTCCTTTTCAGCGTCACGAATACTTGACGTTGTTGCGACGTTGTCCAGTTCACTTTCCAAGTTTACCGGTTGGATGCCCTCAACTTTCAATCGTGTGCCTGGGTGTCGTATGGATTGTATTGCTGATATCAGTTGATCCACTTCCGCACAAAACAACGAAGTCACAGGCGAGAAAGGAGTTAAATTACCTGGTGTTAACAGTCCAGGGTTCTTGACAGGTGTGGGTGTTTTTTCTGACATAACATCTCTTTTCGCATCATCCGCAACGTCCTTCAGATGTTTGCGGACTATCCAAATCCATGACGCTTTCCTTCTCAATATGAGGTCACTGTTTGGGTGCAACTGTAAAGCTTCCGACAGGGTGTTTTTGATCTTCTCCATGCAATCTTCAAACTCCTTTAATGCGCCATCCAGAATATGCGCATGAACCTGTTAACCAAATTATATCGTGACATCCAAACCGTTGTTAGATTTATATAATTATAATAAATATGATATCATATTACACGTTAAAAAGTTTATCAAGTCCTGTACCTCCTCACTTCCTTTTTCTTCCTGTGATGAGACGGACGGCGTCCCATACTGTGATTCCATTGGGACCCGAAACTCGCCATCTGCCCCAACATAAACCGTTGTGTGCTTGTCTGCGACAACAGATAATCTTTGCATTGTTTGAAAGGTCCCAGGTGGTCGTCGTCCCCTTCATCATATGGTCCGTGGTCTTCGTTGTCTCCCTCCACATTGTCTCGTGCATTTTTTCAGCTGCACTTTCTGCATTTTTTTAGTGTCGGTGGATGATGATTTTTTATCATCAGGTTTCTTGTTAACCTTTTCATTCCTCGGCTCATTAACATCTATCATCGGGGTGTTATGCTTTAGGTGTTTTTCAAAAAGTGCGTCGTCAAGCTTTCCTAGCAGTTCATCGAGCATCGCGTCATCTATCAATTCAATCGGTTTTGATCCTTTCTTTTCACAGTTAAATACATCCCTATGGTTGTATGCATATGCAGTCTGTACATATAAGCATTCAATTTTTTGGTTATGTAGTCATGTAAAGGGTGATGCATGTTGTTTGTAGTGTTATACAAGTATATACATGGTGTTATATACAGTATTGCAAATGTAGTGTTCTAAACAGACCTGTTATAGTGTTTTACATGGGTCTGTAGTGTTTTACATAGTGACATAATGTTATAAAAGACTTTCTTCATGTTGTATACAATGATGCTGATGTAGTGTTTTAAACAGACATGTAATAGTGTTTTATATTGTATTCCAGTGTTATACCTAGTGACTTAGTGTTATAACATAATGTTATGGTGTTATATAAAGTGTTGTAGTGTTATATGCATGTAGTGTTTCAGTCTCATATGAGGAACAATAGAGTAGAGTCACATACCGCTAGTAACACGATTGGGCCTCTAAAAGGGTCATCCCTCTTCCAGTTCCATGCATTCGCTGTGCGTTCTAAACATGTTATCATGTAGCTGCACCAATCAAAGCTCGCGATATTAACATTTCGGTCCACGCATCCCAAGAATCGCTGATTAACTGTGTTTCATGCGCTTATCTCCCCCGACACAGTATTAAACAACACCAACCAGTTCAATTCAAACACCCGGTCACTTGAAGTGTCGGAAACCATCATGTCCTTCAGTCCAAGTGGCAACACTTTAGTATAATCCTTGAACTGGTCCCTCCATTCCTTCACAACTGGATTGCTGTCCCTTGCTCTGATTTTTTCAACAATCTTTCTACCCCCGTTTGGTATTCCAAATATTTTATGCACCAACTCCGATGTGATCCGTACACGGTGTTCGCCAATGTTCAATACTCCAGCGATGTCGTCATAGTTGCTTGCCAACCAATATGCAAGTCGGGTCGGTACATGTCGTATGTTGAATTTCAGCAACGGATCGAACCCCATTTCTACGACCTTCTTTTTTTGCGCCTTATTCAGGCTGTTCACCAATATAACCAGGTTAACCGAAGACGTCTTCAGTTTAATTTTTGGCCCGGTGAATGACTCATATTTTTTTTGACGGAAAGGACACCGGTGGTCTGGTCGACTTCCTCCTAGTTTCTGTGGACTTACGTCTTTTACCTTCTGGTTGTAGGGGTTCTTTGTCAACATCGCCATGGACAGGCTGTGATTGGGCAGCTGAAACTCATATATACACGTCAGTTAGACTATATTCACAACTAAATGAAATGAAAGCACTGATAGCTTTCGTTCCAATTTTTGCAAGCTTACCGGCTGGATTTGTAATTGGTGGTTGGGTCACGAAGTCGTTGTCGTTGTCGGCACGGTGTGTTGTATCAGCTGCTGTAGGTTTTTTTTTGAACCTAAAATACCCATGTATACATGTTAGACTATAATCACAATTACATGGAAAACACCGACAGTTCATTTGAATTAATCAATTTCTTACCTGGCGTGAATGGTACTGGAAGCGGTAACTCGAAGTCGTCAACGCTGTCCGCAGCATGTGATGTTGCAGCTGGAAATCGAACATATATTGTTATTATAAACCAACAAAACCATAAAACTAAAGTGTCTTATATTGGTGATACATGGTGCAAGAATTCCGACAAAACGTGACATTGCATAACAAAACAATATTCCATCAAGCTATTTTTTTAAATGTATAGTTTTGTATTTTATCTATACCTTCTTCCCTTATGTTATCATTATCTGAATCGCTCAACGGGATGCTTTGTCCAATCGTATTATGGAATCCCTTTCCCATTTTGAATCTGGGTATTCGGCCGCTTCTCCGGACTAAAAGTAAATGCTCTTACAATTAGTTATCAAATGGTGAAAGCCAACTTATAACTATACATATTGGTTATAAAGCCCTATAATTGATTCAAAACAATTGATTAACTTTAGACCCTATGTTAAGATATTGGGAATTGATTTCATGATGTTGTATACAACACTGCTGATAAAGTCTTTTAAACAGTTGAGCAACTTTAGTTTGTCAACATATAATACTACAAATCTGTTTAAAACACTACACTATAATCTATCACTACAAAATTGTGTAAAACAATACAAAGTTACAAAAGGCACAGAATAGTATATAACACCACATGATTGAAACTTTAGTTTGCCTATGTATCAAACTACACATCTTCATAAAACAATACACTTTGATCTTTCAATAGAAAACGATTAAAACACTACAACAACACAAAACATCTAGAATAGTGTTTAACATAACTGTTAAAACACCCTAGTTGACTATTAACCACCAGGAATGATATATAACACCACATAGACTTGCATAACACTATCACCATCTTTATAACAATATAAAACACTTTAGGCCACAATATGAAACCCTAAAGCTGATAACCCAGATATTTAGAACAAGAGAAGCATCAATAGACACCATGGACCACCATAGACCGACTTAAAATCAAATCCCCATTAAAACACCATAGAGAATTGCATATAACAATACAGATATAAAACAGTTATATTACACTTATATAACACTATCCCACCATCTTCATCACAGTATAAAACACTTTAGCCCATAACACAAAACCCTAAAGCTGATAACCCGGTTATTAAGAACAACACAAACATAAATAGACACCATGGACCACCATAGACTGACTTAACATCAAATCCCCAATAAAATACCTAGTTGGTTTTGATATTACTGCTTGTCGCTTCCTCTTCAAACCCGCAAGCATGCTCGTACCTTTTTTGGAATCCATAGAACACTCTTTGATTCTTGATTTTGTTATTTAACCTAAAAAAACAACACACATTAATGTTATGTAAAACCCTGTATTTCAAAGGAAGTAGACGACGAAGAATGTGTTCAGATTACGCTTATAACACTTCTAGGTTTTCCGGTGTTGGATATATTCAAGGAATTCGAAGAATTGAAGTTTTACGGGATGATTGCTGGTTTTTAGGAGAATGATGAGGGTTTTGGTTGTGTCGTATACGGTTACCATATTTGAAACATAGGAAAAGACAGTATTGCCCTTGAATTTTACAAAATAGCCTACTAATTAAAACACAATTTACATTTTATACCATATTGATCTCAACCATTAGATCAAATATCCAATGGTTTAAAACACTTCCTACCCTTCTCACACTTTAGACACTTTGTACCATAACCCAACCCTATTACCCTATGTACAAATGCATATACTACCCTATGTGTGTGGGCCGGACGGTGGGGGCCTATGCCCACCCTCCTATGGTCATACATCTGCCACTGAGCTCCGCTACGGAACTGTCAGTGAAAGATATAAGAGCATTCAGCGAAAGATATAAGGAGTTTTTCCTAAAATGGTGTTGGTGTAAAAACTATTTAGCAAAATGGTGTTATTAGAAAACTATTTACCAAAATAGTGTTTTGAAGATTTAATTGTTTTCTCACTTCTAGTTTTATTGGATAACTCAAATTCATTAAAATTTTTAAAATAAACTTGATCTAAATAAAACCTACTTTGAAAAAAAAATTAAAATAAACTTGATCTAGATAAAACCTACTTCGAAAAAAATAAAACTTGTTTAAAAATCATTATTTATTGTGTGATTTAAATCAACTATCTTTGTTGTTGTTAAAATAAATAAATAAATAAATAAAAGCTTTTTTATTTATAGCTTAAACTATATATTTTATTTTTCTGATTTTACTAATAAGGGGAATAAAAATCTTCTAACAAATGTTGAGAACTTGATTGTTCTTTTAAAATATATAAAGGAATATATCGGAACTGTAAAATAAATGTTTTATTAGTATTATGCTTTAATTCAATATAACAAGGTATCGAATAATTATCCTTAACTTACGCAACTTGTTAAAAAAATAACACATTGTTATGAATGCACCATAATTTGGTGACTCTCCACATATGTGACCACCATCTCTTCATGTCCTTTGTATTAATGTAAGAACACTATATATAGAGTTCTTTGTATTGTATGTTGATATATCAACGAAAAAGAATTCATATTCACTTATTCTCTATAGTCTTGTTCTCTCATGTTTAGTATAGTTGTATATGGATTGCTAATAGACCATTGTTTTGCAACACGTTATCAGCACGAATTGCTGCAAGATCTTCATATCCATGATTTGAATCTTCATATCTATGATTTGGTTTTTCTTTCATCCATTCAGGTAACAATACACAAAGCTCATATTTCTACTTAGTAATTGTTTTATTATTTTAGACATCTTGAATAATGTTATCGTATCCATGAAAAGTGAAATTAAGAGTAGAAACAATTGACCTACAGCCTTTCACCTTGGACTTCATGGCTCCATGTTTTGTCCTCATTTTATTGTTTTTATAACTAGAAAATTTGGATTTAGTTTTGTGAATATTTTGATGGCATGAAAGTAACTGAGGAGAAAATGACTGAAAAATAAATTAGATTTGATTTGTTTTCAAAGAAAAATAAATGAATAACAACGTTTACAGCCTTTGAAGATTATTTTTTTCATGCAGTTGCTTACGTTCTTCATTAGCATCAAATAAAAAATGTGTGACTTCTACTTTATAAAATCGGACTCTTTCATGCCATTTACTACATTTTAGATTTGTAGTATTTCAGATTTCCCCCAATATCATCATTAAGTCATCATGACTCGTGACCTCATTATTTTTTATGTATATTTTTTCTTTTGGTTGTTCTTATATGGGCTCGATGAAAATCTTGCATAGGTTAACTAGTCATAATCTATTATTCATCCATTATAAATGTATGAAAGTTTAATGTTATATATAATTTTTTTATGCCCTTCCAAACAATAAACTCCTACAAACAATCCCTCTTATATGGGACGATTGAAATGTACAGTTGTGTGGATGCATTCATACATGGTTACATGTGAGTTTTTAGCTACCTGTATGTAGCGTATGCCCAACACTATGGAACGTTGTTTTTTTTTTTTTTTTTGACATGGTTTAACACGGTTCTTTGACAACCCAATTGTAGGGACCATTGTTGGGCACAATGTGAAATATAGTGAGAGGCATACGTAGTCAAGCCGGAATTCGTCAATTGATTATATCAATTCAAAACCAACTGCTTATACTCCCCATTACAACTGGTCTCCTGAAGAGAACCAAGTTTCCATTTTTTTATATATATTTTGTTGTGCAGCCTATGTACCAATAGCACCACCATAACATATAAAATGGGATATGTACATCGTATTCCCAGTCTTAGGGGGAGACAAGAAAATGAAAGACTGGTAACATAAAAAAAATGCATCATATTATATATCGACCCCTGAAGTGGTCAATGCAAATCCGAAGTCCAAAAGAAAGAGCGTGTATTTGCAAATAATAACAAATGAAATACAAGATGCATTCACTAACACAAATAAGGTGACAAAGTCACATATACCAGCTTAAACTTATCTGCTCGAATGGAAGTACTCACAAAATGATTATCATATTAATAAATTGTGAGAGATAAATCGGTTCTAAAAAGATAAAACCCACAAAACACAAAAAGAGCAGAGTAACGCAGTTGGTGTAACCCCAAAAGAGGTGGCACATAAAACACCATAAGTGGTTATATACAATACCCCAAAAGTGGTTGTATACTAAACCTTAAAGAAGGTTGTTGTCAAAACCCCAAAAGAGGCTAATGGAGTTCTAAAAGAAACTCTAGTACCAAACAAATATGAGATCGCGATAAATTATGTACAAAATAAGTACACTATGGAACCGTAATGAAACACGTGTAAAATGATATATTTGATTATGCTATAGCAATAGATGTAATCGATGAAAAAAAGATTACGTATATAGAAAGTGTGCAAGAGTGTACGCACACAAATAGCCAAAATGGCTACATGACTTAAGGTTGAACTAAATTTGCTCGACAAACTAAACGTTTTCGAACCAGCAGTTCGAACACCCATAGACGTCAAACCAGTAGGTTATAAATGGGTGTCTTTAAATAAAAGGAAACGTAAATAATAAGTTTTCGCGATGTAAGGCACGCATTTTAACATAAAGATTTTTCCCAAATCCCAGCAGTTGATTACGAGTAAACGTATACCCCTGTAGTGGATGCGATAATCTTTAAATGTTTAAGCGGCCTCGCAATCTCAGAATGACTTCAGATAAAACAACTTATGGATGTCATCACCGTATACATGTACGAGACAATTGCAAATGACATCTGTATGAAAACCCCTTGAAGGATTAAAAATGCTCAAGCATTATGAAACAATAACCCCATAGGTGTTATATATATATGAATCTTAAAGGAAACTACTCGTATGTGGTACAGTCGACTATACTCTGAAAAGAGAGGTATAATTTTGATAAAATAAGCTACATCTATTTAACAAGATTTCACTCTTACAGTGATAATGTAAACATCATCGAGAGAGAACTCTCAAACTAAAGAGGAAAATTTTGAATGACCTTTACAAAGTGTAGTTATTCTCGACCTGTAGTTCGAGTATATATGTACTATTTTTGCTCATCAATCTGACTACATCTAGAAGATATTACATAGAAAAAGCTCATTCGTTGAGTACATGAACGATTGCCTGATCGCTTGACATAGAAAAAATATTCTTATCAACCCCAAGAAAGGGATGTTGAACTACTTAGTCAAGAAGTACCATACTTAATTGTGATCAGAGCATTGACGTATCTTGCAAACAAGACGACATCTGATATTACGTTCTTGCTAGATGTATTGGTAAGATTACAGTTATAATCTCAAATGTTGCACTCTTTTTCCCTTCACTAAGTTTTTCCCATTGGGTTTTCTTGGTAAGGTTTTTAACGAGACAACATAACTGATCGAGTAGTATCAGTTTATCTTATAGGTCCCGAAGTACTAATTTAACATCATCATAAATCATGTTGTTAATTATGTATAATGCGTAGTGCACTATTTTTCCCTTGACTAAGTTTTTCCCATTTGGTTTTCTTAGTAAGGTTTTTTTTTAATGAGGCAACATATCTGATCCAAAAGTATCAGGGGGAGAAAATACATGCTGCACTCTTTTTTCCTTAGCTATGGTTTTATCCCACTGGGTTTTCCTAGCAAAGTTTTTAACGAGACAACATCACCTAGCGTATTAAAAGAATAGTAGACTATTATATTTCATCATGTGGATAGTCAAGGGGGAGTGTTATGAATGCACCATAATGTGGTGACTCTCCACATATGTAACCACCATCTCTTCATGTCCTTTGTATTAATGTAAGAACACTATATATAGAGTTCTTTGTATTGTATGTTGATATATCAATGAAAAAGAATTTCTATTCACTTATTCTCTATAGTCTTGTTCTCGCATGTTTAGTATAGTTGTATATGGATTGCTAATAGACCATTGTTTTGCAACACACATCGTGTTATTTATATAAAAAAACATAAGTCAAAGGAAATATAAAAATCGCTGTATATAGATTTAGGTAAATTTTCAGTTTTATTTTAAAGGGTGGGGATCAAATAAGAAGTTTATTTTTGCTAGGAAGGATAGGAAGCAATAGGATTATGACATGTGGCAAATTTTAAAATAAAGAGAAAGGGCATTTTAGTCAATCCCATCCTTTCTTCTTCCTTCTTCTCCCCAGTTACTTCAAAACCCACCATTTTCAAAACCCACCATCTCCAACCTTTTCTTCACTTACTATCTCAATAATCACTACATTATAGTGCGATTTTCGTCATCAATCAATGATTCAAACACCCGATCAACGTGTTCTTTAGTTTTTTTTTTAAGATAACCCAGTTTAATTTCATTCAAAATCTCATTTTTCCCGTGATTTTGAAGATAATCACTCGATCCGTTTGATTCAATCGCTGATAACTGTTTCTATCATTCAAATTTCGTCAATCGATGAAGAAATCGGCTTCGATCCATGTAAGAAATTCTTTAATTTCATTTTCACGATCTGGGTTTTTGATTTAGTCATTGCGTTTTACGATCTTGGCGGGGTCCGGGGGCGGCAGCCCCTGGTAGCAGGGTCCCAGGGGGGCAGCCCCTGGCGGGGTCCAAGGGGCAGGGTCCCAGGGGGGCAGCCCCTGGCGGGGTCCAAGGGGCAGAGCCCCTGGCTGGGGTTGATAAAAATGCATGAGAAAAAATAATTTTCTATAAATTTGCCTCTGGAAAACTGCATTCATAGACAGTTTTATACCATTGCGTTTTAGAACTGCATTCCTGGTTCAGACAATTCATAGACAACTATTGTCCTGGTTTAATGCGTTTTAGAGAGAACACTTTCTTTGGTGTTTTTATGCCATTGTGTTTTAAAACTAAGACATTTTTATGCGTTTTCTGGTCATTGTGTTTTAGAAAAACACATTTTTGAAGTGCTTTTAGTCATTGCGTTTTAGGTAAAACACATTTTTAGGTGTTTTCAGTCCATTGCGTTTTACAGAGAACACTTTCTTTTGTTTTTTTAGGCTTTTGCATTTTAGAAGTGAGACATTTTTAAGTGTTTTCTGGCCATTGCATTTTATAAATAAGACATTTCTTTGTGTTTTTGATGCATTGCGTTTTAGGTAAAACACATTTTTATGTGTTTTCAGTCCATTGCGTTTTAGAAAACAGACATTTTAAGTGTTTTCTAGCCATTGCGTTTTAGAAATAAGAAATGTGTTTGTGTTTTTGGTGCATTGCGTTTTAGGTAAAACACATTTTTATGTGTTTTCAGTCTATTGCGTTTTAGAAACTACACTTTCTTTTGAGTTTTTAGGCTATTGCGTTTTAGAAATAACATATTTCTTTGTGTTTTCTGGTCATTGCGTTTTACAAATAAGACATTTCTTTGTGTTTTTTTGTGCATTGTGTTTTAGAAAAATGTCATTTTTTAGGTTTTTTTTTCCATTGCGTTTTACGCAACTGGGTTTTCAAATTTTTTTTTTGAAAATATATCAATAGTATACTCGTTTTAAAGATAAAAAAACGCTCGTTTTTTGGTGCAATTTTTATAAAAAAAATAATGTCGTATGAAAGAGTTATTAACGTTTAAAAAATGGGGGGGGGGGGGAATTGGAGAAGAGAGAAACTATTGCCTTGGATTGACTAGAATGCCCCTAAACAAACTCACGCGCCTCTTTTCTTACCTTTAATTTCCATCATTTAATCTTAGCCCTTGATTAACTAAATGGATGGTTAAGATCACTTCCTAGCCTTCTTAGCCAAATAAACTTCCTATTGTATCTCCACCCTTTTTAAATACAAATTTATAGGGATATAGCTAAAGTTCTTATAATCACAAGCAGGCTTTCTTATTTTATAAAATACATATTTTTGAATTTTTTAAATATTTTTTTTCTTTTTTAAAGTAGGTTCTATAAAAGAATAGTTTTTCATAATTGTTAAAATTAAAATTAAGCTAGGTTTTCTTGAAAGGCAAACAACTTTCCTTCATTATTTAATGAGTAAACTTCCGTTTTGCTCCATGTGGTTTAGTCACTTTAACGGTTTTGCCTCAAACCTTTAAAAATAGTCATTTTACTCCTTGATGTTTCGATTTTGTCGCCAGTTTGCTCCCCGCCTCTTAACTCAGTTAAATCATACAATTCTAGGTAGGGGTATTTTGGGAATTATCTAATAATCATTCAACTATTTATTTTAACACTAAAACTATAAAAAAATATAAATTTATCTATTTATTAATCCATAAACATGAACTTTGGAACAACAATTCAGATCTTCAAAATCATCGAATTAATTCTGCACTTATCAACAAGATGAAATTCAAATACTTCAATATAATTCTCCTCAAAAAAATGTCACAAATCATCCACAATTAATTCCATCATCATTCACCCAAAACAAACTATTTCGCCGTTTGATTCTCAAGAATCGATCATCTTTGCTAACCTTGAAAACCCTAGTTTACAGATCTCAAAGCAGTGGTCGCCGATAGGGCTGTAAACGAACCGAACGTTCAGTAAACAGTTCGTGAACCGTTCGGCGGGAAGTTCGTGTATGTTCGTTTGTTTAGTAAATGAACGAACACGAACAAGAAATTTCGTTCGTCAAGTTAAACGAACGAACATGAACAGAGGTTGCGTTCATTCGTTTATGTTCGTGAACGTTCGGTAATGTGTTCGTTTATGTTCGTAAGCGTTCAGTAATGAGTTCATTTATGTTTGCTCGTTAATATTTATTTGTGTTAGTTCGTTTAAAGGTTTTTATATGTTGTATTTTGTTTTATTATTTCTAGTTTTTAAAATTTTGAAACCCTAGTTATCTTATATGCCTCTCACAACATCCTTTATTTCACTATTTCAATTTAGTTTGTGTTAAAGCTTGACAAACTCTTAATTTTGTGTTTATCATGTTTTTGATAATCACGCCAACTGTGTCCGGATAATTATGTTAAGTGTTTATTTATTTTTTGTGGATTCTTCGTAATGTTTGTGATGAAAATGTAGATTTTATTCTAAAATGAATATTGTGTTCATAAACGTCGTTTGTGTTCATTTATGTTCATGAACATTTATTAAAGTTCATATGGTAAGTTTTCGTGAACAGTTCACGAACATTTTTGTTTCCTTAATGAACGAACACGAACAAGAAATCTCGTTCGGTAAGCGTTCGTGAGCAGTTCATGAACAAGCTTGTTCCTTAACGAACGAACACGAACAAGGCCATGTTCGTGTTCGTTCGGTTCGTTTATAGCCCTAGTCGCCGACGTCGATTTGACTGCCGGAAAAGTATTGGCCTGTTATTTGCCTGGTAGCACCACCATTCTGCCATCACCATCCTCCACTGCTTAAACCATTCCGGTGTAACAGGTTCTCGGTCTTACCGTTTTTAGATTAGTTTTCAGATCTTGCTAAAAATAAGAAAAAGTAAAAGGAAATGAGGGGCTCATCTGAACCCTAGAACAACGTTGCGATGTTTAGATCCGGTGAAGATGCAGCGTCTGATAACCAGATCTGGAAAAAAAATAGATCGGGAGAAAAACGTCAGTGATGTGTGGTGGCTGCTGGAGAGGCGGTGACAGATGGAAGGTGTGGTGGCGGTTGATGGTTGTGATGTCGGGTGTTGGTGAGGCGGTGGCTTACGGTGATTATATTGGGTGGTGGGTGAAGCGGTGGCTTATGGTGATGATGTCAGGTGGTGGGTTAATCAGTGATATCGGGTGGTGGTTGATAGTGGTGAGGTGGTGGAGGTTGGTGGTGGCAACCGGTGTTGGTGGTGAGAGAGAAAGTAACTCAATGTTGATGAATATATCTGAATACATGTATATATGACATAATAAATAAATAATTAAACTTTAATTTTTTAATATTAAAATAAATAAATAATTAAATGATTATGTGTAAAATTACTTAAATACCCTACTAATTACAAGTAAAATTACTGAAATACCCCTACTTTTAACTGACCATTTTAACTGAGTTAGAGGCGAGGAGCAAACTGGCGACAAAATTGAAACATCAAGGAGTAAAATGGCTATTTTTAAAATTTTGGGGCAAAACCGTTAAAGTGACCAAACCACATGAACCAAAACAGAAGTTTACTCTTATTTAATGTTTACGACAGAAGACTTTCAACAAATTATTATAGATATTGTGTTATTTATTTGTTATAGATATTGTGTTATTTATATAAAAAATAAGTTAAGATTCATGAAAGAAAATAGGTTGACGCAATATCTATATTATAGATATTGTGTTATAGAAAATTACTATAGATATTGTGTTATAGAAATATAGTTAATAACTGTTTTCGTACTTGTGGTTTGTCAAAAATCACTATTTCAGTCCATTAGTTTACAATTTGCGATTTCAGTCCCTGTGGTTTCACTTTCGTAACCATTTCAGTCCACATTGTAACCATTTCAGTCCCTGTAATTAAGAGAATAATGGATTGAAATGGTTACCAAAAGTAAAACCATAGGGATTGAAATTGTTACGAAAGTGAAACAACAGGGACTGAAATCACAATTTTTAAACTAATGGACTGTAATAGTGATTTTTGACAAACCACAGGGACGAAAACAAAAATTAACCCTAGAAAATAAGTTAAGTTTCATGAATAAAAATAAGTTAGGCTAGAGATCCAATACCATAATTAAATAAATAATTATTTAATGAATTTGAGTTATTCAATGAAACTAGGAGTGAGAAAACAATTAAATCCTTAAAACACTATATTGGTAAATAGTTTTCTAGCAAAACTATTTTGGTAAACATTATTTCTATCAACACCATTTTAGAAGAAAAAAAAAACTCAAGATATAAGGCCGAGGGTATGGTGACGCCACCCTTGTCATCTCAGCCTTCATGGCGCCTGGGTGGTGGCACCACCCCACACCATGGGTTTTACGGTGAGGCGCTATAGGGTTCTCCCCAACATGGTAACGAGGAAGAAGGAGATGTTTAGGTGAGGCCCACATGATTTAATCCAATCAAATATTTTTTTTAATTTTGTTTAACATAGGGCTTTATCCCACACCCTACAAGTTAAGGGAGGGCGTGATAAAGCCCTCTGATTGACGTGGATCCTACATGGTGCTGACGTTTCCTGATAAAGCCCCTAGGGGTTCCATCCCACACCCCATAGCCTAAGAGCATTCACATCCTATCCCTCATTTTCTACCCTATAATTACACTAAAAACAAATATATATTCTCTCTACTTTCAATTAAATAATTTTTTTACACTTTTATCATTACATTTTCTCTCTCCTTCACTCACAACCACTCTCAAAATATATTAAAAAATTATACAGGGTGAACGGTGTCCCCCCAAATATATAGATGAACACTAACATTTTTTTTTCCTTCACTTACAACCACTTTATATAATATAAAAACTCTTCTCACATAATTTAGGGTGATATGAATGCTGGACTCCAGACCTCATCAGATCTGTTCCTACTCCCATGTGATTCTCATGAAATTTATGGATTGTAATTTATAAATCAATGAATTTCACATGTTAAAAAACTTATTGTAACAACATTTACATGGAAAACTAATAAGTTTTACATGCAACACTAATCAGTATTACAGATATTACGTAATTGAACTACCCGAAACAAAATAACTTAGTTTTACGGTACGGTTCGGTACCGGTACGGTACCGGTATTTGAAGGTAAAAACCGGTAAATACCGGTACCGAACCGGTACCGAAAATGTCAAAAGTCGATACCGAAAAGGTACCCGGTTCGGTAAATTCGGTACCGGTACCGGGTCCATTTTGCTCATCCGTTTCTCTTTGTTGGGTTCTTGAAAGTGTATCACCATACATGCTCGAAGGGATAGTGAAAAGCTTTTGCTGCTCGACATGATGATGATGATGATGATGATGATGATGATGATGCATGATAGTTGATTTAAGATAAATAATGAAGAGTGAATCTGAATAAAATAAAATGAGTGTTGAAACTTGAAGATGTCTCATTAATCATGTTCTGAAGTGTAGGATGCTGGGTTTCCTAAATGAACAACTGATTATGCTCACAGTATAACCTGTTTAGGCACACTTGAATGATTGATAATAAAGAATAATCACTAATCAGTTATTTCGTATGATTAAAGGTGAATCCGTTTTAAAGGAAATGTACAGCCAAACATGCATAAGGTACAACTCGGATGATGTGTGATTTGAAATCATAAGATAAAAAGGTTGTTTGTCTTTTCTGATTGATAAAAAATGATATGTTGAAAAGGTGTTTCTATAATCGCACAGTATAGGGATGTGGGGGCCATCCACATGTATGAAAAGGGTGGGATCGATAGTTTTCCTCTCACAAGGGGGTGTAATCAGGAAGAGGAGGGTGTGTATAGAATGAGCCTATGAAAATTATAATTATCATTCTCACTTTTGGTCGCACAGTAGGAATTTAGTCGCACAGTCCCTTTCAAACGCACACTTTGTTCTGGGCCAATAAGGTTTCATTTTGGGCTTATCATACAATTGGGCAACACCAGGAGGATTTTGTATTTGGACTTATAATGAAAGGATTGGGTCACACACTAGTAGTTGACCTCACTTTGCTTGGACAAATTGAATTTTTAACCGTACACTCCTTGTCCCCCATAGTCGCACACTTTAAATGTAACGTGTTATGTCTAGATGTGATGTATTAAATTTGTAACGATCGATGCGTTAAATAATTGATATCTAAATAAGATGTGTGCTATGTGATGACCATCTGATTTCATGACGACATGAACTTAATTAGATGTGGTAAATTATAATAGGACGTGATTGACTAAAGTGTTTTAACAAGTAAAATACCTACCGAGTAAACCGAGGTGAGTTCACACACTTTACTAAAGCATGTATTCCCGGTGGTTGGGAACGGAATAAACGACGTTATCTACTTGTGCGGGATACGGGTAACAATATCTCCTTGTGTGGGATACGGGTAACGTTTTCCCCTTGTGTGGGACGCTCAGTTAAATACTATTTATATTTCATGAACAAGCCTACTAAACGGAACTCTATCACAAGTCCCTACTTTACTATACCGATTAGTCGCCTGACCTAGCGAACGGGATATTAGCTAAATAGCGCTATTTAGGTCTCACTAACCTCGCACTGTGCCTTGAGTGGGCGGGAGTGAACTAATAGGTCCTTGGCAACCGTCAATGATGATATACATTGACAAACGGGGCAACAACAACTTAAGTGCGATAGTTTCGGTATGATCATGGAAGTTTAGTAGTTTACATATGGGGTAGCTCCCCATGACATGATATAAATGAGTAATTTAACAACTTAACTACTTAAACAAGTTTTTGAAAGTAAAACTGGACAAACTCGTGAACTCGCTAACTTTGTGTTGACACCCTACTGCATGCTTTGTAGGTAATCTATGATGGCAGGAGCTTGTGGCTTGAGGAGTGTAGTGGTTGCATTAACCCGTGTTGGGTTTTAAATAAATTTAAACTTTGGACTTTTGAATTAACTGTTGAACTATGCTTCCGCTATTTCCTGTTTATGATGTTTTAAAACTTAAAACTGAGATGTGGACTTGTTATGTCACTAATTGTATTTTGATAAATGCTTTATGTTTGTGAAGGTTCGTTATGATTGGTGGCTGGATCCTGTTCAGTCACACGGCTCGCGGTACTACCCCGCACGTGGAATTCGAGGGTGTGACAACCACCATCACCCCCAACGCAGCCACCATCATCCACCTACCTAAGCACCTGCAAATCCAAGTCATTTAGGTTTGACGATGGGGGGTGGTGGTTAGTGATGGCGGCTACCAACCCATATTGCACCACCGAACTATCTCACCCACTGGAAACCGCCGGCTACCACCCGGCCAAGTTACGTCTTCTGACCTCACCTCATTGTATTCCGATCTCACCCTCATGTATTTTGAAATCAAAGAGGGAGAAGATTAGGTGGCGATTCAGCCTCAAATAAGTCCCCATCCGTTGAACCTACAGTTCCAAATCAAAGTTGCAATTGAAGCATGGGTTGTAATCAAGTAGAGTAAGAAGAAGCCCAATGGCGGAGCTAGTAATTTAAGTGTTAACAGGGGCAGTGATACATATATGTTGGTGGCTGATGCTGGTGGACACTAGAAAAAGAGCCGGTTATGTTGGTGTATGGTCAGTGAATGGATGGTGGTCATTGGCGGTTGTGATGGTGGACGGATGGTGCTCTTGACGAGAAAGAGAAAAAAAGAGATTGCCATATAAGCATGTCACGTCATTAAAAAACTAATTGGGTTAACATTTAGTTACTATGGGATCGCTCTATGAAAATACATTCAAAGTGAGGACTGTCTCTAAACATTTCCTGAGTTGGAAATAATCCCGACCAATAGATGAAAGTCGAGATTATTAAAATTCAATAACCCTATATACAATATAACTACCTTTGCCGTTAAAAAAGTGGAAGACTACGGTTGTCTATGAAGACATCAAACATGACCGGTGTGCTTGCTTGAAAAATTGGTTCCATCTATAGTCTACAATTAGAATGAGACTTGACAGTTTTTGAAAATAGCTTCAACCGAAAACTATCCCTCCATTTCGAGGCTTTAAATGTTGAAACATAAGTCCCATGCCTTCTTACTTGAAGTGGATTCATAGATTATACCAACAATGAATATATAATTTCTAAAATTTGCTAAAGTGGATGTTGGTATCGCAGTTAACGGGTTCCCAGGGCCAATCGGACCGAGAAGAAAGACGATCACACATATACTTATAATCGCAACAAAATCACACCACTTCATGATCAAACTGAAATCACGAAACTAAAATATAAACTAACCGAAATAATGAAAATGAACTTGATAACTTGAACTTCAAACTGTATGATTACAAGAAACTTGAAACCCTTAAGGGCTAGTTTGGCTAAGCTTTTTGAAACAACTTATTGACTTATTGACTTTTTGAAAAGTCATAAGCTCCAAAATGATGTTTGGCAATGAGGGTGTATGTTAGGGAAAAAAGCCAATAAGTCACTCCATACTGACTTTTCCAAAAAGCAAATAAGTCAATAAGTTGTTTCGAAAAGCTTAACCAAACATGCCCTAAATACTTGATGAAGAGGTGTGTGTGGAGGGAGATGTCGATCCAAGAAGGGATGTGTCGTCCCTTGATAACCGTTTGTACGGTTATTTCCATACACACGCACCCTTTCATAATCAAGCCGAAACTAAACAAACATAACCCTAATGGACTCTGACTTAATGGCCCAATGTTTAATGGCCTCAGGCCCAATTCGAACATAATAAAACATAAATTTATGTCTGACCCAATAACTATACAAACTAAAAACTAAAACATTCTGCCACGTTTTGCGGCTCGGCCCGAACGCGGGTGATCTTGATTATTCTGACATCAGTGGATACTAGAAAAAAATTATATGGATCAATTAGTTTGTTACTAATAGTAGTACAAACAATGTGAAATATATTTTACCCAAGATATAAAATTTTGTTTGAAGCCCCAATCATTTGTTATTTGTTAATTAAATATATAAACGAACTTTACGTTAAACAATTCATGAACTTGCTCATAAAAGTTAAAGAATCATAGAAGTAAAAAAGGAAGTTTGGAAACTTTGTATGATTACAATGCTTGTTTCAACGGTCAGGACAGTTTGCTTGGACGATAGACAGTTTTTAACTAAATTACGACGTATATATCTATATGTGGACATACACTTGAGACAAAAAGTAACAGCTCATAACGTTCAGGATTCTTAATTTAACATTGTCAAACTCACCTTAAAATCCAACGATTGCAACAACATTGGTTAACATTTGAGAAAACTATGAGCTTGAGCTTGCTATATATATGCATGCAACTAAATTCTCAGTATTATCAGCATAACAACATCTTGAAATCAATGGCATTAAGACTGCTCTTGTTACTCACCTTCACATATTCTTTCATTTTTAGCGACACATTAGCAGCTGACACCAATGATCTCAAGGCATTAATTATTTTTTATACAAAGTTATCAAGTATATACAGAACACGTTGGTCTATGTAACAACTGTTGATAACCAACATGTTGAATCTTATGTGTTTTTTATTGTTTTCTTTTGGTTAACTTTTGTATATTTCTGTTTGGCAGACATACATTGTGTACATGGGTGACCTTCCAAAAATGAGTGATATCTCTGTGGCATCACTCCACACTAACATGCTACAACAAGTTACTGGCAGGTTAGCTGCACTTGTTATATATTTATATTTTATGATGGCTTGTCACTGAGTTGCATAAAATGGTTTCGCTTGTATATTTAAAATGACACGATGATCGATCACTAACATCTTTGATGGATGACTTTCGAGCAGCCGGGCATCAAAATCATTACTTTGGAGCTATACGAGGAGCTTTAATGGCTTCGTCGCCAAGCTGACTGAAGACGAAAAAAAACAACTAGCTCGTGAGTGAATTATAATTAATTTTACAGGAGCTAATTAAATCACCAGTTGAACTCCATTTCTAGTTTAGTATATAGCATTATCACAACTTTTGGTCAGTAACACTTAGAAACTATGAAGTCAAATAGTAATGCTAGCTAGCTTATTTATATGTAAAAGTTTTGGTCAATAAAACATATACTATTAAGTTCCGCCACTCACAACTTCCAATCAAGTTTCGTCATGTCATCAAGCATTATTCCATCACTAGTGATGGATTTTAGTGGAAATGCCCATCACCCACCACACACCAATCTCCATTTAAAAATAACTCACCACTCAAACATGTAAAACGCGTGATAAATTCAACGCGTTATGAAATCCACGCGTTGTGGAAACCACCGGCGGTGGTGTATCACGCGGTAAAACGCGTTGTTCCCCCTCCATAACGGACCGCCCCGGGTCCCCTAATTGTATTATCGTTCGATGTAGGAATGGAGGGTGTGGTGTCAGTATTTCCAAGCCGCAAAAAACAACTGCATACAACAAGATCATGGGACTTCATGGGCTTTCCTCAACATGTCAAAAGAGCACCTCTTGAAAGCGACGTCATCGTTGGCATGCTAGACACAGGGGTCTGGCCCGAATCCGCCAGTTTCAAGGACGATGGATTCGGTACTCCACCAGCCAAGTGGAAGGGCTCATGCACTTCCACCAATTTCACATGCAACAAGTAAATTAATAGATTCTGTTCATGACTACATTAATCTTAAATTATCGCTTTCTTAACATTACGGCGTATTGATCTCAGCAAACTCATCGGGGCAAAATACTACAACACTGTGGGTGAAGCCAGAGACGAAGAGCTGTCAGCAAGAGACACTGAGGGCCATGGCACACACACTGCATCCACCGTAGCTGGAATTACAGTTAACAACGCAAGCATGTTAGGTTTAGCTAAGGGGACGGCTAGAGGGGGTGTTCCATCCGCACGTATAGCCGTTTACAAGATTTGTTTTCCTGCGGGGTGTTCAGATGCCGATATCTTGGCTGCTTTCGACGACGCAATTGCTGATGGAGTTGATATCATTTAACTTTCAGTTGGAGGATCTAGCCCTTTAGATTATTTTGAAGATTCTATCGCCATTGGAGCTTTCCATTCTATGAAGAATGGGATTCTTACATCCAATTCCGCAGGAAATGATGGCCCTATTCCGGGATCAATTACTAATCTCTCACCTTGGTCATTATCAGTTGCTGCCAGCAGCATAGACCGGAAGTTTCTAACTAAGATTGTGCTAGGCAACGGTATGACTTACGAGGTGAGAAATTCAAATTATTATCATCTTTTTGATTCGGATATATCTCGGTCGATGTTAATCTACTCTAACTGTATATGTGTAGGGACCTGCGGTAAACACATTCGATGGTGTGATTCATCCGATCGTTTCTGGTACTTCAGTGCCTAATACAAAGAAAGGATTTACATCAGATGAGTCTAGGTAATAAATTAAATAAACTTGTAGTGAAAAAGTTTTGTAGTAAAATAACTAGAATCACTTAAACGATGACATAAACTAATTAATCATCACTGGCAAACTGCAGATATTGCGGGTCAGATTCCTTAGATCCGGCTTTGGTACAAAATAAAATTGTGGTATGCGAAAATCTTCTAGCACCGTATACAGCGGCACAATCAGGAGCAAGTGGTATTGTGATCGATGGTGATTTTTCCTTTGATGATTTTGCCTTTAGTTATCCTCTACCAACAACATATTTGACAAGTAAAGATGGAAATGGTGTTCTAACTTACATAAACTCCACCGCGTAAGTCTACGCTTACTTGTACCAACAATATTCCTCAATATAATTACAAGGTTTCTTTTTTTTTTTGTGTGATTGTGTTTGATACAGAACACCAAGTGCGAACATCCTAAAAAGTGACGAACCTGTTGACAAAGCAGCCCCAACTGTAGGTTCCTTCTCGTCAAGAGGCCCAAGCCAAATCACACCAGATGTGCTCAAGGTACATTTTATAGGTCTTTCTCATATTATGTAAAAAGAAATAAATATACATACTTGACTTACAATCAGTAATGTATATATATTTTTGTTGTAGCCTGATCTAACAGCACCTGGGGTGGACATTTTGGCCGCATGGTCAGAGGGTACAACCGTCACCGGGTTTGAGGGAGACACCCGTGTTGTCACATTTAATATTATATCTGGGACTTCCATGTCTTGCCCCCACGCCACTGGAGCCGCTGCTTACGTTAAATCATTCCACCCGACTTGGTCACCTTCGGCCATAAAGTCAGCCCTTATGACTACAGCTGCACCTATGAGTCCAACCAAAAACTCAGATGCTGAATTTGCTTATGGATCTGGCCATATCGACCCATTAAAGGCCGCAGATCCAGGCTTGGTCTATGATGCAGGAGAACAAGATTTCGTGTCATTTTTATGTGGGCAAGGTTATAACGCCACCACTTTGAAAATAGTCACCGGTGATGCAAGTGCTTGCTCGAAGGGCACTAGTGCGACTGTTTGGGACCTAAACTATCCTTCTTTCGCTCTCTCGGCTCAACAATCAGGTAGCATCAGCCGAACCTTCAGGAGGACGGTTACTAATGTGGGTGCAGCAGATTCCTTGTACCAAGCTAACGTCGTTGCACCAACAGGGATGGTGGTGCAGGTTAACCCGAGCAGTCTTGCGTTCAAGGCAGTAGGGGAGAAGCAATCATTTGTGGTAACTGTTGATGTGACAATTGGATCGAATGCACTTTCAGGTTCATTGATTTGGAGTGATGGAGTTCACAAGGTTACAAGTCCAATTGTTGCATTTCTTTCATGAAAACAAAATGCAATATTAATTCACTGTTTCCTGTTGGTCAAATAATTAGCTCCAATTGACATCAGTGTCATGTTTTCTTGTTTTTGATTCAAGAATCTTGATGTTGTATTGAAAAATCAGACGTGAATAAAAAGGTATTGGTGGTTGAATTTTATCCTATAATCGACTATACATGCATATTTAAATGTTTGTTATATAGTCCTTTTAATAATTGTTTCTATGTTTTTCTTTCTTTGTAAGAGCACAATTCTTTTGTCATAGCAAACCCCACCAACTAAAGTATCGATATAGAGTGGATAGATACATCAGTAAATTAACAATAATCCATTTTGTAATAACACAACTAAATAATAATCACAACAGTTAAATGAACCCAACCGTCACAAATCATAAATATTCATGTGACGAATACAAATACTAAACTAGGGTATGGAATGGAGTCCCTAGGGGCTCCATTGCGCAACCTCAACGACACCTCAGTGCCACGTGAGCATATCAATGCAACATAAGCAATGACGACCCCCCCCCCCAAACAACCAAGAAATGGGTTAAAGTCCCACAATGGATGTGACAACCCGCACGTCCCGTTTTGCACCGATCCTATTTACGATGTAATCCCGTTAGCTAATGAGTGTTATTAATATAAAAAGAGTTTTATATTTGAATTATATGTGGAGGTGTGTTATTGTGTAATTAATATATATATAGAGAGAGAGAGAGAGAGAGAGAGCCGCTAGAATGAGAACCACCACGAGTTATGAGAACCACGAGAACCGCGCCCCGCGGGTGGCCGTTGACCACGAAATTTTTTTTACACCTAGATCCGTATATTTTAAGACCGGGTGTAAATTTTGGGTTCAAACGGCGCGCCCGAGGGGGTAGTTTTTTATGCCCAAAGTTTGGTAAAAAAAAAAAAGAAAAATTAAAAAAACCCAAACTTTGGGCGTAAAAAACTACCCCCTCGGGCGCGCCGTTTGAACCCAAAATTTACACCCGGTCTTAAAATATACGGATCTAGGTGTAAAAAAAATTTCGTGGTCAACGGCCACCCGCGGGGCGCGGTTCTCGTGGTTCTCATAACTCGTGGTGGTTCTCATTCTAGCGATCCCCTATATATATATATATATTTGAATCATGTGAGTTGCATATCACCTTTTCCATTCGCATAAAACCGTTTAGCCGCACATTTGCTAGAACTCGTACACTCTCCAACGGAACTCTTGGACCACACTCCACATTCATGTGGGCCACTCTTATCCGAATCTACTAATGGTCGCATACCTCAGTTAAACCCAAATTAAAGGCCCAAGAGTTAAGCCCATTCTCCACCATTTTGCCCTAGTGAAGTCGCACACATGATAGAGAATGCACACACAAGTGTGCGACCATACTCAAGGGTAGTATAAACCCATCTCAGCCGACAAACTTGAAACATTTGGTCATTACCATGTTACAGCAATCCCAAAGATATTTCCTTTTTTCATCTCTCTCTCATTAACACTCCCCTTAGAGAGAAATTGAAATTGGGGAAAAACTGATTTCATTCAACTGACCTAATTACAAGAAGCTATTCTATATATATTACAAATAATACAGATAACTAACTGATCTAACAAACGTAACTAATTTGTAATGACAGCTGTGCATAGCACGTGACTACACCCCCCTCAAGTTGGAGGGTCTAAGATACCCAACTTGTGTAGCAAAACCGAATGTTGAGCAGTGGGCAAACTCTTGGTAAAAATGTCAGCAACCTGATCAAATGTACGAGTATGAGACAAAGTAATAAGACCTTTTGAAGCTTTTCTCGGACAAAATGGCAGTCCAATTCAATGTGTTTAGTGCGTTCATGGAAAACAGGATTTTTTTTAGCGATGTGAATAGCGGCTTGACTGTCACATTTGAGAGGGATTGGAGTGACATTGGGAACCTTTAGTTCAGACAATAATCTTGTTAACCAAGCAAGTTCTGCAGTGACGCGTCTCATCGATCGATGTTCTGCTTCTGCAGAGCTTAAAGCCACAGTAGGTTGCTTTTTAGATTTCCAAGAGAGAGGACTACCTCCGAATGATACAAAGTATCCACTGACAGATTTATGAGTGTTAGGACATGATGCCCAATCCGAATCACAGTAGGCATGTAAGTCAAATGTAGGAGAGTTATTAAAAAACAAGCCTTGAGAAGCAGTGCTTTTAACATAAGCAATAGTATGTAATGCAGCAGTCCAGTGTGGAAGTCTTGGATCTTGCATAAACTGGCTAAGAAACTGAACAGCAAATGCCAAGTCTGGACGAGTGTGAGTTAGATAATTCAACTTACCAACCAATTGGCGGTATTTTACAGGATCTGGAAGAACATCACCATCTGAAGTACGAAGTTGCAGGTGAGGAGGTAATGGATATGCAGAAACAGGAAGAGCAGAATCATCAAACTCTTTGACCAGGTCCATAGCAAATTTTCGTTGAGTCAAAATGGTACCAGTAGAATGATGTAGGACTTCAAGACCAAGAAAGTAATTAAGTATCCCAAGATCTTTAATTTGAAATGTGGTCTGTAAAAAATCTTTAAGATCAACAATCTCTTGTGAATTGTTACCAGTGACCAAAATGTCATCAACATAAACTGCAACATGAACCGTAGAATTGCCCATGGACTTTGAAAATAATGAATAATCATTAGAAGATCAAACAAAGCCTTTCTGTTTGAGAACAGTGGACAATTTACCATACCATTGATGAGAAGCCTGTTTTAGACCGTAAAGGGATTTTTGAAGTTTCAAAACTTGATGAGAAGGAATATCCATACCCGATGGAGGAGACATAGATTTCTTCATCGAGATCACCATGCAGAAAAGCATTATTGACATCAAGTTGATACATTGGCCATTTACGGATGGTCGTCATTTTTACAACAGAGGAAAACGTCTCATTATAATCGATTCCTGATTGTTGTGTGTCACCTCGGACAACCAATCGTGCTTTACATCGTTCAATACTACCATTGGCATGATATTTGATCTTATAAACCCATTTACACTTAATTGGTTTCTTACCCGGAGGTAAATCAACAATGTCCCATGTATGATTAGCTTGAAAGGCTACAAATTCTTTATTCATAGCCTCTTGCCATGATTGATATTTGACAGCCTGTTTGTAAGAAGTAGGCTCGTGTAACAGGTTAAGTGAATGAAGTAAAGATTGGCTTGGCATATTCAAGGTGGTAAGAGGTAATTGAACAACAGCAGAACACGCATGTAATAAGGTATGAGTGCAGTCAGGAAGTTCAGAAGAACTAGAAACACGATTGCAAACATAATCCTTCAAGTAAGAAGGGGTTACAACTGTTCTAGAAGAGCTACGAATGACAGCAGGCTGAGAAGAAACAGGATGGTGGGGATCAGAATTAGAGGGTACAAAATCAGGAGAATGAGAGGAAGTAAGAGAATAAGAAGGAATATCTTCAAAGAAAGAAGAAATGTTATCAAGAGACAGAAAAATAGAAGAAGTATGGGATGATTGTATTGAAGGAAGCATGTGTTCAAAGAACACAACATCTCTTGAAACACAAATCTGATGACTGTGTAAGTTATACAATTTATAACCCTTTTTGCCATAAGGATAGCCTATGAAAAGACAAGGAGAGGCGCTTGGTTGGAACTTATCATGGCCTTGTTTGAGAGTGGAGGCATAACATAGGCAACCAAAAGCCTTGAGGTGATTATAAGATGGTGATTTGGATGTCAACACCTCCAATGGAGTTAATCCATTAAGAACTTTTGAAGGAAACCGGTTTATTAAGTATGTGGCCGTCAAGACACAATCACCCCAGAATTTAAGAAGGAGCTTTGATTGGAAAAGTAAAGCTCGAGAGGTTTCCAACAAATGTTTATGTTTGCGTTCCACAATGCCATTTTGTTATGGAACTTGGACACAACTAGTGTGACGAATAATACCTTTGGTTAAAAAATAATTTTTTTCTGTATTTCCTGAACCAAGTTCAAATGCATTATCAGATCTAATACATTTAATGTGCTTATTGAATTGTGCAGCAACCATTTCAACAAAACCTTGAAGAACAGGAAAGGCATTACTTTTGGTGGCTAATAAGTGTGTCCAAGTGGTACGACTATAATCATCCACAATAGTAAGAAAGTACTTGTGTCCATTGTAAGTAGGAGTATGATAGGGACCCCAAACATCAATATGAACAAGATCAAATATAGCAACAGTTGATCTAGTACTATGTGGAAAAGGAAGTTTATGTTGCCTAGCTTTAGGACAAACATCACAATGCTCAAAAGAATGCAAAGAAATATTAGAAGTACTAGGCAGTTGTTTCATTTTATAAGAAGGTAAATGACCAAGCCTTTTGTGCCAAATTGCACTAGTAACAACAGAATTACAATGAGAAGTTGTAAAAGAAACAGAGTCAATGAACAGCTTATTGGTTGCATTCAAAATGTAGAGACCGCGCACGAGATTACCAAGAGCCAGTGGCCTCTTCAGTGAAGGGGTCTGTAGCATGCAACATTTATCAGAAAAATAAACTATGCCGTGAGTATCTTGACAAAGTTTAGACACAGATAAAAGGTTATGTTTGAATTCTGGAACAAATAAGACCTGAGAAAGAGAAAGGTCTTGAGTTAAATGAACAGTGCCAATTTTATGAACTGTAATTACATGTCCATTTGGAAGACCGATGAGAAATGGTTTGGAAAGGAGTTTAATGTCTGTGAACAATCTAGCATCATGACACATGTGGTCACTAGCACCGGTATCTATGATCCAATTAATACTCGAATTTTTAGAATTAGAAGTTATCATACCTGCAAAATTTGCATGGCTAATGGTTGTAGTAGGCTGAATTTCAGCTGGCTCTTTGGTCAACTGTGCCTTTTGCAAAAGTTTCATCAAATCATTGTATTGTTCTGTGGTAATAAAAGATCCACTGTGACTCGACAGATCAGAATCATCTTCAAATGCCATATTTGCAGCTCCACGCTTAGGTTTAGTGAATTTGAAATCCTTGGGGAAACCAACAAGTCGATAACACTTACTAGCAGTGTGACCATTTTTCTTGCAGTGTGAACAAACAAGATTTTTTTATTTTCAAATCTTTCGTTCAAAGTGCCCTGAAACTAAGAATTAACATGCATAAAAGCATATTCGGAGGAGAATTGAGCAGCAGATGATATTTCTCGTTGTTTCTCATCTTGAATTAGAAGTGCATACGCCTGATTGATTGAAGGTAAAGGTTTCATCATAAGGATAGTACCCCGAACCACATCATAAGAAGGATTTAATCCCATAAGAAACTGAATTAAGCGCTGGTCTTCTTCTCGTTTTGCAAGAACACGAGATGCTCCACAGGAACAAGATGGAATAAGATTGCAAGCACTCAATTCATCCTAATTGGTTTTGATTTTAGTAAAATAGGTAGCAATATCAGTGTTACCTTGAGTAATTTCGCACAAATTCTTTTGCAACTGATATAGCTTTGCACCATTCGCTTTGCCATACCCATCATTTAATTCTGCCCCAAGTTGATGTGCCGATTCGGTATAGAGAACGCTTTCACCGATTTCTCACGATAACGCGTTCAAGATCGATGAAATTATCATGTTATTGCATCGTTCCCAAAGAGCAAATTGAGTAGTATCAGAAGGTCGAAGAGAATCATCCTTGACAAATCCAAATTTGTTCTTGGCTGAAAGAGCGATGGTCATAGCTCGCTTCCAGGTTGTGAATCCAACGCCATCGAACGTTTTTGAGACAAGAATCATGCCAGGATGATCTGAAGGATGAAGGTACAGCGGATTTGATGGATCGATTATCAATGAATTTGAATCAGACATAGTGAATCAACAAGAAAATATGATTGAAAAATCGATGAAGATTATGAACGATTTGAAGAAATTACGAATGATCTTTGAAGATTATGAACGACTGAATATTGAAAGGATGAAAAAATCAATCAGAAGAAGAAAGATCCCCGCTCTGATACCATGTGATCAGAGAGAAATTGAAATTGGGGAAAAACTAATTTCATTCAACTGACCTAATTATAAGAAGCTATTCTATATCTATATTCTATATATATTAATAAATGAAAAGGATTTGGGCTATGTGGCACGTGATGGTAGAACCATTTGCTCAGGTGGCATGTTATGGTGGAGGATTTAGGTGGGAATGCATATTATTAACTCTCATCAATTACAACCGGGATCCGTTTTTTACTTGGGTTGGAATATTCAATTCGGGTCACCCAAAATGGATCTTATATATTGTTTTCCAAAACCCTAGACAGAGCTTCCATCTACGTTCTGCCTCTAATCCATACTCCATCCTGGTTCCTGTTCGAACAAGCATCGGGTATGTTCAATCTACGAAATTTTCTTTCAGTTAACTTCATTCGTTCTAATAGTTGTCTAATTCGTTGTTGTGGTGTATTTCTTGGTTCAGATTTGGTGGCCACGATGATCAGAAATGGTGGTGGTGGTCGCCTGAAAAATCGGATATGATGCTATGGTGGTTTCACACCACCGTATCACAGCCACTTCTTTGTCAATCGATCGGCTTCAACCCTAATCTTCTTCAGTCGGCTTCAAGGTTTCTCTCTCCATCAATTTCTCACTCATCTCCATCGATTTCAAGGTATTTGGTTTATCATTGATTTGTTGCATATAGTAAACTATTTTTTATATTGCGTGAGGTATACTTTACGTTTATTACTCTGTAAGCTTTTTCATTTTTGTTTGTATCTAGGTTAGAAGTTCAAGCATAGAACATGATGTTACTTTGAATCATATGATTTATGTTTTCAGATTTATTGATTTGTTCATCGTTTAGGGTTTAAAAAAATCACAATCCAAGAAACATGAACTTTTTGATGTTTACCGATGTGAAATTGCGATTCGTATTTCAAATATGTGAGACGAACACAGGCGACAGTGCCGGGATATTCGTTGGTTCGATTTGGTGAGGGTTTTTTTAATTTCTTTTGGTTCAATATGGTGATCTTTTTTTATTTATTTTGGTTCAATTTCGTTAGTTAGGTTTTGGGAGTACACATATTCTGGCTTTATTAATATTGAAATTGTTAATAGGTTTTGTTTTTGCATCTGGTGATTATTTGGTTATTTTGGAGCCTTAGGATTTCAGAACTATGGATTAACATAACAAATGATCTATTTAATGCTCTTTTGTCATCTCAATTAACAGGTGTTTATCCTTTATTAATGGTGATTGGTTTCATCCTTATAAGTTGAGAAGGTATGCTTCCAGCCTCCAAGTTTTCATTTAAAATATCCAAATACCGTATTTGAAAAGGATCGATTCAAGTTTTTATATTCTTATATTAATTGCTATGTTTTCTGATCGGCTCTCCACAAATGAAGTGAAATTCATGCAAACTTATGATCGTTGTTTTTATCATGATATGTTGTGCAGTTAAACTTTCCCATCATTATCATACAATCCTCTGTTAAAAGTCAGGTTCGCAAGCCTTATCCTCACACCAACCCATGTCATTCTGTATTTGAGGCTGCCGGAAAAAAAGGACTTCCATTATTGCTTTCTCAGGATGAAGGTGTAAAGACATTCGTCATAAATTTAAGTACACACCTTTCGCTTTCTGGTAACCTAATATTATAATATACTACTACTATTATTATTATTAAAAAAAATAATGGGTGAAGTTATTGTTGTGTTTTTCTTATGCGGGTCATTTTTGAATTTGGGGATTATGTAGAGAATGACTAGAAGCTCGGAAATTGAAGAAAGAGTCTCACCCGCATTCATAATCTATAAAAACAATTTAAATGGGCAAGTGTGAGTGGGCCGACTCAAGCTGACATGGCTGTTTCGACTCTTACAAAAAGTTGGCCCATTGCAACTCTTTACGCAACTCGTGCATCTTGCCTCTACCACATACTAAACTGCAAGTATGGGCCTTCCAGGGGCGGACCTACCTCTTTGGTAGGGGTAACCCCCGCTACCCCTTGGTCGGAAAAAATTTGGAAAAATTAGTGTAAATTTTGGAAAAATTTGACGTTTTTTCGATTTCGTTACGGTTTATTTATAACACGTTACCCCTTGGTCGGAATCCTAGATCCGCCACTGGGGCCTTCATGATTTATTTTCAATGAAGTTCAACAAGTTTAGTGAAGCTAAACAAGTTATCGTCTTTGGACCATCATATTTGGCTTTTCTTCTTAAACAAAAAAAAAAAAAAAAAAAAAAAACCTTTCAAACAAGTGGGAAAAAGAATCGTTTGCATATGGATGGGTCGATTTTGGTTGTGAACTTGTGATTTAAATCATGGGTCGCATCAATGGGTTAACCCAAACACGTTTTGACCCATTTTAATTTTTACAACTTTAGACGTAGCCTATATGCTTATCCAATTCTAATAACGTTGACTTTCAATTTATATCTCTCAGGTATGCAAATAAATTCACTTACTAATAGAGGCCAAGGATGAATAATGAGATATGCCTACTCATTTAACCCGTTTAAATGGCTCAGCCCGTGTTACAGGTGATAATCTATATATCTACGGTTGTGTTTAATAAAATTTAAATATTCCAACCCGTAAGTATTCACGGGTGATAATTATTAGTACATACATGATACATATAAGAGAATAAGAGATGGGTTTATTAAAAGTTGGTCTATCAATTAATAGAATATACATGTGAATATTAGGAAAATATGCACATCTTTACATATTTTTCACTGGGACCTTTGTTACTTTGTGATGTTATTTAACATTTGTCTTTTAATTTGCAGATCTATAGTGATGGCCGCAGCAAAAAATTCTAGATGGCTCTAAGAAAGAGTAACTGTTTGTCTGGAGACACCTTAATTCTTAATCAAAGTAAAAGATATAATGTTTTATACTTCAATGGATTTTAACTATATTTTCACTTGGTGAATAAGTAATTTATGTAATGTGTTACTTTTGTATTTGTACTATTTATACACTTTGTGATAATGTAGATTAAATTTTCCGACCCGCGAAGTTCGCGGGTGATAACCTAGTATATTACAAATAATACAGATAACTAACTGATCTAACAAACGTAACTAATTTGTAATGACAGCTGTGCATAGCACGTGACTACACCTCTCTCTTTCTAAAACCTGCAAATCATTCCCCTCACATTTCCGCAACATCTCTTCCACCTTAATGAAGATTCATCAGCAGCCATTATTCTCATCTGAAGACCTACGTTCACCTCTCGTTCACCGGAAAAACCGAATCCAGGTTAGAAATCACCATGTATAAGTGTGATGATGATCATGAAAACTTATTTGCTTTTCACCAAATACATGTATAAACATTCACTGTTTGAATGGTTAATCGGTATGGCACTTGATATGTATATGCTTGATATTTGCTAGAAATACGTTGATGTTCACGTTAATGTTGAAGTTATATGTGTTAATGTGATACTAATAGAGAATCATAGGTTAGCTTGTTGATGATACAGTTGTATGATGAAATGATATTGAAACGTTGCTTTGTTTCACATCGATGATCGTTCTTCTCATATTGAATGCTTGATGGCTGGGTCTTCTCTTTAAAGGTATAACTGCACATGCTTCGGGTACAATCTAGTTTCCATGTTTTGAAAGATTGATTGTGAGAAAAACATTGATGAAGAATTATAAAAGGAACCTGGGTTTTCTTTTGAATGTTGTCACTGTGTTCTTGGTGGGTACAACTGTGTATGAGCAGAGTACAACCTGGCTATGCAGGCTTGAATGCTTAGAAATAAGGATGAATCTTTGTATTTGTGATATTGTTAGGATGAATTGATAAGATGAAATATCACCCCGATGATGAAGGAGATGATACTGATAATTGTAAGATTCGATGTGGGGTTTTTTATAAAATGTACAAGTGGTTATGCATGACGTACAATCCACATGAATGTTTCATGATTTAAAAATGGTATGATACATGCTTTGTCTTTTTCGGTTTGATTAAGGAAGATGAAAAGGAATCCATGTTATGACTGACCGCACATTTATTGACCGGCCCCACTTAATTGATTCGTACACTTTATGTTGGTCGCACAAACATTCCAACCGCATACTAATCGTCTAAAGCATACAAACCCCTTTTGTTACGTTTGGGCCTCACCGTCTTGGACTACACATGAGCCCAAATTGGGCCGCACAGTAGGTGAATACCCATAGTTTTTAGAATGAGTCGCACGATCTATTATTTGGACCGTATTCTTGATCATTGTCGCACAAATTGTTTCCAGTCGCACACTTGAACTTGAGTGTATAAGTCCACTATTAGACTTCAACTATTGCGCTACCTAAATCCATTCGGACCGCACACTCGGATTATATTGGATCCATGTTCATCAGACCGCACATTCGACACTGTTTTCGTCTACTTTGTGGGTCACTACCATTGTTATAATGTTTGTGCAAACCTATTTGTGTAAACATATTTGTGGTACGGAATACATGTTAGGTACTGTTCGTACACTACTTGTGAAATGCGTGTTATATGTGAACTACTTGCATACGACCCTAGCGATTGGTAACCGTTATAGGACGTGGTTGACCAAGTAGGATAAACGTATTATCTACCGAGCAATCTAAGGTGAGTTCACACTACATCTAAAAGCATGCATTCGCGGTGGGTTGGGAACTCCATATATATTTTCGTTGGGACGGGAGCTTCATATATTCCTGGTGATTTAGGAACTTCGCATATTCCCGGTGGTTGGGAACTTCATACACTAAACGAAACTCTACCATAAAAGTCTCTTTTTCACTTATACCGATTAACAGTTGTGCGAGGCGGACGAGATACTAGTTGATAGCGCTATTAGGTTTGACAACCTCACACCGTGCCTCTGGAGGAGGACGGGCGTGAACTATTATCTAGGAACTCTGGTCAATGACGGTAGACATTGATCAAAAGGGCAAATAACAATTACGTCAAAGTTTCGGTACTGCATAGTTTAGTGGATTGGATTAGTTCATTTATACATTTAAATGGGGTAGCACCCCACTGCATGTGTTGATTACAAGGTAACTTCATAAAACGATTTTTTGGATAAAACGAGAAAAACCTTTTCGAAAACCCGTGAACTCACCAACTTTATGTTGACACGCTACTGCATGCTTGCAGGTCTGTAGATGTTGCGCTGAAGTTGCTTGGAGCGTTGTGGTGGTCGTCTAGAATCCGTTATCGGATTCCTACATTTAAACTTATGTTTTATGCTACTTATGAACTTAATGCTTCCGCTAAATGTTCGAACTTTCTTTTGTTAAACTTGCTATGTTTTGGAACTTTATTCTGAACCTATTATGTTTTAGACTTAAAGGTTACGTCACTAGTCATATTGATGATGGTTTTATTTTACTTATGATAAATGTTTAATGTGATTGGTGGCTGGATCCTGGGCAGTTATACGCCTCGCGGTGATACTCCGCATGTGGAATTTGAGGGTGTGACAGATTGGTATCAGAGCCATCAGTTATAGAGAACTTGGTTTTAAAAGAAAAAGTCTTTTTAGAAAAATCTAACTATAACATGTTTTACACTAAACGATCCGCAACGACACCACACTCCAAGTGAAAGACTCTGCGTGTTAAGATTACTTAGCATAAGTGTATGCCTACTTACTACTTACATAAGTGTATGCCTACTTACTGCTTGCTTAATTTAAGACTACTCAGCATAAGTATATGCCTACTTGCTATTTGTTTAATGTATTACGTGATAGTGTACTTAGTGATACATTATACTACTTATATGGTTCTATTCTAAGCGATGCTTAGAGGTTTACGTGTCATAGTTAGACACCTTCTTATCTCATTTCTCTCCATCTTCCTGGCGTTGTTCTCATACTGTGTTTTCTAGATGTGAAGAAAATGAGCGGACGAGGAAGAGGCAAGGTCAATATGACGCAGGATCAGCTGACGAATCTGATCAACACCGTGGCTGCAACTTTGGCAGCCCACCCTGGAGACTGTACCCCCACAGCCTCGCGTGTGCACTTTCAAAACTTTCATGGACTGCAAGCCTCTTACCTTCAATGGCACTGAAGGAGCTGTAGGCCTTCAACATTGGATTGAAAAGACTGAATCGGTGTTCGAGATGTGTGAATGCCCTACTGACAATCGAGTGAAGTTTGCTACTGATACTCTCGAAGGAAATGCGCTCACCTGGTGGAACGCGCAAGTGCAGATGCTTGGGTTGGCAGGTGCCAATGCCACTCCTTGGAATGATTTCAAGGATCTAATCAAGGAAGAATACTGTCATAGGGACGAAATCCACAAGCTAGAACTGGAGTACTATGAGTTGAAGATGGTTGGATCTGAAATTGAAGCTTACACCAAGAGATCCAACGACTTGGCTGCTCTCTGCCCCAACATGTTGCAGCCCGCCTACAAAAGGATTGAGCTTTACCTGAAGGGTCTGGTCCCTGAAATTCAGATTTTGGTGACTTCCACCAACCTCGCTACTATTTAGCAAGTCATCCGTCTGGCACACCGTCTCACAGATCAGGCTGTCGAACACGGAAAGTTGCCCAAAAGAGTCAGCGCTACTACTGAAGTTTCTAGAGACAACAAGCGCAAATGGGATAATAGCAAGGGTTCTAACTCCTCTAAGTCTTAAGCTCAGCAAAGAAAGGTCGATGGAAACAAGGTCCCTAACCAGCAAGTTGGTGGTTATCAAGGATTCCAACCCAAGTGCAACTAATGTAACATGCACCACTATGGGCCTTGTGAGAGGAACCGTTTTAAAAGGTGCAATAAGGTGGGACATTCCGCTAAGGACTGTAGGAGTCCCCACCCAATGAAGCATAACCAGAAGTCCCAGCAGCACCAACAGCAGTAGGGAAATGTCAAGGGGTGTTATCAATGTGGGGACGAGGGACACTTCAAGAGGAACTGCCCGCAATTGAACTAGAAACGCAACAACAACAATCAGGGCTGGGGAAACAACAACAACAACAACAACAGGAATGGTAACAATGGGGACAAGGGAGCAAGAGGAAGCGTGTTTGTGATTGGCGCAGGAGAAGCAAGGAACGACCCCAACGTGGTAATGGGTAAGTTCCTACTCGATGATCTCTTTGTTTCCGTACTATTTGATTCTGGAGCCGATGCTAGTTACGTATCATTAAGTGTGAGTAAGAAGCTTAAGTCTCCGCCAACTTCTTTGAACGCTAAGCACGTTTTCGAATTGGTCAATGGTAGAAATGTCGAGGTTACTCACATCATTAACAATTGTAGACTTGTCCTGTCTGACCAAACTTTTTCAATCAATCTCTTTCCAATTATTCTTGGGATATTCGACGTTGTTATCGGGATGGACTGGTTATCCCAGCATAAGTTGAAATACACTGTCAAGAGAAGATTGTCCGCATTCATCGTTCTGTAGGAGAGCCTCTCGTTATTCAAGGTGATAAAAGTGGTGCCGTTACGGACATCATCTCATTCTTGAAAGCCCAGAAATGTCTACGAAAAGGGCATACCGCTATTCTAGCTCTTATCGCCGATACTCAAGCAGAGGAAAGGAAGATTGAAGATGTTCCTATCGTTCGTGATTATCCCGAAGTATTCCCTGAAGAATTACCTGGTCTCCACCTCATCGACAAGTTGAATTTCAAATCGAGCTAACCCCTGGAGCAGCACCCGTAGCTCGTGCACCTTATCATTTAGCTCTAGCCGAATTGGAGGAACTATCTACGCAATTGCAGGAACTGTTGGATAAGGGCTTTATTCGTCCTAGCTCGTCACCCTATGGAGCTCCAGTACTCTTTGTCAAAAAGAAGGATGGCACTTTCCGTATGTGCATCGACTACCGCGAACTAAATAAGGTAACTATGAAGAACCGTTATCCACTCCCTCGTATCTATTCTAAGATCGATCTGAGATCGGGCTATCACCAGTTGAGAGTCAGAGATGAAGATATCCCTAGAACGGCATTCAGGGCTCGTTACAGCCATTATGAGTTTCTGGTTATGCCATTCGGGTTAACCAATGCACCAGCGGTCTTCATGGATCATATGAACCGAGTGTGTAAACCCTATCTTGATAAATTTGTTATCGTTTCATTGACGACATCCTTATTTACTCGATGAGCCAAGAGGAACATGAGCAACACCTACGTCTTATTCTAGAACTCCTCCAAAACGAACAGCTCTACGCCAAGTTCTCAAAATGTGACTTTTGGCTTCGTGAAGTCCATTTCCTCAGTCACGTGGTCAATGAAGCTGGGATTTATGTTGATCCAGCTAACATTGACTCCATCAGGAATTGGCTTGTACCTAAAACTCCGACCGAAATCCGTCAAGTCCTGGATTTGGCGGGTTATTATCGTAGATTCATTGAAGGCTTCTCGAAGATCGCGCAACCTCTTACAACTCTAACTCAGAAGAGTGTCGCCTACAAGTGGGGTGATGCTCAGTAGTCTGCTTTCCAGAAAATGAAGGAAAAACAATGTAGTGCACCTATCCTCTCATTACCTGATGGCACCGAAGACTTCATTGTTTACTGCGATGCATCCACACAAGGGCTAGGATGTGTATTGATGCAGCGTAAGAATGTTATAGCTTACGCCTCACGACAACTCAAGATTCCCGAGAAGAACTACACTACTCACGACTTGGAACAAAGAGCCGTAGTGTTCGCACTCAACATATGGAGACACTACTTGTACGGTACCAAATGCACGATTTACACCGATCACAAGAGTCTCCATCACATTCTGAACCAAAAGGAGTTAAACATGCGTCAACGTCGATGGGTTGAACTTTTGAATGATTACGAATGTGCTATCAAGTATCATCCAGGCAAGGCAAACGTTGTGGCCGATGCCCTCAGTCGTAAGGACACTAAGCTAAAGGGTGTGCGTGCGCTTCAGCTTACTATTCACTCGAACCTTCATGAACAGATTCGTGACGCTTAAGCCAAGGCACTAAAGGAAGAAAACCTGCTAGCAGAATCATTGTGTGGCATGGAAAAGCAACTTGAACGCAAGGATGACAGCGTCTACTACTTCATGGAACGTATCTGGGTTCCACTTTATGGGAATCTTCGAGAGCTTGTGATGGACGAAGCTCATAAGTATCGCTACTCGATACATCCTGGTGCCGATAAAATGTACCATAACCTTAGGACCTTGTATTGGTGGCCAAACATGAAAGTAATCATCGCAAAGTACGTCAATAAATGTTTTACTTGCGCCAGAGTCAAAATCGAGTACCAGAAGCCGTTTGGACTACTGCAACAACCTGAGTTGCCAACCTGGAAATGGGAACAGATCTCCATGGATTTTTTTACCGGCTTACCAAGGTCTCAAAGCGGAAACGATACCATTTGGGTGATCGTAGATCGCTTAACCAAGTCTACACACTAACATCAGTGCATAGTTAATTTGCAAATGAAACGCACTGAAGCAGGCGGGAATATTAATAACACACTTGTGGTAGTAACTAATTACAAGGAAGATCATAAAAAAACAAAATCAAATGAAACCTGGAGAGATAAGCAGTAACCCCACCACACTACTGCCTTTGCCAGAAGCGGGAAGTCAGGCAGCCAATGCCTCTACCTCTAGGGTTCTCTCTCTAAGCTTGCCGGCCAACCGATTCAGACATGGGAGAGCCGGCACGACGGCGACGATGGAATGCGGGTTAGGGTTTCAAACCCCTGTGGAGTTCCGGCCAGAAAAATGACGCCGTTGCGATAACCACCTGGACCAAACCTTTACAGCCACCGCCAACAAAAATGACTGCCACCATCCATTTACCATCCCCAAACCACCACCACCACCACCATCCATATCCACCATTACCGACCACCCTCAACCAACAAAAATGACTACCACCATCTATTTAACACCGGTTCTTGTAATGGCAATTTTCCGATGACCCCTTATTTCTTACGTGTGTGTATGTGTTTGGAGGTTTGCAGGTGGTGGTTATGGCGATTTACTGGTGGGCGTTCATGGTGTTCCAGTGGGCAAGGAGCAGAGAGAAGGGGGTGGGTTTGTTTTTTTTATTTTTATGTTTTATTTATTAATAAGGGCATTTTTATAACAACCCTTCAAAATAAATTTTGACACCACTAAAATATTTAGAATGTCCCTATACATCCTAAAATACACACCGTATACGAAAACCGAGCCCAAAATACCTTATATACTTAAAAATAAAATAAAAACAAGAAATTAGTGGCGCTCGCAGGCCGCGCAGACCTTTAGGGTCTCTAACGCGGGGCGCGACAGATAGGTGATCAGGTTGCACCCGGTGCTGCAACGTGTCAGGCTATGTGTCGAGTCTATGAGTGCTGATTGGTCATAGGTAGGCCCTACAACCCTATGTCGCGGGCCGTGTAAGACCTTCGTCTGGTCTTCGTGGGGCGCGACAGACCCTCTAAGCAGCCCTATATATAGAGAGGTCGAGCATTCAGTCCCAACTCGCTCAAACATTCGATCTCACTCTCAATATTCTGAATATTTAGAATAGTATCGGGCATAATACCCCCTTAAATAACGAAGTTCTGCCTCGTTGTAAGTATTTTAACCCCTGGTTACATATTAGATACGCTGCCCGATTGATCTATGGTTCCGTAACGACTGTCGAGGTTATGCCCAACGTAGTTGTTGGAATTCTGTCTCGGGGAGGGTATTACTAATGTAAATATTGGGTTATTATACTAACATGCGTGCATTGTTTAATTAATAGATAATCAACAGGAAACCCTAAAGGAAAACCTTAAGACAGCAATGTGAGTAATCTCCTTTTTGTAAACCTTTTTGCAAACTGTTTTTACAAAACCTCAATTGTTTTACATTATATTAAACAGTGATTGAGTATTTGTATTCTACAATTATCATCGGTATGTTTGGGTTTTGTATACAAAATTTGTTACTACACTGTGAGTAGTAACATGACCACAAGTCGGGTTGACAGTACCGTGGGTGGTAATTAAAGTAGATGGAAACAAATGTAATTGCGCGACCACCCTCAATACTGTAAAACGGTTTTACCTGTCTTGATTAAACTGGGATTCACTTACCAGTATTTCCCACTGACCAAATGTTTTTAAACGCGTTTCAGGTAACAAAATGTGAAAGCCAAACAGAAGCCAGCTGGACAGCACTGAAGGCTTGGAAAGTGGCTATAAAAGTTACATACATAAAGAGATGTTTTTAATTAAATAAAATAGGGTTTATCCCTATAAAATGTGTGTACTTGAAACTTAGGAATTTTCCATATGTTTAATATTATAAAAGCGTGGTATTTACTATGATAAAATATTTCCTAACTACGGTCCTGATGTAAATTCCGCTGCCAAATTGATAAACACCGATACCAATAAAACTGGCTGCGGCCGCCCGTTCCCGGGTAAATAGGGGACGTGGGTTATGACAGAAGGTGGTATCAGAGTTAAGCCACTGATTAAGCCACAGAAGTGTTTTGCTGATACCAAAATATTATTCAATATGTTAGGAAATAATCTACGGGATTTTGTGCATATCTGTATATTATTGTCATGTGTTATTTGACTATTTGTTAGTTTACAGTATGAGCAACCAAGGACCTTCAGCCGCTTACCGTCAGTTGTCCAACTCACCTAGGGACAAAGGTACCTCTTCACAGCCATCCCTCTCAGGGTATTCGGCTGACAACGAAGATGGGATATTCCTGTTCAAGGCCCAATATGAAGAGCCATTCCCTCCCAAGAAGAGAGGATGGTTCAGCAGAGGAGCGCATGAACGTAGAAAAAGGATGAAAAAGTTGCAACAACAGCGTGCTTTAGCAGCCATTAAGAGAGAAACAGATGCCCACACTCAGGATAGGCTCAATAGGAGTCTAGAAAATTTCCATATCTTAACAACTACAGCTGCAGATCCTAACCTAGAGCAACTCATAGCACCCCAGCCCTTACCACTGTTTCCCACACAACCAATGGAAATTGAAGCCAACCTAGAAAACCAAATCCCAATGCCTGACATGGACCCAGCTGAGATACCTAGAATACCAGCACCCCATCCCTCAGACCCAAACTACGACCCGTGGTTCGACGACCATAGGGATTACCAACAACGCTACCCAATACCAAAAGACGAACCCATGCCAAACCTAGCAGCTTACCCAGACTTGGACCCTCTAGATCCCTACTATGATAATGACCAATACATCAGGGAAATTCTAGAAAATCCTTACCCTTACCAAGAACCCATGCCCTAGTTTCCAAACCCAGTACCAGCCCCTGCACCACTTATGAGCGCTGAAAATGTGCAAGAACTCCGAACCTTTGGTGAGGAGATTTTAGAAGGAAGTGAGAGGATGAGGCAGATAGGAGAACGACTCGTCTGGAAGTATGACGAGCGTAATATGGAGTTCTGGATGAACCCACACCAGTAATAGTAATAATAATAATAATAAAATAATAATATATAATATGTGTGTATGTTTGAAAAAAAAATCTAGATAATAGCTACGGATGCCTAATAGTATTATAATTTCAGTTGTATTGTAATATATATGGATGCATAATATAAAATAGAGTAAGTCGCAATGTTCGACGATTTTGATCAATATTCTTGTTGTGAGATTGTTTACATTAATTATTATCTTGTGATATTAATACGTGGTAAATGTTTAAAATTCAGATGGACGACGAAGTGAATCAGGAAAACCAAAATAACGATAACCAGAATAACAATAATAATGGAAACCAAGTGGATAATAGTGCCATCCAACACATAGTGGCACAAGGAATTATAGACGCGATGCCATATATTATCCAAACGGTTAGGGAAGCTGATAACAAAAGTAATCATGGCAGTAAACGACCTACTGAACTAGAAAACAGCGTAAACAATGGAGCCATACTTCAAGTGCTCATTCCCAAAAGAAGAAGGACCATGTCTTATGGTTATTCTTATAAAGAATTCTGGTCCTGTAAACCAATGGAATTCTCGGGCAATGAAGGGGCCATTGCAGCTCTACACTGGATAGAAAAGACTGAGGCAGTCTTAAAAATAAGCAAGTGCGCAGAAGAGGATAAGATAATGTTTGCTTCCAATCTATTTAAGAACTCAGCCTTAGAATGGTGGAACACTATCCTCTAGTCTAGAGGAAGTGACAGGATTTACAAAATGGAATGGGAGGAATTTAAAAACATGGTAGAAAGGAAATTCTGCCCTCCTAATTAAAAGGAACAAATAGCAAATAAGTTCCTAAACCTTAGAATGACTGGAGTGGATAGTAAAGGTTACACTACGTTATTCTTTGAATATGCTAAGATAGTGCCAACCCTTGCATCACCAGAACATGTATTAATCTCCCGCTACATATGGGGATTAATCAGTGAGATTAGGCATGTAGTCAAGGCAGCTAGACCTCAAACTATAGAAGAAGTTGTAGAACTAGCAAACACCTTGACTGATGAGTTAGTACGTACACGAGAAGAGGACCAGAGGAGGAACCTATCTCAAAGGCTTACTCAAGAATTTCTCTATGGAAATTCCAACCGTGGGAAAAACGTAGGTTCTACCTCTGCACCTTACTGTAAATCTTGCAAGAAGAAGCGTTCAGGAAGATGCTCCACTTACTGCAACTTCTGCAAGATACCAGGACACAAGGAAGAAGACTGCAGGAAGAAACCTAATAATGGAATGTGCTTCAACTGTGGAGAAAAGGGTCATATCAAACAAAACTGTCCAAAACTAGCTCCAACCATGAACAGCAAGAACATTAAAAATGCTAGAGCATTTGTTCTGACTGCAGAAGAAGCTAAGATTATTCCGGATGTGATAACCGGTACTTTTTTAGTTAATGATGTTTTTGCTAAAGTATTATTTGACTCTGGTGCAAACCAAAGTTTTATTAATACTTCGTTTTGCAAACTTCTCAATCAACCATTAACTAAACTCCCACAAGAATGTCTAGTAGAGACAGCAAATGGGGGAACCATTAAGATTTCTAAAATCCTGCAGGGAGCAAGAATAGAATTTTTAAATCAAAAGTTTATTGCAAACCTTTATCCAACGAATCTGGCAGGATTTGATGTTGTATTAGGAATGGATTGGTTAATAGCCAATAAATATGTGATCAAAAGTCAATCCAAGTAAATTCACCAAAGGGTGAAAAGATCACAATTAAAGGAGATAAACCGTCTAGGTCCACAAAATTTATCTCTGTGATGAAAACAGCCAGTTATATAAGAAAAGGATCACTAGTGTATTTGATTTCTATAATCACTAACACTAAAGGAAAAGAACTAAAAGATATTCCAGTAGTATCTCAATTTCCAGATGTGTTTCCAGAAGAATTACCAGGACTGCCACCAGACAGGCAAGTTGAATTCAGAATTCATCTGCTACCAGGAACAGCAGCAATTGCTAAAGCACCCTACCGCTTGGCACCAGCAGAAATGCAAGAGTTAAAGAAACAGTTAGACGAACTGATAGAAAAAGGATTCATACATCCAAGCTCATCGCCATGGGGAGCACCAATCTTGTTTGTCAAAAAGAAAGACAGATCGATGCTTATGTGCATTGATTACCGTGAATTAAATAAAGTTATGATTAAGAATCGATATCCATTACCAAGAATCGACGATCTGTTTGACCAGTTGCAAGGAGCTCGATTTTTCTCTAAAATCGATTTACGATCAGGATATCATCAATTAAAGGTACAGGAAGAGGACATTCCTAAGACCGCATTTAGAACAAGGTATGGCCATTATGAATTTACTTTCATGCCATTTGGTTTAACTAATGCCCCAGCTGCATTTATGGACATGATGAACCGAATATGTAAGCCATATTTGGATAAATTCATAATTGTCTTTATAGATGATATTCTCATTTACTCTAAGAGTAAAGAGGAACACGCAGCGTATCTGCATGCACTTCTAAGTTTATTGGCAAAAGAAAAGCTTTATGCAAAATTTTCTAAGTGCGAATTTTGGTTAGAAGAAGTGCAGTTCCTTGGACATTTAGTCAACCATGAAGGAATTCATGTGGATCCCACTAAGATCGAGGCGATTACCAAATGGAAAACCCCTGAGTCACCAACCGACGTTAGAAGTTTCTTAGGATTGGCCGGTTATTATAGAAGATTTATTCAAGATTTTTCTAGAATAGTCATTCCCTTAACTAAGTTAACCTGTAAATATGTTAAGTTTGAATGGGGACCAAAACAAGAAGAAGCCTTTAGAATTCTTAAGCAAAGATTAACCAACGCACCCATACTAGCATTACCAGAAGGAACTGAAGACTTTGTAGTCTATTATGACACTTCCAAGTTAGGTTATGGATATGTGTTGATGCAACGTCAAAAGGTTATAGCTTACGCCTCTAGACAACTTAAGAATCATGAAGAGAATTATTCAACCCATGATTTAGAATTAGGAACTATAATTTTTGCCCTGAAAATTTGGAGACATTACCTTTATGGTAGTAAGTTTACCATTTTCACCGATCATAAGAGTTTAAGGTATGTTTTCGGGCAAAAGGAGTTGAATATGAGACAAAGACGCTGGATGGAAATTCTTAGTGATTATGATTGTAATATCCAGTATCATGCAGGAAAAGCAAATGTAGTAGCTGACGCTTTAAGTCGAAAGTATCACGAAAAGCCAAAAAGAGTGCGTTCTCTTAAATTAAATCTACAAATAGATTTAAATGATCAAATTAGAGAAGCACAATAATCAGTAATCAAGGACGATACTGAGAAACTGAAAGGAATGATTAAGGAATTAGAACAAGGAACAGATGGAATTTGGAGATTCCATAAGAAAAGAATGTGGATACCCAAATTAGGAAACCTACGTCACCATATATTAGAAGAAGCCCATAAGTCTAAGTATACGATGCATCCCGGAAGTGATAAGATGTATCAGGACTTAAGGAAAAAATTTTGGTGGATACGAATGAAAAAGGATATAGCAACTTATGTTGCCAAGTGTCTAACCTGTTCACAAGTCAAAGCTGAACATCAGAAACCTTCAGGTTTATTGGAGCAGTTGGAAATGCCGGTGTGGAAATGGGAATTGATAACAATGGATTTTGTTACTAAATTACCCAAAACAAGAAAAGGTAATGATACAATCTGGGTGATTGTAGACAGGCTAACTAAGTCAGCTCATTTCTTACCCATAAAGGAGACTTTCAGTATGGAACAATAGCTAAGTTGTATGTAAATGAAATAGTTTCATTACATGGAATTCCTTTATCAATTGTTTCTGATAGAGATAGCCGTTGTACCTCTCATTTTTGGACAAGTTTCCAAAAATCAATGGGAACCAAGCTAAATCTAAGCACCGCTTATCATCCTCAAACGGACGGACAAAGCGAAAGGACAATTTAGACAATGGTCATATGCTTAGAGCTTGTGTAATTGATTTCGGAGGTAATTGGGACGATCACTTACCATTAATAGAATTTTCTTATAATAACAGCTATCACACAAGTATCAATGTTGCACCATTCGAAGCACTTTATGGACGAAAGTGCCGAACCCCAGTCTGTTGGGCTGAGATTGGAGAAAAGCAACTATCCGGACCTGAGATAGTGCAAGAAACAACCGACAAGATTATTCAAGTCAAGGAATGACTAAAAGCAGCACGTGATCGACAAAAGAGTTATGCTGATAACAGGCGAAAACCGTTGGAGTTTCAAGTAGGAGACAAGGTGTAATTGAAAGTCTCTCCTTGGAAAGGAGTAGTTAGATTCATCAAGAGGGGAAAACTAAGCCCCAGGTATGTTGGATCTTTTGAGATTACTAGAAGAATAGGACCTGTAGCCTACCAGCTACAACTGCCAGAGGAAATGACAGGAATACATGATGTATTTCATGTGTGTAATCTCAAGAAATGCTTAGCTGATGAATCACTAGTAGGGCCTCTTAAGGATATAGAGGTAAATGAAAAGTTAAAGTGTGTAGAGAAGCCTCTACAGATTGAAGACAGGAAAGTCAAGAATCTCAAACACAAGAGATTAGTTCTGGTCAAAGTAAAATGGGACTCCAAGAGAGGACCAGAATATACTTGGGAGCTTGAATCAGAGATGCAAAGGAAATATCCACACCTATTCCAGTATACCTCGAGGACGAGTTCTAAAACAGGGTGGGGAGGATACAACAACCCTTCAAAATAAATTTTGACACCCCTAAAATATTTAGAATGTCCCTATACATCCTAAAATACACCCCGTATACGAAAACCGAGCCCAAAATACCTTATATACTTAAAAATAAAATAAAAACAAGAAATTAGTGGCGCTCACGGGCCGTGTAGACCTTTAGGGTCTCTTACGCGGGGCGTGACAGATAGGTGATCAGGTTGCACCCGGTGCTGCCACGTGTCGGGCTGTGTGCCGAGTCTATGAGTGCTGATTGGTCATAGCTAGGCCCAACAACCCTATGTCGTGGGCCGCGTAAGACCTTGGTGTGGTCTTTGCGGGGCGCGACAGACCCTCTGAGCAGCCCTATATATAGAGAGGTCGAGCATTCAGTCCCAACTCTCTCAAACATTCGATCTCTCTCTTAATATTCTGAATATTTAGAATAGTATCAGGCATAATACCCCCCTAAATAACGAAGTTCTGCCTCGTTGTAAGTATTTTAACCCCCGGTTACGTATTAGATACGTTGCCCCATTGATCTAGGGTTCTGTAACGGCTGTCGAGGTTCTGCCCGACGTAGTCGTTCGAATTCTATCTCGGGGAGGGTATTACTAATGTTAATATTGGGTTATTATACTAGCACGTGTGCATTGTTTAATTAATAGATAATCACCAGGAAACCCTAAAGGAAAACCTTAAGACAGCAATGTGAGTAATCTCCTTTTTGTAAACCTTTTTACAAACTGTTTTTACAAAACCTCAATTTTTTTACATTATATTAAACAGTGATTGAGTATTTGTATTCTACAATTATCGTCGGTATGTTGGGGTTTTGTATAAAAAATTTGTTACTACACTGTGAGTAGTAACATGACCACAAGTCGGGTTGACAATACCGTGAGTGGTAATTGATGACGGGGGTAGCCCAAGACTAAATAAAATGACTAAATGTGTAAACGCTCAAATGGTTAAACGGTTCAACGGTTGAAAAGCTGAAAGATGGGAAAAGCAATACGGAAACAGTGGCCAGTCACATCCGAAGATCGCTTCACCAACTCACAGCCGCAAAAGCAAAGCAGGTCTGCACAATGCACGCTATTATCCAGGGGTCAAAAGCCTTCAACCCCCGAAAGGGGAAACCCTCCACTGCAAGCAAGGTTACTAGTCTAATACATTCTACTTCGGGAGATCTCTTATCTTATAAATTGACACTTCATTTACTTCAGAAAACATCTCCTGACCAGCTCTGATTCTCTAGTCTCTGGTCATTCATATCGAGTGCTTGTTTCACACAAGTCATTCCCTTTCACATCCAGCACACACATTCCCTTTGCTACCACTTCCGAATCTGAGTACAATTCAGAGGAGGATCCATAGCAAAGAACAACAATAAACTAGTGAACCTCCTTCCACGTCTTGCAAATGTGGGGGGACCCCACGACCTGCGTTAGGCAAAGTTGAACCCTTCAACCCTTTTGCCTGGCCAGTCTAGCTACCACCGTTGGTCTTATATTTGTTGTATCAACAAGTTGGCGCCCACCGTGGGGCTACGCCGCTATTTCTTCTCAAAAAGACCTAGTAGTGTAGCTCTCTTCACTTAAAACCACCATGTCTGAAAGTGGATCCCCGGGAGAAGTAAATCAGATCCCAAACACTTCTACTCCGGGTAGTAGCCAAGCTCATGTGGCTATACCAGCTTCTTTTTCAACTCCGGGGAGCACACCCGAGTTCCTCACCTTCAACACACCAACTTCGTCCAGATCCGGAGTTCCTTCACCCAATGTCGGCGTCTCTGACACCCCGGCACGTGTTGAACTTACCCCTGAAGGGGTTGCCAGCAATTTCCTTGAGTTGAGATCCCTTCTCAACCAACATGTGAGCAAAGAAAGAGAAAAAGGAGTGAGGATCCGTTTAGATTATGATGAGCCTGAACCAACGTTGTCTCCTGGGCCACCTCCTCTTCCTTTAACAACTAGAAATGAGGCTAGTCCCAGCAGTGCTCCTAACCCTCACCCGTATCTGTCCACAATGACAAATCCCACGGTACATCCTTTCTTCTCGTCCCAACCAATTACTAGTGGTGCTCCTTTGGGACATGAGCTAACTCTTGACCAGCTCCTACAATCCCCAGCAACAAGCTTTCCAGCATCCACAACAACCACATGGGAGCAAGCTCTGTCCGTGCTCCCTTTGGCACGAAGTGCTGTTATGAGCACTCCCTTTGGAGTAGGCTGCTCAGCTGTACCCGGAAGCATTCAAGGCTTCAACCTTATGCCAAACATGATGACCCATATGATGGCCAACTTCCCGTGGCAACACTTCATCAACCAGGTGCTAGCCTCCCAGGGAAATAACGGCAACAGCAATAATGTAGATGCAAGGGCTGAAGAGGACTTGGCTAAACCATATAAGCCAAGTAATCTTTCATGCTTTTCAAGGCAGATAGCCGATTATGATTTCCAAGCAAAGATCAAGATGCCATCCCACATCAGGACGTATGATGGGACTGAAGATCCCGAAGATCATCTTCAAATCTTCACCGGTGCAGCAAGGATAGAGAAATGGTCAAACGCAGAATGTTGCCTAATGTTCATGCAAACTCTTGTTGGATCCGCTAGAATTTGGTTTAATGACTTACCTGCTCAAAGCGTTCGAAGCTTTGATGATCTTAGCAAGGGTTTCCTGGCCAATTTCTCCCAACAGAGGCGATATGTCAAAGACGCAACAGTGATCTTTCAGATAAAACAACGGGATGATGAAAGCCTTCGTGCTTTCATTGAACGATACAAGAAAGAAGGCCTGACTTATGTAGGGGCCGATGAGAAAATGAGAGTGGCCGGTTTCATGAACGCCATCACCTCTAAATATCTCACAAGAGATTTCAACAAGTCCTTACCCAAGACCTTGGAAGAAGCTCTCGAAAGGGCTGAAGCCCACATTCGGGGAGAGGAGGCGGTAGACATTAAAGAGCAAAGAAAAAGGGGGTCCGGCTGGCGAAGCAATAGCCCGGCTAGAAAAAGGGGAAACTTTAACTCCTTTGACAAGCGGTCAAAGGGTTCAGACCTTCGAAGGTCTGAAGGTCGGAACCCTTCGAGCAGAGAGAGAGGCATAAGTTTCACTCCCCTCACAAAGACCCCTCAAGAGATCCTTGCAACGGAAGAGGTTAAGCAAAACTTTCGACCTCCTAGGCCTCTCCCCAAAAGCAGAAAAAATGAGAACTCCACACAATACTGTGAGTTTCATGAAGAAAAGGGTCACCACACCAATGATTGCTTCCAACTCAAGAAAAGAATTGAAGAAGCTGTTAAGTCTGGAGAACTTGCTCATCTGGTAAAGGGAGTCCGGGATAAAATGGCTGAGGGAAAAGGTAAGGAAGTAAATATGGTGGATTTTGATGGAAGGGTTCCTCATAAGAGGCAGAGGTTGGAAGCTTGGGAGCTTCAGTGTGTCTGTTTCCCCCCTACGGAGAAAGACCCTCTCTCTAGCCCTCTTGTGGTAGAAGCTACCGTGGGAACGTTGCAAACATGCAGGGCATACATAGACACTGGGGCTGCCACGGAAATCATGTTCGAGAAATTCTTCAACCGTTTGGGTAATGAAGAACGCTCAAGGCTCCAACCCTCTGGAACCTCCATAAAAGGTATAGCTGATATACCTCTCAAGCCTTTAGGGCAACTGACACTTAATGTTCGTTTCAGCGATGGTTTGAAAGAAAGGACCCAACCACTAACCTTTGTGGTTATCAACATCCCCTCAAGCTATGATGTGATCATTGGAAGACCAGGACAGTGTGCATTTTACATGGCCGTGTCTGTTGGCCACGGCACAGTCAAATTCCCTACCGAGAGGGGCATAGCAACCCTTCAACCCTCTCAGGAAGCCTACATGGTTGAAGGTGAAAGTTCAAACAGTGAAGAAGACAGGCAAAGGTTGGTCATAAACCCTAAGTACCCTGAACAAAGAATAAGGGTCAACCCAGACCTTTCTCAAGAGACCCTTTCATACCTTGAAAATTTGCTAACACACTACAGCGATGTATTCGCTTGGTGTCCAGAAGATAAGACCGGGATCCCCCGGAACATTGCCGAGCATGAGTTGAGAATACCACCGGATGTCAAGCCTGTGGTCCAAAAAAAAAGAAGCTTGGCACCTGAGAGAAGTCTGGCAGCCTGCCAAGAGGTTTAAAAGCTTGTGTCGGCCGGTATTCTCCGAGAAGTCAAGTACCAGTCATGGGTTGCAAACCCGGTTATGGTCAAGAAACCAGACAACTCGTGGAGGATGTGCATAGACTTTAAGGATCTTAACAAAGCTTGTCCTAAGGATTGCTATCCACTACCAGAAATTGATCTCAAAGTTGACTCCCTCACCAGATACTCGTTCAAATGCTTTCTAGATGCATACAAAGGTTATCACCAAATCCTCATGAAGGAAGAGGATGAGGAAAAAACAGCCTTCCACACGGACAGGGGGATCTTTTGTTATCAAAAGATGCCTTTTGGTCTCAAAAATGCCGGAGCAACCTACCAACGACTCGTTGACAAAGCCTTTGCAGGCCAAATCGGTAAAAACATGGAGGCATATGTCGACGACTTGGTGATTAAAAGCAAGACGGAGTATCAAATGCTCGATGACATCCAAGAAACTTTCAAGAACCTCAGAAAAGTCAACATGAAGCTCAATCCTGAAAAATGTTCGTTTGGATTTGAGGAAGGAAAATTTGTAGGACCGGGTTTGGGGACCGAAACCGTGATTATTGTGATTATGTTCAAAGACGGAAGAGATTAGCAATGATAAACAAACAACTTTGTATTAATCCGGTAGTATAACGTTACAAGTCGGCCCGATTACATGATAACCGAACTAATACCAAAGGAGTATACATTCCGGGAGAGATCAAGTGGTGATCTCTCCCCGGGTGAGGTCTCAAACCTCCTCTCACTCTCTTAGTCTTGCAAATGACAAAGTGTTGGTATTTATACCCAACACAGGTTGTATGGTCGAAGGATCTAACTGATTGATCGATAGATCATCTGTCGATCATCCAGCTATCGAAAGATACACATATACCTCGAAGGATGACATATCCTTCGAGGTCCATCTTCATCTATCGATGGATATCTTTCGAGCTCATCGAAGGATATACACAATCCTTCGATGCCTTATCCTTCGACACCAAACATTATACAACCATAATTTGTCTAGCAAAACCCACACGGTCAACCAAATAACCCTCTCGTTTGACCACTTCAAACGAGCGGGTCTATACACGTTCGATAGACCGTTTCACTAACTATTACAAATTCAGCGTAAAATAAAACTAATCTATTCGACAAGCATCGGACACAAAATCTGCATCAACAAATTCCCCCTTGTCCGTTGCTGTCGAATGCTGAAAATGCAACTGCAATCGATCTTCAGTCAAGTATTCATCTTCTCTGTGTTAACAAATTCCCCCTTGACTGATGATCCAGGTAAGTAGTATCTTGACGCTCCTTGTAAAATATTTCCCCCTTAAAGTACGCGTATCCGTGTTGGGTGTTGTGCAATTTCCTCAATTGACCGATCTTCCGCTGATCTTCCAATACTCCAACCGGCATTTGATAAGGGTTCCAATCTTTAAGAACTGCATCAAGTCTTGATCTTGTCATAATAACTCTATTTCATACAAGCATACTACATTGATAGAGATTTCTGGTGAACTGTCTTCTGTAAACCGTCTTTGTGGAATCGACCAAGTAATGCACTTTAATCTTCAGCATCAACACTCAGGAAAGTCAGCTAGACCAAGTGTATCCCTTGCAAGCTCAACCAGCATGCTTAGTTGAACTACATCCAGATCTCATTGTCTCGCCTTTGTGAAGTTGACCACGTAATGCACTACGGATCTTCAGCATCAGTACTCAGGAAGTCAGCTTGACCAAGTACATCGTTTGCAAACTCAACGAATTGAGTTACCCCCAGATCCCTGTAAAATCCCAAAGAAACATCAAACCCAAAACCGAATCCTGCAGGTCTTCAGCCTTGAACTATCAGCTTCCATAAAGATTCCCCAGGTCTTCAGTGAACAGCGCTTTTGTAACTACTGTAGACTTCAGAAACCTGTATTTTTCCGTGCAAAAACCCTTCACGCTGGCTGGAGAATTAATTAAAATCCTCAAATATGTGTATGTGCAAAACATTCCACGCCGAACCGTTTATATCACCAGAAAATCACAAACTCTACCACCTGTGATTGCGTTTAGAAATTTACCGAAGAAATTCAATTTTTATCCCCCCATTTCTTTGGTAAAATCTCTAAACCTTAACAGATTCTTTCCACTTCAAAGAAACTGTCGTCAAATGTTCACCAATTCCCTCCACTAAGCGGAACTGTCGTCAATCTTCATTGAATGTTCTCGGTTCCGAAAATTCACGAAAACGACTTTCTTCTTTGCATATTCTAGTTGAATAAGAACGTCCCCTAGTACCCCGTAGGATCCGACTTGTATCCCTCCAAAGACTTTGTGAACTCGTTAGGACCGGTGTTGACATTCTAGGTTCATTCATTCGTTACCAAATGCGAGAATATGACAATAAACAAAAAGGATTTCTTCGTTGCATATTCTAGTTGATAAAGCAATATCGCCTAGTACCCCATCGGATCCGACTTGTATCCCTCCAAAGACTTTGTGAACTCGTTAGGACCGGTGTTGGCGTTCAAGGTTCATACGTTCGTCTTCAAATGCGAGAATATGACAATAAACAAAATGCTTTCGAACATTTACGAATAACCGGTAACAATCATAAACATTCACGTGCGGAAGTGAACATACCATTCCGTTTTTGGTTTTTGGCCCATAATAGTCGCGTCACCATTTTTGACATTTGCATCGGTAACCGTGACTACCCCACATTTTTCAAAAATAATCAAGTTCTCATCATTTTTTTTTTTTTTTTTTTTTTTTTAACAAAATGTTTTCATCATTTCACATCATCTGGCTCCTTCGAAACATCTGGATCTTTCGGTTAACAAATTTCTTCGAAATATGCTGGATCCTTCGATCTGGATCCTTCGATCCGGATCCTTCGATCTGGATCCTTCGACTGATCCTTCGAAAAATGGAAGGATGACCCTTCGATAGAACTGATGATCTTTCGAAGTTCCTTACATCTTTCGAGCACCTTAACATCCTTCGAAGTCTGTTCAATCTTTCGATGGCCAAACAGCATCCTTCGAAATATGAAGCTGCCAAGAACATCAAGAACACAGCCACTGTGTAAATCTGCAGATTTGACGAAAACACTGTATTTTTGATTTTTGATGAGGATAACTTGAATATTTAGGTGAAAAACATAAAACCCAACACTCGTTTCAGCACAGATCTGAATATTCGGGTCCAGATCTGAGTTTTTCTTGATTTTCACCATTTTTACATCTTGAACAAAAAGCACAAAAATCACAGATCTAGAGCACATGTGACTTAGTAAACGGTTAGATTTACTAAATCGGGCACCATGGCTCTGATACCAATTGTAGGACCGGGTTTGGGGACCGAAACCGTGATTATTGTGATTATGTTCAAAGACGGAAGAGATTAGCAATGATAAACAAACAACTTTGTATTAATCCGGTAGTATAACGTTACAAGTCGGCCCGATTACATGATAACCGAACTAATACCAAAGGAGTATACATTCCGGGAGAGATCAAGTGGTGATCTCTCCCCGGGTGAGGTCTCAAACCTCCTCTCACTCTCTTAGTCTTGCAAATGACAAAGTGTTGGTATTTATACCCAACACAGGTTGTATGGTCGAAGGATCTAACTGATTGATCGATAGATCATCTGTCGATCATCCAGCTATCGAAAGATACACATATACCTCGAAGGATGACATATCCTTCGAGGTCCATCTTCATCTATCGATGGATATCTTTCGAGCTCATCGAAGGATATACACAATCCTTCGATGCCTTATCCTTCGACACCAAACATTATACAACCATAATTTGTCTAGCAAAACCCACACGGTCAACCAAATAACCCTCTCGTTTGACCACTTCAAACGAGCGGGTCTATACACGTTCGATAGACCGTTTCACTAACTATTACAAATTCAGCGTAAAATAAAACTAATCTATTCGACAAGCATCGGACACAAAATCTGCATCAACAAAATTCTTGGGTCACGTTGTTGGAAAGCAAAGTATCAAAGCTAACCCAAACAAGGTGAAAACAGTCCTTGAAACCAAGCCACCAAAGACCAAGAAGGAGGTTGAAAGCTTGAACGGGAAGCTTGCAGCCTTGAAGCGTTTTACCTCAAAATTGGCCGAAAGATCTCTGCCCTTCTACAAAACGCTCAAGAACTGCTCAGATAAGAAGGATTTCAAATGGACTGAAGAAGCTGAAGAAGCTTTCAACCAGATGAAGCAACATCTAGCTTCCCTACCAGACATTGCAGCACCAAAAACCGGGGAGTTAATATCGGTGTACCTCTCAATCACGAACGAGGCCATCAGTGCAGTCCTCACCATTGAGAGAGACAAGGCCCAGGTACCCGTTTATTTTTTCAGCAAAACTTTAAAATTAGCTGAAACAAAATATCCTCCCCTTGAGAAACTTGCCCTAGCCTTAGTTCAAACAGCTAGGAGGCTTCGAAGGTACTTTCAAGCACACCCCATACAGGTAGTTACCGACCAACCTATTAAGAGTGTGCTTGAAAAACCTGAAAACTCGGGGCGATTAGCCAAATGGGCCATAGAACTGGGTGAACATAACATCACCTATGTCCCAAGAAAAGCTATCAAGGCCCAAGTCTTGGCCGATTTCATTGTGGAAGTCCCAAACCAAACAGCCACTGAAGTGAACACTACCACTACTGAACCTTCCAACCCTGAAGCCTGGAAGCTTTTTACCGACGGGGCTTCAAGTGTTGAAGGGTCAGGGGCTGGATTAATTTTGATCAACCGAAAAGGTTTGGAATTCACATATGCTCTCCGTTTTGATTTTCAGACCACCAATAACGAGGCTGAATACGAAGCACTAATAGCCGGCCTAAGGCTGGCCAAAGAAATGAAGGTTGAAAAACTTGAAGTGTTCACGGATTCGTTGCTGGTCTCAAGCCAAGTGAATGACAGCTACATAGCTAAAGAGCCCAACATGAAAAAATACAGAGAAAAATCCAAGGAACTGATGAGTACCTTCCAAGCATGTAACATCAAACAGATCCCTAGATCTCAAAACAAAAGGCCGATGCCCTAAGTAAGCTTGCATCTCTTACTTTTGCCCACCTCACCAAGAAGGTACTGGTAGAGGTGTTAAAGGCCCCATCCATTAATGAATTGGAGGTTCAAGACGTGGTTACCGAAGAAGATCCAAACTGGATGACTCCCATAAGAAAGTTCCTCAAAAATGGTGAATTACCCAATGATCAAGTGGAAGCCAAAAGGGTTGAAATCAAGGCAAGGCAATACATACTACAAGGAGAAACCCTTTACAAAAAGGGTTACCTTGCTCCCTTGTTAAGATGTGTCGGTCCCGAGCAGAGTAAATATTTGATCAAGGAAATTCATGAAGGTGTATGCGGAGCTCACTTTGGAGCTAGGTCGGTAGTTGCAAAGCTCATGAACCTCGGATATTTCTGGCCTTCAATGCATCGCGATACAGCCGAAGAATTGAAGAAATGTGATGCTTGCCAGATCCATGCACCGATCCCAAAAAGTCCCAAGCACGACTTAGTCCCAATAACCTCAGCGTGGCCATTCCATAAATGGGGAATGGACATTGTTGGTCCATTTCCCCCTAGCAAAGGAGGGGTAAAATTCTTACTGGGGGCAGTAGATTACTTCACTAAGTGGCCCGATGTCAAACCACTTGCTAAGATCACAGGAAAGCAAGTCATCGACTTTGTTTGGGAGAACATCATTTGCCGTTATGGATTCCCGGGAGTACTTGTCACCGACAACGGGAGGCAATTTGCTGAGAAACCTTTTAGCATTTGGTGCAAGGAATACAAAATCAATCAGGTTTTTAGCTCAGTGGCTTATCCGCAATCAAACGGTCAGGTTGAAAGAACAAATAGAAGTATAGTAGAAGGCATCAAGACAAGATTGGGAAGATATGAAAGCAATTGGCTTGAAGAATTACCTAGTGTCCTATGGGCAATTAGAACAACCGAAAAAACAAGCCATAAGAAAACACCGTACAGCTTGGTATTTGGATCCGAAGCTGTGATCCCTGCCGAGATAGGAGTTGTAACCCAAAGAATTGTCAACATGGATCCCGAAACAAACCAAAAAGAGACTATGTTGAATTTACAACTCCTAGAGGAAGCAAGAGATCAAGCCGCAATTCAAGAGGCCAAATACAAACAACAGATGGAAGCTTACTACAACAAAAAAGTCAAGAATGAACGTTTCAAGCCAGGGGACCTGGTCCTCAGAAACAACGAAGCCAGCAAAAAAGAAAACCAAGGAAAGCTTGGCTCAAAATGGGAAGGCCCATACACCATCCTTGAAGCACACAAAGGTGGATCTTACAAGCTGGCTGATTCAGAAGGCAAAAAGCTTCCAAGGCATTGGAACAGCAAAACCCTGAAAAGGTTCCATGTTTAAACGGGAAAGTTTGGTTTGTATCAAAAATGTATTTCAAGCAGGATTATGAATACCTTTTGTAAAAAGTGAGTATTGCTTTAATGAATGAAGTTTTTTTTATCAAACTTGTCTTTCTATCCCAAAACCAGGTTGAGAACCTAGCAAAAAACTCCATGGCAAGGGCCATGTAAGGGGATGAGCTCCCAGGCCACATCGCTCAATAGGTTCAAGGGTTGAATTAGCCTATATAAGGGGTGAGTTCCTAAATCAATACAACTCCATGAGACTTGTTAAGAAAAAATAAAATTATCTCATAGACGGGTATGAGCAGCCTACACCAAATGTTCCCTAAGCCTTAAAAATACAGTCTACAAAGAGGCTAAAAACCAAAAGAAATAATAAAAAGGATAGGTGCTATCTCTTCTTGTTAAAAATGCCAAGGCTAAGTGCCTGCAGCACTGACCCCTTTTAGGTATAAAAAAACATAAGGGCAGCACAAACCCGACAAAGACAAAGTTACAAAAGAACAAAGCAAATCTAAAATAACAAAATCACTCAGACAAGAATCACAAAGATACAAACCATGTCATGACGCAAAACTAAGAAGCCCTCAAGGCTTCAAGCCACCCGGGCAATATCTCGAAACCTTAAAGGCTTCAACCTATTAACAGATAGCTAAAAGGCTTGGAAGGTTAAAAGCCAAATAAACTGCCTTGTCCAAAAAGGCACAAGCATAAAACCATAATACAAGGAAAATAGTTAAAACATAACATCATATAAAGGAAAGCCCCAAAAGACTTTCAAACATAAGTTAAAGCAAGTCCAAATAACTTGCAAGCTTAAACTACTGTTCCAGCGGCCACAAAGGCCTTAAAACACAACCAAACAGGAACCTTAAGGGTTCCTAAAAACTTAATATTGTTCAGGTTAACATTACAAAACATAAATTGTTTTCAGTGCTAAGAAAGCTACGAATTAAGCATCAACAGGCTTGGAAACTCCAGAACCCTCGCCCTTGGCCTTCTTGGTCTTCTTCAGTTTTTTAGTCTTCAAACCTCCATCACCACCAACCGCTGAAGCCTCCAAACTTGCATCCTTGGGAACATCCAGCTGACCGGAAGGGGTATCATCACTATCCCCCGAGTAGGATCTCTTCCTTGAAAGAGAACCCAAGATTTCAGCACAAACCTTTTCATTTAGACCCTCCGGTTTCAAGTACTGCAACACAACAAGAGGCTTACCAAAACAAGCAGAAACTTGATGGATGTAAGGATAGGTCAACTTCTCCATTTGCTCAACGGAGCCTTTAAAAACATCAGAAGCTTCGGGACGGAACAGAGGAGACTTCTCCAAAGGATGGCCGGATTCATGAAGCTTATACCCAGCAATGAGGCCTTGGTGTTTCCCCAGGTTGAGAAGCTTAGTGTAAACGTCACCAAGGGCAAAATTGAACTCCTTGGAATGTAGAAGGTAAGTAACAACCTGTTGGAAACCTTGCTCAATTAACCACTGATTGTCAGCAGTAGAACGAGCAACTGAAGCTTTCAACCCCTCTTTCTCCTTACCGAAAGCCTGTTGCTGAACAAACAAAGTTTCCCGGTCAGCCCTAAGCTTCAACCTATCAGCCTCGAAGCTCTTTTTCAAATCACTCATCTCAATCTCATGCATCTTCTTCAAATCACTAACCTTCTTTTCCCATGCTGCTTCTTTCTCGGTAAAACCAGCTATTTCCTTTTTCATCACAGCCATGGAGGATTTCATCTTATCCCTCTTCTTGGAGAATTCTTCATATTCCTGCATTCTTTGACGAAAACGGGCAATGCCTTGAGGAAGCATGGCAGCAAGGTTGCAAGTACTCAAAATCATACAGGACAACATCAGGTCATCATCCATCCCAGCAATGGTCTTGTGAACTGAAGGAGGAGCAATGTGACTCAGAGCATCCTCACAAACAGCAGCATCTTTGAAGCTGTCATCATTCTTCACCGACCAAGCAGGCACATAAATCCTTTCCGGATCCAACCCTTCAACGTCCCTGCTTGAAGATTCCTGAACAGGAGTGGCAACAACCTTCTTGCCTGAAACCTTTTTACCATGAACAACCAATTCTTTATCCTTCTCAGCACCTGCTTCAACACCTTGACCTTCCGAAACTTCAATATCATCACTCAAGTCCACTGGTTCAGTAGAAGTGGATTGAGGACCAGCCTTCAACAACCGACGAGAAGATCGGCGGGTTAAAGACTTAGGAGCATTAGACTTAGAAAAACCCTTGGCAGTAGCAGCACTAACATAACCTGAGCCCTCAAACCTTTGATCAACAGTTCTAACCACAACATTCTCACCAGGAACAGACGGAGCATCCTCAAAAACAACATCAGAAGTATCGTCGCTCTTAATAAAATCCAAAGCAGACATGACTGCAAAAAACAACAGCATATAAGTCATAAGTTAATAAAAGCATAAAGAGGGCAAAAAAGGAAAATGCATACCCATGCCACTCCTCATAAGAACCGGATCCCGATCAACATTCCCCCAAATTTTACTAACCCCTAAAAGAACTAGTAAGTGTTCAGGAAAGGGACGAACCCTCGAAGGGCACCCCCGGATGGCTTTGAGAAAAACATCATTCAATTCAGATTCGGAAGGTTCCGGATCATTGAGAACGGCATCCGGGTTCCTCCACACCATTTTAAATGGGAGAATAGCATCGGAAACCCAGAAAAAGCGATCCTTCCAAGCCCCAAGCGTAGTAACCATCGACGAAATAAGGCAGGTATCAACTTTGAATGTTTCAAAAGTAAACCAATCGCCATTCTTAGCCAAGCGAAAAAACCGGCGAAATAGTAAAAGGGAAGGATCATACCCAAGAGCACGACACAAAACCTCAAAATGCAAAACCCTAGCCATCCCCTTTGGATGAACTTGCCCAAAAGAAACCCGATAATACTCCAACAAGTTCAAAACAAAAAACGAAAAGGGATAACGAAGATTCGAGAACTCAAAATGACTACAATAAAGGGCAATCGAACCAGAAGTCGGATTATTAACGGAAACATCACAAGCAGGAGCAGTTGGGTTAAACTTTCTATCAATACCATATTCCATACAAAATAAATCTACCTCCTCTTGTGTTAACCGGGAAAAAGATTTTGCTAAGTCCTTACGAGCACCCATTTTTTAAAACAGAAAATGAAGAATGCAAGATATAAAGAAACCGGAACTAACCTTAGAAGAGGGAGAAAATGGCGAGAAACTTGGAAAAGTTATGAAGAAAATGGATAAGAATTACAAACATAAAATAAATATAAACCCACAATAGGGGTAATAATGGCAAACAGTAATTTCTGCAAAACCGCCACCCTATCAACTGCCATACATCAATCAAATCAATTGTCAGTTATTTAAAATTCAAATTCAAAACAATAACTGCCTTCAACCTTTCAAACCTTCAAGCAACGAACCCTTGAAACCTTCAGGCAAACAAAACACGCACATAAAAGTCAGAAGTCCTTGAGCTCATCACCCAAAAACCTCTGACTTGGGGGGCTGATGACGGGGGTAGCCCAAGACTAAATAAAATGACTAAATGTGTAAACGCTCAAATGGTTAAACGGTTCAACGGTTGAAAAGCTGAAAGATGGGAAAAGCAATACGGAAACAGTGGCCAGTCACATCCGAAGATCGCTTCACCAACTCACAGCCGCAAAAGCAAAGCAGGTCTGCACAATGCACGCTATTATCCAGGGGTCAAAAGCCTTCAACCCCCGAAAGGGGAAACCCTCCACTGCAAGCAAGGTTACTAGTCTAATACATTCTACTTCGGGAGATCTCTTCTCTTATAAATTGACACTTCATTTACTTCAGAAAACATCTCCTGACCAGCTCTGATTCTCTAGTCTCTGGTCATTCATATCGAGTGCTTGTTTCACACAAGTCATTCCCTTTCACATCCAGCACACACATTCCCTTTGCTACCACTTCCGAATCTGAGTACAATTCAGAGGAGGATCCATAGCAAAGAACAACAATAAACTAGTGAACCTCCTTCCACGTCTTGCAAATGTGGGGGGACCCCACGACCTGCGTTAGGCAAAGTTGAACCCTTCAACCCTTTTGCCTGGCCAGTCTAGCTACCACCGTTGGTCTTATATTTGTTGTACCAATAGTAATTAAAGTAGATGGAAACAAATATAATTGCGCTACCGCCCTCAATACTGTAAAACGGTTTTACCTGTCTTTATTAAACTGGGATTCACTCACCAGTATTTTTCACTGACCAAATGTTTTTAAACGCGTTTCAGGTAACAAAATGTGAAAGCCAAACAGAAGCCAGCTGGACAGCACTGAAGGCTTGGAAAAGTGGCTATAAAAGTTACCTAAATAAAGAGATGTTTTTAATTAAATAAAATAGGGTTTATCCCTATAAAATGTGTGTACTTGAAACTTGGGAATTTCCCATATGTTTAATATTATAAAAGCGTGGTATTACTCTGATAAAATATTTCCTAGCTACGGTCCTGATGCAAATTCCACTGCCAAATTGATAAACACCGATACCACTGAAACTGGCCGCGGCCGCCCGTTCCCGGGTAAATAGGAGACGGGGGTTGTGACAGGTGGGATAGCTACAACATCCTCATCTATCTCCCCATCACCCTGGGCGTCAACAGGAGGACCGTCTATAAACAAATCGACGTCGTCATCAAACAAATCATCGAAAGGCCAATCCCCGGGAGGAATGACCACGAGAGGTACAGCATCGAGGATCGGAGCCACGATGTGCTCACCATCGGGGTGACCAATGATGAGGTGATCATGGAAGCAGGAATGACAAAAGGATCCTCGTCAGGGAAACCATCAGCAAGAGGTAAATCATCGCCAAAGTCGGGAAACGCGAATGCCTGGAAGTCATCCTCGTCATCGGATAGCATGTTAGGATCACTCTCAGTGTCTGACGTAAATATCTCCGGCTCAGGTGCAATCTCATCATCTGAGACGATGCCCATAGGGTCGTCAACGTCTGATAATCCGCTCTCTGAAGAAGACATAATGCCTGTAACATAACAATCATAACATGTGCACATATATTAACCACTATCACTTAGTACGCATTCAAAGACAATTTATCATGAAATCATGTATCGCATTATTCCTCGTGAATCTTTCTCTATCTTTCCTAGTCTACTCCATGCAGACTAAACCACCTATGTGACATTGCATTGTGTTTCTTGTCTTTTCTTTTGTAAAACGTTTGTTCCACGGATCTGGGCGTTTTGTGTATGCAAAGAAAACATGTTGTAAAAATATTTTCGTGGGAGAACCCTAATGATTGTAGTCTAGACTCGAGAAAGAATCCTATTTCGCTACAATCTAAGCTCTGATACCAAACTGTCACACCCTGACTTTTGCGGAAGCGTGATTGCGTGTGACTTGCTTAATATCATTGCATTCAACCATAACAAACAACTATATGATAAAAACCATGATGTTCATCCCTTAAAGAGTTTCAAAATAATACAATCAACATTGTTTAACACCAACTAAGACTTCAAGTTACATAACAACCCATTGTTTTAAGTTCCATACTGGACTTCATAAAAGACACTTAACAAAACGAGGCTTTGGACCATGTATCCTATCAAAGATATAATACATGATCCAAACCCTTCAATGCTGGATGACATCATTTATTGAAGACGCATCTTGAAAACCCTTGATAGCCCGCCAGATCCATAATTAGTTTCCTGAAATACATGTAGTTTGAAAACATCAACAAAAGTTGAGCGAGTTCATGTGTTTTATATGTGTGCACGAACATCCTTGTAAACATTTGTAAGTAAGTATGTATTTGTAATCCGGTATGAAAGCAACAAGGAAACAGATCAATTAATGGTTTGCAAGGCCATTAATATGTGTGCAACGGTGTAGGAATGGCTCAATTATTTATGCGTATTTCGTACCGAGCCATCCGGCGGGAACGACATAGTCGCCACATGGTCCAACCCGCGAGCTCATGGGCGGGGCTCGCAACACCCAATAGATCTATCACTCATGCCCCTCGGTCCTTATACAAGGATTAATGGTCTTAAGTTAATCGCCTATCCATTCACAAGATCTAACAGTTCATTCCTTAACTAACCATACCATTTGTAATCGTAATCATTTGTAACATGTATTTCACCCCCGAAGTTATAAAACTGAAAAGGGGGACATGAACTCACAGTCTTGCGTCTCATATCCGATGTAACTCAATGCTGCTACTTGATCACACGACTACCTACAAACGTGCTAAGGTTAATTAGACGGATGAGTCGTGCCTTGACCTTAGTCTTAATTAGTAGATTTGAGTTACGTTTCTTCGTATCATAAGTATTATTCCAAAGTATATAATTATTTGTTAAAATAATAATATTTTAACTTAAATTATATTTATTAAATTGTGGAATATTAGTTAAAATGATATATTTTAACTTGACACATTTATGTATTTGTACATGTATATCTTCCCAAGGATGGGTGTATTTATACTTGTATTCTTGGGCTTGCATATTTTTGCCAAGTATCGGTGGCATATTCCGGTGTATTTATACGTACGAGAATACGTATTTTTATTGTGTTTATTAAGTATTCTTATACTTAATTTTTGTACTAGTTTTTCCGGAATAATATTTCTAATAAAAATTCACCAATATATATTCTTAAAATATGTATTTTAAGAAAACTTACATAGAAAAATTATCTATAATTTTTCCTTTGGCAAAAATAATTGTATTTTCCTTTAAACCTCAAAATAATATATTTTCAAGTTTAACTTAGAAAATATTTATAAATCCATTTTTTACCAAAAAATAATATATTCTAAGTTTGGTTGAGAAAATATATATTTTCTTCCAAAAATAATATATCTTCTAATAATTCAAGAAAGCATATATATTTTTCTTTACTAAAAAATAATATACTTTTTTCTTGTAAAAAATATGATATATTTTTGTAATAATTGTAAAAATCATATTTTTGTTCTCTTGGTGTCAAAAATACCGTTTACCAAAATATTCTCATGAATTTAATTCCGGAATATTTATGTAACTTATATTCCTTGTTCGGTTTCTCCAATATGTTGGGTATAAATTATATATTTATTTCTTGGAATTTTTGGTAACATTTTGTATTGTAATTCTTGGTATTTTGGCGAGTTATATTATTTCAAGTCCTAAAATAATATAACTAATACACATAATATACAAATAATCACACACATGGTAACATCTAAATATATATTCTCCTAAATACATATTTAGTCACTTTTATTATCAAAAACCAACCTCCAATATTTTTAATTTTTGGGACAAAAATTATGGCAAATTTTATATGAAAAATCATGGTTAAAATACACTTGTAAATACTTGTTTAAAAATATTTTTCTAAGTGTTTAATTTCTAGAAAAACTTTGCCATAGTTTCCCCTTAAAAATGGAGGTTTCCATGCTTTCAAAGCATATCATTTTCTTTTATAAATCATCACAATCAACAATAAATTAAGCAATACTTACCAAGTGCCAAAATCAAGCATTTTATACTACTTCATGAACTTGAAAATTTATAAAAATTTGGTAGGGTGTTTAGTAAGCTTAGTTACCTTTAAAGTGTGGTTGTTTATTTAAAAACATCATTCTTGAAGATTTTAGATGTTTACAACTTGTAAAATAATTTTCTAAAAATGTTTCTTCTTGAATTTTTTCTTGGTAAGAATATGTTTCTACACTTGATTAACCACTAAAAATGTGATTAGTTTCTTTAAGAACCAAGTTTATGTAAATCTTGTATTTTAACTTATTTTCTTGAGAAATTATTTTTGAAATCACATATTTACAAGACTCACATTACACTTTGATCATTATTATCCAAGAAAAACATTTAACCTTTCAAGTTCATGTTTCACATAAGGATGATCATCTTGATCTTTCATAAGATCATCCTCTTATCTTGCTAGATTATGTCTTTAATCATCATTTAGCAAGTTCATATGATGTTTGACATCATTAACACAAACAATCAACAATCAAGAAGCATAATAACACCTAAACAACATGATTCATCATGATTTTTAGTCTTAAGTTAAAGATTATGTTCTTGATCTTTAGTGTTCTTCATGTTTAGTTACTTGTATCATCTTTTAACCAACTTAATCAAGATGTAAAATGAGATTAGAAGGATCTTACTACTAGCACAAGGCTAGGGATGAACACAAGTTGATGAAGATGATAAATTGGGTGGATAAAAGCACTTGAGAGAGGTCCTTCAATCTCCAAGGGCTCCAAGCTCCCTAAACAAGCTTCTTACACCTTTGTATGACTTGTAAATGGAAGAATATAATGTGAAGATGGTGGTGATAGGGGTGGTGGCTCACGACCGTGAATGGAGGAGAAGGGGGATAGAGTTTTGTGTGTTATGTTGGTGAGAATGAAGGCTCATGAGGACTAGTGGTTTATAAGTTAGTTCATCCAACATCTTGTTAACTAATGTGCAATATGTTCACAAAAGATTAAGCAAGATCAATTAAAATAATTGAAACAAAACAAGGTGGGACCCACCTTTATGACCGTAAGTATGGGGGGGTTTAGAGTTGAGTTTCAACGGATAGTTAAGGTTGTAGTTGAAATCTAAGTGATTTAGTTAGGGTTTTAGTTGTTATGATGTTATATAGTGTGTTATGATGTTCGGGGACCATAACTAGCTCGGAAATGATAAAACAATGCTTCTAGTGAAAATTTGGTATTTCGGGTAGTGTCCGGTTGTTCGGTTGATTACCGGTTCGTTAAGGTGCTAAACTACGCAGTTTAGTGTGCTTTATGTTACCTTTTGTGACAGTTTTGATTCCCGACACTTAGGAAAACATTCTGGACCATTTAACCATAATTCTGCATTATATTAAGTTGTTTAAATGCTGAATTTTGCTGAATTCTGCAGAATTCTGCAGTTTGTGTGAGTTTTAGACACTTTCCGGCACTTAAACTATCGCTAGGAAGGCAGTTTTATGATCCTTACTTTCCTACACACTATACTACTATAACTCTTGGTTTCTCGCACATTCTGTATCTCAATACCATGTCTGTCTATGTACTGAACTCCGTCAGTATTTTTCTGATTTGTCTGATAACTGTGCTATCTTTGTTTTGTGCATCATTTGAATCAATAAAGTGTTGCATGCAGTAATGATATGACATTATGCAATATGTGATGCACATGTATATATATGACAATAATCGAAAAACATTCATGTCATTAATTGTAAATCAGCACTGTCATTAGGGCACTAATTACTGTATAATTAATGTATGGATACATGGAATTTTGACAGTTGTCACAGATGAGATAGTTCTTATTTGTCACACCTAAATCGACGGAGGAATGTGTAGGGGCGTGCGTTTGATTGTTCATAACTCATGAGACTAATAAAGTTGATGTATGTAATCATACAAAATTAAATGTTAAATACAAGAATCAAATTTGTTTTCCAACATAACATAACATGAAATAAGGTCTTGTTTATTAAGTTTAAGTCCAATGCATTCTATATGAATCATCAACCTTGTAAAGTTTCAAATAATATTTCATGTATCATGTATAGAAATAAAGGGTCAACTAAAAAGTGGGTGAGTAAACATATAGATTTATAGTACATATAATAAGATTTAAAAAACAGTGAATCATAAGTCTAATATATAATTTAAGCATATATGAATAAAAGAATTTTCAATGATCAAACCTACTTGACATGAATCAAAACAATTGAATAAAATTGGTTCAATACCCAAATGTCATCACCGGTCAAATTTGGGCGGGTGCCAATCCAATAGCGCTATTATCTACTTTCTTATGTATATTTCATTAATGATCAAAGCATGAATCAAATGATAGAATAGACTCACAAACGAATAAGTTTAACATATAACACAACTAACACAAAGATATATAATGAATAGTGTGTGACGAATAAGTTATATTAATTAAACGTTGACAACGCCTTCAAAATTAAAAATACTTATGAAATATAAGATTAAGGAAACAAAATTGATCATATTCGTTTATGTTATGAATGCATCCATTATTAGTGACTATCCACATTTCTAACTCTCATGTCACATTTATGTTTGTATTAATATTATAGCCTATATATGGTGGATCATGTATATTGTATGAGACACATCAACAAGAATAAGTTTCTTACATTCTCCATTTTCTCTTTGTCTCCATAATCTCTATAATCATAGTTCATATGTTTATATATACTTTATATATTATTGCTATTAGGTCGTTGTTTCACAACACGTTATCAGCATGAGACTTAAAAACCTTGATCAATGATGCCATCACCTAGAATCATCGCAAGAGAACGAGAGCCACTGCCCTCACAATCTCACATGGAACATGAAAGCCGACATCTTCGTTCTTGATAGGTATTCCCTTCATGACACAAGTAACAAAATCAGACCCCCTTGAAATTGTTTAATAGTATATGCATACATTGTTATACATACGCTATTTGAAACTTGTCTTGATTCGTCCTATCAAACATTGAAAAAAAAACGAATTATTTTTTCTAATTAGTTTCCTATAAAACAAAAGGATGCATACTGTTTTAAACTTGAAAAAAAATATTAACAGTATAATTGTAGGATCGTTTTCACGACCAAAACGAGTCGTTCAGAAGCGTTCTTATCAATACGAAAGGCGGAAACAATCGTATTGACTTGGAATCGGCTTGATTTACACACATAATCACTTTTAATGTCTCGTAAAATGATTTGACAAAGATTACAGGCAGTAGACACGTCGGCAGCAGTTCGGTACCGGAAATCAGAATCGTTCCAAATGACAAGGCACATCACCTATATATAGAGTAGGTGTTTCGTACGAAATGACTCTTTGTCATTTCGTGCGAAATCAACTTCCATCACACATTCTCGTTTTTCGTGCCCTGATCAATCTATCCTATTACAAGACTCGATACAAGACGAAGTCGACAGACATATGCACCTACAGACTCCCCCTTGGATGTTGACGAAGTCTTTAGTGTCGAGCCTTCACAGTCTTCAGTCTTTATCAGTCTTTTCACTTTCTCCGAAGTATCTGACAGTGTAAACTTCCTTCATTCTCTTCTCTTCTTCTATTTCCTCATTCTCTTTCAGACTCCCCTTTGCTAGCAAACTCCCCCTTAAGTTGTGCCGGGATCGTAGTCTGGCTTTCACAGGTTCTAGAATCGAAACATGGCTCAACTTCTGCTCAGGAATCGAAGCCTGGATAACCTGCACATCCTCTACCCAAAACATAAGATTCACAAATTATAAAGTTTAACAATTTTAGAAAACATCACTTAGATAGATAACACTTCAAAAATGATTTTACACTTTTAATCTCTGATGACCACATGTATGAATATCATTTTTCTTTTCTAAACAATTTCTTCCAAACCATTTGTTCATCATGCTTAGCACTTGGAATTTTGGAAATTAGCTCTCCAACATCCGTTGTCAAAAATCTTTTTGAGTTTTCAAAATATTATGCTAAAACTACTCATAGGAAAAATATTGAAATACAGTAAAGAAATATATACAGACAATATTTTGTGAGTCTGTGTAAGAGGATCATATCAGTTTTTTACAAGTCACAAGTACCGTTGAGCTTAGTTACACAATAAGAATTAAACAATTCACTTAGATTGTCGATATACTGATCCACTTAAATTCTCACACAAATTTCAACTGATTCAGGATACGAATTAGGTGTATTAAGTACTTAAACTCATTCATGTGTCCCACCTCTTGAATATACTCCCGTATCCAGATCCCAATATTCAGTCTTAAAGGTGAGTATACCACAGATGATATCTGTAAGGGGTTAAATGTGAAACCTTGAGAGCTCAATATTTTGCAGAGATGAAGGTTCGACTTTGGTGTGTCCCCTTTAGAGGATCTTTTTTACAACAGCACTTGACTTTATCTTTTGGATTTTTCATCAATTTTTGTGCTGAGGGCGGGCTTTTATTTCAAGCAGCAGCAAAGTATTATACGGGGACTAGGCCATTGTTCCGCATTATCAGAAGTCCCGGGATAATACCCCAGATATCACTAAGTATAAAGACCTAGTATTTCAGAAAGAGGGGTCTTTCAAACGAGATTTCAGGGGTTAACTATATATCCAAGTAGTGTTCCCCACGAAACAAGCAAGTTTGAATTTTTATTTTATATCCCGAAAAAGTCTACTAAATGTGCAAAAACCTATCGGCATATCATCAGTGAGGCCGTTTAATGCTATTTAATCATTACATTTCTTTAGCATATCGTAATTGTCTAACTGATGTACTATCATTTCCTCTTTTTCACAACAAAACTCGTTTTTGATTTTATCATGTTTTTGGCTTTTTCAAATTTTCAAATGTTTTTGGATTTTCCGAAATTTCTTACTCCCCCTAAAATTCAAAACCATTTTAAAGAAATTTGAAAACAAACTATACAAGTAAAGTGACAACTGATATCAAATCGCCATCCACTTGGCATAAACAATCAAAACTCCCCCTTACAACAAACTATTTTCCCATTGTGATTTCAAAACACTTAAGTTTGTTTTAATCAAAATGTTTTTTTTTCCGAAAATTAGTTTTGTTGATTTCATTTGTAAAACCGGGGTTATGATCATCATTTTGTTTTCTTATCCACTTGTATGAATAGTTGAATCAAGTTCAACTTAATGACCTTGATTAACCACTTGTAAGAATAGTTGATTCAACCATACTATTTATACAATGAAATATAACAATTTTAAGAACAACTACCACTTGTTGGTTGAAATACCACTTGTAGAATGATGTCGATTCCTACTTCACACTTACTAACCTGGAAGTTCCGGCAAGTCGCCCTTGATAAATTTTCACATTTTTTCAAAATTTTTACAAAAACAATTTTTAAGAATGATGCCGATTCATGCTCCACGATTACCAACTTGGGAGCTCCGGCAAGTCAGGTTTTTAATCAGAAAAAGCTGTCACCCAAGCCTGACCAGCCTTGGGTGATTTTGCGTCATCTTCACTCCATCCTCTTTTTGATTTGTAAAACTCTTTAACACTCTTTACCTTCCCGTCAACCATCTTCCCAAAGATATGTTTTACTTTCCCATTAAAAGCTTTTTCAGCATCAAATTCTTTCTTACCAGAGAAAAATTGTTCTGAAATCTCAATCTTTCCAATTTTCAACTTCAAATTTTCTTTTGTCAATGGCGAAAAGTTTTCATCGTTCATCTCAAGAACGGAATTCTCAACATGTTTCTTAACAAATGACTCCTCTGATTTTATGGAATCAGATTCACTGTCAGAACTACTTTCTGATTTAGCAACCCACTTTTGTTTATTCAAATAATTTTTTCTCTTGTAAAAACGTTTCGAACTTTCACTATCCTCGAAAGTCGAATTTTCAAACTTTTTAAACTTTTCAACTGTTTGTTTCTTTTCATCAACACACTTCTTTTTCATTTCAAAGTTAGAAGAAACTCCCTGTTTTGAATAAGTGGACTTGGAACAATTCCAAGGAATGTGAACAACTTTTTGACATTTGAAACAGGTTCTTCTATCTACTCTTGGTTCAGATCTTCTCATCACATTTCTTTTCTTCTCAGCAAGAAACTCCTGGTTTGACTATCTCCAGAATGGTTTCTTTTGCTCTTCTTCCGAACTTCCTCCTGAAACAAAATTAGTTTTTGATTTATAATTTTTCTCATTTTTATAATTTTCTGAAGAAATAAAACCTAAACCTTTCTTTTTGAAATTACTGTTATGGTTTGGTTTCTTTTGAAAACCTTAACCAGAACTGTAACCCATTTTCTTGTTCACCTTTTGTTGAACTCTTGAAGTGTACTTTTTAGGTTTTTCAGAAAAATTTACATCTTTTATTTCAGAAATATTAATTTCTGTCAATTTAAAAACCTGTTTGATCATTTCAGTTTTGACACTTCTTATTGTGAATTCTTCACCAGAATATAATTTTTCCGAATCATTCAAAGTATATGCCACTTTGATTGGTTCATCATTCAAATTATTTTTCGACATCAGAAATTCTTTATTGTAAACCCGTTTGATCGGTGAACTCGGACTCGGACTCTTGTCTGATGAACTCGAACTATCAGGTTTAGACTCCGACTTAGACTCTTCATCCATATCCAACACCTGATCAACAACTTTCTTTACTAACTCGGACTCATGATCAGTGTCAGACGCTGTGAATGTGACATCAATGTTGTCTAGTAACTCATCAATGGTTTCAGACTTTAATTTTATGTTGAGAGCCTTATTTAAACGTTCCTCATTTGGCTTTCTGGGAGAATAACTTTCATAGATCGGGGGCGGACACTTGTTATACTTGACACTTTGATTCTTACCAGCACCCGTATCTTCCGTCTTTTTATCTTGAAAAGCTTCAAGACCTGCAACAGTAGGATAAACTCGATCAATCAAATAATCACAAGTTGTATAACTCAACAGCAATCGTTTGATTCTTTCACTTTCTATCTTTTCAAGTTCCAAATCCTGCTTCAGCTTTGCACAGTCTTCAATATACTCATTGATGACCTTCTGTTTTGTCATTAATGTTGAGCTCATCATTGTCATAGCAGCATCAACTTCTAAATTTGTCTTTTTCAACCCATCAACTGTTCTGTTTAACACATCATATGATTCTTTTACATATTTCACATCAGACAATAAATTTTCTTTCATCTTTTCTAATTCAGCAATCTTCTTATCCTTCTCATCACAATCTTTGCAATGAGTTAAACACTTCTGACATGGTTTAGTAACTTCAATGATCTTTTCAACTTCAATGATTTTTTCAACCTCGACGATCTTTTCAACTATTTTCTCAACCTCAACTATTTTTTCCACTTCAACGATTTTCTCCACTACTTTTTCAACAACACCCGGTTCTTCATCAAATTCTAATTCTTTTTCCCATCCTTCAACTTCAACCTTTTCTGGCAAATTTTCTTCAACTTTTGCTTTTTCAGCTTCCAATTTTGCCTTTTCTTCAGCAATTTTCTTTGCCTCCAATTCTTCCAATTCTCTCTTCAGTCGAGCAGCTCTCTTCTCTTTCAACATCTCAATTTTATCTGCAAAAAACAAATTAAAACTGAATGAGTCTAAATTTTGTCGAGCTGTATTAATATATTCTTCCTCATCATCGGTATCTGCATCACTTTCTGATGATCTGAAAATCTTCGTTCTCTTTAGTTTAGATTTGACTTCTTGTTCTTCCAAGATTCGAGCGACAAGGCCTGAATTAGCTGGAATGTATTTGTCCCAACTAAATCCCTTTGCCACTTTTTCATCATCTTGACGAATAAGATATGATTTCTTCTTTCCATCTTCAATAACACGAGATGATGATGGTTGTTGAGCAATCTGATGAAAAATCGATTTTTGATAATAATCATTTTTCTCTTGTCTTCTGGTTGCTTCCTTGTTTGTACACTCTCGTTTAAAATGTCCCTTTTATTTGCAACGGAAACAAGTAACTTTTGATTTGTCAAACCCTATTGGAGATGTAGCCATTTTACTAAACTCATCTCTTCCGGTGATTTGTTGAAATTTTTCTGCCCTTCTAACAGCACTGGCTAAACACCACTTGACATCCATCAACTCAAGTTCTTCAGCATCAATTTGGTCATAATCTTCTTTGGTGAGCATCGGATTTCCAATCTTTCCAGCAATTAAACTTTCATATGATTCTAACATAGCAACAAGTGATGCCATGTGTTGCTTAGCTATTTCTGGAGAAAGATTTTGACCATTTTGAATGTTCAAAGTAACATTGCATTGAAGATTCGTTGAATTCTGTCATTGAGGACTTGGTGTTGTGAGATTCGGATCAAAACTCGAATACGATGATGAATAACCACCACTTTGAGTTGTAGTGATAACATTTGGTCCAGAAGAACCATCAGCACTGAAAGCAGTCTTGATCTTTGGACTTGGAGTGGTTTCAAATTTATTTCCTCGGTAATACAAACTGACATCTTGTTGTGCATTTGGATTAGACATGATAGCCGTTTTCTGAATGTCCAATTCATGTTCTTCAATCTTCTGAATGAACTTTGCCAAATTCATACTTTCAGATTTTCTCAAATGTTTCAAGATCAACAAATATATTCCCCATTTATTCTGAGGTAACGCATCGGCTAGCTTATCAACCCATTCATCGTTGTCTTTCTTTATATCCAATCTTCCCATTTCCAGAACCAGATGACAATATATACCAATGGTCATTTTTGTTGTTTCTCCTTCTAAAGCCACAAACATATCAAATGATTTCTTTAGTAAAGCCTTTTTGTTCTTTATCATATCAGCGCTTCCCTTGAACTTTTGAATCAATGCAGTCCAAATTGATCTTGCAGTACCCGAATGTTGAAGCAAAATAAAGATATCTTCTTTAACTGCTTGTTGGAGAATACTAATCATCATTTTTTCACTTGTGTATTTCAATTTTTCTCCATCAGAATAGTCACTAAATGCTTTTTCAAGCCCACGTTCATTTTTCGGTTTCTCATAATCTACCTCTAACGAACACCATGCATCAAACTTGTAAGCTTGCACCCAGTTTTCAAACCGATTTTGCCATCCTCTAAAATCTTCAATGTACATAAGCTTCGACGGTTTTTGATAAGTTCCCGTCTCATTCTTACTATAAACAGTTTCAGCAGCTGTAACAGGAGCAATTGGTGTAGCAAACGCATTGTAAAATTCTTCTTCCATGTTTCGGCAAACTTTTTCACAAAATCACAAGGTTCAAACGAAATACAATCTCAAGCGAAAACACTTTGGAGCGAAATCAGATTTGATGCGAAATACCCCTTGATGCTGAATGAAATTTCACGCGAAATAGACTTGACACGAAATGAACTTGGAGCGAAATGACAAACTGGTGCGAAATGACCTGTAAAAACAACTTCAAACGAAATGATTTCACATGAAATAAGAATTTTTGGTACGAAATAGGTGATTTCGTATGGAATGCCTCACACGAAATAGTGATTTCGTGCGAAATGACCAAACGAAATTGTTATTTCGTACGAAATAGAAAGATTTCCACACGAAATGAACAATTTCGTGCGAAATAGACCAAATTTTGTCAATTCGTACGAAATGAATTGACTGTTTCGTACGAAATACTTCACGAATGTGATTTCGTGTGAAATGAAATGCTTATTCCGCGTGAAATGCTGCTGACATCATCATTTCGATCAGGTTTTTGTCCAATTGATCAAGTTTTTGATTGATTTTAAGTCTGATTCTTTCAAGGCTTTGTTAAAACTATGGTACGCACTTACTATGTGAAATTCAATCCATTTTAACCATGAAATTCTGTTAAATTTTGAAAAGAAGGTGTAGAAGTCAGAAATTTTGGTGAAATCAAGCTGATTTTTCAAGAACGCTTCCTCCTGAGCTCTGATACCACTTGTAGAATCGTTTTCACGACCAAAACGAGTCGTTCAGAATCGTTCTTATCAATACGAAAGGCGGAAACAATCGTATCGACTTGGAATCGGCTTGATTTGCACACAGAATCACTTTTAATGTCTCGTAAAATGATTTGACAAAGATTACAGGCAGTAGACACGTCGGCAGCAGTTCGGTACCGGAAATCAGAATCGTTCCAAATGACAAGGCACATCACCTATATATAGAGTAGGTGTTTCGTACGAAATGACCAGGAGTTCATTTCGTTCGAAATAGCCACAGGCAATTTCGTACGAAATGACTCTTTGTCATTTCGTGCGAAATCAACTTCCATCACACATTCTCGTTTTTCATGCCCTGATCAATCTATCCTATTACAAGACTCGATACAAGACGAAGTCGACAGACATATGCACCTACAATAATACCATAAGTTGTTAAGATTCCATTTTGTGGCCAAGTGAGTTGTAAGCCTTTCGAAATAAGTTATAGACCATTAGTTGCTAGAATGTTCCCATGTAATGAATTATGATGTTCATTCATATTGTTAATCATCAACTTTTACATATATTTTATTGGCTTTTCAAAGGAAACAAGTTATATGTTCTTTATATGTATTAGTAAGCATAAGGAATACTAGATGAACGTAATGTAATTGTTTGAACTTCTATGGGAATATTTTGATAACCATAATTAATTACATCAGTTCAGATTACTTTTCCATAACGATGATAGATGAACTACACCTTATTATGTTTAGATTTCAATTTATCACATAAAAAGTTATGAGAATACATATTACTTACAATATTAGTCACTCCTATAGAAAAAGCAAACCATTTTTACTTGTTTGGTGTTTCATGAAACGTCTTACTCTAGAGTTTAATGACTTAATTATCCATGTGTTTACTTATCTTAATTATCAACCTTTTTGTTATGAATATAGTGTTATAAATATAGTGACTATCCATGTTCCTAACTCCATATCATTTAAGTGTTATGAATATTATGACTATCCATGTTCATAACTCCATATCATTTATGTTCTAGAGCCCTATAAATAGTAGCCAATGCATTTGGTTTTAGATATCTCAAAATGAATAAAAACACTCCCATTCTCCATGTTTCTATCTCTCTATAATCTTTAGCTTGTTAGTAAACTATTATATAGTACTGTGTTCCTTTTTTTGAGTACAATTCATATATAGAAATGCTTCTTATATGATTCATATACTCGATGACACTATATGATTAAAACCTTTATATTTGTTTAGAAAACTTATGTAATGTATTATACAGTTATGCAGTTAACACATTATCATAAGAAAATATATAATGTGTACATATTACATTAAACGTTTTAATAGTGTTTTTTATATATTCTTCACATTTAACCATGATTAGTAAGGAAAATAAAAAAAATGTATATTTTATTATATTGTATTTGATGAGAAGGCATCTTATATCAATTATATATTGTACAATTTAACTTTGTACATTATATTTAATATGCCATTGTTTATGTATATAGACTGTCTTCAATGAAGCAGCTAAATTAAAGTTGTGTGTATGATCACACATTATAAAAATGATTGAATAGTGATCAATATTTATTTATAATATGACATTTGAAGTTTCAAACTCACTAAAGCTTATTGCAAATTTATTGATGCTTGTAAGATTTTGGACTGATAAATCTTAATGATTCGGTCATATAATTGATGTTATGTGGTTATACATGTGGATAAAACAAGTTCCATTGTCAAACCTCAAATATGCTCTTGAAGAAGCAAGATTGTTAAAGAATATGTAAGGTTTGAATGACCACTATGAAAGTTTTATGATTCTAATCTACTCATGAAGTAAATGTGATGATATAATGACCAATGTAAAGGTCGCAATCATGTATATAATAACTAAGAAAATTGTAATGATGTCACCATGATCATTGTTTGGTTATAATCCATTCACTGATCTGAATGTGATGATATAATAATTGGTGTAAAGTTCATAATCATGGTAATTGAGAAAATTGTTATGATGCTCATGTAATGAGATCAACCATGTTAATAATGAGATGACTATACAATGATATTTATAAAGGTCGTAATATACAAGATTGATAAATCTTATACGACTCATCTACTTCTCAATTGATGGTAAGCAAAGAGAACATTATTTATAAGGAAAAATCGATTAAATTCTTTTCATTTGTCACACTTGAGACATATGCTCCTAAAGTAGCAATATCATTATAAGAGTCATGAAAAAATGAAATGATTTTATACTCATGTGACCGAGTAAATAATGAAAAACTATGAAGCTTGTTTTGGTTCTACTCCATTCCCAAAAGTGAATGTGATTATATATTAATCATTGTATATGTAATGATGGACCTAATTGAGAAACTTGTAATGATGAGAATGACTATAAGAATTGTAATGATGGTCATTTTAATAATGATAATGGACCACAAAAGTGGCAAACTAAGGAGTGATTGCATAACGTGATGGTTCGTACTTTGAAGTTGTAATATATTCTCTCGTATCATACGTTTTGTATTACATACGAGCATGTAATACACATACGATCATAAACCAGAAGTTTATGGATCATAATTATTTAATTAGTTGGCATGACCGGTTAGACCACACCGAGTCAATGATGATGTGAAACATAATGAAGAACTAGAAGATTCTTCAAGCTAATAATTAGCATGTATTGTTTTGCTCTCAAGGGAAATTTTATTTTTGCCAAATAAAGGAGGGTGTGTATCCCTAAATATTTTGGAAGTCATTAAAGGATATGCATATCCCAACATGATACCATTTAGTGTTTTAAATCGATGCATCGTCTAAATGGTTATCAAATCCACAACCTGAAGTTTGTGTGATTGTGGCTTAGCTAATGTGATAACAAGCATATTGATCTAGATTAGTATATTTATTTGATAATAGTGAATTTGATTCCCAAGTTATTAACGATCATTGGAATAAGTATTATTGTTGAGATGATCGCTAAATGTCTACTATTGGTTAGAAACCCAATGATCATGAGAGGAGCAAAAGTTCATTTAGGTACATGCAATTTTATATATAGTACCATCAATTCACATCAAGCCAATAAGGTATAGTTCTCCCCATACAGTTGGTTTTTAGTCAGGAACCAAAGATGTCTCATCAAAGATTTTGGTTATGCGACATATATTGAAACTCATCCACCACACCGTACAAAGATGGGACTTCTAAAAAGTTTGAGAATATGTTGGGTATAAATAATCTTATATGATTAAATACTTAAAGCCATTAGTAAGAAATTCGTTTATGGCTCATTGGTTTTCACTTTCATGAATGAATGTTCCTAACATTAGGGGGAGTTAACAAGCAGTTGAAAAGTGAAATGAATTATCATGTCATCTTGATCCTCAGACTATAAACTATAAACTAGAAGTTTAAAGTATAATTCATTCACCAATATTAAAGAACAAATTACCAGACAAGTTCACTGACCTAAATAGAGTGACTAAGTAAGTCACATAATCAACTGCTTATGCTCCAGTTTTATTTGTGTCCCAAGAGGACAACCACGTATTTTTGTAATGAGTCTATTGCACGCCTAAAGCATGGTAAACTAGTTGATTCCAATAATAAAATTTCTTGAAATTTTGAGCAAGTAATTAAGATGGTCAAGTCGAGGTTATAGTAATAAGATCTTCTGAAGAGATAATAGACATGATGGTTCAAGAAGAACCTCAGGTACCTGAAAATAAAGAGATCTCAATAAGTTGTATCATGTCTAAGATATGTATGGAATCGAAATAAAAATCGACGTCGTTATACTTTTGTATATAATGTAGAGCATAAAATGATTAAATGATGAGGATCAAGATTTAAGATCTGCCTATGAATGAATATTAAGAAATGATTGGCCAAAATAGAAAGACGCAAATAAGGCAGAGTTTAGTTCTCTAATGAAATTGGAAGTTTCTGGACCAACAGTCCATACAACTGCAGTTGTAAAATATGTCGGATACAAATGTGTCTTTTACGTAAATCATGTGAAAATTAAATTAAGTGATATAAGTAAAAATTGGTGGCACAAGAATTTTCACAAAGACCTATGATTGATTAAGAGGAAAAGTATTCTCCAGTGGTGGATTCATTGACTTTCCAATATTTTATTAGTCTGGTAATATAGAGAGAGAATTGATATGCGTCTATGAATGTTATGTATCACTTGATACTAAAAGTGTACATGAAGGTCCCTAAGGATTTGAATGATTAAAATCATGTAAGTTAAGTTCTCGAGAACAATATGATCGTTGTATATAGATTCATTTTTATTTACGATTGAACTCCTGATGAGTTTTCTAAAGCAATTGAGTTCCCTAAAGGTAAATCAAAACATCTTAATGATGTAATTCTTGTGCACCAATAAACATACATAAAAACTTGTACCCAATGATTGTGATATCTCAATAAATAGTGTACACGCATGGTACAATATGGATTTTGAAGATAAAAGCAAGTGTTCATGACATTTTTGCATATGATATAGATATCTATGTATTAAATGGGTAAGTTTATGTAGCAAAACTCATGAAGAGTGAATGCACATGTATATTTGGATAAGATGGGCAGAATTCACTCATGGATTAATAATGCCAGAAGCATTGATATAAAAACCTCAAGAACGTACTATACCAAGTTCATAGAATATGTATGGACTAAAATAGTTAGATCGAGTGTTATACAACTCGAGATATTTGCATAAAAGGGATACAAGTTTGATTAAATTAGCCATGTTTTATCGACGTTCTACTTTTAAAAGTTCACTATAATCGCAGTTTACAGTGATGATGTCTAGGCATCATCGAAAGAAATTGTCAAGCTTTTAGAGAGAGAATTTTTGAATGACCTTGGCACAGTCTAATTATTACTCGAACTGAAGTTCGAGTATATATGTAATTATATTTTACTAATCCCTCAAGTACATCTAGTAGATGATGTTTGGACATTTTAGTATGGATATAGTTGAACCTTAAAGTATGTTAAAGGTTGTTAAGTCATTCGTTATAAGAAATGCCTATTATCATCTCCTACCAAAGTAGAGATTCTCATTCTATATGTACCATCTTTAAATGCATAAGTGCATTAATATGTTTTGCTAGCTTTGTATGGTTATAATACCTTTCACTTGAGCTTATTGTCATGATATAACCTTTTTCAAGCGAAGTGACATTGGAATGAGTTTAAAGAAATATTTCAGGTATAAACGATATTTGATTATATTTTACTAACCCATCAAAACAAGTTTGGCTAGTCTTGTAGATGTAGGAATGTAACAAAACACAGTCGTGGAAGTATGATAATTTTTGGAAGGAGGCACCTAATGTCACACCCCCAAAATACCACTTGCGGAAACACCGCGGGGCGTGTGACGTACAAGGATCTTAGCCACCAATCACATTGAACTCATAAATATATTTAAATAAAACTTTCATACTCTAACATAAAGTGTTACAAAACGTTACATATTTATACAGCGGAAGCATAAATCATTTGTTAAGTGGTTCATAAACCACATGTACGAAAACCATTAGACTTGTCTTGCGATCCCATGAATCTCGACCCATGACCACTCCAGCCTTCCAGACAGCAAGTTCCATGCTATAACCCTACAGACCTGCAAGCATGCAGACAAGTGTGTCAGACGACGCTGGTGAGTTCAAAGTTTTGTTAACGTGTTTAGATACAAGTTACCAGATTAAAACGTTTCACAGATTCGATGTTGTTAATCACACGCTTACCGCAGATGGCTCCAGATTATTTGCCCTAAACCCCATTGCCTCTATCAAAGCAATGGTCAAGATGGGGGTCATTAGTTCATCACCGACCTCCCCGGTGCAGTGTGAGGGTGCCAAACCTAAGTAGCGCTACTAACTAATACCCCGTTGCCTCCCCGGCAACAATCGATAGAAGGAACTTGAGTGATAGATATTGACGTGTATTAACCAACAACCCAGGTTTAACATTCCAGTCAACCCCATTACCCAGCATTCCTCCCCGGAACGTTTACCAGATGTCCCTCCCCGGGACACATGCTTGGAAAAAGAGCAGTGAACTCACCTTGGTTTGCTCGGTATGATTAGTTACTTGTTTAACAGCTGATCACACACGTCCTAACATGTTACCAGTAATAATAAGTTTTTATGTGCAACTGAACCACATATCTCATGTACAAATAGTTCACATACTCATGGTTCACATATCACGTAATTAATGTACACGTAGCACGTAGTTCAGGTCATACAGTCAATCTAGCAACACAAGAATATAATTATTAATCAAGTTAATAATTCATTTATGTTTTGTGCGACCCACTGTTACTCATCGGTCCACATTCAATTTACAACTTATGTTCACATATGAATTATGCACACCTATCCTATGTTTATTTAGAACAAGTTAAGTTATGAACATTACAATTCTCAAATGTGGAAATATTATTCCCTAACTCCGAACCGTGTTTTTAACCCATTCCAACAACATATGTACTGCCATCCTGTGCCAACTTATCAATTAACATCTTATGGAAATATAGACATTCATGTATTACTAATACTGTGCTAACATGGCCCAAATATGCAATCAGTTCAGTTATGGGCTTCATCCAGTTACAGTCCAGCAACAGGGTGTGCGGCCCAATGATCAAACAGGGTCCGTTGCAAGTGTTATGCAGCCCACTATTCATGCAGGGCCCAACTAAAGTCAACGAAACATCCCCCGATGAAACTCCCATGTTTCGTCATAACAACCACCGACGAAACTCCCATGTTTCACCATAACAAGCTCCGACAAAACTCCCATGTTTCGTCATGATGGAAATTCAGGTGATTCGTCGACCTAAACCCTAACTGTTTCTCCTATTATTCAGATCAATCCGTCATTAGATCAATCCGTCATTCATTAACAATCAAATACATAGCAACTTCTGATGGTAATAACAGTTCATTACTTAATCAAGATTATACCTACTCAAACATGCATTAATATCCGAACTATCAATATGTATATCTTTGTGTAACCCTAGTTCATACATCACACTGCTAATATTAATTGAAACTGTCATCACACTTGAATAATAACCAGCTAGCATGTCGATGAACCCACATAACTACTATGATTCTACAACATTCTTTACTCTAATGTCCACGCATATAAACAACAAACTTTACTCAAGTAAACCATGATCACGTACCGAATGCCGGAGAGACACTAGCAAGTACAGAAAAAGAACACCAATGGAACTCGCTGCCGTCGCACACCCGAGAGGAAAAGTTTGGTATCTAGGGTTGGCTTATGTGAGGGTTATACGATGCTTTGATAACCATCCACCCTCCTAACCCCTACCGGGCTAGATCTTTGGGCCCTAAGAATGCTGGGCCGATAACACAATAGGTATGGAGTGTGGGATTGATTCTAATTGGGTGTGCGATGTGTGCGATTTCCGGCCCAAGTGTGACTAGCCCAAAAATAAAACAAATACACATACTAACTATACTATGCACATAAGAATACATCATTGTGTCGCAAGTAGTCAAACACACATATAACACGTTTAACATATCTAATTGTAACGTAAACTGTGACATAGAAATAATAAGCACGTTTAACCAATTTAACGCATCAACCAATTACAATGCAGACTATGACGTATACTGAAACACTGAACCAACGGTCACTGAATTAGACAACACTAACCTTGAGGGTTCGGGTTGTCACATCATCCCCAACTTGAAAGAAATTTCGTCCCGAAATTTGACAAGTAACCCAAAAGTGACACGGTAAACCAAAAGTAACACAAAGCGGCAAAGTGTTAGATTAGGATGACTGTGGATTTTCCTCGGGTGCCACATCATCCCCAACTTGAAAGAGAATTTTGTCCCGAAATTCACCAATGATATCAGAAGTTGATGCAACTGTTTAAACCACCGAGGACGCTAGAGCTTACTCCGATCATTGCGTTCCTTCGTGAACTCCGGTCCACTTCTTGAGTTCCAACGAACTCTCCCGATTGGAATTCGACTATGCCAACGAATCTTGATGGCCTAGTCCACGATTTCAGTAGATTCCTCAGACTCTAATAGGGGTATCACAAGCGTTTCATCGGACAAACACTGCCTTAGATCCAAGACATAAATGATATCATGCATGTTACCCAATTCGTCGGGTGACTCGAGTTTGTAGACGGCGTGACCAATTCTTTCCAGAATTCTGAATAACTCAACGTGACGTAAATTAAGCTTGCCACGCTTCCCAAGCGTACCACACCCTCCCCGGGCGAGATTTTCTACATGATACGACTGCCTACAACAAACTCCCAGTGTTTCCTAAGCTTATCGTCTTTCCTGACAGTCACTCCTTGCCGCCAAATGATTTCCAATCCAAGCAATCTTCCCAAGAGTTTCGAGTACAAATCCTAGACCTGTGATTAGGTTGTCACCCACCCTAATCCAACAAGGAGATTAACGTTACTGCTCATGCAATGCCTAAAACAGAGTTGTCTGAATACTTAGAATGGTAACTGCTATGGTAGAACTCAGCCAGAGGTACGTGTCCTTCCAATTTTCACTAAGTCAATCACACACATACTCGCAGCATGTCTTCGAGTGTCAGGATGGTTTGTTTATTTTGTCTGTTTGTCCTACGGTGATAAGCAATGCTCATGACTAGACGTGAGCCAAGAGTATGGTGTGTTTCCTGTCATAAATCAAGCATGGATCAAAATCAGGGGTAACAGGAGTTGGCATCTCATGCCTAAAACCGCCTCTCTCAGAGGAACATTCACAAGCTGTGAAGACTCGTTAGTTTCCTTGATTGCAAGAAAGTGTGCTGGTTACACGAGACAATCAATGGTTGCCCAGGTGATATTGTCTCCGTTTCGGTTGTAAGTAGACTAGTGACAAAATCCATGGCAGTCTGTTCTCATTTCCATATGGGTGTTTCTGGTTGCCGACACAAACCGGAGGGTTTCCGTTGTTCCACCTTGACTTTTGCACAAGTCAAACATCGTTCACATACCTTGATATGTGGGCCTTCATGCCCAGTTACCAGTACCAGGTTTGTAGATCCTAGTACCTCCTATCGAAATCCAAGCGACTAGAATATCAAGGCTGGTGTGCTTTACTCAACACAAGTTCCCTAAGATTGCTGTATAGTGAGGTCCACATTCCTCCCATGAAGTAGCGAATATCCTTCAACTTGCCCAAAAGTTGCCCTTCCATGCCCCGCATGGACCCAACTTGAAATTCCTCTTCCTTTAATGCCTCGGTTTGAGCAGGGCAGATCTGATCAGGTAGGTTAAAGTCGATGGTGTGCTGCGAGGCTCGTACACTTCTAGATTTCACAGTTGAAATCATTCAAAGGTTCCATCCAGCGATGTCATTACATGTTTTAGCTCCTTCGAAACAACGGTACATGGGAGGCCCTTGTGATCGGTCTAAGTAGCGCATCTGGTACCGTCCAAGTAATGCCTCCAACTTAAATCCAAAGACCATGGTTTCCATCGCAGGTTATGATTTGTGCAACTCTTCTTGTAATTCCACTACGTAAGCCATCACTTTCTCGTGTTGCATCGGCATGTAATTGGGACTCTGATTCGAATCATCATGGTATACCACTAGATCACCCGCACCCTCGGGTAAAGACGATGCTCAGTGCATTGCTGAGTTGGGATTCGAGAGCTGAAAAGACGTCCTCCTGTTTTTTCTTCCACGAACACAGCACCCTGCTGTGTTAAAGAGATTAAAGTTGCGCGATCTTCGTAAATCCTGTGGTGGATCTGCGATAGTATCTAGCGAAAGCAAGAACTTCCTATATCCTCGAAGGGATCTTTGGTGTCGATAAGTTTCTAACAAAATGGATCTTAGCGAGGTCCACGTCTACTTCGTTGGTTACATGATTAAAATGCATCTCTCGAATCTAGATGTTACATTTAACAAGACTTCACATGTAATGGCTCCTCCCTCAGGAGCTCTAAAATAAGATACAGATGTCGTCCATGATGTTCCTTTCTCCTGGAAATGATTCAACACGTCATCAATAAGCATAGTCGATTCATGTGATCCATAAAGCTGCTGGTGTGATGATTAGCCCAAAGGTCATGGGATACAATGTTGAAATGGCCACACTGTGTTTGATATGCCGTTGTAGGATCATTCTCCCCTTAGACTTCCATCTGATAATAGTTCATTCGTTAGTCAATCCTCGAATGGAAGCTTGACCCTCACTACTGGTCGACAGGCTGGCAATACATGGTCGAGGCAAACGGTTCTTGACTGTCACCTTGTTGAGTTCTCGGTAATCAGTACACATGTCCAACGATAAGGCTTATCTTCATGGATATAACTGGGGCTCCCCAAAGAGAAAAACTAGATCCAACAAAATTTCTGCCCAACAGTTCCTGTAGTTGATTAGACAGTCCTTGCAACCCTCCCGGTGCAAGACGGTAAGGAGTATGAGTAATCAGGGCGGCCCCTAGCATGAGATTAAACTGAGATTCTACCTGACAATTGTGTAAGTAAACCTGAAAGTCCCTCGGGCAACACACCGAGAGGAATCGCAAACAATTGGGGGATCCTCGATCCTCTTTTCCTTAACCTTAACATTAGTAGCGGTTGCTAACATAGCGGGGTAATCCCTCCGTAGATACTTCTGGGCCTTCATTGTTGATATGATACTAACCTTTACACCACTATGACATTTCAAAGTATAAAGCGACGCAAAATTTCCTTCCCATAATGTATATCTACGTGATATCTAGATAACCAATCTACACAACTACTGCATCGAGACCATCAAGGATAGCAAAAAGGAAGGTCGATGTCGAACACTTGTCCCACAAGGTCGAGTTCGCATCCCAACAAGCATATGAGGTTCCAATTGTCTTGCCATCAGCCGATCCCACAACAGGTTCAGATTCAAGAAGCATCAGAGTTAAACAGAACAGAGACGAAGCGATTAGCTACTAATACTAGCTACCATGCTGCTAAAATCCTGGCGTCGCCTACGCCAATCCTAGATGTCCTTCCACAAGCACCACTACCAGTGTTGTTACGATCACGAGGATTCCCAATACTGTCATTGTTCCCTTGGTTGTTGACATTTTGACTTAACGACGGTCAATCCTTGTCGAAGCCTCCATCATTTCCATATCGAAAGTCATGATTTGCGAGTACCTTGATGTCATCATGACTGTTGCTTCTAATGTCGTTGCTCGAAACGGAGTCCTGCGGCCTTTCACCATTAGGGTCCATCCTTTCACATTTCGTGCCACGTCCTAAGGCACTACTCCTGGTGCGGGCAGTTACACATTCCACCCTATAGTCAATTGTCTTCGATTACGTCCCGATTGATTCGTAAGTGTTGACTCCCATAAGTCGCTTACTAGGGTTAAGGATTTGATTGAAGCCAATTTGCTGGTGTTCGTTGCCAGAACCCGAGGCCGTTCTAATGCTGAAGTTGGTGAGATACTACGATCATCCTCTTGCCCCTCGATCTTGCAAGTTGGTCAAGTGATAAACAGTACTTTGCTAGGGTGTTGCAGAAATGATCGCAGTTACGGAATCTAAGGTGTCAATACACATGGTTCCAACCAATGAAAGGGAGTGAGAAGGTATCGGCCAATCATTCGACGCTGCAACATCCAACTCAGGGATGTTCGTACAAGCACCTAACATTCTACACAGTTCGCTAGGCGTTCAGATGGGTGTTCAGGTAATACTCGATAGCATCAAGATTCGTAAGGATTCAGAGAGCAGTGAAAAGATCACGTTCAAGTAAGAGACAATCACTGCTATGACTCTTATAGACTGTTGTGTTTCACATCGATCAAATAACGGAACGGAACCCCTCTTTCACTTGTTAAGCCTCACTGGGACTCGCATGCACCTCATATTATTATTATGTGTGCACCCACAATAATATTGTGATTTGCATACTCATCTCAGCTCCCCTTAACTCATGTCAAATGGTTCCTCATACTCGAGAAGCAAACAAAGAATCATCACAAAACGTGAGTCATGAATGTTTAGGGAAATACTACCCTATCAATCACCTAACACATGCAAGTTCTACATGAATTCATGCTGTTGTGCTAAACGTGCAATCACATGCAATATCATAAGTAAGTGTTCACTAGTTATGCAGTACAATAAGTATACGGGAGACGAACCTTGCAGTCTGGAGCTGAGTGTCATGGTCGTATTCCTGTTTTCAGAACTGTTCGGTTATAGTCTGGTTTTATAAAATCGTTTTTAAAACCAAGTTCACTATAACCAGTGGCTCTGATACCAAACTGTCACACCCCCAAAATACCACTTGTGGAAACACCGCGGGGCATGTGACGTACCAGGATCTTAGCCACCAATCACATTGAACTCATAAATATATTTAAATAAAACTTCCATGCATTAACATAAAGTGTTACAAAACGTTACATATAAATCATTGTATACAGCGGAAGCATAAATCGTTTGTTAAGTGGTTCATAAACCACATGTACGAAAACCATTAGACTTATCTTGCGATCCCATGAATCTTGACCCATGACCACTCCAGCCTTCCAGACAACAAGTTCCATGTTATAACCCTACAGACCTGCAAGCATGCAGACAAGTGTGTCAGACGACGCTGGTGAGTTCAAAGTTTTATTAACGTGTTTAGATACCAGTTACCAGATTAAAACGTTTCACAGATTCGATGTTGTTAATCACACGCTTACCGCAGATGGCTCCAGATTATTTGCCCTAAACCTCATTGCCTCTATCAAAGCAATGGTCAAGATGGGGGTCATTAGTTCATCACCGACCTCCCCGGTGCGATGTGAGGGTGACAAACCTAAGTAGCGCTACTACCTAATACCCCGTTGCCTCCCCGGTAACAATCGATAGAAGGGACTTGAGTGATAGATATTGACGTGTATTAACCAACAACCCAGGTTTAACATTGCAGTCAAACCCATTACCCAGCATTCCTCCCCGAAACGTTTACCAGATGTCCCTCCCCGAGACGCATGCTTGGAAAAAGAGCAGTGAACTCACCTTGGTTTGCTCGGTATGATTAGTTACTTGTTTAACAGCTGATCACACACGTCCTAACATGTTACCAGTAACAATCAGTTTTTTATGTGGAACTAAACCACATATCTCATGTACAAATAGTTCACATACTCATGGTTCACATATCACGTAATTACTGTACACGTAGCACGTAGTTCAGGCATACAGTCAATCTAGCAACACAAGAATATAATTATTAATCAAGTTAATAATTCATTTATGTTTTGTGCGACCCACTGTTACTCATCGGTCCACATTCAATTTACAACTTATGTTCACATATGAATTATGCACACCTATCCTATGTTTATTTAGAACAAGTTAAGTTATGAACATTACAATTCTCAAATGTGGAAATATTATTCCCTAACTCCGAACCCTATTTTTAACCCATTCCAACAACATATATACTGCCATCTTGTGCCAACTTATCAATTAACATCATATGAAAATATAGACATTCATGTATTACCAATACTGTGCTAACAAGGCCCAAATATGCAATCAGTTCAGTTATAGGCTTCATCCAGTTACAGTCCAGCAACAGGGTGTGCGGCCCAATGATCAAACAGGGTCCGTTGCAAGTGTTATGCGGCCCACTATTCATGCAGTGCCCAACTAAAGTCAACGAAACATCCCCCGACGAAACTCCCATGTTTAGCCATAACAAGCACCGACGAAACTCCCATGTTTCGCCATAACAAGCTCCGACAAACCTCCCATGTTTCGTCGTGATGGAAATTCAGGTGATTCGTCAACCTGAACCCTAACTGTTTCTCCTATCATTCAAATCAATCCGTCATTCATTAACAATCAAATACATAGCAACTTCTGATGGTGATAACAGTTCATTAGTTAATCAAGATTATACCTACTCAAACATGCATTAATATCCGAACTATCAATATGTATATCTTAGTATGGTTTTTAATGGGGCAACATACCTGATCCAGAAGTATTAGGGGGAGTCAATTTGTACTGCACTCTTTTTCCCTTAGCTGAGGTTTTGTCCCACTGGGTTTTCCTAGCAAGGTTTTTAACGAGGCAGCATCACCAAACGTATTAAAGAATAGTATATCATCATGTGGATAGTCAGGAGGAGTGTTATGAATGCATCCATTATTGGAGACTATCCACATTTCTAACTCTCATGTCACATTTATGTTTGTATTAATATTATAGCCTATATATGGTGGATCGTGTATATTGTATGAGACACATCAACAAGAATAAGTTTTGTTACATTCTCCATTTTCTCTTTGTCTCCATAATCTCTATAATCCTAGTTCATATGTTTATATATACTTTATATATTATTGCTATTAGGTCGTTGTTTCACAACAGTTTACATGATTATTAAAATAATCTTTAATTACTACAGCCCCAACTTTTGTTTAACATGTGCAACCCATTGTTCTGGATGACGAACCAAAGCTTCTTGTGAAGTAAAATAGATTTGTAATAAATTTTTATAAAATGAGTTCAAATTAGGATAGGTCATTCTAAAATTACCATTTTGGTTCGGGTTATTATAACAATCACATGTAACTAAAAAAAATAAAGAAATAAATAAAAAAAAATGGTTAAGAAAGAGTTAAAAACCAGAAAAATACAAAATTCCTAATTAAGGAAAGTGATTAGACGTGAATTTTTTTAATAACCAACATTTTTTTAATAACCCAAAAACAACCGGACATGGCCTACCAAGTTTCTATCCAGCTCAATATAGCATGAGCACAAAACATAAATTAATCACACCCATGAGAATACAAGCCAACACCCCACTGAATCTAGCCAAACACCTTAACTAAACTCATCTACATTGAAGGGGGACCAGTTCGCTACGTTAACAACCGGAATTATCGATCTCTTAAGCACCCACCGGAGTGTTGACTCCATGATGTCTTGAACAATTCTCATATCAGTCGTATTCCACCCTTTAAAAACCTTGTCATTCCTCCTTGACCACAACCTACACATTGCCATCATGAAACTACATGAATTACCGTTTTCTTTTTCCGGGACATCTCCAATTCACAGCAAAACATCAAAATCTGATCTACAGACTCAACTGAGAAAGTACTGGCAACTTGAGCCAAGCACACACTTGCCACTATACTGATTTAGCCACAGTGCAAACACTTTCAAGTGATCTGAACTATAAAATATAAACGACATGAGTTAAAATGACATGTGAAGTGTAAGTTAAGAATATAAAGCTAAGAATACGACGGTTAATTTTTCTACTTTTTTTATTACCAGGGTGACGTATCTTAAACATACAGCTATTTCAGTATTTACATATATACTTAAGAATTCTTTACCTAAACATACAACTTTTTCATGTTATGCTAATACTCAGTTAAAAATATATTACAATTTTATACCAGGGTAAAGTATCTTTGTTTTTCAGCCTGCATTTTCCTGGAAAATACAGACCAGCGAGTAATGGAAGTGACAAAACTATTATATTAATTATATTATATAAAACAAATGTGCTAAAAGAGCATTAATAAATGCTCTCACATTTCCACATAAAACCTATTCTGTGAAGTGCTTCTAAATCACAAAAGAAAAACATGATAGCAAGTGATTAAAAGAAAATTAACATGATCAATAAAAAAATTAAATAACCAGCAAATAAGCATGCTTGAATCAAACAACAAAAGAGGAATTAAACATAGAACTTTGCAATTAAACATGAATTGATGAACTAACTGAAGTAGATCTAATTGTTTATTAAGCATAGAATTTCATACCATCTAAACACTAAATAACTTAAACCTGTTTAAAAAAGAAAAAATGCATCAAAACACAAAGGCCAAAAGACTAAATAACATATCTACAATTGTGGATGATGAATCACAGAAGAAGTAGATGAATCGAAGAATCAAACGCACATCGTAGGTATTTAGGGTTTGTGAAGAAGTAGAGGATCAAAGGGTCAATAATTTCTCAGATGATTACCATGAAATTAAAACATATTATCAACGAAAAAAATAATGAATAAACAGACAATACTTGATTGAACAAGGATGTGATTAACAATAAATATAAAAAACGAATGAATCTAAACCATAACTTGGATGAGTAAACTTGAATCGAAGAAGATGGATTAAATTAAAAATCACGTTTATGGATTTATAGAAGATCGTTTCTCATAATCGACCGAAGGGATTTAGGGTTTGTGAGAATTTTGGTAGGTTGAATGCGTGTTGAGAAAGAGAGAAAAGGCTGAAGAAAAAATAAATCAGGGTTGTCAATTCTTGAAAAAGAGATAGAGAATGAATATATTAATATTTTCTAAAAATAATTTTTTCAGAAATAAAAGTTGCTCAAATGCATTCCCTCACAAATCACTTTGAGATTCCACAACATGCTAAATTTCTCAAATTCATCTAACTTATTATATTATATAACTAGGTTAGAACCCCGTGTATTACACGGGTTGAAAAAAAATAAATATAGTTAACATATGATGCAAATTATAATATATGATGCAAAATTATAATAATATTAACAACAACAATAATAATAAAAGCATTTTATGCGGTTTGGTAGATAATTTCTAACAACACATTTATCACACTTCATGATAGTTTTAGGTTATAAGCCGATTATATTTTATGTTGTTTCATTTGTATAACATCCTGATTTTAGAACTACATATTACTATAATACATTTACCACGGAGGTAATAATAATAATAATAATAATAATAATAATAATAATAATAATAATAATAATAATAATAATAATAATAATAATAAAATCATGAATGAATTGAATTTTCTTTAGTACGAATACAAAAGAAAAACATAACGTTAAGAATTTTAATAATATGAGGAAATTTGTAAAGTAATAAAATGAATTTAGTTAGAAAATATATAAACAATATCTATAATTATGGCTTATCACTTATCAGTTAGAAAATATATAAGTAATAATTAGACCTCAAGAACAGGTAAAATAAAAAACAAAACTTATCTATAATTATTGTGTATCACTTATCAGTTAGGAAATATATAAATTATATTTAAACCTAAAGGATATCAACTAAATTAGAGAGAAAAAAAGGGGCAGGAAAACAATTATGAGGATGCATAGTAATTCGACACGTGTCTCTTCATAGGTTTCTTTTATTATATAGTACTAGTGGTAAGACTCGTGCATAAACACGGGTGGCTTTTAGAAAACCATGGATAACACATTTTAATAGCAAGTAAAAAATAATTAGTGCAGACTTACAAAATTGATATAAACTAATGGTCAATAGGAGTTTCATCCAATAGTCATATAAAAATTTTGACCATGTTTTTCCATAACAACCAACCATGTACAGTTAGGAAAAGCGTTTATAGTAACATGTTTCGTAGGTAGTATGTTCTTCAACTCATGATGAACAAAAAATCTATCTATAAGCTGCAAGTACAAAAATAATTATTTACATTAAAACTGTTTAGATACAGCCATTACAAAAACCCATATATATAATTGTTTAAAATCACAAACGATAAGCTTAGTAGAAAATACTAAAATAGTCTATAACAACAACTACAATACAAACTACATGGACCCCTTCTTCATAATCAACTTGCCAACATCAGGTTCGTAAACGAATGTGCATTTTTGCGGTGCCTTGATATCGTTCGGAACGAGGAACTTTTTTCGCCATTGACTTGTGGCATATCTGAAGCCTTGACCATACTTCTCAGGTCGGAAATCAATGACAGTGTCTACTCCATGCAGGTTCTGAATGGTCAACTTCAACGACATGTCAATACGTGACATCACGGCAACTGTTGCGTTAAGGCGCTAAAAAAATACAATAATCAATATGAAGATATACATGTTTTTAAATAACTTTAGCAAATCTACTAAACGTGTATAACAGATGCATAAAATGAATAGATAACATAACTTATAAAGCGGCGATCAAATTTCCATACAAACTGTACTGGATGATAATCAGGATCATCTTTATCATCATCAGAAGAACCACCACTATCTTCATCATCCTCATCATCAGAAACATCATCCATAGAAACGTCACTGCCAAAAGAACCATCACCTGAGTCATGATAATAACTATCCTTGTCTAGTGAATCACATTCATCATCAAAGGCTGGTTGTTTATCAGGTAACTCAACTACTACAGGAGTAGCATTAGATGTCTGGCCGGCAGGCTTATCAACACCACCAACCGTGTTTTCCATTGCAGCTTTAGGTACCAAAACTTCACGTCGATTTACATCAAAGAGAGTCAAATGAAAGTTGTAGTAAAAAAGGTATCTTATAGCAACAACACATTTTTCATCAAAACCTAGAAAACCTAAGACCTTCTTCCATCCATCACCAAAGAAATAACACTTGCTAATACGATCATTTTCATTAAAAATATCAAACCAATTCCACGCATTGATATAAACCTTCATTGCTCCCTTCAGCTTAGAAACACCAATAGTGTTCTTCACAAAATCGGTGGGTAGAAGCTATAATAAAAAATTGTTAGCATTAACATCCTTAAAAATAATCTACTTTATTTAAAAACATGAAGAAATAGATATGACTATAACTTACCAAATGTTAAACTGTATTTTCATTAACAAAATGGCAGATAGACTCAATGTACTTTTTATACACAAAAAAAGAAATAGCGCTGAACATAACAACCTTTTGCTGACAATGCCGATGTGACAACTGACACTTTTCGGTAACTTTCTTACACTTAAAGTACTCATTTTAGCTACATTTTTATGCATTTCGAACACTCGAACTGCGTATTACATAATATACATCTTAGAATACTTATGGAATATTCAATTATGATGCACATGATTCATTTTATTGGTTACCTTTGAAACAATGTAAACAATGCATCGAAACAACTAGAGCAGTATCTAGTAACTAGCGTGCTGACGAAAACTCAGGATCCAGCGAAACCATCTAAATTACATCTTTAGGACTCAGACGGAAGTCCAACATCAAATATACATTAAACCCTATATGGGAATGCAAGGGTTTGGTTTAATATACTACCAATGACCGGTAGCACCGAAAACTGCCGAAAAGCACTAAAAGCGACGATTTCTACACTTTTCCGCAGAAATTCTGCAGAAATCAGTTTTGTAATATTTTTACGACATGTAAAAATATTATTTAACATATAATTCATATGAGGATACTTTCGGGTATCATCTGAACCAATAACTACATCAATTCATACAAGTTACACAACTTAGCGTTCAAATAACGTCTAACCGAAACAATTCGAAACGAATATCCGAACAAGGTCGGATCTTTTTTTTAGTGACCATCTAATATTATTTAGATCATATTAGACTAGTAATGGTCACTTAACACCTTCTTAACACATTTATACACTTGAAACATTTAAACACCAAAACACCTAAACTTTGCTAAAAGTTTCTAACACTTTAAACACTTAATAACAATTCAACAATTCAAGACCCCCCCCCCCCCCCCATGTATGAACGTGTATAAGGGCCCACATACCCTTAATTATGTGTTAAAAACATCTAGATATTTATTTTGATGCAAATGGATCAAGTTGGTGAATTATTATAACATGTAATCTCATTAGTTACTAACCATTCTACACCACTTTTCACCATACTTTACCCACACATAAGAATACTCTCATCATCTTCATCTTTTTACCAAGAACACCACAAAAACCCATTTCCTTTTTTTGCCTTTATTTGATGATCAAGTTGTACTTCTATGGAGCTTAAGGTGATCTAAAGAACTAGCAAGTTAAAGGAAGTGTATTCATCCATTCAAGAGCCTTATATCATCAAGATCTTCATCTTCTTTGCTTCTTAAAATCATCTAAGATCATCCCTAGCCTAGTGCTAGAAGTAAGCTTCTATATCTATTTTTTTTCTTTGATACATATATTATGATTATGATTGTTATTATTACAAATAATAACCAAGAAATCATACATAATAATCATGAAGAAAATACAAAGAAGCAAAGATAATAATCATGATACATTTATGTTGGTTTATATTGTGATTTAAGACTTGTGATATGCATATATGATCTTGTTGTGATGATATTGATATAAATAAATTGTTAGAGTATGTTTTAAAAATATGATCTAACAAATACACATGTTTATGTTAAAAGGGTTTTTGTTAAACATAAAGTTTATATGGATGATCATAATCTATCTTGTTGTTTAAATATTTATTGTTTTTCATTAAAAACAATACTTTTGCAAGATTATAAAAAGTAACATACAACATGAGATTTTTATAAAAGTTGTTAAAACTAGAAGTAAACTTGGTTTTTGAACTAGTTAGCACATGTTATGATCATGTCCAAAACCCTACATGATTTGGAGATCATTTTGATAAGTTTATGTTATAAAAATCTCATATGTTTTTAGTTAAGATGATTGGGTAAATTGATGGTGATTTGGAAAAGAAAATGATATGTTTATGAAACATGGCCAAATGATTAATACAAAGGTTATATGGCCATTTTTTTTAGAACATTATGTTAACAAAACTATCATTTTTTTTCTAACAAAGTCTTTACAAAGATTAGAAAGTTGGTCTTTCTAAACATAAAAATTGACATAAATATATATTTTGGTAAAATACATATTTATTGAACATATCAAGTATGTGCTATGTGTTATTATTTGTATTAGTTATATATACAAGTTAGAGACTTGATAACAATGACACAAATGAATACAAGACATACTTACAACTAAAGACTTACAAGAATACATATAGACACACTTGAAAACAACTTACGGACATTCCGAACTTTCGGACACAACTTATGGTCAAAACGGACGACGGGCGAATCTATGAACATATCGCCATTCGGAGAAGTTACTACGATGTTTAGACGATTTTTCGACACAAAATATAAATATGCTATCAATAACAGATTTCGGATGTTTATAAACTTATAAAAACTAGTATGTTTTTATTTACTAACAAGTGTACTTAGTAAATTTTTATAAAAAGGTTTTTATAAAAATGAAAGGCTTACACTTACTAGTGGGCTAAATTATAACAAATGGGCTTATTATACTAGTGGGCTATTTTTATAACAAATGGGCTTATATTACTTAATGGGCTATTTTTCTTAATGGGCTATTTTTCTTAATGGGCTTATCTTCATAATGGGCTTAACATAAATTCATGGGCTAAGCCCAAATACTAAACATATGGGCCAAAGCCCAACACTATTCAAGCCCAACACTATTCAAGCCCAACACTATTCAAGCCCAATACTATTCAAGCCCAACACTATTTGAGGCCCAACACTATTTGAGGCCCAACACTATTTGAGGCCCAACACTATTGAGGCCCAACACTATTTAAGCCCAATAACTTGAAAACATGGGTTTGGCCCAATGTTACCATTATTGGAAACACAACTATACAATTGATACATATAAGACACGAAATTCAGCGGACTAGATCCGACTATACAACTCACAAGATACAAGATGACATTTATATATATATATATTTGGTGGAAAAATATATATATAACATTTGAACAACTCATTCATCGAATACACAGTTAACGAACAGTAAAGACATACAAGTCTTCCACATATTGAAGACACAAGACTTGTACTCAAGTTCTTTACAAAGACAGAAGTGTCTAACAAAAATAAGAACATTTGTAGGTCGCAACGCTATTCAGGACGACCGCACGTGAGGTCTTATTTACATCTATTCACAGGACGTGATGTTGTGAGTTCATGTCCCCTATTCATTTAAATGTTTTACAACTTTACAACTATCGGGGAAAATACATGTTCAACGTATGTTAAAGTTAGGGAATGAAACACCTTAGATCATGTGCGAATTAGGGTTATACATCTAAGCACCATTAATCCAGTTTGGACCTAGGTACAAGTGGTTAGATCTAATGGGTTTTGGCGAGCCCCACTCTTGGTCGTGGACCCATACAGAAGAGTGCGTTTGTGTCCCAGTCGATAGGAGTCGACATAAAATCGTCTAGGGTTGGATTGCTTCCTTTTTCGTCACACATATTAATGTCCTCGCGAAACATTAATGATCAACGATTTCATTGACGCTTTACATACTACATCTTGACATACAGATACATTTTATACAACTCACATTTTACAGATACATCTCATACAACTAAACTGCATGAACTCGCTCAACTTTTGTTGATGTTTTCAAACTTACATGTATTTCAGGGAATTAGTGGACCAATGCAACGATTTCAGTTCAAGGAAAACAAGTATCAATACTCCATGCCAACTATTGAAGGGTTTGCCTGTTATATACCACCTCTTTGCGGTGATATAGTGGTCAAAGTCTTGAACATTTTATGACTTACATTTTGATGTATAAAACGATGACAACTTATTTTCATTTGATTTTGTAACCAATACATTCAACTTATGTTGCATTCTTTTGAAACAATTATGACAATGGCATTGGAGCTTGTGTTTATTCATTTAGTATGTTCACTTATATTGTTATGCAATGAGAACCGATCAGATCACACCTCGCGCTTCCGCTACGAGCGGGTGTGACAGATTGGTATCAGAGCATCGATTGTAGTGAACCAGGATTCTTTCTCGAGTCTAAGTCTACAATCACTAGGGATCTCTCACGAAAACCTCTTGTTCATGTTGAACAAATTATAAATAAAATTGGACAGGTCAAAAGGTTTTCATTGCATAAACATTTTTCAAGGTCCACTACAACAAAAATTCATTTCACATAAATCAAGCGAGGACATTTCCATGGGTGAAGTCTATGAGACAGACACAATACATTAATAGACTATGTGCCTACAATACATTACATTATCAGTTTATGCATTATAAACAGTTTACTGGTTCAGCTTATACAAGATAGAAATCCTTGATTGATAGGATTTACATGATTATATATATAGGTTGTTCATATATATGTTGCATGAAATATTTTGCCAAGAACAAAATACCTTCGACTTCAAACTCTATTATTATTCTTTACTCACACGATGAAAATATCGACCCCAATGTCTAATGCGGAGCTTATGGCGAACATGATTCCTAAGTGAAATCTTAAACTTAATTCCGTAAAATATGGTTGCTTTCTCGCGAATGCTGAGATGCCTGACCATGATAATGACGATGAGGCGAAGGTGGTAACCTTGGGCAACAGCTCCATTAGTGGGACGAGATCCATGTGACTCATACTAATCAAGGTGGATATACTCTTGTCCTTACAAGGAAGATGAAGTACTCATCTTGAAGGTGCCCCTTCAATTGTTATTGTTACAGATTCTTTCCATTTCTATTTCATCTAACGTCGTACCGTCCTGCGAGTAACAACAACGGACGTTGACACGTGAACTATCACGAAGTTTCCTTCTATGTTGAAGGTATATAAACAATAGTGTCCTCTCTCTGACTGATCGCCTGCTCTGAACGAGAGAATACTAGGGTGACCATGCAAGACAATTTATTATTACGGGGGCCCACGTAATAACAACTTGTAGTGCATGGAAATTCTGGTGGACTCTGCGGGTCAAGCTAATGATCACTATTCATTCAAAATTCTTAAGTTATTACTTGAGATTCAATTCTTCCTATCTAGTAGAACACGAACTGGGGGTGGTTAGTATAACACCCTACAATACAATACAATACAATACAATACAATACAATACAATACAATACAATACAATACAATACAATACAATACAATACAATACAATACAATACAATACAATACAATACAATACAATACAATACAATACAATACAATACAATACAATACAATACAATACAATACAATACAATACGGGAAGACGACACATATTTGTTCACACCTAACATTCGATCTATATCACGATTCAGTTGAGACTAGTCATTTAAACAAACAAAACGTGTTAGCTACTCATGGAGGATTTTCCTCAACATTCTCGAAATTCTTGAACATGGGTTGGTTCCAGGGTGTCTATGACACTTTATCCTACTTTACCTTACCTTACTTTATCATATTCCACCTTATCATATTTATTGGAAGTGATACAATAAATTCCGTCGTTTGACATTTGTTTTTTTTTTCCAAGGGATGGTATGGCATGAACCATGCTGCAACTCCCTCATTACATTCTATTCGACATCTTTGGAAATTCTAAATAATTTTGCTAGAGCTCGTGAAACTCAAGCACTATTACCATAATTGTCACATGGACAAGTAAGACAAAGGATTTTCTTTACTTAGGATGATCGAGGTCCATAGAGTAGGGAATACATATTATATAGACGAAGACCACTGGTTGGTTTCCCCTCCTCAACGAATTATTTTTTTTCTTTTTCCATTTAAACATATGACCAATACACGCAAGAGGCATTACACCTTTTGGTTTTGGTTATCCATATTATCATTTATTCAAACATATATGAACAATGCGGTCTTGAGGTTTCCATGACCGATTGCATTCTTCATTCTTGGGCGCATGATAGACTATATTTATCCAAATATATGTCTAGATTCTTTTAATAGTGTGTATTAAAAATATCATGGCACCAAAAGAAACAAATGTTTAAGTCAAAAGTTATGTGTTAAAAATCATTGCTTTTACACAAGACATGGTTTACACATGACACTGTTACGCAAGACATTGTTATACATGACATTTGATGTTGGTATACACAAGACATTTTTGTAAATAACGAGACGTGTGTAATATGATAAAAGCATGGTGGATACGCCGCTGGTACTTCCTATATATAAGTGCTTATATTATATTGCATATCGTGGTGTTATCCAAACCACTTCGACAAAGACAAGACACGACATCTTATACACAAGACATGATATTCGATTTCAAGGCATGATATATATTATACACTACATTTCATTTGGTTATTATTTAACCATATATCATTCTTTGATATCATCTGATTTTCATATGATTTTATAAAAGAACTCGATCATGACTAGAGCCAATGTTGTTGGTTACACTTGATGTTTTCACGGTCTCTCAAGGGTTGTTCCATACTGGGTAACACCCGAATTCAAACGCATTGAGCGTTACAATTTAAGTTTAGCCCTAGAATCCAAAGTATGGTCACATCTTCTCACCCTACCTCGATCACTCAAATGATAACTCTCGCGATGAGAGAAACGAAGGCATTTCCTGCCATAAACGATTTTGGCACCAAGTGGTATGCTGGTAACTTGCCGAAATTCTAAATACGACAAGTGAGACGTTCATCATGGGAACAATTGCAAAAGCGCCAAGAGTAGCAGTGTGCTGAGACTGGGCGCAAAACAAATACTAGTAAGACGATAATACTTAAGAAGGGATCAAGCTAGTGAATAAGTGTGTGTGTAGTTAGCACTATGAATACTCCACAAAATCCCAATGAAGTCATGAGTACGTACACTCTATGATCATCATGTATCAATTCTTTTAATACCAACACCGAGCTTAGCTATTGTCTTTAGATGTTAAGCATATACTCGAATTAGAGTCATGTTGGACACATTACTATATCAAGTTAGCTATTGGGGAATTAGCTGAGACATGTCAAATCATTAAGGGTCACCGGTACGTATCCTATCAATCAACATTTCACATCCATATTATTTGATACCTTTGCCGATTTTTAGCTTTATCTCAACATTTCACATGCATAGTTTCATGGCTAGTGACGGGATTATCCTAGCTACAATTAGGGGATTTGGTTATCCTACATCTGAACATGGGGATTGGGTTATCCTACATCTAAACATTGGAACTGGATTTTTCTACATCTAAAATTATACAGTGAATGTTTCACTACATAGAATTCAAAATGTACTTGGCCTTTAGTCAAGTAAGCTAGACGTTTCCTCAATTCTATAAAATTGGCGAACGGTAAACTAGTCGAGTATGGAGCTAAAATTCAATATCGAACTCTTACCCGTTCAGTTGAGTATTTTCGAAGTAGTGGTTGACATGGATTGGTTATCCGATAACCTAGCCAAAGTCTTATGTCACGAGAAGATCATTCGCCTACCACTACTGAACGAAGAGACACTTGTTATTCATGGAGAGAAGCACGATACACCATTGTGGATCATCAATTGCGTGAAGGCACAGAAGTGCTTACGGAAAGGTTGTGTTGCCTTTCTGGCACATGTTGTCGACAAGGAGGCCGTTGGGCCGATGCTGACAGATATTCCAGTGGTAAAAGAATTTCCTGAAGTCTTTCCTGAAGACTTTCCAGGACTACCACCATATCGACAAGTCGAGCTTCACATCGACTTGGTACAGGGAGCTGCACCCGTAGCCAAATCTCCATGTTGATTAGCGCCTTCTGAACCTTGTAATTTACCGAATAAGGATGTTGTGAGTTCATAACCCCCACTCTTCATCATTTTACATCTTTTTAAAGGTTTTCAGGGGAGAGATGCAAGTTTTGCAAAATTTCACAACATTTCAATGAACAAAAATTCATATTTCTAAACATTGTTACATATAAATTTCCAACTAACTCAAATGGTTTATGAAAGGTCCAAGCTTCTACTCCAAGTTAGACTTATGATCAGGGGTATCACAAGTTACGAATATAAGAGGAAAGCATGCCAAGGATGGCTTTTCAAACTCGTTATGGTCATTACGAGTTTCTCGTTATGCCCTTTGGTTTAACGAACGCACTAGCGGTCTTCATGGAATTAATGAATCGCGTGTGCAAGCCGTATCTCGACAAATTCATCATACTATTCATTGACGACATTTGATATACTCACGATCGTCAGATGAGCACGAACAACATTTAAGAACCATTTCGGAACTACTCAAGAAGGAGAAACTATACGCGAAATTTTCCAAGTGCGAATTTTGGATTCGCGAAGTACAATTCCTCAGGCATGTAGTGAACGAGAAAGGCATTCAAGTAGACCCAGCTAAGATTGAAGCAAATGAGAAATGGGAGGTGCCCAAGACTCCAACTGGAGTCCGACAATTTTTTTTTGGGATCAGCGGGATATCATCGGAGATCTATTGATATTTTTTTTTAATTTACTCAACTGCTAACCTCCCTCACCCATAAAGACAATAAATGCGCCCCAATCGAAAAACAAGAAATAGCATTACAACTTATTCTTAAGATTGGTGCATAGCATTTTACAATCTTATCATTATCCGACGATACCGATGACTTTGTTGTAAACTATGATGCTTCGCATCAAGGATTGGGTTGCGTACTCGTGCAACGTGAAAAAGTTATCGTGTACGCGTCGCGCCAATTAAAAAGTTAATGATAAGAACTATACCACTCTCGACCTTGAGTTAGGCGCGGTGGTATTCGCTTTAAAAATTAAGGCGACATTAATTATATGGTACTCAATGCATTATTTTCACGGATCATAAAAGTCTTCAACACATATTCAACCAAAAAGAATTAAATATGCGTCAACGATGTTGGGTTGAATTGTTGAACGACTATGATTGTGAAATAAAGTACCATCCAGGCAAGGCGAACGTTGTAGCTGACGCCTTGAGCCGCAAGGACCGAGTAAGAACACTGATAGTTCAAGCATAGAGAAGATGATTCACAAGCGCTCAGGGAAGAGCATATTCAAGCAGAAACACTTCGAGGCATGAAGGAACAATTAGTGCCGAAAGAAGAAGGAACTTTATTACCTTATGGGTTGAAATTAGGTTCCATTCTTTGGCGGCCTTCGAGATGATATTTGGAGGAAGCACATAGGCCTAAGTATTGAAAGAATACTATTGGTAGCCTAACCTCAAAAGTAATATCACGACTTATGTCGGAGAATGCTTGACTTATGCGAAAGTCAAAGCCGAATATTAAAATCCCTCGGGATTGGACAACAACCCGAGATTCCCGTTTAAAAATGGGAACAAATATCGATGTACTTCATTACGAAGTTACCCAGGACCTCAAGAGGTCACGACATGATATGGGTAATCCTCGATAGATTGACAAAGTCCGCACACTTCTAACCGATTCGGGAGAAGGATAGTACTGAGAAACTAGCGGAACTCTATCTCAAAGAAATAGTGGCTCGTCATGGAGTGCCTATTTCAATCATTTCAGACCGAGACGGTCGTTTTATTTCTAGAATTTGGAAATCATTTCAACAGGCCTTTGGATCTCATTTGAATCCAAGTACGGCCTTTCATCCATAAACTGACGGCCATAGCGAACGGACAATCCAAACACTCGAATATATGTTTCGCGCATGTGTTATGGATTTAGGCGGCAATTGGGATACTCATCTACCTTTAGTTGAGTTTTCCTACAATAACAGCTACAATACTACTATACAAGCTACACCGTTTGAAGCTCTTTATGGTCGAAAGTGTCGCTCTCCGCTATGTTGGGCGGAAACAGGTGATAGTTAATTAATTGGTCCGAAACTAGTCCAAGAGACTACGGATAAAATTTTTCAGACCCGAGACCGTATCAAGACGGCTCGCGATCGACAAAAGTGCTACGCAGATAAAAGACGAAAACCATTATCTTTCGAGGTTGGAGACAAAGTCTTGTTGAAAGTCTCGCCTTGGAAAGGCGTAGCGAGGTTCAGTGAACGTGGAAAGCTTAACCCACGTTACATTGGACCATTTGAAATCTTAGAAAAGATTGGCACCGTTGCCTACAAGCTGAAGTTACCAGAAGAACTAAGTAGAGTACACCACACATTTCATGTGTCGAATCTTGAGAAGAGTCCAACACAAGAAACGGTTATTATCTTGGAAGATGAGATTCACATTGATGACAAACTCCAATTCACAAAGCACCTATTAAGGTCATGGACCGGAAGGTCCAGAAAATACAAAGGAGTCGTCACATATTAGTAAAAAAAAATTCGTTGGAACTCTCGACACAGACCCCAATATACTTGGGAACGTGAAGATCAAATCAAAGTCAAATATCCTCACCTATTTGAGAACAATCCTGCAAAGGATGACTCAGCTTGAATTTTGGGACGAAATTCTCAATAACAGGGGGAGAATGTGACAACTGACACTTTTCGGTAACTTTCTTACACTTAAAGTACTCATTTTAGCTACATTTTTATGCATTTCGAACACTCGAACTGCGTATTACATAATATACATCTTAGAATACTTATGGAATATTCAATTATGATGCACATGATTCATTTTATTGGTTACCTTTGAAACAATGTAAACAATGCATCGAAACAACTAGAGCAGTATCTAGTAAACTAGCGTGCTGACGAAAACTCAGGATCCAGCGAAACCATATAAATTACATCTTTAGGAATCAGACGGAAGTCCAACATCAAATATACATTAAACCCTATATGGGAATGCAAGGGTTTGGTTTAATATACTACCAATGACCGGTAGCACCGAAAACTACCGAAAAGCACTAAAAGCGACGATTTCTACACTTTTCCGCAGAAATTCTGCAGAAATCAGTTTTGTAATATTTTTACGACATGTAAAAATATTATTTAACATATAATTCATATGAGGATACTTTCGGGTATCATCCGAACCAATAACTACATCAATTCATACAAGTTACACAACTTAGCGTTCAAATAACGTCTAACCGAAACAATTCGAAACGAATATCCGAACAAGGTCGGATCTTTTTTTTAGTGACCATCTAATATTATTTAGATCATATTAGACTAGTAATGGTCACTTAACACCTTCTTAACACATTTATACACTTGAAACATTTAAACACCAAAACACCTAAACTTTGCTAAAAGTTTCTAACACTTTAAACACTTAATAACAATTCAACAATTCAAGACCCCCCCCCCCATGTATGAACGTGTATAAGGGCCCACATACCCTTAATTATGTGTTAAAAATATCTAGATATTTATTTTGATGCAAATGGATCAAGTTGGTGAATTATTATAACATGTAATCTCATTAGTTACTAACCATTCTACACCACTTTTCACCATACTTTACCCACACATAAGAATACTCTCATCATCTTCATCTTTTTACCAAGAACACCACAAAAACCCATTTCCTTTTTTTGCCTTTATTTGATGATCAAGTTGTACTTCTATGGAGCTTAAGGTGATCTAAAGAACTAGCAAGTTAAAGGAAGTGTATTCATCCATTCAAGAGCCTTATATCATCAAGATCTTCATCTTCTTTGCTTCTTAAAATCATCTAAGATCATCCCTAGCCTAGTGCTAGAAGTAAGCTTCTATATCTATTTTTTTTCTTTGATACATATGTTATGATTATGATTGTTATTATTACAAATAATAACCAAGAAATCATACATAATAATCATGAAGAAAATACAAAGAAGCAAAGATAATAATCATGATACATTTATGTTGGTTTATATTGTGATTTAAGACTTGTGATATGCATATATGATCTTGTTGTGATGATATTGATATAAATAAATTGTTAGAGTATGTTTTAAAAATATGATCTAACAAATACACATGTTTATGTTAAAAGGGTTTTTGTTAAACATAAAGTTTATATGGATGATCATAATCTATCTTGTTGTTTAAATAATTATTGTTTTTCATTAAAAACAATACTTTTGCAAGATTATAAAAAGTAACATACAACATGAGATTTTTATAAAAGTTGTTAAAACTAGAAGTAAACTTGGTTTTTGAACTAGTTAGCACATGTTATGATCATCTCCAAAACCCTACATGATTTGGAGATCATTTTGATAAGTTTATGTCATAAAAATCTCATATGTTTTTAGTTAAGATGATTGGGTAAATTGATGGTGATTTGGAAAAGAAAATGATATGTTTATGAAACATGGCCAAATGATTAATACAAAGGTTATATGGCCATTTTTTTTAGAACATTATGTTAACAAAACTATCATTTTTTTGCTAACAAAGTCTTTACAAAGATTAGAAAGTTGGTCTTTCTAAACATAAAAATTGACATAAATATATATTTTGGTAAAATACATATTTATTGAACATATCAAGTATGTGCTATGTGTTATTATTTGTATTAGTTATATATACAAGTTAGAGACTTGATAACAATGACACAAATGAATACAAGACATACTTACAACTAAAGACTTACAAGAATACATATAGACACACTTGAAAACAACTTACGGACATTCCGAACTTTCGGACACAACTTATGGTCAAAACGGACGACGGGCGAATCTATGAACATATCGCCATTCGGAGAAGTTACTACGATGTTTAGACGATTTTTCGACACAAAATATAAATATGCTATCAATAACAGATTTCGGATGTTTATAAACTTATAAAAACTAGTTTGTTTTTATTTACTAACAAGTGTACTTAGTAAATTTTTATAAAAAGGTTTTTATAAAAATGAAAGGCTTACACTTACTAGTGGGCTAAATTATAACAAATGGGCTTATTATACTAGTGGGCTATTTTTATAACAAATGGGCTTATATTACTTAATGGGCTATTTTTCTTAATGGGCTTATCTTCATAATGGGCTTAACATAAATTCATGGGCTAAGCCCAAATACTAAACATATGGGCCAAAGCCCAACACTATTCAAGCCCAACACTATTCAAGCCCAACACTATTCAATCCCAACACTATTCAAGCCCAACACTATTCAAGCCCAACACTATTTGAGGCCCAACACTATTTGAGGCCCAACACTATTTGAGGCCCAACACTATTTGAGGCCCAACACTATTTGAGGCCCAACACTATTTGAGGCCCAACACTATTGAGGCCCAACACTATTTAAGGCCCAACACTATTTAAGCCCAATAACTTGAAAACATGGGTTTGGCCCAATGTTACCATTATTGGAAACACAACTATACAATTGATACATATAAGACACGAAATTCAGCGGACTAGATCCGACTATACAACTCACAAGATACAAGATAACATTTATATATATATATTTGGTGGAAAATATATATATAACATTTGAACAACTCATTCATCGAATACACAGTTAACGAACAGTAAAGACATACAAGTCTTCCACATATTGAAGACACAAGACTTGTACTCAAGTTCTTTACAAAGACAGAAGTGTCTAACAAAAATAAGAAAATTTGTAGGTCGCAACGCTATTCAGGACGACCGCACGTGAGGTCTTATTTACATCTATTCACAGGACGCGATGTTGTGAGTTCATGTCCCCTATTCATTTAAATGTTTTACAACTTTACAACTATCGGGGAAAATACATGTTCAACGTATGTTAAAGTTAGGGAATGAAACACCTTAGATCATGTGCGAATTAGGGTTATACATCTAAGCACCATTAATCCAGTTTGGACCTAGGTACAAGTGGTTAGATCTAATGGGTTTTGGCGAGCCCCACTCTTGGTCGTGGACCCATACAGAAGAGTGCGTTTGTGTCCCAGTCGATAGGAGTCGACATAAAATCGTCTAGGGTTGGATTGCTTCCTTTTTCGTCACACATATTAATGTCCTCGCGAAACATTAATGATCAACGATTTCATTGACGCTTTACATACTACATCTTGACATACAGATACATTTTATACAACTCACATTTTACAGATACATCTCATACAACTAAACTGCATGAACTCGCTCAACTTTTGTTGATGTTTTCAAACTTACATGTATTTCAGGGAATTAGTGGACCAATGCAACGATTTCAGTTCAAGGAAAACAAGTATCAATACTCCATGCCAACTATTGAAGGGTTTGCCTGTTATATACCGCCTCTTTGCGGTGATATAGTGGTCAAAGTCTTGAACATTTTATGACTTACATTTTGATGTATAAAACGATGACAACTTATTTTCATTTGATTTTGTAACCAATACATTCAACTTATGTTGCATTCTTTTGAAACAATTATGACAATGGCATTGGAGCTTGTGTTTATTCATTTAGTATGTTCACTTATATTGTTATGCAATGAGAACCGATCAGATCACACCTCGCGCTTCCGCTACGAGCGGGTGTGACAGCTGATATGGTGCAACCTTCATAAAAGGTGTTAGCAAAAAAGTATATGGTCCGATTTTCCTAAATACAAACACCATTCCTTCGGATAAAGAAAGATCAGCAACAACTTTTTCGTAGCCTTCCATGAAAGCAAAACGACCATTGTGTCCGGCAAAATTAACCAACCAAGTCTTATCATTCACACTCCTTATGACAACATTGTTATTATCAACAGCAGATGATAACCATGTCTTGCAAAAGATTTCAGGTATAACTTGTAAGATAAACACATACGCAATCAATCAATAATAAGCATTTCAAAATACGTATTAGTAAAAAAATTAAACATGAATTTAAAGCATAAACATTAAAATAGTACACAGAATTCCTTGGTGACTGATGATAAACACTTGTAGAAAGACATTCTCCATGTTTTCTTGTTGAATCTGAAAAAAGAAGACATCCATAATGATACAAAGTTCAAAATATTTAAAAGTTACAATGATGAATCCCAAAACAAATAAAATGAAAACAAAAAACAAAAAAACAATAACAACACAAAATCATTTTAAAACAAAGAATATCTACTGAAACAAAGAACATAAATTCGAGATTTTATATATCCCTGAAACAGAGAATATCTACTGAAACAGAGAATGTCTAATGAACCAAACAACCTCTGCTGATAAACACAAAGCCTGTTCAACCAAACGTCTGCCAAAGAGAACCTCTGCTGATGAATACAAAACTATGATGAAGCTAACGCCTGCTGTGGATGAACAGATGATGCAGTTCAACAGAGGATGTTTAACAGAAGAGCTTTAACAGATCATGATCAACAGATGATAAGGTCTGTTGAAGCAAAGTCTGTTCAACAAATCCTAATGTATTCGTAAGACAAATTAAACAGGAATTTAAAGCATAAACTTTAAAACAGTACCAAGAATTCCTTGTAAGTATTACTCAGTAAATCTTGAAAACAAGGAACATAAAATCGGGATTTTATATATCCCTGAAACAGACAATATATACTGAAACAGAGTATATTACTCGCACAAAAAGAAAACTTCTAAAACTGCATTGAGTAAACCCTAACGATACTATATAACTAAGAATCTGGATTTTATGATAAACACTAACATCGGCTAATATCTATGCCTAAAACAGATATTATCTACTAATTTTTTTTCCAAATAATGATCCTTTGACATGTTCTCCATAAATAATACAACTACTTAACTAAATCATTTTTCAATTTGTATTCGCAACTGTCTATAATGGTATATCTACAATGATTCGATTCATTTAAGAATGAAAAAAGACTACAAACTTCATCATAAGTTGAATGTACATACTTGTTCTTAGTAAATCAACAATGAAATCGGTCGATTGAAGTTTGTCATAGAAGAAGAAGGCGATGAATGTTGAACCCTAGATGAACACGGTGATGAAGAAGTATTTTGGATGAAGATTTGAAAGATGATAGTTGTTGATGTATAATGATGGTCTGTATGCACAGAACTTTTAGTTCCCCCAAATTTCAACTGATTTAACATATAGTTGCACAAACACCACTCATTGATTTATATTTACATAAAGGTAACATAATGTGTAGTTAACTAAAATTATATATATTAAAATTACAGGATAAAATTGTAATATTATACTATATATAAATATATTAAAATTAAATATGTTTAAAATAATTATATAACCATCACTTTTGTAACTAAGTGAATGCTGACGTGGCAGTAGTTACAAATATCTGATGGCTAACATCTGTCCACGTCAAAACCTCTCTTGTGATAATGGATGACAGTTGTTTGGAAACCTCTGTTGGCCAACAACAGAAGTTAGGAACAGCATAAATCAACAGTCGTTAGCATAAACAGAAGTTATGATTGTTGTGACAGTTAAGATGATCACAATGGAAGAAGATAAAATAGAAATGGAAATATATGCAGTAGAATAACAAACTTTTTCACATAAAAATGAGAGGAATGCTTTTATGATCATGTTTTTAAGCTAAGCACTTCTAATAATGGATGGCAAATTGTTTGGAAACCTCTGTTGTTGCCTATTGGGCAACAACAGAGGTTGGAAACAATAGTAAATCAACAGTCATTAGGATAAACAAAAGTTATGACAACAGACGATACCTTTCAGCAGTTGTTTTCAGCAGTGGTAAATGAACAGTTGTTAGGACAAACAGTTGTTTCATAAGAATGAAAAGAATGATGAATAATCATTAGGATAAACAGTCGTTAGGATAAACAGTTGTTTGTTAACATCTGTTGACCCATAGCAGATCTTTGTGGCTTATTTCAGAGATTCTTCATCATTAGATGCTCTCTTTTACCAGAATTTAGCTACAACAGACCTTTTACAACAGCAAGTATTGACTCTTTGTAATTTGGAGGATCAAATTCTTCAAAAACTCTTATTGATGATCAAATTTTATACATTATTTTGTCTTTACACTCATCTGTTCACCCTTAAACCAACCTTTAATCATATTAAACCTCTGTTGACTTACCAAACATCTGTTCACATACAATTCAACATCAACATAATCTAAATCAAACTCATACACAATTACAGATCTACATCAATATCGGTCTGAAATCCTCAGATGATATTCAAAACTATATAATAATACTTATGCTTGCTAAAATAAGTAAAAGTAAAATGCGACAACAAAGATTAATAGGATTAAAATTTATTCCTTTACTCAGCAGTGGTAAATCAACTGTCATTAGGAAAAACAGTTGTTTCGTAAGAATGAGAAGAATGATGTCAGCAACATGCTTATACAAAGATTACAATTACAATGTTCACCTAGTGAGCAACATCTAATAGCCTAACAAACTCCCAACATCTGCTATTAGCCTAACCATTGCTACTATGAAAACCTCTGTTGAGCAGCATATTTTAAATATTATCTGTTGTTCGTTAACATCTGTTGGCCAATAGCAGACCTTTGCGACTTCAGACATTCTTCATCAGCAGATGCTCTCTTTTGCCAAACTTTAGCTACAATAGACCTTTTACAATAGCAAGTATTAACTCTTTGTAACTTGGAGGATCAAATTCTTCAAAAAAATCTTATTGGTGATAAAATTTTATACATTATTTTGTCTTTACACTCATCTGTTCACCCTTAAACCAACCTTTAATCCTATTAAACCTCCGTTGACTTACCAAACATCTGTTCACACATAATTCTACATCAGCATAATCTAACAAACTCCCAACACCTGCTATTATCCTAACCACTGTTACTATAAAGACCTCTGTTGAGCAGCATAATTTGAATATCAGCTGTTGTTCTTTAACATCTATTGGCCCATAGCAGACCTTTTCTTCTTCAGACTTTCTTCATCAGCAAATGTTCTCTTTTACCTTTTATAGCTACAACAGACCATTTCCAACAGCGAATACTGATGTGTTTGTAATTTTGAGGAGCAAATTCTTCAAAAAAACTCTTATTGATGATCAAATTTTATACATTATTTTGTCTTTGCACTCATCTGTTCACCTTAAACCAACCTTTAATCCTTTCAAACCTCTGTTGACTTACCAAACATCTGTTCACACCCAATTCAACATCAGCATAATCTAAATCAAACTCAGACACTAAATAAGTAAAAGTAAAAAAGCAACAACAAAGATTAATAGGAAAACAATTTTATTCATTTATTCATGACATTAAGATATCAACAATTACATAACACACTGAACAACGAAACTTTCAAATCTAACAATAACAACAAGAATTAAAATTTTTTAGCTTCAACTCCATCGATTGCTGAACCTCTCGATGTATATCCTTGAGCATCGCTATGAACTCCACGTCTCTATCACCGCACTCTGTATTACCGACAACACTAAGGTCACGAACGGAAGTTGAAGGCATCCGCATCAGGTTTCGGGAAACATGCTCTCTTGTAAACAGACCAACATGCAGTCCATCAAAACATCTCTTCAGCTCTTGAAGAGTAGCCCTATCCTCATACACCTGTTCCTCAATTTGCCTGATAAAGCACTGCTTTAAATCATCAGACCCTGCAGAAGTGTATGACGCCATTTTAACTTATATATTACTCAAGGAATGTGAAAGAATGTTATCTTCGTAGCAAAATGTAATGAAAAACAGGTGAAGTGGCAACGTGTTTATATAATGAAATATCTAACAACCCAAGATATCAGATTTAAACTCATTGTACATTTAAGAATCCAATCAAGCAAAACGTGTAATTTTAATATAAACATATAAATTTATATTTCAAAACACCAGCCTTTTAATGCAAAAAACCTTTTCAAACCCTTGCTTTTATGGGAAAACTATAAAATTAAATATCAAGAAACCCAAGGGACAAATTTTAAAGCTTCAAAGAAAAAAACAGACTATCATAATTACAATAAACCTCTTCATTTACTACATAGACGCGTTTTAAACACTATAATACACTGATGATTAGTTTGATTCAAAACATCAACAAATTGCTTAAAAATCACTGTATGTCAAAAATAAATCAAAATAAATCAAAATCAGTAAATCCAACAAAAATATAGATGGCAAACAGATGCTTCTACCACTGGTCAAACACCAGTGATGTTAAAACACAATTCTCGATCTGGTCACTCAAAGAAAAAAGATCAAATGAGGAACTAAACAGAAAAGTCGGCATAATCAGTGACAATAATTACAACAAAACCTGGAACAACATAACATTACTTGATGAAATCCTCCACTCTCCTCCATCGGATTTCCAGAAGAATGCAGAAGAGTTTCTGTCACAACTACTAAAACAGGATCAGAAAATCTGCAACATGCTAACCGATCTGTAGTGTGTAATAGTTTATGCATTTATATCTTTCTATGTATATGCATTTAATTTAATACTATCAATGTGGATGTTAACATACTCTAAAATGTGACTGTTAATAAAAACTATCAACATTACAACACTTGTTTCTTCATAATCAAATTAAACTACAGTTAATAAAAATAAACCACATACCTAAAATGCAACTCTCCTATCAAAGAAGGTAACATATATAACTTTTCACGATGTTGCAACAATCTATCTATACTTTCTATAAAAGGAGAAAATCAAGTGACATAAGAAAAGCTTCATTGTCATTTAACGATGTTGGAACAATGCAACTCTCCCATCAAAGAAGGTAGAACATGCAACTTTTCACGATGTTGCAACAATGATATATTGCAACATCGATGTTGAAACGTTGATGTGTGAAACAGAGATTCACTGAAACAACGATGTTGGAACAATGATATTGGAACAATGATATTAGAAGGATAATGTGTAAACAGAATCAACAAATGTTCAAACAAAGAACTGTAATCGAAGATTAACTTGCTGAATCATGAGAGCTATGCATTTGAGAGAGAGAGAGATATATGCTCGCAAATATGAGTGAGAGAGATGAATTGAAATTTGAATTTGGTGCTAGATTCATATATGTAATTTATAGGGAGCCAATTTCATATATAGTTTGAATTTTGAATTTAGAGCCAGAATTTTGAATTTTGAATATGGGTAGAAGTTATGGACAGAGGTTTGAAGTGTGTATAAACAGTTGCCCTTTTATATGTGGGCAGAGGTTTGAATTTTCAATGTTGGGCAGACCTTTGAAATTTGGATGTGGGCCAGACCTTTGAAAATTATAGTGATTTTATATATTAAGGTTTATGATGCAGTAATGGCATAAGAAAAGCCTTGTTAGACAGCCTCTATGGCTGCCACTTCAGCTTTTCTTATGTCACTTGGTTTCCTCTTTTTATAGAAATTATAGATAGATATTATATAATATAGGTATAAATTCTTTTCCGAGGTAGTTGTAGACTTGTAGTTGTACAGTTAATTTCAAATACTTACCCACAAATAAGTGACTACGTGAACATTCTCAAACGTGAAGGCTAGTATTTGAAGAAACTTTCCAGTACATTTAATTAAAATCGTTAACTTTTTAAAAAGTATTTGTTAATATTTTATTTATAACTCTTTTCACTATTTCTTAGAACATAGAGAGTATTAACTTCGAAGAGTTATCAAACAATTTGTTATTAAAAATGTTAAGAGAGTTTCACAATCATCGCTAGGTATTATGGCATGTCATTCTGATACTATATTTTTCTATGTTTTATTGTTGTAACGTTAATCGCCGTTTCAAATTAAATTACTTTATATAATTCGTTATGGCCTAAGGGACTTGTTTTGACTCATACAAAATATTTGAATCCTCAAAACCGGCTCTGATCTCATCCTTTAATTATTGTCTATAATTTTCGTTAAATCGTAACTATTGTTTTCATCTTCCCTTAGCATGAAGACTCTCATAGTCAAATGCCTCTAATTATATGATTGGAGGGATTTAGCCAAAAACAAATTATCGTGAAGATAAAAATAAACTGTTATTTATTCGGTCTTAAAAAGTTTATTTTAATTATAGTTAATAGTTATTGTTTCATATTTATCTCTTTTAAAATTAAAATTAAAATTAAAAAAAAAATCTATGAACAAACTAGTTTCATTGTTCGTTTATATCGATAACATACACATGTGGAAAAACGACTAGATTTTAGTTGATGCACAACTCCACCAACAAAATTGATCTTGTGATTGTATAGAGCTTCGATATATTTGGATCAATGTCATCAATAAGTTACCACATCATATTCATATTAAGACCACCCGTAGTGGGGCGTTATTTTTAAAAAAAATTGAAAAAAAACGCCCCAAAACGCCCCCTCCCCCACTACACTAGGCGTTTTGGGGCGTTATTTTCTGAAAAATTTGTAGTTAGCGTTATATTTAAAACGCTGCATTTGGGGTGTAAATGGATTGACTTCTGACAACTTTTGAAAATGGTCAAAAGTTTTGAGCTACCCACCAATCAATTTGAGTTACCCACGTGAGCTTCTGACAACTTTTGAAAATGTCACTTTTGAATGTATTTCGTTTTTTTTTTATTTTTTCATTAAAAATAATATGGGGGTTATTGGCATAATGCCCCACTACGCCACTTTTGCTATAATGCCTCATCGCTGACTAGGACGCCACGTGTCGGATAATGCCCCATGGTGGGGGCATTATAACACATTACCACTACACATGGTCTAATCTATCTGTTTTGCTGTGTTTAGATGAGTTAAGAAATTGGTTTTCAAATTTGTTGAAACTTCATGTGCATTAAATAATTCATATGTGTAGAACGTGTGTTTTATTTATCATAGCAATGAAAAGGTGATACAAGGGTAGTTCCATATATGGTTGAAATATAAGTAGACATTTCGTTTAATGAAGTATTTACATCATAGATGTAAAGTTTACCAACTATCTCAATGTAATGCCCCCATCATGGGGCATTATCTCAAAGGGGTAGCGGCGCAGCTTGTTGCCCGTTTACCAACTATCTCAATGTAAACTATTATATTATTGTATAAAACATGTAAAGTTAGATATGGACAAAATACCGGTTTGGTAACCTGGTCCGATTTGCACAACCAAAGCGGTTGATCTAAGCCGGGTTCAACTTAATCTAAACCGCTACTTTGTATACCAACCAAACCCAAAAAGTAATTATTATATTATATTATTATATTATATATAGATAATTTCACAACTTATTAGCTACAGTAGAATCTATTTTAGCATACAGGTGACTCACAAATAGTAGGTTACTCATAAATATAATCACAAACAATTCTTGATTTTAAATCTATTTACGAGTATGTCATTATAGTGTTGGTCTAAAGGATTTATGTGAGGGGTAAAATTGTCAAAGTTCACTTTTATTAATGTTGGTCTAAAGGATTTATGTGATAGGGGTAAAATTGTCAAAGTTCAATTTCAATAAAACAATAAAAAAAGACAAACCGGAGAAAGCGGGGTATGATGAAGGCGTATCTGATTTTTTTTTCCACACGAATAAAAATATATATTTCTTATTTTTGTTATTTGATTACAGGTAACAAAACATATGGATTTTTATATCTATTTATTTTCATTCTATGTGTAAATCGTACTTAGTATTTTTTTTTTTACATTTTCGATATATTTTAAAATTACTAAATTACTTATGACGTCATCTAATTCATAAATCTGGTGTCCGCCTTCATAGCCCAGTTGGTTGAGGGCCGGTTTGGTCTCCTAGAGGTCACCGGTTCGATTCCCGCTTGTGGCGAAAGGGGGTAGGACACTCGTGCGCAATGATGGTGACTAACCCACCGAGGGGGGTTTGATCCTGAGCGTCACCCCGGTTTTCATCCGCCTGTTACTCCAGCGAAGTTACTCGTGTGGAGGCAGCACGGTTTTCCGGGGGAACGCCATCCAAGTCTGATACCGTACGGGGCCCGATAGAACATCGTCGGCAGATCTTGGCTGGGGAATACCGTCTTTGACGGGATTCAGTGACAATGGGTCACTCATAAGAAAGTCACCGTTCAAAAAAAAAAATTCATAAATCTGGTTCAACCAAAAGTTTATAGAGTATTAGTTTCACACCGTCAACTTTGAGTCACTAAATTACTGTTTCAAAATTGTTTTTCGGAGTTATCACATGTGAGCCCGCTTTCTAGAGACTTTATAAAGTATCAGTCTGACACTGTCGAATTTGAATTACTTGGTGTTATAACTTTTGACCCCATGCCTCCATAACGCGAGGGTTCACCGCTAGTTACTTTTTATATACCGACTTAGGTACCGGTTTATGATCAACCCGGTTTTTACCCGGCCCAATCTGATTTGAATAGATTCGATTATATTCCAACTAACTGGTTTATAACTTGAACCGATTTATATACAACTCAATTTTGACCAACTCAGCTTGGTTTATAACCCGAACCGGTTTGGCAAAACAAGCCCGATTTGTCCACCCTAACTCCCTAAGTAAAGTGCACACATGATGTATTACCACCTGATCATTACCAAAGAATGAAAAGAAAGTAGAAAGACGCGGAGAGAGAATGAAATATCCCGAAAGGCCCACACGTAATTACCAGGGTGAGCTGGTTTTGCACTGTCCATATAAAAAAAGACTCAAAAACATGCATGAATTGAAGCACCATCTCACACGCAAATACATTTCAAAAAAGTGTGTAATGGTTTTTGACTTGACTTTAAAACTAGAGGCCATGATAAAACAAAATATATCCCATTTTTTATAATTTTTTTTGAACGGCAAGGAACGACGTGTCAACCACTATGACACCGGGCGCTGTGGTCAAGATCGACTAGGTCGATTACTCGACCGCCGCCAGCCCACAAAGGCACGACAGTGGAATAATCGGTAAAACATCGTCTCCCATCCAAGATGAACCGGCGCCACCCATATTCACCCTTCACCTGGATGTCATAGAAAATAATGGGGAGAGTGAGAATCGAACCTAGGTCACAATAAACACCAAGTATTTTTCCAACCACTCCACCACTACCTCATTGGCATATGTTATACTATTTATTATTTGAAATTTTAAACTTGAAATGGTCAAACACAATTTGTTAAAAGTGGATTAAAATTGTTTTTTAACTTGTTACCATGTTCCAAGTTAATCACATAGCTATTTTTGTCATTTTAAATTTTATCTAGTTATTAAAGTATTGTTTTCTAAAACAGATGAAAAAAAAAACTTGTATATAAATGTAAATGTTTATAATATTATATTGTTAAAAATCAGTAAAATAGCTAAAAAAATGTATCATTGGTCACACTTGTTTACGAATCAAAAAGTTATAGATCACCATCGAATATAATAATTTTAAATATTTAATTGGTCTTTTATACCGTTCCTAAATATTATATACAGAGGTTTCTCAGGTAATTTTGAAAAGGTGATTTGCATTTGATAAATTTTTTTTGTTATATTTTCTTAAGATACAATATTTTTCAAAATCAATGCATTTTTTTCTTTATCCTGGGCTATAATAAACCCCAAGTTACTAAACAAATGTACATTCCAATTTTCATCGAAGATATACTTTACTTCTTTTTTTTTTTTTTTTTGAACGGAAAATTAAGATCACTGATGGACCACTGAAGTATCATCGTGCCCACCAGCGGAACCACCCGACCATATCCATTTACACTAGGCATAATGTCTATACACCAATTCAGGAGGAAACCCAATAAATATAGGAAAAACTTCCTTGTGGAAATCGAACTCAAGACCTGTTGGTCTCAAAGACTTATCTCACCACCAAGATGCCACTAGATTAGAAATGTCTAACACTTAAATAAACAACTTGTTAATTGGTTTTTATATATTTTTATATAAATTTTATTGAAAATTGTGTTGTATCTAAAATAATGTACTTGTTGAATATTACGAGAATAAGAGTATAAGACATAAAGCCAAACACATACAACTAAGTAATATTCTAAATAAAGATTATAAAAAATAAAACTTCATAATCCATTACTTTATAAAAAATAGTAATAATTTACGAATAATAATAATAATAATATTGATAATAATAATATAATTATTAAAAAAAAGTTCTTTTCTGACCAAAAAGAATGTTTGGACAAAGTAATATTGTAACTCAAAAACATCAAACATCAAACATCTTGTACAGCACTTAACCAGGGAGTTTGATTATAGAATTTATTATTTTTTTTTCTATGTTCCCACTCTCTTTTTAAAACCCCTTTGGGCCAACTTTCTAATTTCTATACCCTCATCACTCATTTGTTCCCACAATTCACCGCCCCCACCACCAAATCTTCCATTCCACCATCAAACAAACAAACAAACAAACAAATCTTCATTATATTACAATGGATTGCTTCAGATCCCCTACAAGATTCTTGATTTCCACCATTGTTATTGTCTTATATGTCTCATCACTTCAGTTTCAGTACACAGGTTTGCATTTTGTCTGTCTTATTTTTTTTGTTTCATTGTTGGATTGTTTGTGTTCTTGAAGGTTTTGATTGTCATTTTGATCATATTGTTTCTAGAGATTTTTTTAATGGCTTGAATTTAATTGATTAGTTGACTGATGGGTGTGAAAGATTTTAAATTTCTAATCTTTGGTGAATGGGATGGTGATTAGTTGATCAAATTGTTTTCTAGCTTGTGAAAATTGAAAAAAATGTTTTATTTTTTATGGGGTTTTTATGATTGGTTGATTGATGTAATCTTTTTTTATTAGTGTTTTGAATTGTGTAGTTTAGTTGACTAATGTGTGTGAGAGAATAAAGATTCAAAATTTATATTTTTTGGTGAATGGTATGGTGATTAGTTGATCAAATTGGTTTTTGGGTTGTGAAAAATGGAAAAGGTTTAATCTTTTTGGGGATTTTTGATTTGGAGGCTCTGTTGATTAATGGGTTTGGGATATTTTAAAGATTTATGAATATGGTGATGAAAATTTAGTGAGGATTAGTGGTTGTTATTTGATTTATGATGAAATGGTTTGATTTTTCCTGGCTTTTTGATAAATTTAGGGTCATGAATTATATTAAGTTATATTGCAGATGAAGCTCAGTAATTGTCAAGTGAATTTTCTGTTATGTTCTATAATCTAGATTGATCATCAGCCCTAATTCATATGTTTGATTATCTCAAAATCATAGAAAAAAAGAACAATTAGCTATCTTTTTCTGAGTAGACTATTGTCATTCAATATTCAAGATTGACTTAATTCATAATTCATAAAGGTTTTCAATTGAGCAAAAGTCGTCTTCATCATTATTTCAAAAGTAGATTAATGCATATTAATGATGAAGCTATATCTTTCGAAAAATTTCATAGCTTTCTTGATGGAGAATTAATCAAAGTCTTCGTTACTTGCAGAAGCCTACGATGCACTTGACCCGAATGGAAATATCACAATCAAGTGGGACATTATTAGTTGGACTCCAGATGGCTATGTTGTAAGTACCATTAACTCGAGTTTGAACCACTGATACGAAAAAGTTACAAATTGTCTACAGTTATTTTTTGTTCTTTAGGGTGTATGAGCAAAAAAGTTATTTGATTTATGATTTTCGAGTACCACTAATAATCAAATTATTTAATTTATGATTTGTATAGGCTGTTGTTACTATGTTCAACTTCCAACAATACCGACACATTGCGGCTCCAGGGTGGACCCTCGGTTGGACCTGGGCCAAGAAAGAGGTGATATGGAGCATGATGGGCGGTCAAGCCACCGATCAAGGAGACTGTTCACGATACAAAACTTCACCTCCCCATTGCTGCAAGAAAACGCCTTCAATCGTTGACTTACTACCCGGGACTCCTTACAATCAGCAAATAGCAAACTGTTGTAAAGGTGGTGTTATCAACTCGTGGGCCCAAGAGCCCAATAATTACGCGAGCTCGTTCCAGCTTAGCGTTGGTGCAGCCGGAACCAGTAACAAGACGGTTAAACCGCCCAAAAACTTCACGTTGCTTGCACCGGGCCCCGGGTATACATGTGGACCGGCTGTAGTTGGTAAACCATCAAAGTTTTTAAGTTCAGATGGAAGAAGAGTGACTCAAGCTATGAGTGAGTTTTCTTTATCAAACTTGTAGTAGAAAATGTGAAATTACGATTTTACCCTTCAAAGATTTCTAATTCTGTATGTTTGTTTGTAGTGACGTGGAATGTTACGTGCACGTATTCTCAGTTTCTGGCTCAGAAAACGCCGACTTGTTGTGTATCGCTCTCGTCGTTCTACAATGATACCATTGTGCCATGCCCGACATGCACTTGTGGATGCCAAAACAATGATACTCATCCCGGAAGTTGTGTGAAGTACGTTTGAGGGTTTTTTTTGAGTAAAATGTCATTTTCGTTCCTGAGGTTTGGCCAGTTTTGCAACTTTCATCCAAAGGTTTGTTTTTCCGCATCCGGATCCAAATAGTTTGAAATCTTGCCATTTTCATCGGACTCTCGTGAACTCCATCCATTTTTTTCGGTTAAGTCAGGGGTATTTTTCGTCTTTTTTGTTAGGCAAATCAGTCTTTTGAATACTTGTACATTATGCTAAATGCTTGTACATAAAGTGCAAAAGACTGAATTGCCCTTTAAGTTAACAAAAAAGACGAAAATTCCATCTGACATAACGGATAAAAATGGATGGAGTTCACTAGCCGGTTGAAAATGGCAAGATTTTAAACCTTTTTGGATCCAGATGCGGAAAAACAAATCTTTGGACGAAAGTCGCAAAACTGGCCAAACCTCAGAAAAGAAAATGGCATTTTACTCTTTTCTTTTGCTTCTTTTTTTACAATATTTATCATTTTATCTAATTTTTATTGACAAATACTGACTGTTTTGCAGCCCAAACTCACCATATCTAGCTTCGGTTGTTAACGCTCCTGGTAAGAACAGCTTAACACCGCTGGTTCAGTGCACGAGACACATGTGTCCGATTCGTGTTCATTGGCACGTGAAGCTTAACTACAAGGATTACTGGCGGGTGAAAGTCACGATTACAAACTTTAATTACAGGATGAACTACTCACAATGGAATTTAGTCGTCCAACACCCTAACTTCGATAACCTTACACAAATTTTCAGCTTTAACTACAAACCGTTGACTCCTTACTCTACTATAAGTAAGTAATCGTTTTCTTAATGATTAATTAGTGCTTCAAGTTTAAAACTTAAACACAACTTATGGTGATTTCTAACTTATTTTTATACAGATGACACTGCTATGCTATGGGGCGTTAAATTTTATAACGATTTTCTTAACCAAGCTGGACCGATGGGAAATGTTCAATCAGAATTACTCTTCCGAAAAGATAAATCGACTTTTACTTTTGAAAAGGGCTGGGCTTTCCCGCGTAGAGTTTATTTTAACGGCGATAATTGTGTTATGCCACCACCAGACGCGTACCCGCATCTCCCGAACGCTAGTTCTCGTGGCAAATGGTCGTTATTTGTTTTCTTCATGACATGTTTGACTTTCATCTTTCTCTTCGAGTAACTGATTGAGGTGCGTTTTCGTCATGGACGTTTTGTATAGTGCTTGCTTGGTTAGAGATGTTTGAACTTCTATTAGAAAGTAACAGTTTTTTCGTTCTTTGCTTGTAATATAATACTCAAATTTTGGACTTCTTTTGGTAACAATATACAAAATTTGTGTAGTACAACAGTCTCATGAAATACATACAATCCTTGTGTACCTCGTTTCAACTTTCAACGTTATGTCACGAGTTTCGTTCTTTTAGTATCAAAACGCGTACCACTAACAAAGTGTGAGAATAATGGTGATTAAAAGAATAAGAACATAACCAACGAAACCAGTAATGTTAACGGGCCAGCAAGGGTTTTACGGGCAGAGTTTGGTAGGAATGGGTATGATTCCGGTGGAGGAAGCATGCATTCTTCACCGTTGAAGTAGACTTTTCTAGGAAACGCCCAACCTTGCTTGAAAGTGAACGTATTTTGGTCTTTTTGTAGTAGCACCTCCGACTGTACATTTCCGGTTGGCCCCGCTTCCATTAAAAGATCGTTGAAGAACTTCATCCCATAAAACATGCCGGTATCATCTGCACAACCAAAATAACGAAGACTTACTTTATCGTCTAGATTTCCGTCTTACTTTATCCATTGGCGAAGCTTGCCCCCCCCCCCCCAATTTTTCCGAAACCAGGGGGGTGGAAACGTATATACCTAAAAAATTTCTATACGAAAGTACTATTCATAACATAACACTACGCATCGAAAAGTTCGAGGGGTCGGGCGCCCCCTCGGAAGCCTTCTAAGCTGCGCCCCTGCTTTTATCACTACCACTATTGATAACAAAATTTGTTAAGTTGATGTACACATGGTATGACATATGTAGCATATGCTAATGTGGCATTGAGAATAAAAAAGCTGATTGATTGCCACATTAGCATGTATATACAAAAGTAGTGCCACAACTGTTGATTGGATTATACATGCTATTACATGTGTATTTATGTGCTCATGTGGCACTATGGAAAAGACTGAGCCATTTCATCGCCACAGGAGCACACACATAGACAAGTGACGCCGCATGCTTATTTAGTGTACTTTAGTCAACTACTTACAAAATTGCTGATTAGATCGACATGTGACATTACAGATGCATCTTGGGGCTAAAGTGGCATTGATATTGATAATACCCAATATATGCAACATCACCACATAGATACGCAATTATTAGGCATTACTTACTTATAGACCCGTAGGGAGCGAGGGGCTTGTAGTTAAAGCTAAAAACTTGAGTAACGTTGTTGAGATTAGGATGTTGAACCACAAGCGTCCACTGTGTGTAGTTTATCCTATAGTTGAAATTCGTTACTGCGACCTTTGCTCGCCAGTAGTCTTTGTAGTTTTGCTTTACGTGCCAGTGAACCCTAATAGGACACATATGGCGAGTGCATTGAAGCAATGGTGAATTGTCTTTTTTCGGCATATTTACTCCAACAACACTTAGAAGCTTAGAGTCACTCCTACGAACACAATCCAAACCATTAGATTTTAAATTTATATAGAAAGTAGAAACCCCAACTTATGTTTGAGAATTTGTATTCTTACTTGACACATTTGTTCTTATTTTCACAACCACACGCGCATGTAGGACAAGCTGTGATCGTTTCATTGTAGAATGATGAGAAAGAGACGCAACAACTTGGGTGTTTTGAAGCCAAAAACCGTGAATACGTGCATGTCACATTCCATGTCACTGCATGTACACAAGCCCGTCATTAGTCATTGACCTCGAGTCAGAGTCAAAGTCAAACTATACGGTATTTAAAACAAGGAACTCTTACTTAACGCCTGAGTTTTTCTTCGGCGATCAGGAGTGAGAAAAGTAGTTGGAGGAACAACCCTTGCAGGTCCACATGTATACCCTGGTCCAGGACCTAGAAGAGTGAAATTCTTCGGTAGTTTGACCGTCTTGTTTGACGTTCCAGCCATCCCAACGCTGACCTGAAATGCCGAGACCGCAGCCGATGGATCTTGACCCCATGCCGCCACAACCCCGCCTTTGCAACAGTTGGAGAACTGTTGATTGTACGGAACACCGGGTAGCAAGTCCACAACCGTAGGGGTTTTCTTACAACAGTGTGGCACATTGGCTTTAAACTTTGAACAGTCTCCTTGTTCGGTGGTTTGCGCCCCAACCATTGACCATATCACTTCTTTCTTAGCCCATGTCCATCCAAGGGTCCACCCTGGCGCTTGGATGTGACGATACATCTGGAAATTGTTCATCGTTACCGATGCCTATCAACAAACATCAAGAAAACATTATGAACCATCTCATAAAAACATCAAGAATCACTAAAAATGGTAAAAATGACAACTTTTTGACTTTTCGTACCACATAACCATCCGCGGTCCAAGACATTATATCCCATCTGATCGTTATATTTCCGGTTGGATCTAGAGGATCAAAAGCCGCTGCAAAACAATCATATCGTTATATAAAGTCACATTCTTGTACACCTACGCATTTAAAAACATGCAATACCTGAAAATGAACATAGCGCAAGAAATATCCAAGCAGAGATGACGATCCTCATAGCAACGTTTCGTGTTTCTTGTAACTAACTCGTTAGGAGTTGTAGGTGTTATAGAGCTTCAAGATGGATCACCTACTGGTTGTTAGATTTTGAACATATATATATGTACACACACACATGACACATTGTGTGATTTATAAATTTGTCTGGTGGGATTTCTGTTTCTTGAAGCAAAGACTTTCTGTGATGGGTGAATCAAAGAAAAGTGGGAAAAAAAGTCAGGAGTATTATCCCAACAGCCACATGTTTGTTAAGAATGTGACAGTTAACCTGACTTGATCTCTCTTAAACCATCACATTACTATGACTACTAGTCATTTTTTGTGTTACAAGCTTGATTAGACGTTTGGACACGTGAAAAACCGGTGTCGGTTTTGGGTTTTTGTTTAAAATTTAAGGAGTATAATGGTCATTTAAGATGAAAATGACATGGTAACCTTATGATAATGTGATTATGAAGGTATAGATTTGAGTAATCAAATGGAATTATATATATATATATGGAACCCATTAAGTGGAAGTTACCTTTGAAATCAATATCATCCGTTCGATTATGCTGAGATTAAATCTGGGCCGTGTAAACTCTAAATTTTAACCGCTGTCTTGGCAGTTCTGAGCGGTTACTTGCAGCAAGCATGTTTTTCTGTCCATGTTCCTTGAACTCGAACAGCACCATCCCACGTTCTGAGCAGTTTTTCTGTCCATATTTTTGGCAGTTCAGCACCTCAAAAAATGGGTAGTGGTGGTACCTGCTGCAGTTGTGTTCTTCTATATAATGGCGGTTATTTACGGTTTTCTGAACAGGTGGTTTGCTCCCCTTTTTTTGCGCCCATGATCTCCACATTCACTAAATTAATTGTCTTTGGGAATGTTATGAGCAGTTACCAGCAGTTTTCACTAAATTCAGTTCACTTCCTACAATTCAGCAAATAAACTGCATGTAACTTCAAATGGATATAAAAATAACACACAGTTCCTATTAAAGTGGGTAGTGGGCTTACTTGCAGTTATTTATGATCCTATATAATACCGGTGCTATGGTTTTATTTGTCTAGCATACTCAACATGGAGAAGAAGATCGATACTCAAGAACTGCACTCGACAAGACACCCAATGCTAGAACCCATGACCTGCAAAATGAAGGTTAAATTGTTCATACTTCCATTAATATTGGTTTTGCTTCGTTAACATGTGTTATGTTTTGCAAATTACAGAAACCTAATCTGCAATAAACATAACAGTAGTTCTCTAATAAGTATCTTTCTTTGTGTAGGTGGTAGCTATGATGGAACAACCTTGATGAAATAAATCACCCGCAAGTTAAGGTTACACTGTTTTTGTACTTTCCATATTATTTGTGGTGTTTTGTTAAAACGAATTATGGCTTGCAAAGTGCAAATACCCGAAGACAATGTTAAGAACGGCAAAACCGGTCCGTACAAATCGAAGTTTAAGCAGTATAATGGAGCAGATAAAAATGAAAGCAACATATCTAAATTCCAAGGTATTTTAACTAATCAGTTGTTTTAATACTTTTACCTTCGAAGTTCTAACTTGAATGTTTCGTCTCATTTCATGATAGGTCAGAATATTGCGACTGATGAGAGGGTTGAGACCCGCACCCCGTTTTCCGGTCCTTACACATCTGACTTGCACCATAACCTGAAATAGAGGAGTATCGGCAAAGTTACTTTTATTTAAGTTTGTTAGTATTGAGTTGGATGCATATGAATGATGGTTCAAAGCTAAATTTTCATATTACATGAAACAGAGCATGTCTAATGGTCGACGATGACACATACGACTTTTTACTCTCTACAAATGCGAATGTAAACGGGCACACAGTGGCAAGGTTTTTTTTTTTCAAATTTCATGCAATAGTTTACTAATTTTACATTTAATTTCTATACTTTAATACTCAAAATGTTTTTTTTGTTGTACATGTAAAATGGACAAGAATTATTTCCAAATTCCAATAAATGATGAGCAGGTTATAAATCTAAAAACTTCAAAAATATAGTGACACTGTTGAGATAGTGACGATGCCAAGATTATGTCCTTTGTATTAAGCGATAAATGCGTTTAAATAGCAAGCGTTGTAAACTGCGTTAAATACGATAACTGCGTTTTGAATAAGCGTTGTGAATGCGTATGTAAAACATAGTTCAAAATATCGTTTAAAATCGTCAACCCATGGCGATAATCGAAATCTCGGGAGTACAAGGTAATTAAGCAATAAATGACATACCTAAGTAAGAACCCGGATAGTCGGGTTGTTACAGGTTCAAAGTAGCCGTTGGGGGTAGCCGCTATGCCAAACCAAATTTAACAAAAAAAAAAAAAAAACAAATTACATTTTGTACCTATAAATACCTGTAACACCACGGAAAAACGTGTCCAATTATATATAGACACGTGTCATAAACTCCAAAGGTGTGAAAGATTTCATTTGAAAGGCCAAAGTTGTCAATTAACGGAACTACGGAACCACAGGGACTAAAAGTGTCAACATGCCAAACTTGTGCCTCTGAATGACCTAACACGATGAATATATTCTTGAATGAGTGATTGATTGAGTGTTAGAAGCCGTATACAAAAATAATCGAAAGATTATTATAATACAAGGGTTAAACGTGTCAACATGTCAATCCTGACCTCTGAGTGACCTTTTAACGAACCCGAGGCTTCGAGACATTCAAATATACTCTTAAGAATAAGTGGTATAAATTTCATGTGGTTTCGATATCGTTAGGCGTGATTTCAAGACTTTGGGCCAAAAGTGTAAACTTGACGAAACTTGCTTTCATAGTGATATTTAACGAACCCGAACCTAACGGAGTTTGTTTAGATATCCTTGGGCCCCAAGAAAATAATTACAAGGGTCTCCTTTGTCAAAAATCATGTTTGAAAGGGTTAAAAAAAAAAAAACGTCAAGGGACTGAAACTGCCAGCTTTGAAACTTGTTGAGCTGGTAACATAGGGGGTCGCGTAGCGCGACCATGAGACCCTTAGCCGTCGCGCTACGCGACTGGCTTCGCTGGGCAGAATGTTATTGGCAGCTGCGGGTTTGCAAGTTCCACCGCCTTAATCTAGTTTGTAACGACCTAGGGGCTTGTAAGTCGGTTTAAATGCATAGCTAGGACACTTGGGTCAATCTTAGAGCCTCCTATTACACCTGGAAGTAATCAAGAACCTTGGACATTGCTATATAAGGAACCTTAGTCTTATGTTCTTGGCACATCATTTGCAACAATTCAAAAAGGACTTGCTCTGGAGCTTCCAGCTGATAGAAGAGGATAATCAAGTGTAGAAAAGTTTGCTAGGACCTTAAGTAAGCTTCTAATTACTTGTTTAGTCGCCTAATTTAGTCTAATTACTTTAAAGTCAAACTTATCTTAAAATTAGTTTGACTTTCGTTTTAATTAAATGTGGCTTAACCACTGATCAAATTGAAAGTGGTTTTAAGACCACATTAGTGTAGGTGATTAACCCTTAAAAGGGCACCTCCCAGAAATCTCGTTTGACTGATCAATTGTCGGGTCAAAGTAGTTTGACAAAAAGTCAAACTGGGCAGAATGTTTGAATATGATTAAAATTAATAAACCTGAGTTTCTAAATTATATTTTAACATTCTAATAACTTGGTAACTAATATTAAAACATGTTTTAACAGCCCTAACCCGACAATTAATAGTCTAAGGTCAATTATTAACCGAAAGTCGCAAAAGCTTGACTTTTGCTTTGACTTTCAGTTCTGACCCGTTTAAGCTTAATACACCCATGTTTTAAGCTTCCATTAGGACCACATTACTTAGTAGTATAATCCCCTGGAATTATATTACATAGTACCTAATGGTTTGAATTATATGCACTTGATCGTAATTATGCTTAATAATGCCATAAACGCCTTTTTACTTACAACTGAGATTTTTAACAATGTGATTGGATTAAAACCTTTGCTACTGATATTTAAACATGTCCTAAAGATTTGACACCAATTGGAGGTCTAAAATGGGAGTTATGCTCAATAACGTAATTAAGGGACTTTTTAGTAATTAAATGGCATAATTAGTATGAAGCCTATCTAAACCTTATTCTTGACACCAAACCTCATACTTACTGATGTGAAATAATATTTTGGGAATATTAAAGATTTTTAATTATTTTTAGATTGAGCATAACATAGGATTATAGCTTAATTTTGGTAAATACCGGCTTTACCCTTTTCATGCATAAAATGAGTTCTACATATCTTTTTAGTATCAAACCTTTTGATAACTGATTTCTTATAATAATTAAAGTAATTTGAGCTTTACAAACTGATTAAAAACTCAGATTTACAATATTAACCCGAATACCCCTTAAAACCGCCTTTTAAGCGTTTTTAGTACATAGTATGGGTCAAAACTATATTGAACATATAAAACTCATTACCTACTGTTGTTTTAAGTTAATTTATATAATTATACAGTAAGTTAAAGTTTCTAAACTCAGAAGTCTATTTTTGGCCTTTAAAGCATATGTAAAATTACCAAAATGCCCCTACGGGACATAGTTTGGATACATAAGAAAATCTTCACATATATAAACTATCTTACTGTTATAACATATAAAAATATATATTTTTACTGATGTAACCAGGTCTGAAACTCAGTTGCATAATTAAACTCTTTTATGGACATTAAAATTACCAAAATGCCCTTATGGGACTTATCTTGGTTTAAATAAATTTTGGGGCATATATGTTAATATATTACTGATATATTAACATATTTTGAGCATAATAATGATTAAGACTTGTGTATAATTTATTTGGTTACCCGTTGCGCAGTTTACGCGTTCGGATCGGCTTATGTGACTAGTTTACATAAAATGGTCGAAACGGGTCAAACCTTTTCATTTGATCCTCAAATTCCAGAATGTATTTAGTTTACCCACATTATACAAGTATCCAAGCTTGTCGGGTCTAAATCTCATTCCATTTCGGTCTCCGCTTAATCTAGCGTTTAGAACCGTAAGGTTTCTTTCTAGCTAGCCGGTTTAAGTCTCTGACTTAATTAAAGACCCGTTAGCATCCTAATAGGTTATTAAACCTTCTAATACAGATTAATAGCTTCCGGTAGAAGGTGCCAATCAAGAGTCTTAGGATTTTATCTCTAGCACCAGGTAAATACTTTTAACTTATTTTCCCTATACGGGCTTGGGATATGGTATTATAATAATACCACTTGGTCGGGTATGGAATCATTTAATCGGATTGTGATTAATAAATTACATAACCCGTTTTAATCTGTCTTGTTTGATAACATAAGCATTGGGGGTTAACGACCGTGTCCTGGATATCCTCGGCTCATTTATTTAAAAATGGCCACGACCTATGCACGGGGTGTAGGCATACACCTGACAGATGCAAAATGCTAAATATAAACCCACATGTTGGGGATAACTCCTTTGTGGGTTCTACAAGTGGTGAGTCGGTTAATCATGACCGGCTTCCAACCGGCCCCAATTGTATGACAAACATATAAATCCGTATACAAGATTATATTTAAATAATTGTCCCAAGTTATAAAAGATTTTGTGCCACGTGCATTCAAACCAATTTTCAAACCTTTTCAAAAGAGTCAGTTAAATTGTATTTACCAGTGTAAACTGACGTATCTTCTTAAAGACTGATTTGACAGGTACCTCTCGAAATAGGCTGGAGCTATAGGGTGTCTTTAAAGGATCTTGCAAGTCCATAAGATGCCTGCAGTCTGTCTTTTGTTTTCTTTTGTATTTGTTTATGATCCGCCTGTGGATCTTATTACATTCCAGTCTGTACATTTATAAACTCGAACACACAGACAGTATGGTTTGTAATAGTTTATTCACCCAGACTTCCGCTGTGCTATTATATTGTGTATATTGACTATGATGATATCAACTACGTCACGATACTCCCCGCCGGGCCCACCGGACATATGTGGAAATATCGGGGTGTGACAATACCCAACCCCAAACCATATTCTCCCAATCTTCTTCACCCACACCCACACCAAAAAAAAAAAAAAGAAAAAAAAAACGAAGGTAAACATGGTGCATTGGACCGAAGAGAAAGAAATCGCACTTGTTATATTGATTGTAGATGCCCAACGTACTGTACAACGCGGTCAAACCGTGTATTGGGGTCGAGTGTTTCAACAATATCAGCAACACGTCAACAACACGCGTTACAACTTAAACGTGTGTCAACACAAATAGCGTGAGCTCAAACTGAAATTGGATCGCTTTAAAGCTTGCTTCGATCGTGTCCCTGCGGGCGACATGGCCCACGATGATCGACTCGAAATCGTAAAAATCGAGTACACGCATGATGGGATATACTTTTAATATAAATTGTGGGTTTTTATATAAATTGTCAACTTAATATAAATTGTGGTTTTTTATATAAATTGTCAACTTTAAAAAAATAATAAAATGAATGACACGTGGCACTCCAACGCCGGTTTGGCCACGCCTTTCCACACTCCACTTTTTTGGGTGTGGACTGATGGAGCCTACATCTGTCACGTGTCTGGCAATGCCCTCAACCCAAGCCTTTAATGTCCCATAGTCTAAGACCGTGGGGTATGGTGGGGCTTGGGTTGGGGGCATGAGTTGACATGTGGAATTGGACCCCCCCCCCCCCCCCCCCCACACCGGTGAGTGACGTGTCCGTGGGGTATGGAGGGGCTTGGGTTGGGGGCGTGGCTTGACAGTTTATTAAAAAAAATACATACAACATTAAATAAAAAACCTAAAATTCAAACATTCAAACACCCGCTATGACATGGGGGGGGGGGGGGGGGGGGGGGGTGACCGCTTGGCTTGGCCAAACAGTTGGAATTTAAAATTCAAACATTCAAACACCCGCTATGACATGGCGGTGGACAGCGAATAGAAGGCCGCCACATCGGATCTCAAGCCCGCCCCACGCCCGGCTTCAAACCCAAGCCCCAAGGGCCACGCCCCAACCCAAGCCCACCCGGGGTGGTGGCTTGGGCATTTTCCCCCAACCCAAGCCCCATACCCCATAGTCTAAATAACTGAAACAAAGGAATACGTAATTCACACCTGGAAATCGCCAATACCTCCTCCATAATCTGTCAGATTCAACTCGCCATACAATCTCTACGTTCAATCATTCGATCAGGTATTCAGTTAATCGATCTCCATATTTTTATCTAAAATAACTTAGAATTGATTTAACTATCCTGCCTTTGTTAAAATCACCTCATACCTTAAAATTAATTTACTGCTTTTGGTAATTGTTCGACTAAAACTACCTTAAACATCATAATTCGTATAACCACTGGGAAGATATGCATGTATTAAATGTACCATGAACAATACATAAGAAATTTTCTCTTGTTAGTTGAAGTTTTATTTTATTTTGTTAGTATAATTAATTTATTTTAGGTATATTTGTTTTTCACTTATAACTTTTAAGGTATATTTTTCATATAATTATGAGTATGTTATTGTGATGTGCCTATATTTATCTAAGTCGTGATATAATTTTTTTTCGAAACCTGGTTATGAATAGCAATGTACAAACAATCTAAGCACAAACATATATGTTATCAAAACTACCTCGGTTTTTTAAATATACATTAACGTCGTTTACTTCTTTCGTGATTTTAATAACATAATATAATCAGTGGCGGACCCAGAAATTTTTTCATGAGGGTGCGGAACATTTTTAAAAATTTTAGGCCCCTAGGTATATAAGTAAAAAAATCGGTTCGTATCGGGTAGGGTCGGGCCGGGTCATGTAAAACAAACGAACATCAAACTAAATTTATATAATCATCAAAAACATGTCAAACCTTGTTACAAATATAATTAAAACGTCGACGCCCTACGGGTTTTCATTTTTTGAAATCTATCCAAAACATCATCTAAAACTAATTTCTTAAGCAATTATTTCTCTATATAACATAAGTTCTATCGCTCTATAACATAATGTTTCAATTTTAATTTTAATTTTCAACTATTCAAGCCCTAGAAACCATAACGTAAGTTGTAATCACCCTAAAAATATATAAACAACATAATCACCCTAAAAATATATAAACAATATAATCACCCTAAAAATCATCTAAACAACCTTAAGCAACGTCAAAACACACAAAATTTCAAACCTATTTAACAACTTTATTACCCTTTTTTCTTCTATAATATCAACCAAAATCAACAAAATAACAAAGAAACTTACCCGTGTTCGGATTCCGGTTAGATTTGGTGTCAAACGACGGTGGTATGGTGGCTGATTACGGTGGTCGCCGGCTGCTGGACTATTGTCGCTGGGTGATGTTGTCCGTTGGCAGTGCAGGGACGCAAGAGAGAGAGAGAGAGCGGGAGAGAATTTCTAAAGGTTTTGGGCTTTAATTATTTTATTATAGTTTGAAATATTATTGGGTTTGGTTAATGGGCTAAGACTTAGTGGGCTAGCTAGTTAGTTAAGAATTATAAGTGGGTAAAGGTATAGTTAGTTAGGTATTAAAAGTTATATAATTTAGGTAGTATTTTTTTTTAAAACAGAGTTTACTAAAAAAATTTAAATTATAAATTGATAACACTTTTTACCTAAGGGGTGCGGACGAAAAATTTCAAGGGTGCGGTCGAAAAATTCCAAGGGATGCGGACGGGATTTTCAACGGAATTTAGCACTAAATTTTTTTTCCCGGGGGTGCGCCCACCCACCTTGGGCTGGGCTTGGGTCCGCCCTTGAATATAATGATTTATAATAATTCTGACAATACGATAGCGACCCAACATTATTAGTCTCGGTACTAATATTTGTTTTTTTTTTCTTTTGATTACTATACCGAGTGACGATATCGTACCGAACCTGTAACGAATCGAACTAATAAAAACTGAAAGTCCGTCACCAAAGTGTTAATATTTTAAATTTACATCATGGAATAAATTTCGTTGACTGTAACGAATCGAACTAATAAAAACTGAAAGTCCGTCGCCAAAGTGTTTATATTTTAAATTTACATCATGGAATAAATTTCGTTGAAAACTAAATTATATGCAAATTTGAGTAGTTTGTTTGGCATCGTAAACTATACGGGTGACGGCATCGTACCAGTATCGTGACGTATCGAACCAATTTGATAGAACAACATCGGTAGTATTGAAATCAATGTTGGTGTTCCTTTTTTGTGTTGTCTTTTGGTTTCTATAGCAAGTGCCCATACCGAACCGAAACAACACCAATAAATTTCCCACTAGGTAGCAAGGACGAAACGATTCCAGTAAAAAAATGTTGAAAATAGAGTTGTATTCAAAATAGATATTTTTTTTTGTATCGTAGGCTATAGAGAGTGCCGGTAACGTACCGGTTTCATAACGAACCGAAACACTTCCTACCAAACAACATTGGCACTACTATTAGTATTATCGTAACTAGGGGCACAACTTTCAAGGGACCGAGGGGGCGACCCCCCGAACTTTTCGCTCAGTAGTGTTATGTATGTTCGTTTCGTATAGAATATTTTAGGTATATACGTTTTCGACCCCCCAAATATTAGGTTCGGTGACTTCCGACTCCCCGATGGAAATTTTCAAGCTTCGCCAATAATCGTAACCGTTACCAATATTCGTTTAATATGGTTATTGACTGATGTAAAACATACGTCGATATCCTTTTAGTTATTTCACAATTTTTTTTTCGGTTTTTTATTTTAGTTACTATATTAAATGCTAGTACCATGATAAATCAAATTCAACCGAATTTCCACTAACAACCGAATTTCCACAGCATGAAGGGAGTGGTGCGGGAAACCACTCGGCAAAGGTGTTTGCCGCGCGGCAACACCGCCGCCGGCCACCTTTGCCGCTCGGCAAACCAAAGAACTCGGTAAAGGTTAACCGATGCGGGAAAGCTTGATTTGTAATGATTGGAGCCTTGTTTTGTGTGTAACGGCAATATAGCCGGCTGTTGATGGGCGGCGGCGATGGGCGGCGATCGAACGGGTGCGGCGGCGATGGGCGGAGCCACGGCGGCTGATGATGCTGATGATGATTGGTAAGGCGGTGGTGGAACCGGTGGTGGTGGAGGTGATAAGGGTGGGTTGATTTTGAGGGTGGTGGTGGTGGAACCGGTGGTGGTGGTGGAGGTGATAAGGGTGGGTTGATTTTGAGGGTGGTGGTGGTGGTGGAACCGGTGGTGGTGGTGGTGAAGGGGTGTTTAAAGATAAAAAAATAAAAAAAGTTTGCCACTTTCAAGTGTCTACACCATTGCCAACACTTTTCACCAAAGTTTAAACTCTTCACACTTGCTGACATGGCACACTCTGATTGGTCCATTTTAAAGTTTACCACTTTCACCTGTTTAACCACTCCCTTCACCCTAACGTTATTTGGACGTATTATCTTTAAATCATACTTAAAAGCAACTTAATGTCAACTTGTTACGTGTTATACATGGATTTATATCCGAGGTAGAATCAAGAATGACGTGACATACGATTTCAAGAATTATGCAGCAAACTCAAAAAAAATTATTTAAAATATTATTATATTATTATATATATCAATTACTAACGTATATTTTCGCCTGGAGATTTCATATTTTTCTACGTTAGCCACTAACTTTCTTGCCTTCTCACTTGGGCCTACGATTTACCTTTGAAGGCAGGTTCCACGTGCTCAGTTGTCATCTTTTAGTATTATTATATGTTTGACAAAATAACACAATATTTTAATAAAGGGTAGATGTAGGAAGTACTTCTTGCTAAGGATGAAAAATTGCAACAAATTAATTTTTTTATAATCAATTTGTAGATAAACAACTACTTTTTTTTTTTTGCAGCATTTGTGCGATTTCTGTTGTGTTTAACTGTTTTTCCCTTCACATACCGCTATAAATTTTGTTAAAAAAAGTTGTATTTCATATAGAGTATTATCTTTCGTATCATAACCTATACGAGTGTTGTACTGGTAGCGTGACGAATTAAACCGATTTCGTCCGAACAATATCGGTATAGGTATAATCGGAACTGCTACCGGTATTCGTTTTTACGTTTTCGATCGATGTAAAACACGCGTAGATATTTGACTTTATTTTCTAAGCTTTATCTTTCGGGTGTTATTGCGAGTGTCGATGCCCTTATGATACAAATCGATAATGACTGAATTCCCGCCGCGTAGCGCAGGGGATTCCACTAGTTATTACCAAAATGTATCCTATCAGGACGATCAAGATAAACACAAATACTTCATATTATTATATTAGGGGAGAGTTCATTGGGGAACACTAAAAAAGTGAAGAACATTTTAAAAAATTCAACTTAACATGTTAAAAATTAATTTTTCTAAAAAATTTTCAACGCTTTTCCTTATAAATACATGTAGAAAAATTTTTAATAAAAAAAACTAAAAAATATAAAAAAGTGTTTAAAAAACAATTTAAAAAAATATATCTTATAAAATTAACTTAACATGGTAAAAATCAATTTTTTTAAATTTTTTCAGCGTTTTTCCTTGTAAAAATGAGTAGAAACTATTCCAATAAAAAATCATTTTTGTAAAAAAAAAATTAAGCCTTTTTTTAACTGGTTTTTTTTTATTTTTAGTTTTTGATTTTTTTATTAAAATTGCTTCTACAAATGAACCTCACACTATTATATTATTATCATAACAAGATTAACAAATTATGATTGTATATTTATATTATTAATTATTAATTAATTAATATAAGGTATAAAGTGATATATTATTCTAATTTTTGTTGCATAATTTCAATTTTTTAGAGAGAATGAAAATAACAAAACTACCCTCCAAATCCCTTTAAAAATAACAAGCCGCCAAATCCCAAATCCCTTTAAAAGAAACAAGGCACGTAAAGCTCATAACTCATAATGAGATGTATGAAAAGCCATAGCGCGTATAAAAACGTTGACCATGGTCAATGGTCCCTTCATGACGTTATCCCGCAAACAAATCAATTGGCTGAAGCACCTGGTTTTCCTTTTCCACAACATGTATTTTTCTAAAACAAAGTTACAGAATATTTTATTTTCATCGTTCAACTTAGTATAAAAATAGGATTAGTAATGGATAGTTGACGCTATTAAGTATTAAGAATATGTAAAAAAACATTTGAATTCATTATTTTCATAACTAGGGAAATACAATTTCCAACACGAACTGAAACATAACATAAATCCGATATAAAAATAATGAGATCATGGGTTATTATATCTTAACTCGTTTAATCAAATGAGTTGAGATCGTGTTTGCCCACTTAACCCTATTCATTAAACAGGCTGACTGGTCAGGCGTCAACCCGTTTAAAATTTAATTTAAAATATATAGTTTACATGGTGTAACCCTTTTAACCCATTTATTAATATTACATTTGTTAAAATGATAAAAGTTTTTTTTTTTTGGGTAAAGGGATTACCCCGGTGAATTTTATAAATAACCAAAAAAAGAACAGGGTGTGTCATGAATTCGACACACACTACTAGCCAAGGCATACCCCGACTAGGGAACCAAACCAACTAGACAAGAGAAAACAAAACACAACCAAGACAAACAACTCGAATGAACACTACCCCAAACTAAACATTAAAACAAAAACAATCCAATGCCTCCTTAGCCTGGATCCGAAATCATATCATTCTTCGAGATCTGCCATCGATCAAGGATCTTCATGTGGTCCGGGTGACTCGCAATCCTGAATCCCATTATCTTCAGTCGAACTGTGTTAATAATAACTTGCGAAAGAATAGCCGGGGACCGCTGAAGGCTCGAGAATAGCCGATTATTTCTTTCTTGCCAGATGAAATAAGTAGCAGCCCCTAAGAGAATCTTACATACAATCCTGTCAAGTTTCCTCGAACTAGCACTGTTCTCCATCCAATCCATAACCGACCTCCATGTGTTATTGACTTTCCCCATATCAACCCATTCTCTAACTGTCTCCCACACCTCAGAGGCATACGGGCACTGAAAAAAGAGATGATCCCTAGTATCACGATCATAAGAACACAGCGGACAACACATGAGGATGAGATTAGTGGCACTGCCCGCTTCCCATATAGTCATCCTATCCTGAGTCTTTAGCTTGTTGTTAATTACTAGCCATACATGAAACGAGTGTCTAGGAATACACTGGCTAAACCAAACCGCATCAACCCAAGCAACTTTATCATTTCTCATCCGAAAAGAGTTCCAAGCTTCAGAAGAGTGAAAATGTCGTAGATTACCTTCATAATCCTTCCAGCAAGAACGATCAGCCATATTGTCTACTAAAGTGGGAGCTGAAATATTTATTAGTACCGGAAAAAGATCATACCAAGCCATTGGCCATTTCCATTGACCATTATCATCGAGCAACTCCGCAACCGTCGTGCCCAGGTTGAAACCTGCATTGGCAATACGCCTAGGGGAAATAAAGTAACGGATCGGGCTGCAAGAACACCAGTTATCACTCCATGCATTAGTTTGACGACCGCTCTGAATAGACTTCCAAACATAAGGCCGAATCTGATTGCGCAGCGCAAGAATCTTTCTCCAACCCCAACTCGGATTAGCTGAGCATTTAACCTCCCAAAAACTAGTTCCTTTAAGCTTGTATGAATGAATCCAAGAAACCCACAGAGATCGCCGATTATTGATGATACTCCATATATGACTAGAAATCAACGCTTTATTAACATCCATGACACTCCGAATACCCAAACCACCTTCCGTCTTAGGCAAGCAAATATCCTTCCATGCGACTTTAGAACGAATAGGACCTTGAACCCCACCATTCCATAGAAACCGACGCATACACTTTTCAAGCTCCTTGACAATTCTGATCGGAAGCATAAAAACTGAAGCCCAGTAAGTATACATAGCTGAAATGACCGAATTAATCAACTAGAGCCTCCCCGCAAAAGATAACGACTTAGACAACCAATTGTCGATCCTCCGTTGCACCCTTTCAACCAGAATTTTACAATCGCTATATGCAAGTCTTGAAGATATAAGTGGCACTCCAAGATAGCGAACAGGAAGGGAACCCTCCTGAAACGGCATTAAGCTCAAAATCTGGTTCTTTGTACGGCTCGTAACATTGCAAAAAAATATAGTACTTTTTGGAGCACTTGGGACCAAACCCGATATCCTCGTAAACCTTTGAAGAGCGTCCCTTATCAACTTAACCGAGACACAATCAGCATGAGCAAATATGAACAGATCATCAGCAAAAGACACATTAATAATCTTTTGTTTAGCACAATGCGCATGAAATTTAAAACCTGAGTCAACCGTCGCCGCACGCTGAAGAAGAAGAGAGAGGACTTCCATGACTAAGGTGAATAAGTACGGAGACAAAGGGTCACCCTGCCTAAGACCCCTCTTTCCACTAAAATACCCATGAATCTCCCCATTAATGCTCAAAGAATATGACACTGTAGACACACATTTCATAATCCACATGACCATTTTTCGATGAAACCCAAAACCCAACAAGACAGCTTCAAGAAAAGACCAGTTGACAGTATAAAATGATAAAAGTTAAAACTTAAGTTTGTATAAAAATTAAAATAATAACAAAAAAACAAAATTTATCAAAATACATGGCTGTGTTCATAATTTCACCACAAACCAAATCTGTTGGCTTGACTATTCAACTTCATATACGTAGTCAAACCCAGTGACCATCTCTTCGAGTCCGTATAAATACGTTCCTATGCATTCATCATTGTCACATTTCCAAATCAATTGCGACTCAAATCAATCTTTTCTACCGAGATTTCTGATATTTTTAGAGTTACAAAAGTAGCAAAAACTCTTAAAAAATGCCGCAATGGATGCGACCAGAGGTAAACATGATCGTATAAGTATTTATATACGTTTAAAATTTCAGGATCATATGTTATTAATAACGTTGTTATACGTTGTGTTTTGAATACATAGAACCAGTTGTTATACTATTCGAGGTGATCTTTTCGTAATAAAGTGCATGTTTTAACCAATTGTTAATAATTGGCTAAATTGCACTTTTCGTCCTTTATGTTTTAGTCTTTCGACATGCGCTGTCCTTTAAGTTTAAAAATTACATTGTATGTGTGTGTGTTTTCCAGGTTTATCCTCTTATGGCTGCGATGACATTTGTGACGAGCATGTGTGTTTTCCAACTTACTAGAAATGTTTTCATGAACCCTGATGTCAGGTATTATGATTTTCGCTCAGTAGTGTCTGGTATGTAGTTTTCGTATAGAATTTTTAGGTATATACGTTTTCGACCCCCGGTTTTATATTTTTTTTAGGTATATACGTTTTCGACCCCCGGTTGAAAATCTCAAGCTTCGCCACTGTAGACGTTGTGGCTCATTTTATATGTTTTTCCTTTTGGTTTAAAAAATTCTAGATTAATCGGTCTGTAATGATACAGGGTGAATAAGGCGCATCGTACCATGGGAGTGCTTGAAAACCACGACGAAGGTCAAAAATATGCTGAACATGGCCTTCGGAGATTTTTACGTACACGACCACCAGAAGTCATGCCGACTGTCAACTCCTTCTTCTCCGACACCAAATAAACATCGCTACAACCTCCTGTAGAAGGACACACATTTGTGAATTGATTTCGTTACATTATTGTTACTAGTGTATTGATTGGTCTAATAAGGTGAATTATGAGAATTTTTCCTTTTACAAGTATGTGATGGTTTTGTAATATATAAACTCGATAAATTAATATACTTATAATAATAATTCGTTAAATTTTAATTTTACAGAAGAACTAACACGTCCGATGTAGAAAATGATAATCTCTCCATAAAATTAATAAATTATATAGACCAGTTGAGATGCATTTTTTAAATATGACACTTTACATTTATCTCCTTTAAATAGTCGATTTGATTGATTCTGCAATGTCGCATGAAACCTCACATGTCTAATCTGAACTCTTGTTCGGTCATATTAGCATATCTTAAGGAATGATTTTTGTATTTAAAGTGTATTATTTACTTCCTAGTATAGGTCATGTATGTAGCCTATATATTTTTGTAATTACTCTATTGTAAATCAATTCATTCAATTAACAACCTTTACATGGTATCAGCCAAAATAGGCGATCCACCTTCCTTCCTCATCGATCACCCTTAAACCCTAACCCTAATTTTCTGCCGTCACCCTCCATGGCCGACTCCTCATCCACCGCTGCCATCCCTCTCCACTCTCTCCTTCACTTCATCCCCTTAAAACTCACCTCCGCCAACTACCTTGCATGGTCGCAACAGGTCAGCCTTGTTCTCTCCATGCAAAAACTGCTGGGACATGTTGACGGTACTATTGAAATCCCACCGGAAACTGTCAAGGAATCCGATAAACAGGTCCCAAATCCCGCTTATGCAAACTGGATGACCGATGATCGGTCTGTTTGTCTTCTCCTACAATCATCTCTTTCCGAAGAAGCCATGTCTGAAATTATCGGCATCAGCAGCGCTCGTCAAATATGGGTTGCTTTGGAGACTGCTTACAGTCAACGATCCACTGATCGTATGCACACGCTGTGTGACAACCTTCGCCTTCTACAAAAAGGCTCTTCTACCGTTGCTGAGTTTGGTCGCAAATTCAAACACCTTTGTGATCAACTTGCGGCTATCGGGTATCCGGTCGCAGAAACTGACAAGTGCCACTGGTTCTTAAATGGTCTTGGCATCACTTTTGAACAATTTTCCACCACACATCGTGCCTTAGGCACCGCCACATTTCGGGAACTCCTTGCCAAAGCAGAGAATCAGGAGACATTCATGGCCTCTCTTCACGGCCAGCAGTATGCTCCCCAGACTGCTTTTGTTGCTCAGCAGTCCCGTCCCAGTAATTCCTCTCGTACTCCCTCTAATTCCTCTTATACTAATCGTGGTCGTGGTCGTGGTACAGGTCGTGGTCGCGGTAAACGCCCACCTCATTGTCAATTATGTAGGAAGGATGGTCACTATGCAAACCTGTGTCCAAATCTCGCTTCTTTTGCTAAACAAGCTGCCCCTGTTGATGCTAATCTGGCTCAAGCCTTTCATGCTCAGTGCCATGTCACTGAGGAATATCCCGATTGGATCGGAGATACAGGTGCGTCTGCTCATATGACCCCCTCTGAATCTGCCCTTACCAATACCATTGGTTCCACCAAAGATGATTTTGTTCGTTTTGGAAATGGCCAAACTTTACCCGTCACAAAGACGGGTACTGCAGCCCTCACCAACCATATCACTCTTAAAAATGTGTTGGTTGTTCCACACCTTACAAAACGTTTGTTTTCCATAAGCAAACTTACCCATGATTCACCTGTTGATGTCTTGTTCTCTAATAACTTTTTCCACATTCAGGACCGAAAAACCAAGGCAATCCTGGCCAAAGGGACATGTGAAAACGGCCTCTACATCTTGCGTGAAGGAAATCAAGCCTTCATCGCTTCCCACACGGCTCAACATCTCAAGGCCTCCTTTGAACGTTGGCACAGTCGTTTGGGACATGTGTCCTTTGATATTATTTCTCGTTTGCATAAATTTGGTTCTTTGTTTGTTACTTCGTTATTACCTAAACCTGGTCTTTGTTCACCTTGTCAACTGTCTAAAGCTCATTGTTTGCCTTTTGAGTTAAATAATAAACGTGATTTACATGCTTTAGATTTGATTCATTGTGATCTTTGGGGTCCGTCACCTGTTATGGCAACAAATGGTTATCGCTTTTATGCTATATTTATTGATGATCATTCTCGTTTTACATGGTTTTACCCGCTCAAACACAAATCTGACTTCTATGCGGCTCTATCAATTTTTATTCCATTTGTTCAAAACCAGTTGTCCTGAAAAATTAAAATTTTTCAAAGTGATGGTGGAACTGAATTCACAAATACTAAAGTTCAAAACTTATTCCATGAACAAGGTATTCACCATCGTCTCTCTTGTCCTCATACGCCGCAACAAAATGGCCGAGCTGAACGGAAACATAAACATATTACTGAAACTGGTCTAGCCATGTTATTTCACTCGCATGCCCCTGCCACCTTATGGACCGATGCTTTTGCTTCAGCCACATTCATCATTAACCGACTCCCGACACCATTACTAGACTTCAAGTCTCCCTATGAACTCTTGTATAGCACCCCTCCCTCATATTCCACGCTGCGTGTATTTGGATGTCGTGTTTTTCCATACTTGAGGGACTATGCAAAACACAAACTCTCCCCACGTAGCTCGGAGTGCATCTTCATCGGTTATGATGCAAATTACAAAGGCTATCGTTGTCTTGAACCTAACACCCATCGTGTCTATATAACTCGGCATGCACAATTTGACGAGGATATCTATCCCTTTAGCGGCATCACTAAACCTGTTGATACCGCTACGCTTGTATTCTCAAACTTTGATGAATTCTTCCCAATTATCCCTAAACCAAATTCGCCCTCACCCGCTTCCCCCATACCATCCCCCGCTACTGCCTCACATATCCACACAAACTCCCCATGCTCGCTTTGCCCCTCTCCCATTCATCTGATTCCTCCAGCCTCGGCCCAACCCAATCATGATCAAACATCCTCGTCTTCGGCCCAACCCAACCGTACCCAACCCTCTACGTCCCAAGCTCATTCTCCCCCTAACTCTCCAGCCCATTCGTCTACACCTATATCTCCTCCACCGGCCCAGCCCCCTGCTGTTCACTTCCCTACGGCCCAATCCACTCCTACAGCCCAATCCACCCCTCCAGTCCAACCCGCTCCGTTCAACTCCAACCCAACACCCAATCAAGAATCTTCAACTGATCAAATGCCATCTCATCCGATGACAACTCGTTCCAAAAACGGCATCTTCAAAAAGAAACATTATACTAACTTGTTTTCTGTTTCAGGTCCATTAAATTATACTTTACTTGCAGCTCATGATCCCCGAGGCTACAAGTCCGCGGCTAAACACACCAAGTGGGTCTCGGCTATGGAAGAAGAGCTTGCGGCTCTACGCTCCAACAACACATGGGTTCTTGTTCCGCGTCCTACTGGTGCAAATATTGTTGGGTCGAAATGGATCTTCAGAACCAAGTACAAGGCAGATGGGTCAGTTGATCGTTACAAGGCTCGTTTGGTTGCCCAAGGTTTCACTCAAGTCCCGGGTCTTGATTTCTCCCATACATTCAGTCCTGTGGTTAAAGCTTCCACCGTTCGTGTAGTTCTTGCACTTGCCACTATCTACAATTGGCCGCTTCGTCAGCTGGATGTTCGAAATGCTTTTCTAAATGGAAACCTAACTGAAATAGTGTACATGGAGCAACCAACAGGTTTCATTGATTCCAAATTTCCTAATCATGTTTGTCGTCTCAAAAAGGCTCTCTATGGCTTAAAGCAAGCTCCACGTGCATGTTTTCAACGCCTCAGCAATTTTTTGATCTCTAATGGTTTTGTGTGTAGCCAAGCAGATACCTCCTTGTTCATTTTCAAAAAAGGATCTGCTCTACTTTATCTACTGGTTTACGTGGACAACATAATCATCACTGGCAGTGACTCATCTCTCGTTCAAACCTTTGTTTCACGGCTGCACAACGAATTTTCGGTCAAAGATTTGGGCTCTTTAGGTTATTTTTTGGGACTCGAGGTTACTCACTTGCAGTCTGGACTTTTTCTTAGCCAAGCAAAATATGCTCATGACATTCTCGCTCGTGCTGGTCTTTTGGATTCCAAGCCGGTTGCTACTCCTCTTGCCACTACAGACACCTTCCTCAGTACAGGCACACCGTTTCATGATCCGACACTTTACCGGTCTTTAGTTGGGGCTCTTCAATATCTTACTATCACTCGACCGGATATCTCCTATGCTGTAAATCAAGCCAGTCAGCACCTGCAAGGTCCCACTATCTCACACTTTCAATCTGTCAAACGCATATTACGCTATGTCAAAGGTACTATCTCGTTCGGCTTAACCTTCTCAAAGCCAACCACTACCACATTAGTGGGCTACTCTGATGCAGACTGGGCGAGATGTATTGAAACGAGACGGTCTACCTACGGCTATTCTATTTATTTGGGTGGTAATCTTGTGTCCTGGAGTGCAAAGAAACAACCAACCGTTTCTCGTTCCAGCTGTGAGTCGGAATATCGGGCTATGGCAAACACTGCTGCAGAAATCATATGGGTCACTCATCTTCTTCGTGAGCTTCATGCCCTTCCTGCTGCACGTCCCACCTTACTTTGTGACAACAAGAGTGCTACCTTCTTAAGCCAGAATCCCGTCTCTCACAAACGTGCCAAGCACATTGACATCGATTACCATTTTGTTCGAGAACTCGTCTCTTCGGGTCGTCTACACACGCAGTTCGTTCCTTCCAATCTCCAGGTTGCGGATATTTTCACAAAAAGCCTCTCTCAGCCGCTATTTGAAAAGTTTCGTGGCATGCTTCGAGTAGGTCCTCCACCGGTTCGATTGCGGGGGGGTATTAGCATATCTTAAGGAATGATTTTTGTATTTAAAGTGTATTATTTACTTCCTAGTATAGGTCATGTATGTAGCCTATATATTTTTGTAATTACTCTATTGTAAATCAATTCATTCAATTAACAACCTTTACAGGTCATCATGATAGACGAATTTGTTAAATTAAATATATTTACGTTTTTAGACCATCACACCAAAGAATATTTATAATTTCATGATGTGATTGAGTTTAAATATGTGTATATATATATATATATATATATATATATATGGGAAGGATCCACTAAAAAATGAATTTTGTCTAAGTAGCCTAAAAAGGATTGTGATTATGACATGTGACTATTTTGGCAAATATAAAACCACAGGGATGATTTTGGTAATTTACTCAAACTCTTTTTAATTTCTTTTATTTAATTATTTTTGTTACATATATAATAAAAAAGAATATACATGGAGTTTTTAGAAAAAAAAATTAGGGTAAATTACTTTTTGCGTCCCTGTGTTTTATGAGTTTTAACTAGTTGAGTCCAAAATAAAAAAGTTTAACGACCTGAGTCTCTATAAGCATTTTCTTTAACCATTTGAGTCCAAATTTCTAACTCCATCCACCAAGTTTGTTAACTACAAGGGTAATTTGGTCATTTACACACAAAGTACAAGTCTTATATGCATAAAAGTATAAAGAACAAGTCATTAATGCATAAATATTTTAATCTTATATATAAAATAAATTTTATATATATTGTTACCTGCACACAAAAACGTTTCACACACTCACCTGTCCATCCCTTCTCTCTCTCTCATCTACACCCCTACCACCACATTAACAGTACCGCACCACCACTGCACCACCACCATCTCCACCACACCTCCATTGCTATCACCACCTTCCTTTGACCATCAACCAACAACAAACGAAGGAACCAATCGAAATGACGAAACAAACAACGGTTCCGGTGATTCGATTCTGTAATCATCTGTTCCCCCCGGTGGATACACAAATTCCACATCGGTTCCGGTTCCTACACAGTCGATTTCGGATGATTCTGGTGGAGAATTGGTGTCTGATTTGGAAACCCTAGGTGAGTGATGCTGGGTTTTGTTGAGGAAATGATGCGGGAGGTGAGTTGGAAACTTGACTGTGATAGTAGTTGTTTAGGGAAGTGATGGTGACGGTGACGGAGGTAGGTGGCGCGTGTGAAAGGGAGGTAAGAGGAAACGGCGGAGGGAGAGGTAGTGGTGGACTGGTGGGGATGGTGGTGCGGTGGTGAGGATGATGGTGGTGTGGTGGTGGTGGTGGTGGTGCGGTGGGGATTGTGGTACGGTGGTGAGGATGATGATAGTGCAGTGGTGGGGCTGGTGGTGGAGGGTGGTGGTGATAGATGTCTGGAGAGAGGAAGAAAAAGAGAGGTGGGTTTGTTATTTAATCCCCAAATTGTTGTTGAATTGAATCTGAAAATTTGGGGTTTCTGTTTGGAGATTAAATCTTGATTCTTGATATTGGAATTCGAGGAGATGGAGGAAATACAACAGCTTTACATACTTCTTTGAATTCTGTACAAGCATTGGGTAAGGGTTTTGATGTTAATTTTGATACTTCTTTCAATTCTGTACAAGATGACAGTGAGGTTGTTATGGAAATTGGAATTTGAGTTGAATATGGTTGAAAAGATGTCTTTGTTGATCCATTTGGTGAAGATGATGATATGATTTTTAAATGATAATAATAATAATATATTCTTTTTCTTTTTGAGTCCCTGTGTTTTATATGTTTTATAGGGGTAATTTGGTCATTTAACAAAAATTAACAACAAAATTCTAACTGGGTTAGAAATTTGGACTCAAATGGTTAAAGAAAATGCTTATGGGGACTCAGGTCGTTAAACTTTTTGATTTTGGACTCAACTAGTTAAAACACATAAAACACGGGGACTCAAAAAGTAATTTACCCAAAAAATTAATAGTTTTGTCACATAATATTTATAAATTTTCATCCAAATCACTAACTCAGATTATTTTTTCTGTTAAGGTGAAGGATGTTTTAAATTTTATAAATTAAGACAGAAATTAATTTACAGCTTCTTTATATAAATCAGTTTTATAAAGAGAAAACGTCATTGATGTGCAACACATAACAATCGATTACAACTTTTAGTATTATCAGTTGTAGAGATAGAAAAAAATTATAAAATATTACATATTTTTTAAATGTGTTGAGCACCTAGGAAATATGTTGGTAGAAATAAAATATTTATTTCATTAAGATTTGATGGTAACTAACTAATACTTATTCTGAGTGGCTTGAGTAAAGAACTTTTGGTTCATAGCATTGTAATTACAATTTCGTGGGTAATTTTAAGGTTTGGTAACGATACGTTGTTTGATAGGGGGGGGGGGGGGGACTGGCTTCTGTTTTCCCTTAGGAGCGAATTTAAAAGAGTAGAAGATGAATTACAAACTTGTTACATATGATAAGATTTTTTTATTTGACATTTTTCAATAAGGTCACTAGCATTTTAGTTTTATAAAATTTAGAAGTTTAAGTGGATTTTATTTTTATAAAATTGATCTATATAAAAAATTAGAAATTAATTTCTGTCTTAGTTTATAAACATCCTTCGCCTTAATACAAAAATTAACTTAGTTAGTGGTTGGATGAAAATTTATAAAAATTATGTGATAAAGCTATTGTTTTTTCATATAAAAATTGCATGTATATTCTTTTTTATTATATATGTAACAAAATTAATTAAATAAAAGAAATTTAAAAGAGTTTGAGTAAATTGCCAAAATCGTATATATGGTTTTATATTTTCCAGTTTCATCAAAATATCCTCAACTTAACATAAAAAATAAACTAAGTTAGTGGTTTGGATGAAAATGGCAAAAAGTTACAAACGTTGGGGGCAATTTGGTACAAAAGTGTCATTTTGGACGAAAATGGCATATCTGCCCAAACCTCAGGGACGATTTTGGCAATTAACTCAA